>JAOXNO010000013.1:26798485-26840796 GCA_028565335.1 Limnodromus scolopaceus
CCCCTCCAGGGATGGGGCAGCCACAGCTTCTCTGGGCAACCTGGGCCAGGCTCTCACCACCCTCACTGTAAAGAATTCCTTTCTAGTATCAAATCTAAATCTCCCCTCCCTTTTTCTAGAGATGTTTGGTTGTTTTCCTGCTGGTGGCACTGCAGGACAAAGCCATAGTCCTCAGGGTCCTCTCCTGCAGCTGGGATTTCTTTCTGCTGATGTGACAAGTTCTGTGAGGCTTGACTTGGGGATCAGACCAACCACCTCATTCCACATTAAACCTAAATCACTGATGTGGACTTTAACTTATTTTAGGGCACTTTCCTCGGGTGACTTTTCTCCTCTCAAAAAGGAAAGTTTCAGCCCATTTATGAACTGTGAACTAATCCAGCGCATTGCTGAGTGTGCCAAAAAAAGGTCAAAAAAAAGCCTGACATAAGACTACTAAATTACACAGAATCACAGAATGATATGGCATTGGAAGATCTCTGGAGATCATCCAGTCCAACCCCCTGCCAGAGCAGGGTCACCCAGAGCAGGTCCCACAGGAATGTGTCCAGGTGGGTTTGAATGTCTCCAGAGAAGGAGACTCCACCACCTCTCTGGGCAGCCTCTTCCAGGGCTCTGCCACCCTCACAGGAATGAAGTTCCTCCTCAGGTTTAGGTGGAACTTCTTATATTCAAGTTTGTGCCCATTTCCTCTTCCTCTGTCCCTGGGCAGCACTGAGAAAAGACTGGGCCCTTCCTCCTGACACCCACCCTTGAAGTAGTTATAGGTGTTGATCAGATCCCCCCATAGTCTTCTCCAGATTAAAAAGACCCAAGTCCCTCAGCCTTTCCTCATCAGAGAGATGCTGCAGGCCCCTCATCATCTTTGTGGCCCTTTGCTGTACCCTCTCCAGCAGTTCCCTGTCCTTCTTGAACTGGGGAGCCCAGAACTGGACACAGTGCTCCAGACGGAATAATTCCAAATTCTCAAGGCTCCTGCTCAGGCAGTCATTTGTGCTCACACTAATCCACCTGGATGCTCTGGAATACCCAGCGAGTGCCGTCACTTTTGGTTGACCGTGTCGTCTGGTTCAGCCAGAAGGGAAAACGGAAGATTTCCGTTTGCAAAGGGGATATTCCCTTGGGGCAGAGCGCGGTTTTTCCTCCAGCATCGTCCTCCTCGCCGCCTTCTCCGCTTCTTGCAGAGACTGGTGTGTTTTGGCAGCCTGTGCCCCAAGGAACCGATGGCGGGCGCAGTTCTGGGGCGTGCAGCCCGAGGGACCCCCAGCCACAGCTCTCTGGGGGTCATCGCGCGGGAAATATTAATTTTCACAACCGGGTTTTGTACGTGAATCTCATTATACTGAAATTAATTGGAAAATACAGCCTTTCTGGTCGGCAGAAATCTGTTTTACCTATTAATTTCCAGTGTAGTTAAAGCGGGTGGAAGCTCTCCTTCGAGAGAACACCGCGCGCTTGGGAGTTGCCCTGAATGAAATGAGAAGTAACCGAAACTGCCAATTATGTCCCGATGGTAATTGTGAAGAATTCCAGGCTATTTGCTTGCCATGGAAAAATCGCTACTAACCATCCCCAGCCTCCCCCCCTCCCCGCCCCGTACCCAGGGGCTTCTTGTGAATTATTTCTCATTTATTTACTGCTCTGGCAGGTTATTTTTCTGTATTCTGAGAGCTTTAAGCTGCTGAGGGAGGAGCATCAGCCCCAACACTCCCAGCAGCTCCTCAGCTGAGCTTGCAGCAATTTCAAAGCTAATCCCAAACTCTTTTGGGAGCTCAGCTCACATGTTGAGCCTTGTGGTTGCCCAAACTTGTCAAAACCCTTCTCTCCCGTTATTTTTACAACAAGAAATGGTTTTCTTTGTGTCCCAGCCATGCCAGGTTTTGGAGAGATTCCCTTTGCCATCCCAATAAGATGGAAATCTCTCCCTCCTGCCTCCCTGTCCACACGCAGGGAGGGTACGGGGGCTGAAAGCGGAGGCTGTGAGATGAGGAGAGCTCACGGGTTCTTCCTTTTGTCTTAGAAAATTGCTCTAAAATAGGTCTTACGTACTGTTAGAATGCCAAAATAGAGTCTTTATGGATGACATTTTAAGAGCCTTACCCATTTGGCTGAATTTCTGCATACTCCTGATTAGGGGAAAAAAAAAAAAAGAAAAGCTGAGATTAAGTAGAATTTGGCTCAAAACCTGGGTTTCATTTATCCCTGGTTCTGTCCCAACTAAAAGACATGATAATTCTCCCAGAAGTGAAGACACTTCTATTTAAGGCTGTCTCAAGTGAAATATGTAGTAAGTAAATATAATTTTTATTTCCTTGCCTGGTGCCCCAGTGTGAGAGCTGAGCCACCTGGGCACGTTTGCCCCTGCGATTTCCAAACCTTCATGTGCTGCAGCTGGAAGAGCTCTGCAGCCGGGGAGGTAAAAGGTAGGTCTGAGGAGACTGAAATGATGATAAATGATGACTGATAAGAAGCTGCAGGAGGAATAACAGGAGATAACGAGGAGGTCGAAGATCTCAGTGCTGGACCTACAGCATCCCATGTCTCTGGAGACCTTAGAAAAGTCACTCGACTTGTAGTAGAGCGAGGGTCTCTCCCTTTTTCCCTAAACTTTCTGTTTTTTCCTCTCTTCTTGTGGACGTACATTCACTATGAAACACAGGTATTCCTGGTATGATGGCACTGGCGGTGCTACTGAACAGTGCTTTGAGTACTCAAACAGGAGTTTGATTTTTTCCCATGATCTTTTTGTGCCACAGGTAGGCAGTTTGTTTGCTTGCCATCTTTTATTTGACCTTTTATTTTATTCGCTGCTCACATCCAGCTTTATATGGAGCTAATTCCATTCCTCACAAGAGTCCGTCTACAGCATTTGTATTAGACGCCAAAGCAGTTTATTTTTCTGATGCAAAAAACCTTAACAGACTTATTACAAGTTGTGTCAAATTTTACTTTCTGATTTATTTTCCTTTTCTGTGAAAGGAAATTAGTTCTTGATTTCAGCAGCTCAGTTTTTGTTCTACGCTCCTGAGTCCCTCCCTTCATTGTCAGGGTGTCACCGGACACGCAGCGCGAGGAAACGTCCTTGAGTTCTCCTGCTCCACGTCACACCGAAGTGAATTGTGCCCTGCGGTGGGTGGGGGGTTTGAGTCATCGCTGTATCAGTTGTGAGTATAATAAGAGCAGGATGTTTTGGGGATATGTGATCTGCTGTCATTTTTTTTTTTTTTTCCTTTTCTAATTTGAAACTCGCTAACAGGGCCAGGTTTTTGGAAGAAAAATTAAGCAATTTTAAACTGCGCTTCTGAGTTAAATTTGCTAATTGTTTAAACACATGAGGAACGGTCGGACACCGGGGGTTTGTTGGCAGAGAGGTGACAACGCGGGACTCTTCAGCGGGTGTCGCTTCCCGTTTTAATCAAACTGAAAATCATCCATTTTCAGTTTTAACAACACAATATGTTCATACAGGCTCACGGCTAAAAGTAATAAGGCTGTAACTAGACACTTATATACATATTTCAGGGCATTTCCCTTTTTTTTTTAATTTAATAGCAGGTATTAGAGTGAAAGGACTTTATTTATTTAACACAGAGGCCCTGAGAAATGGGATTGTACCCAGCGTAAAGGACGTGAAGAATCCTGGTCTTAATATAATTCTCAATGCAAATCCCACCTTTATAATTGAAAAGTTAATCCACATGTGCTTTAATTGGGGGGGAGGGGGGAGGGAAAGGCTGTAATTACTTATAGCTGTGGTATTTACATTCCAAAGAGGTACTCTAATTAATGGAAATCTTAATTTATGTCTCTAAGTGCTGTATTAAGAGTGCTAATTTCAGGAACCACTTACTCATGTTTAAAACTAGAGCATATTTTATTCTTCCAAGAGAGTAAGAGACCTCTATCATTAAATGTTTAACACTTTCAACATTTTAGTCCTTAAAAAGAGAATTCCATCATTCCCACATGCAGTAGTAACAAGTTAATATAAATTTGGAGGGAAAAGGTCTGTTCCTGAGTGTGTGTGTGCAGTTGGAAGTTATTGCCGTGGTGTTGCAGATAACACAGGTTATAGAGGAATCTGGTTAATGGGGATACCAGAGCGGGGAAAGCAGCAGAGCGTGGCAGGAATATATTCATGGTAACACGTCGTTCTGGACTCTTCTCAGTCATTTCTTCCTCCACAGACACGAACTTCCATCTTTGAAAACATCAAAGAGCAGTCAACTCTAGAAAAAATAAGGAACTGATTAATTTCTCTGAAATGTTTAAAAAAATAACACGCTGCAGTTCAACAGAATGTTCCTGTACTGCAAGACGAAATAAAGGAATTAATATGATTTAATGGGGATGAGCTCTATGGGTTCTGTAAAGGACATTATGCCCTACGGATAAGGCAGCTCTCTGATGTCCAGGCCTCGCTCACGGAGCACGTGGGCCCAAGGCAGTTAAAAGTCTGCTTGGATTCCCAAAACACAAGCTCCCTCCCCAAAACAAAGTTATACTGGTGTGAGAAGGACCATCTACGCATTCATAACGGTGAAAAGAAGGAAACAAAGGAAAGGGAATAGATTGTCAGTGGAGAGAAGCCCCTGGAGGATGTGTGCTATGGTCTGTCCTACTCTATATAGTCATGGGGGATCTAGAGGAGGGAGTAAAAAGTGATGGGACAAATTTGTGACAATGTTGTTTTACTCTGAAGAGTAAAGAAAAGGGGTGACTGCAAGAAACTGCAGAAGGGCCTTGTGATACTGTGTAGGCTGAGCGTGGCAAAGCAAAACTGAGTTTTGATACACGTGAAATAACACCCAGGGGAAAAACAATCCTAAATTCATATATAATCTGATGGGCTCTCAGCTCATCCTATAGATGAAGCCTTGGAATTATGTTCGATGAAAACACCACCTCCAGCCGCAGAAATGGTAAAACAATCAAACACAATGTTAGAAGCTGGAAAGTGAGGAACAGAGATCAAAGTAGAAAACCTCCCTGTGTATAAATCCATGACCACAACGTGCACTTCAGGTCCCATCTCAAAACTCACTCAAAACTCTCGCTTCAGGTTGCCAGCTCAAAAAGCTTCAGCAAAATGTATCGAGGTTGATCAAAGGTATGAAATACAACACGAGCTGTATGTATAGCACGGGAGACATTAAAATACCCTCAGTCTTTTTAGTCTGGAAAAGAGGTGTTTGAAAGAGGATCCGACGGAGATAACTTACTCAGTCAATGCAGGTTTCTCGACATTCTTTTTCTGTTTCAAACCTATTGCTGGTGCCACCACAACCTCCATACCAGAACTGGCCACAGGAATTGCCGTTCCTGTCGTAATACCATTTCACCACGTAGTCCCGGCAATCCCCTGGGTTCATGGGCTCGGAGCACCTCGGATCTGAAAGTTTGTCAGTGAAAATTAGCTTGGGATTGGCAGGTAAGAGACATTATCCCAGAAGTGCCTCCTTCAGAAAGAAGAGAACCCCTTTCTTTCCTTGCAGTGCCTGGGAGTAGATGTGCTTTGCGCAAATTTGTAGCCAAATTCCACTTTTATCTGAGTATCTGAGGACAGTATTTATGACTTACCTTTTTGGGCTGTTGCTACCTGTGTTTGCCACACAGTTGGGTGGTGATTTTCAGTTACATTGACCCAAGGATGGACAACCGGCCGCTCGGATCTGACGTCAGGTATGTCGTAGAGCGGGGGAAGCCCCCCTTCTCTGTGAGCAGAGGTGGTCGTGAGGCCATCCCGAGCAGGCGGCAGCGGCCCCATATCCCTGGTCCTTGGTGGGCTCAGCTGCAAATTAAAATTCTCTCTGGGCTCAGGGGCCAAGAGAGAAAATGGAGAGGAATTACGTAGGAAACTGTTGCTAAATAACAGGTGAAAAAACACCATTAAGAGCTGGTGGGTTTGGCCTTCCTTCTAGTGATTACTCAGGACGTGACTGTCATTTTAACAGATAACACTGAGAGCTGAATGAAAAGGCAAAGTAATGCCTTCCATTTAGTCACTGAGCTGAATTAATTCACTGAGGCAAAATTTCAGTCACCACTTAGTCTGTAAGATAAAATAAAAAAAAAGGAAGGAACTGGAGAAGAGAAGGCTCCGGGGAGGCCTTACAATGGCCTTCCAGTACCTGAAGGGGCTCCAGGAGAGATGGGGAGGGACTCTTGGTCAGGGAAGGGAGCCATAGGATGAGGGGGAAGGGTTTTAAGCTGAAAGAGGGGAGATTTAGATTAGATACTAGAAAGAAATTCTTTGGTGTGAGGGTGGTGAGAGCCTGGCCCAGGTTGTCCAGAGAAGCTGTGGCTGCCCCATCCCTGGAGGGGTTCAAGGCCAGGCTGGACGGGGTTTTGAGCAACCTGGTCTGGTGGGAGATGTCCCTGCCCAGGGCAGGGGGGTGGAACTGGGTGGTCTCTAAGGGCCCTTCCAACCCAAATCATTCTATGATTCTATTATTCTATAAATTTGGGGTAAATCAGTGCTTCTTAATATCTAGTATGCTCAGTGGGAATGATCTCACATCTTCAAGCCTGTCAAGAAATGGAAAATGGGAGGTGGGAGGAACAGGGTACTTGCTATTGG
This sequence comes from Limnodromus scolopaceus, assembly GCA_028565335.1. NCBI lineage: Eukaryota > Metazoa > Chordata > Aves > Charadriiformes > Scolopacidae > Limnodromus > Limnodromus scolopaceus. Next base: position 26,805,066 of record JAOXNO010000013.1, read on the forward strand.
TAGAAAAACACATGTATGTTATGCTCCTCCAAAGACCATTTTAGGTGTGGAATTCCTTGAGTACAGCAAAAATTTCCAGAACTTGTGTTATGGGAAGCGCATCCTGTTAATAAGATTTTCCCATAGCTGTGTCCTTGTCTGCATCGAGCCAAGTGACAATCACAGAATCACAGAATGACACGGGGTTGGAAGGGACCTCTGCAGATCACCCACTCCAACAAAGCTCTAGAAGCTTTGTTCAAATCTTTTGGTGTAGCCAAATGACACGTTATTGGCATATTAAAAGACTGGTGATTGGTGAAATAAAGAGTATTTGAATTCAAATGAAGACACATCTTTTAAAACCGTTTGATAACTGTTACTTCTTTACTTACTGGAAAACCAATTCCTTCTGTAGGGAGCGTATAAATCTCTGAAGTAGTGATTTTAGGAAACTGGCTATTAGTGGTATCTTCATTAGCAATTTCAGATTCTGGGCTCGGAGATGGAGACAAAACATTCTCTTTTCTGGCATAGATTTCGGACACATTCTCACAGATTTTTGTGATCAATTTATTTTCAAGAGCTGAAAATATTAACAAAAAGATGACATTTATTAAGGGTGATCAAGAATAGTCATAATGTTTCACCACTAGCTTTTAGTGCATTATTATCTCTAAATTGTTAATGACAGTGACTTGGGAAAGACCATCTTCAAAAGTTATGTCAAAATGCAAATGAGAAGTAATAAGGTAATGCACTCTCTGAATTTTTTGATTTTAAGGCTATTTTACTCTTTTAAGCTGAAACAGATAAAAATATAAAGTCCCTTTTTTATGCAAAAAGAAAAAAAACCCAGAGTGAAGGAAATAAAGTGTTTATTTGTAAGAAGGAAAAGAAAAACTCAGCGAGAAATTCTACTTACTTGCACAAAAAATGTCAGTGACTTTTAGGTGGAATGCTGGAGCCTGAGTCAGAGCCCTAAGCTTTACCCCAGAACCTTGGCTTGGACTCTTGTCTCACCATTAATGCGTTAAATCCAGACTTAAATCCATCCACAGCCTCAGCACAGCAAAAAAAGGTCAAGAAAAATACAATTTATAGGGTGAGTCTATGGTTGGTCTAGATCAACGTATCTGCTTTTTTCATAGGTCACTATAGGGTTCCTCAGGATTTTCTCCTGATTCCAGCCGTGATTTTTTCAAGCCACAGTTTGAAATAAATATACAATGTACTCTCAGCCTCCATTCCCCCATTCCCTCCACCACTTTTCCCCTGGAATCAGGATGAAAGCATAGGTTCCCCTATAGGTTGTAAGAGATGGTGGAGGGACTCCAAGACTGACAAGAGCCATGTGAAATGGAGAGGGAAAGAGAGGGAGGTGTTGCATCGAGGTGGAAGGAAATCCACCTCACTGGGATAAATCCATGGCCGAGCACAAAAAGATGGTGAGGGAAGGCCTGATGCAAGCCCGTGCAAAAAAGATGGGTTCCCCCAAAGAAGGCCTTGGCTCAGAAAACTGATGTTCATTGTGTTTTATTATTTCTGCAAGAGGTGAAAATCTGGCCAGGTTTAATTTGGCCAAAAAGGAAGAGAAGCAGAAGAAAGAGCTGCATCCAAAAGAGAGACACAAGCCGACACTCAGCAGGCTGCCCTGCCTTGCTATGGGAAAGGCCAAACTCTCTCAGGTGCTCATTTCAAGTTCCCTCTTACTAAAATAGCTTATTTTACCTGAAAGCGTCATGAAGTCATCTATCTGGTAAACATGTTCTTCATCAGGGTCGGTGGCAATGAGCTGCATTTCTCTCAGGAAATCATCATAATGAGGATCGGTCCTTTGAACAATCCCGATGACAAATATCTCTATATTGGTAGCGTGGGCCTCTCTGACCACAGTATCCAGTCGGACCTCATCCCGAGCGTCCGCTTGTCCATCTGTTATCACAACGGCCACTTTCCTGACCGCCGGGCGTGCGGCCTGAAACAGCCGAATGGCTTCTTGGACAGCGGAAGCCGTGTAGGTGCCTTCTCCCAAGTAGGGCATTTTGTCGACAGCCGATTTCAGGAGTTCTTTGGTGGAGTATTGCTTCAGAGAAGACACCAGCTCCACTTTATGGCTGAAGTTGATAATGCCGATGCGGGTGGTGGCGTGGTTGGCCGACACCTTGTCAATGACCGTTTTCATAAACGTTTTGATGATACCGAAGTTATCTGGCCCAACGCTTTCTGAGCTGTCAATGACAAATACTAGTTCCAGCGGTGTTATCCTACACCTGATACCACAGCCTAGAAGAATAAACCATGTCAGAAGTTTTATGAGAAACCACCTTCAGAAGAGTGACTTGAACTCATATATCAGCTAAAGGTCAATTACTTTATAGTTACTGGTACTGATAAATAGGAACAGAGCTGGACCAAATTACTTCTAGTGACTGTCATCTTCACACCAACACTATCCTTACACACAAACATGCAGAGGACAAATCCACTCAGACAATATAAATTCCGTGTGTTTCATTAGAACTATTTTTTTTCCATACTGGAATGCTTACCACATATTTCACTGATAAGTCTGATAACTTCTTCTCTCTGAAAAAGAGTAGTAATTAATTTGCCATGAGTTCTAGTTTTAAGAATGCTGGAATCTGTTTATCTTCAGCCTGGAGAAGAGGAGGCTGAGGGGAGACCTTCTCACTCTCTACAACTCCCTGAAAGGAGGGTGTAGCCAGGGGGGGTCGGTCTCTTCTCCCAAGTCACAGGCAATGGGACAAGAGGAAACGGCCTCAAGTTGTGCCAGGGAAGGTTCAGATTGGATATTAGGAAAAATGTTTACACAGAAAGGGTCATTAAGCCTTGGAATGGGCTGCCCAGGGAAGGGGTTGAGGCACCATCCCTGGAGGGATTTAAAAGATGGGTTGACATAGTGCTTAGAGACATGGGTTAGTGATGGGTTTTATCAGAGTTGGGTTGATGGTTGGACTAGATGACCTGAAAGGTCCCTTCCAACCTCGACAGTTCTATCATTCTATGATTCTGTTTATTTACAAAAACTCGGGCAATGCAATGCCTCATAAACAATCTTGTGTAACATCACATAGCCTTTAACTATTTTCCCAAAATAAACTTCTATCTTTTAAATTAATTCGTGTACATGCTTACCGAAAGACCAGGTTCACCTTTTCTTCCCCAAATTCCCTGGAAATGCATACAGTGAGATAATTAACTAAAGCCAAATTTGTCTAATTTCTATTGTGTAAGGAATATGAAAATGTGTTTTACCTTTGGTCCTGGAGGTCCTGGGTCTCCAATCTCTCCTTTGGCACCTTTGCTTCCTGGATCACCTTTATCTCCATAGTCTCCCTAATTTGAAACAACCGTAAACACAATCAGTAACTCCATTTCTGTCCATAGGCAGAGCTGGTATCATGGTTCAATGAGCTCTTAAGATAATTTTTCTGGTGGTTTTTTTCTGGTGTGGCTGGTTTATTGTGTATGCATTATGAAAGGAACGCCTCAAAGTGGGCTCTCAGAGAAAGCAAGATGGGCAGAAAAAACATCTTATAGAAACTTCTATGAAAAATTACCTTAATTTCAGGAGTGAGGGGTAAAGACATCTTTATGAAAATGTTGAAGATATGTAATTTTTTGCTCTGATGTTCTTGAACTCTAAAACAATGTTTGTACTGGCCATATGTTAACTCTGACCTATGGAGAGATGTAACTGCCTCGGATCAGCCACTGTACTGAAATTCACCTTTGTACAGAACCCACAGGAAAAACTGGGGGCTTGCAAAGACCAGGGGAAAAGGCATTCTTGGACTGTGAAATCCATTGGAAAATGTATAATTTCACATTTAGAAGCAATTCTGCACATTTTTTCCTCAACTGACTAGAGCTTTTGATTTCAAAAAAGAGAAAGGGTTCAACATTATGGTATTTCAAGTGTCAGTCTTCACATACTGCAGCTATGAAACGTACTGTCAAAAGACTCAGGTTCTAAATCAGACATTTCCTCAAGAAGGAGATGGTGCAGGACAGATTTTTACTTCTCTCTGGAAGTTTCTCACCACCTTGCATTTCTCTTGAAACTTTAAACCTCAAAGACCTGTCACATCAAATAACCAATAAAGGAAGAAAAAAACTACCTTTTTTCCTTACCGCAGACTTAGGATTTACCTTTGGTCCAGGAAGGCCAATTCCTATCGATCCCTTTAGGCCAGGAAAGCCTTGATTTCCTTTTTCTCCCTGAACAGAAAACGGAAAGTAAGTTTAAGTGAAAATCAAAGCACAATCTATGTTGTATCTATTCACTTTATAACATTCTGCATCATGGAGAAAGCCTGATATTTGATTATATTATGAAGCACTTAATTTTCAAGCCAGAAGAGGCCTGAAGCTAGAGAAATAAGCAATTGGGTATGATTCAGAACACACACGAAGCATTTATAATGCATACAATGAAGAATTTATTCCCGATTAATTAAACGAAATATTGTCATTTCACTGAATCGGGTGAGAGACAGAAGTAACCCCTCCGAGGCTCGGAAGGTTACTCATCCTGTCTACAAGCAGCACAACGAGGTCCCACACAAAGGTTCTCTAGAAACAACCCCCTCCAGGGTCTCTGCAGGGTTGACTGAGTTTTTCTGATCTTAAGTAAATAAAACAACATCTCTGTTTTTCACAAGGTGGAGAGCAGAACGTCCTTCTGCTGATACTTCACAATGCCCTATCAGTCCGGCTACAAAGCCCAGATTTGTTTATGAAGACTGTAGTAGGTGCCCTGCTGCCTGTGCACAGACTGGGAGAGCGTGTTGGTGCCAGCAGCGTGGGCACACAACAGGTTATAAAACACAGCTCTTACAAAATACGTACAGAAAATACCTCACAGCATCTGCCTTCCAGAAACTCTCCTGCTTTGTTTCATAGGGTAATAGAAATGTCGGGTTTTTTTTCCAGTTCAACTGCTGTAAACATTTTAAACACGACTAGAGGTGATTATAGTCCCTGGTACATAAATGCTTCATCATAATTCACATTACATACGTAATTCATGTAATGGCAGTGCGCGGGGCAGATACCAAAACTGGCCCCAGAATGCTGATGAGATCAGGAGCTGTCATCACCCGTACCAAACCCAGCCGCTGGGAGGCAAGTACAAACTCAGTGAGTTTTATTTTTCAGCCAAGAGCTCTCAGACTGTCTCACTAAAGCATCTTCTACTAATACTTGTGTTAGTAATGGGTCTACTCAGAAATGGGCCAAAAGGGGTTATTCTGCTCATAACGGGCAGTGAAATACAAAAATGTTTCTGAATTTATCAAGACTCCAGCTTTCACCAAACACACCAAATTCAGAAAACTGAATGAAATCTACCATTCAAAAAAACCTCCGACCTGTACAGCCGATATTTCTCCCAGGCACACATCTGAGTTTTATCCTTTAAAACCTCAACTGCAGAACCAAACCCCGCTTCCCCTGCTCATGCAATCAATCAATATAAGAAGGATTTATCATAGATACCATACCTGAACCTTTAGTAAAAACCAAGAAGTATGATGTGTTAATCTAAAAATATTTATTGCTTTGCCAGTTCAATCCACGTACGTAATTAAATTCAAGCTTGACCATCAGTCTTACCACAAAAACCAAAGTGGTATGCATGTAAAAACCCAGACCCTTCGATCCCTGACCCTAATATCCTGCTAGATTACTGATCAATAAGCAGACTTCTATGTAAAAATGTCATTCCATGAACCAAGGGCAGATCTGAGAATGTCTAGACTGTGGTTTTGAAAGGAAACCAAGCCTAAAAAAAGAAGACCAATGAATGTAGCTATCAACATAAAGTTACTCGAAAACCATCTCATTTTTGACATTCCGTTCTTACCATATGCAGACCAAGCTCTATGTGTATATATATATATATAAAATACTTGGAGTGATATCAATAGTTCAAGTCCAGGAGTATGGTAGCTTTAAGCTGATGAAGAGTGGCCAAAGGAATGAAGCTTGACATGGCTGGGAAGAGACAGAAGGACAGAAGAGACAGAGAGAAGCTCAACGAGCATCAGCGTATGGAGGAAACTGGCACTAGAGGAGCAAGAGAGTTGCCAAAGTTCTTTGGAAAAAAAGCTGTTCCTAAAAATTATATACAAATCATCATAATTTTAAAAAAAAGTGATTGTTAAGGGGGGACAGTTTCAATGACAAGACTGTACCTACACAACTCCCTGGAAGTGTTCAACACCAGGTTGGACAGGGCTTTGAGCAATCTGGTCTGGTGGGAGGTGTCCCTGCCCAGAGCAGCGGGTTGGAACTTGATGATTTTTAAGGTCTCTTCCAACCCAAACCATTCTATGATTCTGTGATTCTAAGTTGAAGTTATGGCTGGAACTGGGTGAGTAAAGACCTGATTAGGAGTATATGAGAGACACGATAATTTCTTCTATATTCCTATATGTGTTGTTTGACTTACTGCATCATGGTAGGTCTCTGTTACTGTCTTTTCCAAGGGTATCCAGAGAAAAACCTTGCTGTTTTAACTTTGGAGCATCCTTCAGTTCTAAGTAAATCAGTAAGATGTGGCAGAGATGAGACTATTTTTCCAGGTTAAATATATTTATAATGGCAAGAATAATAGGAGAGCAATCAGATGCCAGCAAATACTGAAAACTCAACAGTTAAATATCACATACTTTATGAACATGAAACTTAAATATACAATGAATATTTGCAGGAGTTCACTGACTCAGAAGCAAAGAGAAAAGCAAGCAGTGAATGTCCTTAAGAGGCAGTTTTGAGCAGAAACTGGAGAGATACCCCATTAAATGGGATTACCTTGCTTCCCTGTATGCTGTCGCCAGGGGGGCCAGGTGGACCCGGCAAGCCTGTCTGTCCCATAACACCCTGTAACAGTCAGTGGGGTAAAAAAAAAGAAGAATTAGGAGGTAAATTCTACTCCTGGTAACAAGCTGTCATATAAAGATAGTTTCTGTTGGTTCCTACGTGGGAAAAAGTGGGGAAAATATCAAACCATCTTTACACGCCAGCTTCGTGCAATCACGCCACACCAGGGCAACCAACAGCAAAGGCACGAAGGCACAAAGGACCAGAGCAATAAAACCCTTTGATTGCATCAAATTAAACGTTTCATTTTCCTTTTTTTTTCTTTTTATTTTTAGTTGAAAAAAAAGCTCTTGAAATTTGACCAAGCTTCACAGGAGTTTTTGTAGAGTTCAGGTTGGCTTTTAGATTACTGCCTCATAATAAATAATCACCGTGCTCCAATAACAGTCAATGGAAGTCATTCAGTGCTATGTAAATTACCTACATCTTGCATATGTAGAATATTTTGGCAGAACTATATCAAAACTTGATTATCATTAAATAGAAATATATAACTTTGAAAATTTAACTTCTGCATTTGAGTGATGTTTGAAAAGCCATCGTTCTCAGCTGTGTAGACAAAAAATTTGCCACAAACCTTGACAGAGTCTCCTGTGAAAAACACACAATTTAATCTATTCATTTAATCTATATATTTATAAGCAGAGATTCACACAAAATGTGTTCAATAGCTTATCTCAAGAATTCTCCTCATTGTCTTTGTAAAAATACTTGATGGATACATCTATAATAAAGAAATACAGGCATACATAGAATTTCTTTTCTCTGCAGTAAGTCTTTTTTGAATTATAAATCACTTCAGTGCAGGGAGGATAAAATTGCCCCAATGTCACATGCTGGCTGCTTATAGAATTAACTTCTTGTTTTCGTGTTTCTTTCCTAATGGTTTTACTAACAAAATTGATTGGATTCAATTTGGTTGAGCAAAACTTGCAAACATAAAACTCACATTTAACGTATTTTCCACCGTGAAAGAATCTTTTAGAAAGAGAATAGATGCAAACAGAAGAAACGCATCATTTAACTAATTTATCAGCCTGACAGTTCTGTTTGATTTCCAGCTGTAATCTCAGAAAGTAGATAGATGCTAATGTGATTTTCATCCTGATTTTTCCTTCCTAATCCAGTTGGTAGAAGCATATGGTCAGTGCTCGTGTTTTTACACTTGATTTCTCTTTTTTTACACTTGATTGGTGCAGTTGCACCAATGTAAATGGTGGAGGAAGGTATTTTGGTGTCTGAGAGACCAGGGTCTGGCAGCCAGTGTCACAAAAGGGCACAAAAGCTTTGACATGGCATCGTACCAACCTTGGGACCAACTGTCCCGCTTCCCCGTGGCCCCGGCGGCCCAGGATACCCTCTCATCCCACGGTCTCCCTGGAAACAGTCACAGAAATGTCAGTAGTTTATCACCTATTCACTGTTACATCTTTCATCCACTTATGAAACAGTCCCCAACTACTGAGTTTAAAAAACAAACCAAACAAATGTCATATACATAAACAGTTGCTTTATCGATAGACACTAAAAAAAGCCCCAAATGCAGGCATCCACCTTATTTAAGCTCTAGGTGAAGAATATATTCCCCAAGCGATGGCCCACGTGATCAAAATCACCAACAGACTAAGGAGTCTAATTTGCAAACTGATCAGCTACAGAAGAAAAAGGAAAGCAAACTGATTTGGAACCCATCCCTGGAGGGGTTCAAGGCCAGGCTGGATGGGGCTTTGAGCAACCTGGTCCGGTGGGAGGTGTCCCTGCCCAGGGCAGGGGGTTGGAACTGGATGGCCTGTGATTCTACGAAAAAGGAAAGCAAGCAGATTTGGAAATAAATTTCCAAATTTCCATTTCTCCATCAGGTTCTGCAGGGGCTTGCCAGGATGGGCAGGGAGCTCACAGTGGGACACAAGAGCGATCCTGCCCTTTGCTGACACCGTGCTTGTTCTGAAACTCAGAGACATTTAATTTCCAGAACTGTCAAACAAATGTGGTTCTGAAAATTAAAATAATTTTAACAGCATTGACATAGAAGAACAAAAAGAACAGCCCTTACTTTGTTTTCTTAAAAAGCCTTAATGCATATATATTTAACTTTATTTCTTAAAGAAATGATGTTTAAGTGACAACTCTGCCCACGTTTCTGCTTGTCTGTGTTATCCCTCTTTCTTCTCCTGGTATATTTTGAACTCATTTCAGCTAAATTAATTGGAAATGTAGAGCACGTTCATTTTTGACAGTTTTGGTGACAAATGGAGGCTGGGTAAAGGATCAGTTTATGCTTTTAGTGGGGGAAAATAAACCCAGAGGGGGCTCATGCCTTAAGCAGGAGGGAGACAGAGGGGCAGCAAGGGGGGGAATGGGGGTAACGCTGTGCCCGGGGCTGCTCCTCCTGCCCAGCCAAGGAGATGGGGGTCAGGGGACATTACCGGCAGGGGGAAGGCACAGAGACCTAAGGGGCAGCTTTGTTTCCCTCAGTCCATAATTGTACAAATGAGGGAACATTCAGTGCACAATCACTAGAAAACTCCCATCAGTTTGAAAAGAAAAAAGAAATCTATAACCCATAAGCTATAAATGCAGAAAATTTTGAATCGGGTTCAGCGAATGTCCCTAAACCTATGCCTGGGCAAGCGAGTGCAGAAGAAATAAACGTTCTGATAAGCTAGTCATCATCCAATGTATTGACAACACAGCCAAGAAGAAATTTTGTTTCTTGACAAAATAGAAAAAAATTAATGATAAAACCTCTTGGTTGTCCTCAGTTTTGCACTGGGAAGAGTCGTAGAAACGGCTGTGCCTGCAGAGGGAGCATTGGAACTAGGAGAGAGGTCTAAGTATCAGCCACACAAACCACAGATGACACTGGATTGTGGTAGGTGAGAAGAAACAACGCCTCCAACCAACTTAAAAAAAAAGGAAACAAAAGTACAGAGTCTTTTACTGACTTCCTTGACGTTCCGGGAGGAGGAACGTGGGCAGTCATTATAACAACTGCTTTTAGGTGAAACGCCCAAGGTTCAATCTATAGTGAGAGATCACTCCATCCTGTGGTTTTTATATATGCTTATGATGCTCTCATGCTAAGTGCTGACATATGTGTTATTTATGTCAACATATTAGGGCCCAAGCTCAGGTTTGATGGATCTGGAGCAGTGGGAACTCTGAATCCAAAGGCTGAGGCTTAAACTGAGCTTATAATACTTTCCCTCTTGATGTAACGTTTGGCTTGTGAATTTATTTTCAATTCTTCTTTCTTCCACAGCACTGAAGACCGGCCAGTTTGAGTCAGGACACTGGCACGGTACATGGATGCTCACAGCTTTAAATTAGTGTGTCCAGCTGATTGGGTTAAACTGATTGCCGTGTTCAGTCGGGAGGAAATGTCTTCCTCAGATTTGATCAGAAAAGGGGATTTGTTGTTTTCATCTAGTCTGGCTTGGAAAAGGGAACTAAAGAGAGAGCCACTCTCTTTACCAGTGTTCTTCTGGAGATGACCCAAGGCATCTTGAGATGACCTTGAGATGATCACACCTCCCCTGCTAATGCAAAGAGCCAAGATATTTAAGGGCAGTGCCCTTGAACTTAACCTTCCCTTCCCTTCTTTCTTTTCCAAATTCTAGCTATAAACTCTTAAAGATTACACTCCTAAGTAGTTAAAGACGGTAGCACTGAAGTCCAGTACGTGGTGCTGGGAAACACCCCTCTGCAGTGGGACGAATGGCAGATATTCCTGACCTTTTAAAACACGCCTGGTTTCTCAATTCCTCCTGCAATGTGTTTTCTTACAATTAGCTTGAGATTGTCATATTGCAGGAAATACTGAGTCTAGGCAAATGTAGTCATCTTCCTATTTAGTCCCACCTATCATCAAAGGAATAATTATTATTGGCCCTCAGTGTCCTCACAAACCATAACACGACCTTAAGCTGTTTGTAGGAGAACTCTTCACGAGCAGAAGTTGTGCAGGCAAAGCTTTCCCAGCCCGAGCCTCCCCCTGAAACCCACCAGAGGTGCCGGAGCTCAGAGGTGGATATACAGACAAAACTTTGCATTATAAGGTTTTTTTTTTGAGGAGATCCTGGGCTGCTGTGACCTGTGAAACAGCCCACAAGTTGCTGTGATGGAAGATGAATGAGAGGTTACCAAACAAGTAAACGATTCCTTATGGTCCAATATCCAACAGACCAAGAACCTGCTCTTGCCCAGCCCTGGCCAAAAGGAGTGTGAGGGTGACCTGAAGTCATCTGCCTCTTCCTCCCACGGGTAACACATTCTTATGCAGGGTCGTTGCAGGTGAAGGATCGAATTTTGGCCTCACATGCTTAGTTAATACCAGATGTCTCCCTGAAAAGCTCTTTTGTAGAGCTTTATAGTAATCCTCAAAGTTTCTGTATTTCTTGGCTTAGAGAAAAAGACTTTTTTTTTTTTTTTCTGCTTTATGAGTTGCAAAGCGGAGCAGTTCTTTTTTTCTAAGGTGTGAGACTAAACTGTCCTCCAGGGAATTCACTTCAAGAAGGATTAGTACTGTTCTTTGATGAGGTCTAATTTATTTCCTGTACTGCGCTCGTAGACAAGCTCGTCACCGTCAGCAAAACAGCGAACTAGAAAAGCACCACCGAAGCAAGAAATAAAGAGCTGAGTCAAGACAGTGTAGAGTCTGGCATTCCAACATCCATTCCATACCATTTCCTCAAGAAAACTCATTAAATGACCTAGTGGTCACCTGAAAAATAAATCTTGGCTTCCAAATATATACAGATAATTTATGAAGCATGTATATTTGACACTGAAGCATATAGCAGACGCTGCAATACTCTATTCTGTGAGCGCCAGTGGATATAGCAGTATTTGGAAGAAGAACATATTTTTTAAAAAAAAGACATTGCGTCTCTACTTTCCACATTTTGGTTCAAACAGACAGGGCCCAAGCTGCCAAAGTTATTTATATTGCAACTGGATCCAGCCCAAATGTTCGTGCACGAGGGACTATGCTCGGGGTTTTAATAATCCTCCTGCTCTCCCCCTTACTTGCTTTATTTCTTTATTTCTTGCTCTTGAATGTCTGTAGCCCACCTCCTAGTTGGCAACAGGGCTTGTAAATCATATATATTTTTTGTTTTTCTTATATTCTGACATTACGTGCTTCTGTTTTAATGCTACAGAAAACAGGGTGCTGCCAGGATTGAATGCGTCCCACATGTTCCAGTTCTGTTTTCATGTGAATTTGACCTCTGATACATCGAATTCCTATGGAGCAGCCGGCACACATGTGAGCCATTTCTGAAAATGGGGAGAACAGAGCTCTGATTCAGCTGAGTGGAACATTCCGATATAATGATACTCAAAGGAATTTTCAGATTAACCAGTGTGTAAATTTATGAGTCTCTTCTATCAAATAAATGTTCTTTTCTATATGCAGAGATGGTTGCTGTTCTTATACTCATTTTTTATGTGGAAGGGATGAGAGGTAGCCAGTGCACTTGCATTTTACTTGAAAAAACAGCCGACTGTCCATTTTACAGACTAAGTTCTGAGGGAATTCTTGCAACTGAAGTGAATTGGTTTTCCTTGTGGCACCTCCGCTACTGGAAAGTCGTGCAGAGACAAAAGCTTCAAAACTTTGTGTAAGCAAACAGGGGTAAAAAATCAGGGAAAGAGAAGAGACGCTCATAAACGTCGGTTTTTTTTTCCCAGTGTATCCTACACCCTGTCTATGTGTGGGTGCAAAATACTAAATCCCAGATGAGTCTATCTGGGTAACGTGTGCTTTGGGGCAGCCGTCACACTCTGCAGAAGCTACAGCTGCTCACCATTTACAGAGGCAATATCTATTTTCCCTCGTAGGACTAATGCATGAATCTAGGTGCATCATAAAAAAGAAACGTACCTGTTTTAAAGTCAAAAATACAAATTAAATTATCAGGTGTTTCTAGCTCTTGATTTTTCTAATTTTCTGCCAGAGGCTGTGAGACAAGCGCTGCTCTGAGCAGCCAGAGCTGATGGGCACTGTCACACCGCAACACAATCAAACCTCAGGATCCCCGCGGAACTTTCCACACGCAATTTGGCGTGAGCGTGATTTGCCCCAATTGCGTGGCGTTACTTGCAAAGACAGCTTCTCCACAGGGCTCTCTGTAACACAACCCCTCCTGGAACAAGATGCTACTTCCCCATAACCCATGGATACAGCGCTTTCTGAATCTATCCCACGACCGGTTATTATGAGTAGAAACCTCCAGAGGGACCACACATTCTGTGCTCTCACTCCTTGAGCTCCCAAAACTACGGCAGGCCCAACAAATGTTGATTTTAAAAATCCAGCTGTGAGAAATTTCACTGCCATTATTCTAGTGCTTTCTTTTCACTTAAAAAAATAATAAAATCTTTTATTTCCATTTTGGGATTTAATTCAAATTTCATTATATTGAGCCCCTATAGTCCCACTGAAATTCTGATTTTATATTTCTGGGGTTTGTAACCTTTTAACCGTGGCATCACAGTAGGAGATTATTTTATTTGATCACCTGACATGACCTTCCAACTCCTTTTCTTGGGGAAACACTACTTTCCAGAATTATGCATTTAGAACGCAAGAGGGAATTCCAGACATAACGATGCCCATAAAGATTCTGTAGTCCTAAGCTACGTTTTTATCAATATCTGCCTTAAAAATTTCATACAAGATTCGAGGGCTTTAATGAAATGTTTTTCTGTAGTACCAAGAAAAATCTCTTCTAAAACTGTATTATATCAAGTTTGATATCTCTATTTGGAAAAGATACAATCTCATATAAAAAAAAAAAACCCACCTAATTAGTTTAGCCACATGTGTTTTCTATAACTCTACACTGAATAACATAATTAAAATTACTTTTAGTTCTTTAGTAGTTCGTGTCCTGGGCCAGACCTGGCATGAGTTTATGTGAAATGTCTTGATTGATAAGCACTAGTTCAGAACAGGAGCATCAAGGCAGGTTTCCCAGATCCCATTGTCAGGCCATTCTGTGGTCATTCTAAGGATCAATGTCCTTCAGTTTTTCCTTTATTGTGGATAGGTTTTTAAGAGGTTATTGTTGTTTATTTTAAATGGGAATTCTCATGTTCTGGGAACTGAAGTTGAAAGTTCCTTCTGTTTGGGAAAAAAACTTGTTTGGGCGATATTTATTTTGTTTGCTCCTGCAACAGGCTGCCTGCTTTCTATTTCACATATGTAATGAGGACATCATTAATAAAACCACTCTGCGGGATATCTTACAGCAATTTCTTGTATGATTTTAGTCTTACGTCTATTTTTTACAATTTTTTATAATATAGTAGTTATAATTTGACTTTTTAGATGAATTAAATACTGCTTTGAACATTGTAGCACTTTAGCTATTCTGTGTTTTGTGAAAAAAAAACTTGAAAGAGTTTCAGTGCTGTATTTCTAATTCCTTTATCACTTTTGTTTTGGTTTTATTTTTGCTGCCGAGTTTTGCCTCTAAACTAATATTAATTTTAGATGAAGGTTTACAGTCTTCTCTTAGGAATACATTTCTAGGAACTTTAAAAATATCTCACTATAGTTCCATGTAACCAACGTTCCCCCCTTACTTCTCTGGGGAGAAGTCTTCTCCTGTAGAAGAAAGGAAGTGCATAATTATTAGGCAATACTCTGCCTGTGTTGGATTCTGACTTCCACATGGAAACTCCAGTGTCTAGAAACATTCTGGGTCTCTGGATGCACAGAAAAACTGCACATTTGCATCTGATCTGGGGACAGAGCAAGCACTGTTTTGCACCTGTCATGGCAGAAAAGACTATCACAAGCTTTTTTTCTAACTGAAATGGAAAGGGGGAGATGAGGTGGCAGCATTTTGTCATATATAAGTCATTCTAATTTTTCAGAAGACGTTTGGCTGCCTTGTCTACGAGTCAGTTACACGTACTACCCTTGTACAAGTACCTTTGGTCCAGCATCTCCCACGCCTTTTGGCCCTGCTGGTCCTGGGGGCCCTGCTGGTCCTGGAGGTCCCTGGTAAAGCAGAGGAATAAAGCATGTCAGTAGTTGTCCTAAAGGAAGAGTACTTGTGTTCTTCATCAACAAAGAGAATTCTAGCAATTGCTACTAATCTCTTTGGTTTTGCTGTATTTTGTGAAATTCTTCACATTTCTGATGTGTACTGAGCAACAGTCATCCTCAGTCCTCAACTGAAAACCTGAAAAAACTACTAGAGTGGTGGAAAAGTTGTCCAGCTCTTAACTTAAGAACATCACAGCTGTTCCCAGCTCAGAGAAACCAGTGAGAAAGCAGACATTGCTCCATGATCACACACTGCTGACATTACCCCTCTGGTACACCAGAGCTAACCCATCAAAATTTGGAGATTGGGTCACCTTGACGTACCTTGGTGTGTTTGTGTTGGATAGTCTGTTCTCCTGAACTCCCCACTCTATCCCTCACAGCCTTTCATACTGTTGGCGGCCTCCTCAGGTCTCTGCCCCATCATGCTACAGAGACTTTAGCTACATAAATCTTGTCCATGTCTGCCAGTGGGTGATGAAGTTGGTCTTTCCAGACCATGGGGCATGGAAAGGTGGCCCAAGAAGGGGAAAGATGCCCGATACAGTGCAATAGAACCTTCACACACTTCAAGGATGCATATTCGTGCAGGAGGGAGAAACACAACAAGCTTTTACTGAAGCCTGATGGCAGCTGCAGATGGGAATCTCGGAACAGGCATGATTTCAGGAATATGACTGAATATGACTGCAGAGCAAAGCTCTTTTTTTTTTCGTGGTCTAGTCACTAACAGAAACACAGGAAGCGCATAAACATAAGTTTGCCATCCTGTGACTTGGCAGACCACAACCAGCATTTTGTAGAGTTTTATTAATCAATGGTCACCAAACCAGGCTTCTCTAGAATTCTTTGATTAATTAGAAATGAAAAGGTTTCAGCTTCCAACTGACCTCTTTGATTCTGTATCTACTATTACTTCTTTTTCATATAGTTTAAACAGATACCTTAACATGTAAAGCTTAAAACTTCAGTTCCTATGAGGTATTTTAAGGCCTACTAAAAGTTCATCAGCCATCTATTTGCATCCCTGACTTATGATTGCCTTTTCATTTTTATTTCAGATGACAGTATGGTCTTCTCATTTGTTTTCATGTCCCCTGTTTAATGGGTCTGGGTCTGTCACCGGCACTCCCTGACCCTCCCAGGAGTCCTGAGCTGGTTTAGTCTCCCTATGTGCTGTGAAATGCGTCAGGCACATGGAATTGCACCATGAATTTTGAGTGAATGCCCTCTGAACTAATTCTGATCCCAAAGGATCTTCCCAGAATCAATCTGAACGATAGGAAATTGGAGCTGAGCCATGACTTAGTTGGAAGCACTCAGGTCCCACCTCGGTGTATTTGGGGGGTGTCTTTGTGGCTGTAGCTTGAAATAAAGCTGGATTAGACAAAAAGAAAACAGTGCTAATGGAAGTTCGACGTGGTGGTTGAAGGATGGCAGCAGTATTTTCACGTTCTAGCACAAGGTTGGTCAAAACATGTCTGTGCGGCTTTGGATGACTGAAATTTAGGATGATAATGTAATGGAATGTGCCAACTGCAACACTCAAACCCTCTGGAGCTAATAATCAGGAAAGCAAGGCAGGGGGAGGAATCTTCAAAAAACCAAGGAACTGAAGGCTACAAGGTTTGGCCAAGCAGATGTTATTGGAGACCTTGAACAAAGAACAGTAAAGAAAAGGGAGGGAGGGAAAAAGGGAAGGAAAAGAATTCAAAGCAGTGATTAGACTAAACATGTATGAGCAGCCATGAAGATTTTTATAGAATTCCACAGTATCCCTTTCATGATGCTGAAATAAGAACAGTTTAGACCTGGTTCCAACTGCCTGTAGAACTGGCACTGCATCTAGGACAGAAAAGGACTTCAAAACATACAGGAAATATATAAATTAGCTAAAGCATGAAAGATAAGACTAATTGCACTCAGTTGAGTAACTAAATATTGAGTTATCACACAGTAATTAACATTTCTGGTAGAACACAAAGTACAGAATTGAAATTGTACTTACAGCTTCACCTTTGTGGCCATCGCCTTTTGCTCCACGGGGTCCAGGTAGCCCAGGTAGTCCCCGGTTACCCTACACACAAAACAGTCAGTCGGGCACTGTGCCAGTAACTGGATCATCATGAATGTAACAAATACTAACAAATATGTAAGGAAACTATTTAATATCCTTTTGGAAATATAGAATAACAGTTACCAGCTGTTGCAATTTGTTCACAAAGCTCAGAAATTTTTGTGCTAATTATTTATTATTGCGCTTCAGTTGATCCAATTAAGATTTCAGAAGAACAGGAGCTCTCGTTAGGAAGTTATTAATTTCTAGATTTGTAGTTTCAGAGAGAAATCGTTTGAACATTGACTTTATCTTCAGCCAATACAAAGTTAAATTTATTTTGAAAAAAGTTAAACTTTTATGGCTTTGGGGTAAGTCCTGACATTTGAACAATGAATTTAACAATATGGAAACATAATACATCAGCCTTAAGTTATCTTATGTTGCACATTTTGCACTTCCAGGTAATCACATCGGTTCTTTTGTACAGTGAAGCAAAACCACACTCGGCAAGGGAAAGAAGTAAAAGCAATAAATAAAATAATTTCATAATAAAATAAATAACATAAATTAAATAAATAACGACAATAAGTAACATAATTTCTCTTAGTTTAGCCTAAAATGCTCTGTATCAGGAGACAATCACTCCTTCTGTTGACTCTTCCCCTGACTCCCCCTAAAGATCTGTGCATTTGCAAAACCTCAATGCTTCCTTTCACGACCAGAAGAGAATCAAAGAGCAATCTTTTCCTCTTCCCTCATTCCAGTGATTGTTTTCCTGGCATTTAATCAGAAAATTAACTGACCTTGCAACAGACTGTTCTCCACAGAACCAAGAAAGGAAACACATTACTTTGAGGTAGCTCTCAAGATACACCATCAATCTGTACTGTAGGTGTTCACACGACAGCATCATCAATCGGAAATCCTCATTAATGCTTGTAGGTGACACATCCACCCCACTCCTAATCGTGGTACGTGTATGGCTGTACGTACACCCTTCGCTCTGTCCCACAGAACCATTAAATGTAATGGTCTCTCCCGCAGAGTGCTGGAGGGTCAGTTGTGAATATACAGACAGATAACTTATCTTGAAAAAATAAATACAAATAGCAAGTGTTTCCCTGCCTATTCCAGTAAAAATAAATAGCTAGGAAAAAAACCCCAAAATATAAATGACTTAAAACTCCTGATTCATCAGTGCATTGTGCTTGGAAATTTCTGCAGTAATAGAATGCTTCAAGAACCCAGGAGCGGAGTCCTGATAGCAGCCCAGATCTCAGCGGAGGGTCTGGAGAAAAGAAGCCGTCTCATATGCTAGTTAGACATCCAAGAAAAACAGACTTCAGGTCCAAATTTCCTGTCCCACACCACAGACACAAGAAATCAGATCTTCTTAATCAATGTAGTCCTCTCAAGGTAACATGAAAGAGTTGCTTTGGCTCTCCTAAAGCTATATATCACAGGTTTAGGTTAGGAGGTAAGTGAATGAAGAAAGACAAGGTAGACTCAATGTTCTGGTTAAGATGAAACCCTGAAACCACTTTAAGATGGAATTTGGGATAGGGATGCAAGCATGCCTTACGGTTACAGAAAAATGTACATGGTAGGCTACTCCTGTATGAATTTCTCCTATTCTTCAGTGCAAAGGGATAGCTTTGGAAGTTTTTAAAGTCTTTTTTAAAATCTTCTTCACTGTAAGACTCTAAACATGACCCGACCACGAGAGTCAAACTGCATCAGCCCTGGAAGACGTTTCTTCATGTTTCCTAATTTTCAAATGATAGAATTCTGATCCAGTTCTGTGAAAATTTAATTGACGACTGTGCTTCTAGTTCTTAAATAGCTTTAAAATGGAAATTAAATTTGACCTCTTCCTTATTCTTAATATCCATAGTTCTTAAATTATGGATAAAATGAGAAATGTTTTAGAAATGTTTAATAACATTTTTTTTAACAAGAAAGGAAACCATGGATCATGAGTTCATCTCTATTTTTACTACTAATCCCACTACAGTAAAAAAAGGCCAAACAGATGTTTTCATTTAATCTTAGCAGACCATTGTAAATACCAAACGCATGTTAACACGTTCTCTTCTGTAAGAATTGGGGTTTTGTCAAGTGGCTGGGTTTGCCATTAGTAACATAGCTATAAATCTACTTAAGTCAAACCTACAGCCGCATATGCTCTAAGAAACAGTTGTCTAGTCCAGATTATTTAGTCTCAACTTTTTTTTAATATCTGCATTGAAAATACACAAGAGATGGCTCAGAAGCAGTTCTGTGATTACTGCTTCCCGCAGCTCTGCGGGGTCTGGAAAAGACAATCGCTGCGACTCGCTCTAAGCCACTGCGCTGGCGACAAGGCAAGTGCCACTGATGTAACAGATGGCTTCCTGGATTAATTCAGCCACTTTGCCAACATTCCCAGGGCAGGTTTTAAAGTCATTTTCCGAAGCAGTGATATAGAGAAGCTTCTATAGTGATTCAAAGTAGAAAAAAAGAAAAAGAAATACAGACTATAAACATAAATCTTGTGTCCACGGTCATTGTTGAGAAAAAAAAAAACAATTGCCATAACGAAAACCTAAATGATTAAGTATACTACTGGACAATTAACTAATATTCACCACTTCTTTTTATAAGAAAAACAGGGTGAAGTAGCATTCTAGATTATAGACAAAGTAAATAAATGTAGAGGTTTTCAAAATTCCAAAACACAAGCTACTGAATGCATGTGGATCCATGTGCTCTCCAGCATCCTCTGGTAGAAGTCTGCCAAGCCAGGAGTAAAGCATTATTGATACTCTGAAGATGTAATCACACAAAAGCTACTGCATTCTGTTGCTTTATTTTGAACTACGCTGCGTTACGTACACAGAAACAAATGGGTCTCTGAATTTGGGTCTATCAGCTATGTTCCCAAGAAGTAAAACAGTGGAACAATTTATGTGCAGACATGGTAAATGTGGGAAAAAGAGCCGTTTGCTAAGAAGGTTCTTGATTTGAGTCTGGAAAGGAAATCACAAGAATTTTACCTTTCCCAACCACTGAAGGAAATCTTCCTGAACTACTCCCTTATCACAAGTGGCAGAAGGCTTACAGAAAGTTTCAACCCAGATCGTGACTGATAGAAGTTCAATAAGATATCATAAAATGCATTAGAAGGGAGGAGGTGAGAGCTGCAAAGTAAAAGGAAATATATCCAGTTCTTGCAGCAGAGGACACAGGATCTGTTCTAGGGACTGGGCTTTTCAGTTTGTTCTCAAATAACATAGAAAGGTGAGGGGCATTGCTTTCTAATGACACCACATTATTCTGATTAGTTAAATGCAAGGCAATTCCAAGGAGTTGGGGAAAAACCCTACTGAAAGATTTGAGTTTACTTGGTGATAAAACAGACAAAATTCCATGCTGATAACTGTAATGCATTATGCAAGGAGGAAAAGCAGGCATAACTTTAAGTACCTCACAGTCATCCTGAACTAGTGTTACCACTTAGGAAACAAGACAGAGAGAACCATTCTTTGAAAAGGTCCCTTCACTCTTCAGCAGCGATAAAAAAAACGTAAATTCCATCCTTTGAAAATCAATATATATCCTTTTCCTCTAATGTATTTCCCACTGGCAAAACAATGGCCCTTGGTCTCACCATATTCTTTGAGCAGCCTTATGTGAACTCACGTTGTATTCCAGAGGAGAATTTTTCAGTCTCTCCCTTTCGCAAAGACTGAAATCTCTGTGTTACCACTGAATCCTCAGTTTTACCTCTGGTCTTTCATTTGTGTGTTGATCTTGCCAGATCAAGCCACTGAAGGCTCAAGCAGTGAGCACAGCAACCCTGTTACAGGGGGATTCTACCCCCCATTCTTGGGGTTGAAGTTAAAAATGTAAAGGATATAACCAAGTAAATCCTATTCCGTAACCGATATGCAAATAAGTACACCCAAAAGATTTTTTTTTTTTTTTAAGTTCTTTATTTTGAGCCTTACTTATGTTTTGGAATGTGCAAGGTTGGTAATACTGAAACACCACCATTAAAATAACTAATACCCTTCAGTTTATACTCAGAAAAGAGCATATTCCCCATATAGAGGTATAAAAGACCACATGAGACAAATGAGAGGTGGAGATGAATTGGAAGAGCCACTTTCCTAATGAAGCCTTCCTGAGGGAAGTTTGCAGTGTGACATACACTGGACTAGTTATTTAACCTATTTTGTGTTTCTACTTTGAAAAGACACTAAGTTTATTTTTTTAAATAGACTTAACCTGAAATGATGAAAAAGTTGAAGAATTGGTCAGTTACTTTCCAGAAAAAGTTGTTCGAGTGGTTTCTGCATTTTCACAATAATTTTGTATATGTCTCATGTTTCTTTATTTTCCACTTTTTGTCTAAAAACTCTTACCGTTGGTCCCATTATTGAATTTCCAGGAAGTCCATCATCTCCCGGTGGCCCCTTGGGTCCTGGATCCCCCTATCCAAAAAGAAACAAATCCAAAAACATATTAATTACTTTCAGTTTTAATTTCCAAAGATTTACACAAAAGAATGAGTACTCATTTCTTCCTAACACTGACAATTATTGAGCTAGGTAATATGAAATCAGTATTTCTAGAGGAACCTTTCACTACCTTGACTCCGACCTCTCTTACACTGCTGCTTCTCCGCAACTGCATCGAGGAGTTTATTCTGCCCTGATGAATAATTTGATGGCTTTAGTTTTCAACTGAAGATTGAACATGATAATTCACTTTCAGTGGCCAGATTAACCCGTGGCTTCTGCCAGCGTTTGCCCACACGAACCAGGCTGCATAACTTTGTTTCTGCCAGAGCACACGGAGAACAGCAAAGGAACTCAAAGGCAAGGGCTGACACCAAGCGTGTTTAGAAAGGCTACAGATGGTGCAGATCTTCAAAACTGCAAGCTCCACAGGCTGAAGACCCACAAAGAAACTTGAGTTTTTCCCCTCAAATATTCCCCAGTACAACTGTTTGGTCATCTCTGCTCTGTCAGCAGCTTTCCTGGGAAGCAATCAGGTTTAGAATTCAAGTTCCTCCTGATATCCCTTCACAAAGCAACATTTGGCTCCTTCTAGTGCTTAATCTATGGCAACGGATTGTTTTACTTTACATTAAGGATCTTAAAGAGAAAATTCCAATGTTCAGCAAAACTTTTGCAGTTTTTAACACTAGTGAGAAGGACAGGCAGTATTTCAGGAAACATTCACTAGGGAAAGCAAGATCAAATGTTCTATGAAAGCCACCGAGCAGCTGTAACCATGAGAAAGGAATATGAGAAAAAACCAAAACCCCTCTATCTAATGTTACTGCCTCCGTATCAGTAACGGCATAATGATTGTCAAGGGAAATAAACTACCCCAAACGTGGGTGTAGTGTAAAATAAATAACTTTCCAGTGGACACAACCACGGCTGTCCTGGAGTTAGGACCTCTAGCGATCACCTTCTGCTACATCAAACACTTAGAGATGTACTAAAAAGACCTCAGACCATGATAACTCTCAGCTTTGAAAAACATGTAGATTCCTTGCATTAGAAATTTATACCGTCTGGCTTCACTGCTGCAGGTACCAGGGTGTTCCAAGAACATAATTACTGCTAATCATTGTACCTTCTGCAACAGAGAGAGAAAATGGACCTGTGCTGGACCTGCATAGGACCTGTGCTACGTTATTAAGCAATGGTCAGAAACACAGCAGACAACTTCTTTGTTTAAACAACTAAAGAGACAAAATTTTGTACATTTTCTAAAAAATCAACTTGCATTTTATCATTACCCCAAAGCACTTGTTTTCTCTCATCACCCACTGCACATAGAAGCCCTGATCAAAAATTTAGTAAAGAGTTTGGAAAAATCCAGTGGATTTTGGATCATTGCCAGCCTGCTATGAAAATGATACAAACTGTACCCAACAGAATAAAATCAGAGTAATAAAGGCAAGAAAGTCTACAAAGTTCTTATTTTTCAGCATGAATTTTATCACTAAACAATCTTGACTCCACTACTGGTCTATTCAAAAATGTCACAGGAAAATGTGAAGGGAGACTGGTGTGGTGAGACCTGTCTTCATACATGTTGTGCCCTATAACATGCCACCAATATTTTCCTGACAAACTTTGGCACATTATCATGGTTTTAAGCCAATATCAGAGATAAGAGCACCCCACAACCCTCTCCTTCCTTTCTTCTCTGTGGTTGCATTTTTATTCCAGGTGTACCCTGAAATTCTTGGGTTCCCTTCTTCCTTCATCCTCCATGCACAAACAAGTCCAAACTACACTCAAGCTCTCTGTGATGTCCTGTTGCCAGGCTGATGAGTACATTGTGTGTACAACATCTACACGTGCACATATATTTTTAAGGAAGAAGAAAAACTGGGTTGAAATTACTTCAGAGTGGTAAGATGTATATTAGTAGCTTCTCTACCCTAAAAACTATCACCGAAGGTGAAAAGCATCAATTAAAGTTGAACTGACACATTATAAAAACAGTAAATACTTGTTCTTAGAATAAAAATGGGGTAGTAGTGAATTTTCAAATGTTTTTAAGACCTTCAAAGTTAGCTCTACTGTTGCCAAATCTGCTTATCTTACTCAGCAGGACAAGTCCCACTCATTTCAGGTACACTTTCCCATTTAGCCATCTTTGTTACTTCGACAAGGAATTTCAACTTCTTAAACTTATACTCTTTTAATTTTGACAGAAAGATGCACTAGAAGTTTTCCAGTCTCTGGTCTCCAGTAAACACAGATCAGATCATCACCTTCGGTCCAGCAGGTCCCTGAATCGATGACCCAGCAACACCAGGTGGTCCTCTCTCTCCCGGTTCTCCCTGTTACAAAACGGTATCATCCAGTTTTAAACCAACAGTTTAATTTTCTGCACAAGTAGAAAAACGTGTTTTCAACCTTTATCTAAAAAAAGAAATATCTACAAAAATACCTACAGTATAGATCTATCTACAAAATAGACAGTAGTTGGGAAAAAACATAAATCAACTTATTGTTCTTGTGAAAGCTGGTCCAAGTTTTCATGTTTTAAATAACTATTGGTTGAACCATGTATTTGTTTTTTTAACTTTATTTTTTTGCGTCCAGCTTAGAAGTCAAGGGAATAATTCCCTTATCAGTCAGAGCAACATTTACTCACAAAATATTCTAATGGAAAGTTAATGTTTCACAGCAAAAATCTGCAAAATGCTCACGAATTAGAATCACTTGGGCAACTTCAATTTTGCTTCTCAGTGCTCATGTGTGACTATAAGGTCTGTAATAATCTCTTTACCTGTTCTTTTTCTCCTTGGCACCTTTGTGTCATTCAGGACAGAGGATAGAAATCTTTCTGCTTTTCCTGTTAAGTCTCCAAGCATCAGATGCTTGTGTACATCACAAAAATTCCATAGATTCCTTTATAAAATACAAAGGGAAGGGTTACCTTGGAGGAAGAAGCTTACTTTTGGTCCAGCTGGGCCTTGTACTCCTTTATAACCAGTTGGTCCTTGGGATCCTTTTTCTCCGGGGTCACCCTGACAAAAACAAATCTTTTTTTTAAAATCACAGCAAAGATTCATTCATAACTGGGAGATAGGCAAATAACCAAAACCACAGGGATAACGACTGGCAATTAGAAAGGTGTTCAAATGCTTCAACCCAACTGAGATCCCGCTCAGTTCTAGAACCTGCCCCAAATGTCCAAAATTTAACCAGGTGGGAGATAAAACTGTCTGGCTACTAATACATCTTTCCAGGCCTTTAATTTAATATTTAGGCATCTAACTAGACACCTAATTTCTCTCGGCTCCTTCTCTCTCCCTAATCAGCACACTGAGATAATTTGCTTCCTCCTAGATTTAATGAAAACTCCCTGCTGAATTTTTAGGGAATCTCTCCTGCCCAATTAACTTTAGGATCTATGTTTATAGTCTGATTTTGCTGCACTTGTTCAGGCTGAGGAACACATTGATCTCTCTTAAATCCTTTTAAATCACCAGTTAAAATATAGCTGCTACTTCAGATATCATGAATGAACAAACAGGCCAGAATTTAAACTCTTGTAAAGTTTGCAGTATTTCTGGAGCGTGCATGTCGAGCCGTACCTTCTGGCCTACATCTCCTTTGCCAGGGGGTCCTTCTGGGCCTCTGGGACCTTGATCTCCTTTTTCTCCCTGACAGACATTAGACGGTTAATTAATTTTCATTTAAAAATAGAAATTGAATGAAATTTATTGAATCAATACACTTATGAGGAACAATGCTTGCATAAACACTTTTCCCCAAAAGGTCAGTAAATACCCACTGGGATTTTTTCCAGCAAAAAATAAAGTATCCTGTCGTCTTAAACTCCTTCCCCCCTCCTGCGTTCACGTTCCTTATTTTCACAGACATTTGTAATAGAGCCATTCGCAATTGTATCAATCTTTTGTTGGAAGAATTGCATGCATATACTCACACGAGGAAAAGAAATACTTGCAAAGTTGTCAGAAAAGGTCTTAGTTGACCAATTCTAAGAAAAATAACTTTTAAGAAGCAGTAATTTTAGGCAACTCTGTAGTCAAAAGCCAATCCAGAAACATTTCTTCAAATAATTCACAAAGAATCCACAGAAAACACTCCTAAATAAAGGAACATTATGTACAAAATATTTATGCATTACGTAGGTCAGATTAGTATATCAGAATGCCTGTCAGTAATTCAGGAAGTGAAAAGTAGATTGAAATGAAGCTTAAAAATCCGTTTCTGCCGTGAGCTGTTGATGGAAGCGGCGTTACAATGATGGACGCTGCCATTGATGTGAGACAGCTTCACTCCTGCAAATCACTGCTAGGACAGCACCGTGCTGCTCACCACAGGCACCAGGCTGGTCTTTGCACCGTTCTGAACACCCAAGCCAGCTGCTCAGTGCTAGTATTTTCACTTATAATGAATTACGACAGAGAGAGCACCATCAGAATAAATCCAAAGTGCAAGAGAAAAAAAAAAAAAAAACAAACCCAGCATTCCCAACTACAAAAGCCACCTCTAACTTTAACCCAACATTTACTCTTAATTCTGACGTTTCACTTCTGATGCGCTGGGATCCTCATTTTTGGGGGCCTACATAGCGGGAGACTTCAATTTTTTAATAAAATAATGAAGTAGCAACAGAAATGCCACATATTTTTCCACAGCGGAAGGGTTACTGCCTCAGGATGCAGTTTGTCAAACTGGTATTTGCAGTAGATGAAAAAACGTGAAGCTGCATTCTTAATAGATGTTTATTACAGCTATTCAGATGTTTTCTCATTAGAGACCTGCAGGCAAAAACTGCTGATTTGCTTACTCTGAATTGTGCTCAGTTCATCAGTTCTCCCCGTTGGGCAGCTGCTCTCCTCGTCTACGAGCTTTACAGCAGCAGGGTTTGGAGGCGCCTGAATTCTCAGCAGCAATTCAACAATCAGCCAAAGCGCTGAGTTTTGCTCACTCAGCAGCTCCTTCCATTTGCAAAGAGTAAAATTAAAAGCCTCCATTTAACTTGACATCTAAATTGACTATTTTGGGCGCTCTGCTCTGCCACCCCTCTAAACTCTTTTCCACCATTTTTCGAATTTATGCTTCTTTTTCCCCAATGTGGCAGTGTTTTTCCTCAAATCTTGGAAACAAGCAGCCCTGGTTTCAGCTGGTTTTGGTACCAGCCTGACAGGTTTCAGCCCGGCAGATGCCCAAAGTCACATCAATTTGGGCACGACTTCTTGGTGTCCAGAAAAATCCGAACAGGCTAAAGACACGAGATACCTGTTCTCCAAGAAGCTGATGGAATTTAAGAGTAGTCAATAGC
This sequence comes from Limnodromus scolopaceus, assembly GCA_028565335.1. Lineage (NCBI taxonomy): Eukaryota > Metazoa > Chordata > Aves > Charadriiformes > Scolopacidae > Limnodromus > Limnodromus scolopaceus. The sequence continues at coordinate 26,831,909 of JAOXNO010000013.1, forward strand.
CCACAAAAGGCAGGGCAGCTAAGCCAGATGCAGATTCAGATTTATTATTAGTAAAGTTTGTTGGAACCATCTCAAGGACAAACTCCTTGCCAATTACACACCTGTAAATAATGGTTTGTTCTTCTTTCATCTACACCTTTTACACAGAGTAAAATATATTTCCTTACCTTTTTCCCTGACTTCCCAGGATCTCCCTGCACCCCCCTCTCTCCTGGGAGTCCTGACAGACCTGTATCTCCCTTTAAGAAGAATAAATAATTATATCTGCATATTTCAATACATTTTATTCCGTAAAATGTATCTAAGTGTGTTAAAATATTAATCAATGATATACGATATTTTTGCTTAAATAAAGGTTGTTATTGCTGGTAAGTTAAATTTATTCTGTAGAGCCAGCAATTTTTTCTACTTGTACAATGTAAAATAAGTACGTCACCTTACCCAAGGTTTTGGGTACTTAAATCATTAAGGACATGGTACACAGTCTTCAAAATGGCACCTGAAGTCAAAGTTTTAAGTGTCTAACAACTCTTCTAACGTGGGCACTATGACCATCACTGTCACACGGACTGGGATTATTTTTTTTTCCCAAATCATTGCAGAAGAACAAGGTAGTAACGTTTCCAATGGGCCTTGGAAACCCCTCTCTAGCTCAGAAAAGATGGGGGAAACTCTGTTCCAGTTATGAAATACCTGCCACTGAAATTCCTTCTTATTTTGACCGTAGTTAAGTTATACGAAAAATTACGCTACTTAGTGAAAGAACCAGAGGACCCTGTAAAGAGCAGTTAAAAATAAAAATAGGCTCACTTTAAGTCCTCGCACGCCAATTCCTGGAGCTCCTGGTTCCCCTTTTTGTCCAGGTTCACCTGGTTGACCCTAGTAACAAAAAGCCTTTAGTTTAACAGAGGAACACAATTTAGCTTCATTCATTACTTGCAGTATTTCACTGACTGTTTTACACGTAGAAATGGACACGTTACACTGCTTGCTGTTTCTTGCTGGTGATATTTTTATAAAGTAATGTCTGAACCTCTACCTTTGGACCTGGCAGACCAAAACCTTTAGATCCTTTTGCCCCAGGGTTTCCTTGTGGACCCTGTATGCCCTGCAACGAAAAATAAATGAGTTAGTGCATTGCACTATTCCACATGTGAAACGCAGCACGTGTCCACCTTTCAGCTAATCATGACTTCATCTTATCTTTAAAAACAACACAATTTGCTTGCCTGTCCTCAGGCTTATTTCAGAGACCTTTATCTATTGTTCCTTTGCCACTATCCTGTGGATTTTACTGATGTTTCCAAGTGGAATGACAATTACTGTTTAGGGAGAAAACAAATGGGAAGTGTCTCAGTATCTGCATCTAAGCCCTGATTCATTACAATAGTATGGTGGAAACATGAACTCTTATCTTCTTTCCAAAAAGCGCCAAAACTGGAAGATCTTTTGGGATCTTTCAGTTTTTCTGTATCCAACTGTTAAAGGCTGTGTTCAAGCTTCAAAGGGCTGGAAATTCAGCAGCGGTGAATTCTTACCTTGTGAAACTCTTACCTATAACATGTTAGCATCCAAGCAATGCATCTGATTTATCGCCTACGCAAATTATTATGCAGATTAGACCAAATCGCTGATTGCTTGATTCTAAGACCGTTCAAATCAGCCAGAATCATATATTTGCAATCTTTGCCTAAAGATTAGTTTGATACTTCTAAAAATGAAAAATCACTGTGAGATTTTTCATGTCTTCACATCAAAATTAGAGCTATATTAGAGTTATTAGAGTAGAAAATGACAACTACATGCAAAAGCTCATTATATGCCCAAAAATGTGGACTTACCTGGCTTCCTGGATTGCCTATTCCTGGTGGTCCTGCTGGGCCCTGTGGTCCTACTTGGCCTTGTTCACCCTGTACAAAAAGCATTCCCAAGAGCTAAATTGCAATAGCTGATTTAAATATTTAAACTAAACACAGAGCAACAGTCCCCAAGCTTCATTATCATGAAGTTTGCTGCTTCTATTTGAGATAAAACTGTTTGGAATGCCTGAAAGTCTATGGCAACCTATGGCAGTTGATCTAACAAAATAATACCCCTTCCTACCTACAAATTCTAGCTCATTTATAACATTAGATGATCAGAGCTGTAACTTCATTATTAGAAGCTTACCTTCACATACTGAGAATAATTTTAAAGATTTTACTGTACAGAAATATACACATTTTCTTGCACAACGCTCAGAGGAAACGCATGCAAGTGTAAACAGAGCATCTAGAGAGTATTTTTGAAAAATCTTTGTCACATGGTATTGTAATGGTATTTGTACAGCACTTGCGGAGGGAGCAGAGGAATTAAGGCAGAGGGAATGATTGGGAATAGAGGAATATGGGGAGGTCACATGGGTATCTGAAGACGTGGCACAGACCCATGAATGTGTCAAGGATGTGTGACATTAGTCCTTAGAAAATAAAAAATAAATAGTTTCAGTTATGCCAGGAACACTTATTTACTGAAACGGTCCCAAATGTTTATTGTCTTGGCCATTGCTGCATTTTTCCTGTACAGACATGGGAACCAGACCCCTAATTCCCGTGGGGATAACCAATCTTCCTTTAACTAAGGCCTTGATCAAGAGGGTCTGGCAGGTGCTCACAGACATGCCAAACTGGACCACACCACAGCACTGAGGCTGCTCGGAAGACTCTGAAGAGCCATTTGACTGGACAGTGAGATGAGTAAGCGGAAGTCAAACTTCTCACATCTGTGAAACACTCCTTGATGACCAAACTGTCAACGGTTTTGGATCGGAGTGCTGTCCTCTCCTCTCACTGAAGATGAGTGTGGGGCAAGGAGGAGAGCAGGAGTCACGGGGACAGGAGGGAAGGAAACCAACAGGGAGTAGGCAGGTCAATGGCACTAAATCATGAGAAAGAAGGTTTGGAATGACTGCCTCTGCTCTACAGGGCATCTGGGCACATTGCATCATCCACCCTCTGGGGATCCAGAAGATACAGGCTGGAATCTCACCAGGCCCAAGGGAATTAAAATTGTTCTGGATTCCTCTTTGGGGAACATGGCACCAAAAAGCAAACAAATTTCAAGAGTGTTCCTTTGCCTGTTCCAGGTCCATTAGATTAGACAACTCAAAATGAAATTTAAAATATTCAGAAGGAAAAAAGTCAATTTCTTCCCTCATACTCCCAGCTGTGTAGAATACAGTCCTCAGTGCTTTCAGTTAACATTAACAGGCTCAGCTGCTCATATGGATGAGTGCAGCCTATGGAGCCGCAAGGAACAGTGTAACATAGTTCCTCAGATTCCAGATAAAACATACCTTTGTATTGTTATGGTACTTCGTGAATAATTCATCATTAACTTAACTATAAATATAATTAACTGTAGATACGATTAGAGAAATACTCTGCTCACCTTGTCACCTTTGATTTGTTGACCTGGCAATCCAGGAGGACCGGCTACACCCTCAGAGCCTTTTTCACCCTAGACATACGTGACAATTTTGTAACTATATTTATAAAGAACACCATCCTAGACAAACTGGTCATTGCAATGTGGATAATTGAAGAAAAAAAGCATTCCTTCATGAGCAAACAAGGAAAATAGCCACTGGAATTATCAGTATTAAGAGAAAAGTGATTCCAATACAACTCATAACCTGCTTCATCTACATTCATTGTGTTGGTTGACACAGGACTTCAAAAGGAGAAAATCAAATACTAGGGAGAAGGAAGCTACTTTCTGAAAAATGTGATAATATGTTCAGAACCTGATGCAAGGACATGACTAACATCTTTTCCATAAAAGGAAGAAAAATCTTTTTTGCTTAGTAGTTCAAGGCTCTTGAGAATCTTGAAGCCGCTAAAAAAGAGGGACACGTTTTGATGGGAAGCCCAGTTGTGATTTAATCATAAATCTTTGCTTGTTTGTATTTATTTTTAAAAAAAGGAATGTTCACATATATTAACCTAGCAAGTGCCCTTAATGAGGTAACTGTCCATAGAGACTCATACAACCCCTGCTTTTAGTTTCCCAAAATGGTAAGACAGAATAAAAACAGTTTCTGAATGTTTTCTTCCAATTCAGAACATAAATAGCGAAGTATTCTTTCAGAAGACAATTTATCTCGTTAATGCTACCAAAATAAGGTATCTTATTAAACACATAAATAGGAGAATAATTAACTTATTACTGTTAGAGGGACCGTACAACTTTTTTGTAATTATCTTGATAGAGCTTTGGAACTTGGAGGGATATTCAGAGCACGCAGTGACTCAGAAGACCAAGATCCATCAGATGACATTTCACACCAGAGGAATGATCAGCGACCTTAAATAACTTAGACACTACTGCAAATTTGGCCCACAATGTTAAAAAGAAAAATGTTTTTTCCATAAAACTACCTTTTGGCCTTGAATGCCTTCTCCTGGTAGACCTTTCTCACCTGGCAGACCATCAGGGCCACGTGGTCCCTATAAAAAGAGAAATATGTGTATTCAATATATATTCAGACTATATCAGCAATTCCTTTTTTTATTGACATATTGTCTAACTTGCTAGTACAGGTTCTTGCAGCTCCTATAACACTGGTAAGTACCAATCCTTCTGTAACGCTTGGCTGACCTCAGTCAATTAAAATGAAGTGCAGGAACCCTTAATTGGAGGATTTAGATTACAATAAGCTGATGCTGAAATGGTGTGAATTACCTAATTAATGTCTAAAGGCCATATCCTTAAAACTCAAATGAACCTGCAGGTTAATTTATAATAAACACATTTACCACTGTAAAACTTATTCCCTAGAATTTCATATAATTTCATTACTTTTGTAATGAAAATCATTAATTTGAACATAGGGCGTTTTCATACAAAATGGCAGGTTAAACATACAAAATTAGAGAATGCCAATTTTGTTTTAAACAAGTACAGAAATAACTATTTTTGTAATACTTTCTATTCTTCCACAAAATTCCACTATTTAAAGCTAATAAAAAGTTTTTAAGGATTATCTTAATTAATAAACAGAAAGTTTCATCTACATTTTTTGTGAGAAAAATAGTCTTTCACAACCACCAAGTGACTTTCAAAAATATTATTAGAATGAGTCTAACACCTATCCACATTTAATTAACACACCTTAATTAACAATCCTCATTGAGATTTTTAATGAAATACACAAGAAAATCATAGATTTTATACAATTCAGGAAGAAAAAGGAGCCAGTGAGCACTAACTCAATGTTACAAAAAGCTCGCTCAAGTTCTGTAATTCAGAAGAGAAGGCTATAATTAAAAGCATGTAATTTGGTATTGATGTACTCCAAATTCCACACAGGAGTGCAGGAACGTCTCAGCTCTTGGATTTTCACCTTCTTAAAATTTAGTTTAGACAATTTTTATAGATTATCCTCCACTCAAGTAGGGGTACAGCTATTTACATACAACTCTATGTCTTTCAGAAAGCTGGATACTGCAATCCTGCTCACGTGGAGCAGGCAAGTTTTTATTTCCCCAGAACTTTTTTGGACATGGCTTTATTATCCTACTTGGGCAAGCCCCATGCAATTACTGCCACGGTACTGGGCTGGCTGAAATAGCCAGAAACACTTCTGCTGCTGCAGACTGGGTACAAGGTGGTTTATGGAACCAGTAGCCAATACAGCTGCTGTCAATCAATTACACTAAGACTTATTTTGTTATATTTCCACTTCCAATGCATGTATCACTGACTCACCGGTAATCCTGGTTCACCAATTCCAGGAGGTCCTGGGAATCCAATTTTACCTTCTTGACCTTGAGCACCCTTGGGAAAAAGAATATCAGAAAGTTTAGTCCTAATTCAACTCGATACTTTTGAAAAGCACAATATTTACATATAGATGACTCAATGATGGCATCAGGAAGGTCTGAAACCAAATGTGTAACATCTCCTGATGTAAAAAAAGAAAAAAGCATGAATAACAATTTAGAAACATTTGAAAGTACCTTTTTATTAATACTTGGAGCACTAGATCGTGTTCCAGCCCCCATGCCAACAGCAAAGGGCTTTTATCGTGGGGGTAAGTGCTTAAAAGTGTGGGACCTGAGAGATGACAGGGATGAGGGAGGGAAACCAAGCTAAATTTGGTTGTTGTACAACCCAACCATGAAGCAGGAGTGCTCAGGTGTGAGGGATCCTCACCACAGCCTCTATCCAGGCACTCAGATTGAAGCCTGCTTCAGTGGAATATGGGATTGCATGGAAAATGCAGGAACTGCATAGTTTCTGCAGCTTCTATTTATAAGGTGTCATAATCTTCACAGTTTCTCCAGTTTTCTGAGGACTATATGTGCTTCAAGGATAAGAGCACAGAGGATTTTTATCTCTCCCCAGAGTTGTACAGAGACTGGGAGTGACATTCCTTCTCCATAAACTGTTTTCCCTTCTGGAATGATCCAGTGTTGTTCCTTTTATATGGCAAATCACTGGTCTCTGAGCTATATAAACCCTCTCTATGTTCTGGGGTCTGCCCCACTGCACAGAAAACTGGCAGGAGTTCAATGAAGGCACAAATTAGAGCAGTAAAAGCAAAAAAAAAGTGCAGGTATTTTAGACACTGGCACTTGGCTCCAAAAAATAGGGAAAAAAATGGCATAAAGCAACACCAAAGACAGCAGCCAGAAGAATTAGGGTGAGATCTACTTCTGCCCAGTTCAGATTTCTTGTTTGAGTCTCAGCTGTAGGTCTGACAAAAGTCTCATAAACTAAATAATTATGTTTCCTATTAGATGCTTTTACAGTTTTCCAAAAGGAGATCTGGCTGGCCAGCACAGGCAGGCAGTACTTTTCAAAATAAGCAAGACTGGATTCCACCTTCAAGTCTTTTGCAATACAATAAGATGGTAGGAATTAAATGCTGCACGAGGGAGAGAATTTTATAACCTATAAGAATATCTGTTCCCTAGTGAAGAAGTACTAAGGCAAATCTGCCACTTGACTGTGTATCGCAGTGACTGTGATGTATTTGTGTCCCTTGAAATGTGGTTTACTCATTACTGCGAGCATCTGCTAGTGCTTGAAAATGATCTTACATATTTAACCCCCTTTAAATGGCATTATTTCTGACTTCTATAATATCAATGGGATCACAATAAAAACTCAAAGCTGCTGGAAAGGCAGGTCTGTTATCTCCATCCAATGCAAATACAAAAAAAAGTCAATATTGTATCAGTTTTACATTTAGATGACAAGAGTTTGAGTTGGATAAAACAGCAGGTGAGAACTTTCATCCCAAAAATGAAAGCACTTTAGTTAGCCCACAGTTAGGGCTGTTTAACAGAGGTATTGCTGAGGGTTACCTTGGGTCCTGGTTGTCCAACACCGGGGAGTCCTGGAGGACCATAGGGACCTAAAGGGCCTTGCTCTCCCTAAAGGGAAAAAAAAAAGGAAAGAAACTAATAATGCAAATGGAACCTTAACCAAATTCTGCCAAAGCATCTTTCCACCCCCTCATTTAGGGCTATAGAAATATGTTTTTAAAGTTAAAAAAAACCACCCAAACAAACAAAAAACCCAAACCCGTGTTTAGATTAGGATCAGGGTCAATATCCTGGCCATACAACTTGCTGGGACAGATAATAGTGTTATAAAGCCATTCTTTCATATCCATCAGGAAAGATCAAAAAATATATTTAATCTTTGTCATATCTTCGATCCTGGCTTTATCCAATAACATCCATATCCAATAATAGGGTGCTTCCTCAGCTTTTTTCTTGCTAGAAAGATGGGCATTTGGAAATTAAACATTGCACTCAAGGTTCTCCGCACAGCAACAACCGCACATCCCAACTGGTGCTCCTGCTGCTGTCTTTGACCACAGCTCCTAATTCTCTTGCACATTTAATATGTTTCTAACAAAGCCAACATAGCCACACAATGAATCAAAACACTTTTTAGCAAAATGCATTTATTTTCTGGGGAGTATTTGGGGTGTTCAAATTTTGTATATACCAAGACATTTTATATGCTGAGTTCTGAAACCTTCCAATGAGATTTTTGCGCTGGAGAGGTCAAAAAAAAAGACATCAAAGCCAGATACCAGATATTTCTCCAGAAATCTACCAGTTTTGCAATCTGCTGAAGAATTAAGCTAAGATGCAGGAATATACAGTGAAAGTAAATAAACAGATTATCCTTGAAGCTTAATTTCTGATCACTATGCACTTGGAGTGCTACCACTGCAGCTTTAAACCTAGAATAAAGTGGAACTTGATGACCAGTCCTAAATTCGCTCCAGTACAGGACAACGTGATGATAATTTGAAGAGGAGCTATGAAATTTACTGTGCCAAAACACAGAATTTAGCAAAGAAGTTTACTGTATTCCTAGGCAGACTTTATTGTTTGGGTTTCCTAATAATATTTTCATGAAGCCTTTGGACTAGAGTCACAACTGGGATGATGTATATCCAGATTTCTCTAAATGATGGAATTTTCACTGCCATAAAGCCCATTAGAAATTGATCCTTTTAGTTCATAGATGTTTTTTTCCTCCTGTGTTTTTTTGAAGCTGACCAAATAACAACAACCACATAAAAAAAAATCCTCAAATGGCCCATCTTCTAGACTTCCAGTTCCTCCATGGGATTAATTTGGCATTGAACAAACTGTCCTTTCAAAATCAGCTGATCAAAAATAATTTTTATTGTTTCCCATCAGCAGGAAATTTAAGGAATGCCAAAAATAATACAGCCAAAGCTTGTACTTGTCTCCCCTTTAGTTCTCTCTACAAACTCTCTGTTTTGAGTACTGTTGTCCTTTAAGCCAACAGTTAGCTGAATTTCAGGGCTTTTTGGGCTGATTCTGTTTAGACAAGAAGCAGGGAAAGTATGTTTT
>JAOXNO010000013.1:26842785-26862572 GCA_028565335.1 Limnodromus scolopaceus
CCCTCCCAAATAGTTTGTTGTGTAGTGCCTATATAAATAATTTCTTTAAGAAAGCACCTACATACTGCAAATAACACAAAGGCTCTATATTTTGGATAATGATTAAGCTATAGTAAAAAATAATATTTCAAATACAAAGATTTTATCTTTGAAGTAAACACTGACAACAACAATGGAAGTAGATATAGGTATTCTAACAGATATTATTGATATTCTCTATTTCTAAGCTAGCTGAGGTACCTAGGAATTACACTTTACAGTGAAATTGGATTTTTCACTCTCCTGGGAAAGATGTAACGGGCCACATAAGTAAGGAAAGAATTTCTGTCATCAGAGAAGCAGCAGCATCCCTTAGCAGTTCATTCTGGGACACATTTTCAGGGAAATATGCAATGACGGATTTTTCACAGGATTATCCCAAGATGGTTTTTATGGGAATAACTGCTTTGAATACCCACATTCAAACTTAACTCTTTCCTTAAAAGTTTGAATGCACATCTGTTTGTACAACTTCAGACTCTAATTCAGAATCTTTCTGTACATATGAAGTTTTCCAGAGGCTCTTACTCCAGCAGTGGCTTTGAAGAATGTGTTGTTTTCAGTCTTTCCATGAATAAATTACGGTTTCTAGAAATGTGTACTTTATTTCTAGTAACTGGTCTAAGAGTTTAAACAAACCAACCCAATGCCACTTCTGAGATGATAACCACAAGTACTCCCTGCTCATCACTGCTGTACGACACAGGCCATGCCCAGTTGCTGATTTTATGCCCCAGTTTTCTAACCCGTACCCATAGCATTCTGTTTGTTAATTGTCCACTGAGATTTGCGAATAGTCGCTATTATGCCCCTCACTAATGAACACATTTTCAAAATTACCTTCAATATAAACAGTCCTGCAGAACCTTACCGGGGAGATGAGCTAACATGTATTTTTATTTTCACATAAGCAGAATTCAAATTTGTCATTTTAAATGCCTCAGCCTCTTTATGTATACGTGGTAATAATGCTATTTAGGTGGTTTTGAGATGTTATAGCTTTGCAGAAATGCAGACAGAGAAAAGTTTTTTTTAAAGTTTGCTTAATAGCAAAACCCTGTCTTAGTTAATGCCACGCTGAGCTGCATTCTGTGCAGGGTATAGGTTGTTCCACATATTCATACATGACTTGAACAGAGGGTGAAAGTGACGTGACGAAGTTTGCTTGCATATTAAAGAGGTTATTAAAGATAAGGACTTATTGCGACATACATCGGGAAGACTTTAAGAGGGTAAGGATGTGATTCAGCTCCATACAATCACTCCTAAACTTAGGTGTCTACATGGAAACAGGCTGGTTGAGCTCCTGCCAGCCAGTAGTTAGTGGAAAGCTGGTCAATTCAGGCAGCGGCACTTCTGAGAGAGATTCAACTCATTACTGGCAATATGAAAGGCAAGATCATGAAAAGAGATGGGAGCAGAGTTTTGTGCAGCCAGTCGGACTTCATGCTGACAGATGTGCCAGCAGCTTAAGAGAGAATAACAAAATGTATACTAGTAACAGAAGTAGTAAGGTATGAAAAGTTCTTTTAAGTACTTTCTTGGAAATGTTTCTGGACTCCACGCTACCTTGCTTCAGACGAGTCAAATTAAATTAGTTGAGGCTGCAATGCCACCAACCCTCTCCTGCTGGTGGCTGCCAGAGGCAGGGGCACCCAGAGAGCACCCAGATGACACTGAGTGATCTGTAGACTTCACAAATGAGACCTAAAACTTCTGTAGGCTCAGCTTGATCTGGAGTTTGTATTTGGAGAAACTGAATCTCCCCTTTCAAACCTCAACACGGCCCACTAACAGTGAACGACAGTGTCTAGCGGCGGTGTTCTGCCTTGTGTCACATTGATGCTAATGGCATTTAACTGCCCTTAGCTCTGCTAAACCAGGGTGAAGTCACTAGTTCAGCTCAAAAAGCAGAAAGTATTAAGCACGGAAAGGCCACGGATATAAGGAACTGCACTAAGAATAGACTTATTTATTTTATCCAAGGCTGTTATAAATAACTGCCACTTCTCAGAGATATTGTATTATGTGTCATGAAAACTAATTTTAAAAGAGCAACTGAATAATCCTTCTGTAAGGACAAAAGATATTGGAAAGACTGCTATGTGTCTGAACCAAAAAAGACCTTGACCTTTACTCACTGAATGGGTGTTTATTAAGCTGTAAACAACCACTGACTATCCGTACCGATCATTAACAAATTTTTCACTCATCTCAAACAAGCTCCAAAATGCCAGAAGTTGGCTTTGGCGCTAGGTATGGACAAGACGGACCCTCTAAACATGCATATATTTCTGTTACAGTCTTTAATTAGTGTATTGATTAAACTTCCCTGGCAATACTGTTATTATGATAGATGTCTGAGCCTGGAAAAACCTCAACTATAGACTTTAAACAGCAGGTTGCAGAGTTGGAAGCTGAAAAAGGAGGGAACTTTCTTTCTTATTCCTACTGAAAATCTGCAGCCAAAGTATAACAAGAGACCATGAATATTATATCCAGGTAGATTAATTCTAGAGAGAGTTGCATGTATTTTACAGACATGAAAGTGTGTGACGAGACTGACATTCGATAAATAGCATTTAGTGTATAATAAAAGTATTTGGTAGTACTATCTTGGACTCATCAGTGTGAAATGACAGATAAAAAAATTACTGTCATTTGCTGTGCTGAAGTTAAAGAGAGGCATGACTTTTCCACCACATGTATGAATAGCTTCTTTCAGACCCATCATCCTCTTTCTTTCTCCAATTCTGAAATATTCCGTAGCAGCTTTCCTAATCAAGCATTTTGTTGAGAAGATGGAGAAACATGAAGTATGAAAAAGCATTTGTCAGGAAGAGGAAAACCACGATGGATGCCAGTATTCCAAACTTTCTACCATAAACATTTCCCATCTCTAAATTGAATTCTGTGAATCTTCAAATGATATTGTTGCCTAAGAAACAAAACATGAGTGCTTAAATATTGCATCTCTGGCAAATTACTTTGTGTGAATTTAGCTGCCTTGTATAACTCAGATATGGCATTGTATTAACCAGACTATCAATAATCCTGCGGTAGAAAGACTTTGTCATTAGATCCCACATTTTCAAACTGATACATGAAATATCTTTCTGTACCCAACAATGATGTTCACAGCTGTCCCACGGGCCAGACAATTTGTCCATATAAAGCAATTTCCCAAAGACTTGCAAACCAGACACTTTATCCAACTGGTCTTGCTTGATAAACTGTAGTCAATAACTCTAAACAATCTATTTTAAACATAAGTAAGGCATGAATCGTCATCAAATCTTACACCTCTACCAATTTCAAAGTTGTCTTGAGTTTTTACAGTATACAAGCAATTAAAACTGACTTTTAAAACTCAACCTAAAGATTTTATAACCATCATTTAGAATTACTTCAAAACTTTAAGCACAAACCATTTTAGTCCCAAATATTCTAGAAAAAACTTCCTGAGTGATGGCAGAAGATTTTGATAGCACCCTATTGTGGCTCTACAAAGTGCTCTCCCGAGCTCAGAGACCCAGATGGAGTAGTGGCTCTATGTGCCAACGATGCAAAGCTTTTACAAGGTGACAACGCTTTGGTGCACCAAGTAGGAGATGTACATCATTGCCGTGCGAAGGGTACCACTAAAAACAAAACCACTGAGGAAAAAGGATAGTAGAGTAGAGTAGAACACAGAGTTCCTGCATCCTCTCTCCCTATATAAATAACACCTACACATCTACAGCTACATCTTACCTTGCTTCCTTGAATACCTTTTGGGCCTGGCTCCCCTGGAGGTCCACTGATACCCTACACAAAAGTGAAAGTATAGAATGAGTTGCCATATAAAGAGACATGAAGAGCCATGTGAAGTTTCTTTGGAATTTGGCCACAGCGGGATACAGTAAAATGCAGCACAATGCTAAACTCTAAGGGACAAGAGTAGGGATCCTATGGGGGAGATGGAGAGGGACTATATCAGGGAATGTAGTGATAGGACCAGGGGTAATGGTTTAAACTGAAAAAGGGGAGATTTAGATTAGATACTAGAAAGAAATTCTTCACTGTGAGGGTGGTGAGAGCCTGGCCCAGGTTGCCCAGAGAAGCTGTGGATGCTCCATCCCTGGAGGAGCCAAAACCAGGCTGGATGGGGCTTTGAGCAACCTGGTCTAGTGGGTGGTGTCCCTGCCCAGGGCAGGGGGTTGGAACTTGATGATCTTGAAGGTCTTTTCCAACTCTAACCATTCTATGATTCTGTAAGCGCCTTGTTGAATATTGTTAATATTCAACAACCAGCACTGGCAGAGAGGATATCTTACTACTCCATGTGAATGGCATCTGTTTTATCCGAAGTTTTCCATTCCCTTCTCCTCCTGCTCCTGAATTTGCCTTATTTTCATATTCTCTCTTTTGCCCAAGCAAATAAACTAAGCCGTCACACCCTATTTAGCTCTGTTTGTAAGAAATCCCTTCCCCTACATCCCCCTCTGACAATGAGCTGAGACTAATTTTCATTCCCTGACATTATTACAACCATTGTGTCCCCACACACAAAGAAATAATTAATGGCTCCTTGGAGTCTCATGAATTTTTTTAAGTGACTGGAGAAAAAAATAAATCTTGAGCTATCAAAAGAATAATACAACAAAATTCCAGTTTATCTTAGTACAAATTCTGGGTCAAATATTGATAATTTTGTGCTTATAAAAAGACACAAACCGGCCCAAATCTAAATGTATTGGTTTCATCGCTGACACAAAAATGTGCTTGGAGTGTGTTCATTCCCTAAACTACAGGAAACACATGACTATCTCAAAAGAAACAAAAATAATCCCTTTCAGCAACCATCATTAATGGTTATAGTAAATCCTTCAATATCCTGTCTTGGTGCCCTATGCACCAAACACACTGCTCTCCACAGAGTTGACAGGTTGTACATAGAAGAAACTTACAGAATATAATGTGCTTTCTTTTAATTTGGGAGCCTTTAGTTCCCTTACCTGAGGTCCCCGAGGTCCCCTGGGGCCAAAAGGACCTTCCAAACCCTGAGGAAAAATAAGATTCAATTATCAGATTAATAGAAAATTGCTTTAAAGAATTGAAAACCACAGTGTATGTGTCTCATGTCTCTGTTCAAGCATTTTCTTGGAAGTTTATTCTCTCTCCAGAGTCTGCTGTTCTCATCCTGTATTCAGTAATTGTCTGTTACATTCCAGCATCAATATTTGGTCAAAATACTTTTCCATATACACCAAACATCGTGGACGGCTACTTAAAATCTTAGCTATTTGATTAACTAGTTGATATTTTCTACAGGTCTTTAAATTCAATTCCTAGAGGTATATCAGACACAGAATTCTTAAAAAAAATCCTGCAGTGCTTATGCCAGAGCAATTTCAGGTAACCTTGTAACTCACTAACTCCAACTGCTGATCAGTAGCACGGCAGAATCACGCTAACAGTTTGCAAAAAACCCCAACATTTAAAAATGCATCCAAAGAAAGTAAAATTTATTTTTATTCCACTAGCTGTCATTTCTCCATTCAATGAGTTTTGTTCTGCCTTCTGCACTTGTAAATGTGAAGGTGGGAATTCTGGAAGTGACTGCAATTCTCATTTGTTCACTAAATTCTAGAAGTCCATAATCTGTTATAATCTCTGAGTCTCTGCAGATGCCAAACTTTTTTTTTTCCATCACTGTCCTCAACAGAAATGAAACAAGCAAGTTTCCGGCAACCCCGGCATGTGTTTTCTACATCCAGAGCTCTTGGCTGCTTTGATAACGTTCTTTGCCAGGTTCTGAACAGCTTCCTTTTATCTTAGTAGACATTTCACATAACCTTGTGCTATTTCTCACATATTGCCTGGATAAAGAAGTTACGGTCTTTCTTTATTCCTCTGAGAGATGCAACTCTTTTTCCTTTTTCACTGATATTTCAGTCTTTTGTGACTCACTTGCTGCCATTTTGAACCCCAGGATCCCACAAGATATTCTCAGCCTTTAGGTTATTATAGTACAATGCCCTTTTTTTCTGGTGCTTTGAATATTTCCTAATCCCTACCTGAAATCCATCATCAAATACCAGGTTCCAGGAACCACAAAATTTTTAAGCTGGTCTTTGATAAAGGTTCTTAAAACTGAATGTTAAAACTGAAGATGTTAAAACTGAAGAAATGTGATTTAATAGAACGACCAATTGCAATCTAGTTGGTAGCACTTAAACACTCTATAAATGAGTGGTTTGGAGTACTCATACAAACCTGCTACGTGAACTCAAGATACATGATTTCTCGCTCAGGAGTACCTTATCCTTCCATCTTTCAGAGTGTAAAAACCAGGTAAAAATCTATATTCACTCATATCACTTCTGCGCTTCAGGTTAAAAGAAGAGAAGGACTAGACAGAGGTGTGTATCAGCACAGATGGGCTGGTGGACCTCAAAGTTGTTCAGGTTGTGTAACAACCTGCTCCTATTGGAATATAACTTTATACACTTCAATTAAAATTAAAGTTTTAAGGAAAAAAAAAATCCTGTGAACTCCGAAACATGCTCACAGTGCTTTGTAAGCAGGGCTCAGCATTGGCCAGGACAGCTTTTGTTTTAGGTAAGGGACTACATTTCTTCTGGAAAATGGAATAAAAGAATATGGTGAACTGTGCGTTAAGTTCCTACGAATCATATTTCGACTATGGATGTATCTCTACCAGCAGGGAATTATAAGATTTTCCAAATTTACAATAATCTTTACAAGCTATGTTTACGAATATTATTTCTAGCCGATTTCCTAGTATCTTCATCAACTTGAAACAGTTAAAATAAAAATGATACTTACTCTTTCCCCTTTTATTCCTGGGGATCCACATTCGCCTCTTTCACCCTTTATAAGAAATGTAAAGGTTAGTGGCTAAACAAGATGCTTTGATTGCACTAAGTGCATTACAGACTGTGCAAGGAGTTCAGTGGCACAAGAGTCTTGGTGGATTCTGAGGAGCCGAGGGTGGCATCATTAGAGAGGGTCTGTAGCAGATACGGTCTGTTCTACTCAAGATAGAGACTTTTTCTCTCTGAGAACGCCTACATAATTTCCAATCTACACCATAAGAGGACAATACATTTAATATCTAATAAGTTTTGCTGTATTTTTCCACCTCACTGCACTGCCTCCAGAGATCCTCTCTCTATTCTGATTTCATTACTGCGATGTCTGGGATTTTCCTGAGCAACAATTGTGAGATTGTACAAATGGAATGAAGAGAATTACTAATGCGTTCCACTGATGATTTAACATATCAATAGACATACGAAAAGTAGACATATGACTCTACTTTTCCCATTTCCATGAAATGTTTCCATGCTTTTAATTAATTCAGAGAGAAACTGCTTTTATTTACAATGTAGAGAGATAAGTGTCCAAACCAAGCCCAGTGAAAATGGGATTATCTGGTTCTGTTCTGTCTATGATGATCCACTTTGCAACGTACATTTTGGCTCTAGAAACCTGCAAGTCATTGACGTGTATAATTTTTTTCAGCTTCTTGGAGAGCCTATCTTGAGATTTTTTTTAATCATGCATTAGCCCTGACAAGTTATCATTAGCTTAAAAGTAAACTTCCTTCTGGTAAGTTTTTTGAAAGCCAATGATCGCCACATCCATTTCTGTTTCTAGTAAACAATTTTGCATTCTTTCTACTTAACCTCTTACTCAACCCTCAACTTCCTTTTTCCTTTTTATTTTTTCGACATTTTTCTTTTTATTTTTAGATTACATTTTCTGATTATGATTATTTTTTAATACCAACAAGCCAGTCTGCAAGCATTTACATAAATAATGAATTTACTTCTAGGGATGGCCTCAGGAGCTCTCAAGACAAAAAGACAACGGGCTCTTCTTTCCATTCTTGCACATACACTGTCAGCAAGTGACACTCTTATTTTCAGACTACTTCTATTGTGTAAAAATCTTACCTTGTCTCCCTTGTAGCCAGGAGCTCCCTATTTGAAAATTTAAAAAAATAAAAGGGAAAAAATCATAAAAGAGAAAGTGTAACATACTGCTAATCTAAGTAGGAAAAAAACAAGTAAAGGATTATGTTTCAGAAGTTTAGCTATTCACAACAATAAAATATCTCCCTGAAATTATTTAACATATAATTCTCTGCAAATTTAGATGTGTATGTTTTTCTCATAACATTGGCTGTAAATAGGCCACTCGGTTTGCCAGCCTCTTAGCAGACATACACTACCACCTAAATGGGACTTTTAAACCAAATTGACTTTATGCATGGAGAAGTGTTAATCTTCCTACTGCAAATCAAACAAGAATTCAAGCTGAGAAATATCAGATGTCAGAAGCCACCAGAGAACTATCTAAATGTTTTTAGTGATGACATTTTCAATTCTAATTTTAGGCTAAGTCTAATGCAAGTCAATACAAAATCACACAGCTTCAAAAGTGCCTTTTGCCAGTAGCGTCCCATCTCTACACTTAAGCACATGGTTAGACTCTTTCTCTCAGTGTAGATGAACCAGAACCTAATCCAGAACTTATTTTAGGTGCTCTAAATAATTGAGTGAAATAGATGGGAAATGGAAAACACATTTTGAGTTCAGTGGAACTGAAGTGTGAATCAGGATCTGGAAGAGAATCTGAAAACTACTGTAGCAGTCACGTACCTCTTCACCTTTTTCTCCAGGATCTCCTTTTTGAGCATCCCCCTATTGGAAGCAAAGGAATAGTGCTGAAATAGGTATTGCTTTTTTATTTATCTGTGTTACACTAAAACCAAGAGCAGTGTTTCAGGAGTAGAAGTTGCTTGTCCTATTTACAAACATACTACAAACACACTTCTTCCTCCATCAGGGACATACAATTCTTGAACATTAATATAGAAAACTCAACTACTGTTATTAGATGACTGCAATCACAGTCATCAGAGCAGGTTGCTCTGCTCAAGATACTTCTGAACTGGCAGAAAGCTCTGTGAGGCTTAGAAAGCCCTCAGCTAGATTCAGAGACCTCTGCTGTTGGGAAAAAACTGGAACAATAACCAATATTAACTTGGTAGCACTTTAGTTTAATTATTTCTCTCTCACTTCTAAAGCAGCTAACTATAAACCTCTCATAGCAAAAGTCAGTCTTTTCAATCATATTTTAACATACTTTTCCTCTGCTGCATTCACTTCTATGGTTTGAATAAAACTAGATAGAAATCTGCTTTATTTTTTAAAATTCACATTACCTTGTTTCCTTTAGGTCCTGGCTCACCTCTTTCCCCTCTGTTACCAGCACTGCCCTGAAACAAAGCCAGAAAATGTTATTACCATTGTGAGGATAAAATTCTGCAATTTGTCTCATGACTCACGCCGATTCAGGTACGGCACATGTGACACTACTTTCACTGAGCTAAAAAAGAAAAGGTAAAAATCTGTGATTTTTTTAAAAATCAATATTCAATGATAAATACATTTTCTACAGACTACTTGAAAATCAAGAAGGTGTCACAGAAAACACACACAGTTCCTCCTCCCCATCTTTCAGTCATCCACCACTATCTGATCTTCTATGCTTAAAAAAACCCATGGACAGAACACCTTAATGTCAATATTCAGCTGCCCCCAAATTAAAAAAAAAATCCTACACCATTATTCCTTTTTGGAGGATCATGAAGGTGGGGACTAGAAGTCTACATGTGTATGTATCAAAAAATACCTATATAATCAGTTACATTTAATGTTTTTGGATGAAATAACTTATAAAATTCCTGGACCTTAAATTTTAATTCGGAATACAAAAATACAAAAGGGATCAAAGAGGTCACACACTTCATGGGAGCCAAGGAACAGTTACGTGTTGAAGCATCACAAGAGAAAAGGGAGTGTTGGAGGCAGAGTTTTAGACCCTTCTTCATCTATGTCATCACCCTCGATCTTTGAACCTCTGTCCCTTACACAAAGAGAAGCTGCTGGTGGAAGTAAACTTTTGTCTAATGGATCTTTCCATCGCTGTTGCAAGATTCAAGAAAAACTTCTTTATTTGAGCTTTGGTGTCATGTACCTATTTATCCACAGAGTTTTATTACCCAATAATAAGAATACATTTCCAAGACAGTATGTGATTATGAACAGATTTTCTCCTGAGCTCTTTTAACAGTGGCCTTTCACAATGATACCCTATGATACATGACTTCTTTCTGCAGTACATGCACAGCTCATGTCTTGTGTTTTACAGACATAGTAACCAATTAAAATACCATGCAACATTGATCTCAATGATTAAAACTCAAATTCTGGAGGCTTTTCATATGAATGGATACTTACAGAGTCACCTTTGTCTCCTTTTATTCCCTTTTCACACACACAGTTCTTCCGCATACACTGAAAGGTTAATAGAAACATTAAGGAGAACATTTTTCAAATGTATTATTTCAAATACATTCATCATTATTTCAAAGAAAAGTGGAATAACAGGAAATAAATGATGTTCTAATATATATATTTCTTATACAATCAACTTTACACTTCTGTATAGACCAATCAAAATCAGTCGCTTGATTTATTTATAACAAAACCAAATAAATATGTTACTACTGTAATTACGAATGTTTAAGGTAGCATATACATAGCATATAGTACTGTGAAATCTTACATACTTGTGGGGCAATTTTGACATTGTTTTCTAATGGGACCGCTCATGAACTTGCATGTATTGTATTAGTACTACTCCACGCTGGCAGGAAGAGTTCTTTATGTCTTACTGTGGATACTACCCACTGATGCACAGAAGTTGTCCATTTCTCAGGAGAAGGGATGGAAGAAATGGATGAAAGTTAAAATAAAAGCAGCTACGGTCAGAAACTTTAGTCAGGGGAGGAAGATTGATTAATCCTGCAGTATTGTTGCATCGTAGAGGCAGCAGGTATCAGAAGATCCAGTATGAATAAGAGTAATCAAAACACACAAAACTCAAAAAACCTACCTGTTTCTGAAGCAAGGCTTCCTGGAAAGAAAAGAAAAAAAGAAAATTACTTTCATATAGATTCAATTTAACAGAGTACTCATTTAGCCATTTCCATTCTCAAGTTTACAGAATTTCCAAGGTGAATGGTAAAGAACTTGAATGCCTTCATCCTTCCTCCCTTCCTCACAGTGGTAAGAACCAGCCTGTGGAACTACTTGTATGAGAAAGGGTTCTCAGGGAGGAGTAGAGGGTTGCTTCATGTGACCCATAATGATCAAAGAACAAATGAGATGTAATGGGACAAATATATAGACAATACTAAGGAACAAGGAGGATATGAAAGGCTTCCTAATGAAAGGCTTACATGATATATAGGGGAAGGGCTCGGTGATTTTATCAGCCTTATCCATGTGTCAGAGACATGCTCCGTGTGCTGGGAAATACCTCGCCCCTCCACCAGTGACCAGTGCAGCTAAGCTGTTATTGTCGAGGCACCCAGCTCCTTCAAGAGCGATTGGGAGGAAGAAGCTTCCTCTATCCTGTCTCCTCATGTGGCAGAGACACGCACCGCAAAACCATTCCTCATGACAGCACCATTCCCTGAGATCTCAGGGAAGAACTCTTCTGCTGTAAACATGTACCTTCACAGGTACAAAGCATGGACTTGTGACAACATGAATTATTTCAGAAATGCCTTTCACTTACTGTTCCTGTGAGATCTCTGGCCACACGCTTAGCTGCACAACATAACTTATTTTTACACATATCAACTAGAAACTTTCTATTTCTGATTTTAAGTTCCCCAAATAATTTTTTAACCAAATTTAAGAGACTACAAAAATATGAGATAAATACTGTATGGGCTACTCCCTCATTAAAGCTTTTGTGTTTTCTAAGAGCTATTTTCCTCCAAATTGTCTTAATTTCTTACTTGCTAAGTCTTGTCTAGGATTAATATTGTCTAGGATTTTGAACCCCAAATACTTCCTAGGCCACTCCAATGCTTCACACATTGTTGCTCAGAAGACAGAAAGGTGAAGTCCAGCTGATATTGCTATCCCAGCAACACCTTTGTCTACTTGACAATATGAAATGAATTCAGCACTATTCCTTCCCTTTTCTTATGTGTGCCTCATGTTGCGCTAGAAGGGGAGATATCCAAGTGCCTTTAATTAAAAACTATAGTGGCAGATTACTTTAGAAACCTGATCGCAAAAATATCTGTTGGCTTCAGCAGACTTTCTTGAAGTTAATCCTCAAGCCCATAGTTACTGTTCTTCCCTGCTACCAACGCTGGAGTCCGGCTCGTGTAGATGCCCCACACAGTCTGTACAAACCTCCTGAACTTCCAGACCTGAGGCCAAACTTCTGCCCTGCCTTCAGGACCCACCTATAAAAGCGAGATGAAATCTCCTGGGGATAGACGGGTGACAAGATTAACATCAGTGTTACTCACCAGTTCCAACGCTACATCAATGACCAGGTTCTGATCATCCAGGCACAAGACACGTTTAGAAGATGAATCACCAGATATCACCCGAAGTTTTTCTTCTTGGACTTTCTTCTTAGAAAGGCCAATAGTAAAAAAATGTATGCCCAGACTCCTGGCTGCTGTGGCTATACCCTGGACATTAGGGCTGTTCGGATGATCCACACCATCCGTCATCAAAAAAACCACTTTCGTGCTTCTCTTACGACCTTCTGTTTTAAACAGCTGAGTGGCGTTGGAAAGCGCGTAATAGGAGTAGGTGCCATGGCCAATAAAGCCCAGAGACATGATTTTCTCTTTAAAGTTCTGCACGTTTCTCCAGGCTGTGAAGGGCTGGTCAATTCTGACTGTGCTGCTGAACTGCATACTTGCTAGTTTGATGTTATACTTCTGAGACTTAACTGGCTTCATCTGGAAAATGCTTTCACTTAAATTTTGAACAAAATTCTTCTGTAAGTCAAACAACTGATTTTTGGCACTTTCTGAGCTGTCCAAGATAAACACTATATCAACGAGACACATATCACCTGTAACAGAACAAGAGAGTTAAACCCATGAACGATGGGCACTCCTGCACAACAGATTTCAGACTCTTCTCTGCAACAACCCCACTCCTCTAAGCATTTCCCCGAGGACTCCTCTGCCTTCCCAGTAAAAATTCTATGGATAAATTTCACTATAAATGCCAAGAAATTCTACTGAAGTCAAGAAAATAAATTTAAGGTACTTTAATTCAATTCATAGCAGTATTAAATACAGTATATAGACAAAAAAAATCAAATTAGGGTCTTGATGGGATTGTTTTAGCATTTTAGTTGATTTTGTATACAAATTTTTCCACATGCAATTGCAATGAAAAAATCTGGCTCCTTATCATTTTTCTTAAAAAGATATGGGTGTCAGTGAAAACTATAGATCAAACTGGAGTCCATGACCAAGAAAATATCACCACAGCATCTTCCAGGCCTGATAAAACAAATCACATTTTATAAATGCATACATAAGTTATTGATTTCTAGCTAATTATCCTGAAATATACAGAGATGTACAACATGGTCAATCAGAAATGCTAAGAAAATGGTTTTACCTTCATCATTTTGCACGAAGGAATAAGAATTCTTTCCTTTCTTTCTGTTTTGCCCAAGTACCATCTGGTTTGTTGTCACAGCCAGAAGTAAAAAGCGAAAGAAAAAATGTTTTTTCCACATATTGACTTTGATCCCAAATTAGGCTTTTCCTTCCTGTTAAAAGTAAAAAACCACCTGTTGATACTTCATTAAGAGATGCAAATAAATAAATAAATAAATAAATACAGGTACTTTACATACAGAATACACATTTGTGGGAAGCACAATTCTAGAGACAACATATAAAAATAATTATAAAAAGTCACTGGGCAGGTGATTTAAGCGCAGCAGCGGGTACAATCCCAACTGCAGCTCATGTGTATTAGACCCTGTTTTATTAGAGAAGAAATAAGGGTAGAACAAACACAGAGCTCCCTTTGCTTTCTTTTAAAAAGCCGGTGCTATCTTTAGCTTTCACTTGAACAGCTAACAAAGAAGGGCAAAAGAAATTATTACCAATGCAAATTGCTATTAACATACTTTGCTATTAAACTAATTATATTAAATTAGCAGAAATATTATAGAAGACAAAGACTATGGTTGTTTCTAGTAATCCCTAATTGTTAGGAATAAACAAAGACCTGTGTGTTTTGGGATGCAGATGTATTACCTAGGTCTGGAGCATCAGTATGAACAACTTATTCTAAGAAACAATGGCTTAGTAATGAAATTCAATACATGACTGTATTATTAATATTACATGGCTGTAACAGAATGTGTACAATATTTTCCATAAAGACAATATTCTATTATAATCACAACATACACTAATCAAATGAACATTACAACATTTAAATCAGGGATTCAACATCTTCCTAGGGAAAACTTTTCCCCGTTATTAAAAATGATTTACAAAAAATGCCTGTAACTTACAATAATTCATTTAAAATATCATTAATAACAAAGATAACATATTAAATATCCTTCCTAAATCCTATTTTTATCTCCATCAAGCAGTTACATATACAGAAACCATCAGTGCAGCCCTCTAAAAATAGAAAGGAAATAACTAAGTTTCTTACCTTCGAAGGCATTCAAAAAGCAAACTGTGGTTGAACAAGCTGTCAGTGTAGAAAACAGGTCCAGTAGGTCATAATGGGAAATATGTTTTATTTACAAAAATAAAGCAATCTGTAAATAAATAGCCTTCCCACTTGTAAAGGGCTCTACCTTGCGTCTAGATCATTTATGGTCCATTATTGCTGCTTAGTTGGCCAAAGCTTAAATGAAGATTGTCAGGCAGGAAGCCAGGAGACCCAAGCCATTTCATTAAAGGGACAGTGTCAGTCTGGCAGCATGAGGGTTTTCTCATTCTAAATAACTGAACTTTTACATTAAAAACTCACTTCTAGACAATTTGCATCTTTACCCATCACTTTGCCAGCCACACCTCTTCAGCTTGTCCATGTTAACCTTGCAGATCAGAGACGTGAGAATCATACCTTAGCATTTGTGGGCTAGAGCTGAATTCTCACCCAAGGATTTGTGAGACTGCCAGGATCATGAGCATGTCTCAAGGGTGGTCACCGCATTAGCAATTACAATAATAAAAGACAACTTATAAAAAAAAATATAAGAATCCTCAGCTGTTTTTCTCAGAAATTCCTTCTGCTCTTTAAGTCCTCTGAAAGGTCAGACACAGCCAGGATATCTAAAAGGGGGCTGTTATTTAAGTAGCTGCCTCATGCAAATTATATTTGCTCTATCTAATGGCAGAGTCAAACTGTACCGTCACAGTGTTAAGTAAAAAATCAGGGTGAGAGAAAATATGTCAATGGGAAGTCTCATGATGCGTCTTGAGGGAGTTGTGTGCAGGTGCCCAGCAGAAGGTCAGTGCCCAGGCTCCGGGCAGGCATCGCCTGCTGGGCAGGACGTCCCTCGGTGGCAGGGCAGAGGGAAGAGCTCCTCGGACCAGGCAGGACGTCCCTCAGCACGGTGGTGGCAGGGCAGAGAGAAGACCTCCTTCACGTGGTTGCTGCAGGAGGGAAGACTCAGGCTTCATCACTGGGATGTGTCAGGTCCCTGATCTACAGTGTGATTAAGAATTGAAATGTGTCAGCCGTAGATTGAAAAATTCAAGTGATATATGGATAATTTGGGCATTTTAGAAACACATGGTAAAAAGATGCTTTTGCATGAAGCAGCTTTTTTGGCAGAGGTCCAATCTTTCATCAAAAACTTAGCCTTGAAAATTTATAAACAGTTGTTTATTAACCATCCAACTTTAAAAAGATTCTGCCTAAATACCAGAGAAGTTGCACCCTTCAACTTTTCTCAAGACAGATTTTCTGGACTTGAATCACCTTGGGATTTTATGTCTCAGACATGGTAGAATGTAAATACCTGCTCTCCGAGAATTCCGGGTCTCCTGATCAAGAAATTTCATGAACAAGGGTGAGGACTTGCTACGATCCAGATTTTATTATGGGCATCTCGTACTTTAGGCACATTTCATAAATGTACATACAAATGTCATATTCTTCTAGAAGGAAGTTAGGAGAGTTATAGAGCAGGGAGGGAAAGAAGTAACCTCCTGAGGAGAGGAGCATTCTAAAATTCAGATTACCTTCCAATTCTGCAGCACGAAAAACTTCAAGGAAAAAGAATGAATTACTTAAACTTCACTAATTGAATATTCGATTTTTATTTTCGGGACAGTTACAGACCCTAACAGAGATGTAGCTGAATGTCTTATAGGACAGGGTTTCTCCTCAACTGGAGAGTTATTGCAATGCTTGATTGCCCTGGCCACAGACACTGAAGCAAGTGATGTTTCACAAACCATTGCCATTATAAAATGGTGTAGATAATCACATTTTCCTATCTCTTTTCAGTTGTCTTGCAGAAAACTGTACAGAAACCATGCCTGCTTTGCTTTTCACTTGGTGTTTAAATAACAGCGCTGGAATATGATAACTAGGAGCTTTTAAGTAAGCACAGCACATTCCCTGCTGTTTTCACTGAAACCTTGGTGAAGAGGAAAGAATAGGGGGGAAAAGAATAGGGGGGAAAAGAATAGGGCATCACTGACCAGTGAGCATTAAAATGTCTGTACCTTCATTCAAGCTAAGCTCTTCCTCACTACTTACTGTGCAAATTACTTTTACTGTGCAAATTACTTACAAATCTCATAGAAGTAATGCCTCCAGATTTACAACGTTGCTTTTTAACAGTACTGAGGAAATGGGCATAAACTTGAACATAGGAAGTTCCATCTAAACAAGAGGAGGAACTTCTTTCCTGTGAGGGTGGCAGAGCCCTGGAAGAGGCTGCCCAGAGAGGTGGTGGAGTCTCCATCTCTGGAGACATTCAAACCCCACCTGGACACGTTCCTGTGGGACCTGCTCTGGGTAGACCTGCTCTGGCAGGGGGTTGGACTGGATGGTCTCCAGAGGTCCCTTCCAACCCCATGTGATTCTGTGATACTTCTTTCTAAGCTGTTGCGTGCAGCAGTGTTTCAATTCCTCTTTTGAAATACATGCTCTGAACCAGATGCTCAGTACATCCAGCTCCCAGGACTATTGAATCTGTCTAAAGGCACTCATTACATGACCATACTAAAGCTCTGCTCCACAATACAGAATCACAGAATGATATGGGGCTGGAAGGGACCTCTGGAGATCATCTTGTCCAACTCCCTGCCAGAGCAGGGTCACGCAGAGCAGGAACGTGTCCAGGCGGGTTCGAATGTCTCCAGAGATGGAGACTCCACCACCTCTCTGGGCAGCCTCTTCCAGGGCTCTGCCACCCTCACAGGAAAGCAGTTCCTCCTCATGCTTAGATGGAACTTCCCACGTTCAAGTTTGTGCCCGTTCCCTCTTGTCCTGCCCCTGGGCACCCCTGAAAAAAGACTGGCCCCATCCTCCTGACACCCACCCTTTAACAATTTATAGGCGTTGATCAGTTTCCCCCTCAGTCTGCTCTTTTCCAGACTAAGAAACCCCAAGTCCTTCAGCCTTTCCTCGTAATACAAAGCTTTATCTGTAAAACTAATCTTACGTTGCTATTGAATTTCGAGTTAAAAAACCTTTAGTTCCTGCATTCGTGCTAAGTCACCTCTTCTGGAAAAAAATCATGTATCAGCTTTCTTTCCTGGTATGACACCTATTCTCCTTGAATACTTCCTCCCATTCTCAGTACTGCAACTCAAAAATAGTAAAGAAATAAAAAGAGAGAACTGACAAAGGTAAGAGACAGCCTTCGTACGAAGACAGACGAAGTAAATTATGATTCTGCAGCCTGGAAAGCCACAAGCAGATGCAAATGTGATACAGATCTATAAAAGTATGAAAGAAGGTGACTATTCTATAGTACATGAATGTAATATGTCAAAGGACTTACACTGTGGATCAGTTTGGTTGATGATATTAATCAAAAACAACTGCCCTAAATTTACCTTTCCCCCCCCATATGCCCTTCCCTCAATAAGAATGACAACAGTCACTGTAAAGAACAATAGGTTTTTTTCTGGCTAGGAGATGTAGCTGATGGGTGCAATTTGAAGTAAATATTTTAAACAGGTTTTAAAAACCACTGTTCCTAATACTAAACATACCTTAATTCAGTGCTATTACTATTCATGCACTGTGTAAGTAAAGCCATGTTTATACGCCTTTTTAAAACCAGACTGCAATAAATGTATCAGAAGGATCATTTAGTTGCTGAATTCAATTTATGTGAGCTGTGAAGATATTTATGTTATCTAAATCCTGCCCTCTGCTGTATCTACGTGATAATGCATAATGATGAGATTTCATACCGGGTGCCTCATTCAGCATTTAATCAGGACACAGCTACTACCACTCTCTTTTAGACCCCCAGACTGGGAGCCCCAGTACCTGACAGTTCTGGGTTGCCAGAGAATTCAAATGACAGTTGTTTTGTGTCACTCAGGAACACAGGTAATACTGGCCTTAGAAATGCTCTGCATTAAAGCAAATATTACTTACAATTGTATGAAAACAGAGCAAGGATGAAAACAGAATTACTTTACTTTCTGGCAGTCCACCTCCTGAAATTCCACAATCACCTTGTTGTCCTTAAAAAAAGAAAAAAAGAAAGAAAAACCAACCTCAAAAATTTGAATTTAGAATCATTTTTATGAAATGTTTGACTTCACTGACAGCGTAAAGCAAAGATGACCACAGTTCTTATGCACAGTGATCACATCGTCTGTTGTGTAGCCACTCTGTGGCTACAAAAAATTATCAGTTTGAAAAATATAATTTCTGAAGTGTGGTAGAATGATCAACTATAAAACGTTACGTCTCAACAGTTCACGTGATCTAGTAACTGAGACACAGAGCTTTCTGAGAAGGTGAAATTCTTTTGCATTCTTAAACACCAAATAGCTCTCGATTTTCCGTTAAGCTTGCCTGGTGCCTGCCATTAGAGTGACAGCACTTACTGGTTCAAATGCTGACCTGCTGGAGAGTAGCTCTGAGGAAAAAGACCTGAGAATCCTGGTGGACAACAGGATGACCATGAGACAGCAATGTGCACTGGTGAAGAAGAAGGCCAATGGCATCCTGAGGTGCATCAGGATGAGTGTGACCCATCTGGAGCACTGGGTCCAGCTCTTGGCTCCCCAGTTCCAGAAGGACAGGCAACTGCTGGACAGGGCACAGCAGAGGGCTACAAAGATGATGAGGGGCCTGGAGCATCTCTCTTATGAGGAAAGGCTGAGGGATTTGGGTCTTTTTACTCCGGAGAAAAGAAGACTAAGGGGGGATCTGATCAACACCTATAAATACTTCAAGGGTGGGTGTCAGGAGGATGGGGCCAGTCTTTTTTCAGGGGTGCCCAGGGACAGGACAAGCAGGAATGGGCACAAACTGTAACAGGGGAAGTTCCACTTCTTTTCTTTGGTTTAAAGAGTTAGTGTGTTGAAGAATTCTACCACATCTCTGTAATCCATTACAGGGATTATTCCTTTTCCAAAGTGCTTATTCGATATTTTGCCAGAAAACGGTTTCATTTCCAGCCACAGGCCCTTCTAATGTCTGTATCTGCCAGACCAGAAAGCCCTTCAGCGTCGGGCATTCCCTCCGTTCACAGGTCAGGGCTGACAGATCACAGCATTTTTTTCACACAGAAAATAGGGCTCGGTACTGGGGCCGGTTCTCTTCAACATCTTCATCAATGATCTGGACGAGGGGATCGAATGCACCCTCAGC
>JAOXNO010000013.1:26872549-26882680 GCA_028565335.1 Limnodromus scolopaceus
GCTGGGGGTGTTCAGTCTAGAGAAAAGGAGGCTGAGGGGAGACCTTCTCGCTCTCTCCAACTCCCTGAAAGGAGGGTCTAGCCAGGGGGGGTCAGTCTTTTCTTCCAAGTCACAGGTGATGGGACAAGAGGAAATGGCCCCAAGTTGTGCCAGGGGAGGTTCAGATTGGATATTAGAAAAAATTTTTACCCTGAAAGGGTTCTTAAGCCTTGGAATGGGCTGCCCAGGGAAGTGGCAGAGTGACCATCCCTGGAAGTATTTAAAAGATGGGTTGACATAGTGCTCAGAAATATGGTTTAGTGATGGTTTTTGTCAGTGTTGGGTTGATGGTTGGACTAGATGATCTTAAAGGTCCCTTCCAACCCAGACAATTCTGTGAGTCTAACATTCCTACAAATTATTTTCTCAACAGTTTCTATATGCATGGATGTCACCTGAATCTTCTTACAAGAGCTTAAATTGTGTGTAAACTTACCCTAAACATGAGTGGCTCCAAACCCGACATTCTGTGGGCCCCGCACCACGTTGACAGATTTGTTGTCTGCGATTCGGAGTTGAGCCTGTACCACATCGACTCGGCTGTAAGTTCAGAGCTCAAGGCAGGGTCCTTGCGGTTATCGGAAGAAACCACAGCTACGCTCTTGTCAATAAATTCGGATACGCCGTATATGAAATGCGTGGCGTGGTATCCAAAGTACGATCCCGAATGTCTCCTCGCCGTCGGACAGGCCAACGGCCGAGTGGTACTGACCAGCCTGGGTCAAGATCACAACTCGAAATGTAAAGATTTGATAGGCAAAGAGTTTGTTCCCAAACACGCGCGGCAATGCAACACCCTTGCCTGGAACCCACTTGATAGCAACTGGCTTGCTGCTGGCTTGGATAAACATCGGGCTGACTTTTCGGTATTGATCTGGGATATCAGCAGCAAGTACGCCCCGGAGACCGCAGTCGCCACAGAGAAGGTGAGACTTTCGACAGGAGATCCCGAAGCGGGACTGGTAGTAACAAAGCCCCTGTACGAATTGGGACAGAACGATGCTTGTCTCTCTCTCTGTTGGCTTCCACGGGATCAGAAGCTGCTTTTAGCTGGAATGCATCGAAACCTGGCTATCTTTGACCTGAGGAACACGAGCCAAAAAATATTTGTGAACACCAAGGCTGTCCAAGGAGTGACTGTCGATCCCTATTTCCACGATCGTGTAGCTTCCTTCTATGAAGGTCAGGTTGCCATATGGGATTTGAGAAAGTTTGAAAAGCCGGTTTTGACCTTGACAGAGCAACCGAAACCTTTAACAAAAGTGGCGTGGTGTCCGACGCGCACTGGGCTGCTGGCTACTTTAACCAGGGATAGCAACATCATCAGACTGTACGACATGCAGCACACCCCCACCCCTATCGGGGATGAAACCGAGCCAACCATCATTGAAAGAAGCGTCCAACCCTGTGAAAACTACATCGCGTCGTTCGCCTGGCATCCCACGAGTCAGAATCGGATGGTGGTAGTGACTCCCAACAGGACTATGTCCGACTTCACGGTTTTTGAAAGAATTTCTCTGGCGTGGAGTCCAGTGACGTCCTTAATGTGGGCTTGCGGGCGACACTTATATGAGTGTACGGAAGAAGGGAAAGCCAGTTCCTTGGAAAAAGACATAGCGACCAAAATGCGGCTCAGAGCTTTGTCAAGGTATGGTCTCGATACTGAGCAGGTTTGGAGAAATCACCTCTTAGCTGGAAATGAAGATCCTCAGCTGAAATCCCTTTGGTACACTCTGCATTATATCCTTTATTTTACCGTCCTTTATACCCTAAAGAATTAGTGCACCTTTATATGTAAAGCAGTTACATGAAATGCATTTAAATATAATGCAACATCCTGTAAATACTTTGCACGCGTTAATAGGATATGACTTTTAAATTAAAAAAAAATAAATAAAATTTTTCAAACACTTGGGAAAAATTAACCTTCCTATACATGAAAATACTTATGAAGCAGTATACTGAAGATATGGATCAAAAGCTTACAGGAAACAAAGGTCCCTTAGTTTATGCTGGCATTAAATCAATTGTGAAGTCATCTTTGGGTAAGAATGTTGCAACTTTGCTAAGTTCTGTTGAAGTATGTTTACAGAATGATGCACTTGTGGGTTTGTCTTTAGAAATTACTGAGAGAGGCTATTTAAAAATACAGAAACAAACTATTTCTGTTTGTGTTTTAATGTATGTAAGTTAAGGGTTTATATGACAGTAATTTCCAGGATTTTTCAAGTGTTCTTGGAAAGTCACTAATCATAAAAAAGTAATATTCTGAGAGGTGAATCCTCCACTGAACTGTTTCAAACCCTTGGGTTTTGACTGTGGTGCTGAAAATTCTTACCCCCCACATAACTTGTATATTTTTTTGTAGTTCCAAATGGGGGTGTAGTTGTGGGAACCTGACTTTACGGTAGGAAATGTACCCACTATATTTATATATGAGTGTTTCAAGAAGCTGTTTTGTTCTGAAGTGGTTATCACCCCTGGTACATCCCATTGTGCCTCTCATGCTCAGCATGGGTTTTTATTATTCCAATCTGTTATTTGAATCTTGCCTTCTCTATTCATTATGTGTCTTATTAATATTTATGCTTCTTGGAGCAAAAAAAAAAAAAACTCTTCAATGGTGGGAAAGCTTCTGGCACGTTGATGCTTGCTAAGAAGAGGAGAACCGGTAGAGCAAGTCCCTGCCTGTATATTATGCATTTTCTAATTGAACAAACCAATCAATCCTTTCAACTGTAACAAGAACCTCCAAAATCAGTGGAGGAAAGAAAAAAGACTTAGTGGGGAATATGTGTCAAGTTTAGATGCCTAATTTTTAGCAGATCAAAATAATTTTCTGTATGTTGCTCCGTACCGTGGAGTTTTTAGTGATGTTGATTTAAAGCACTAAAATACGACACTCAGCTTTTGTACTCTGCTTTAGGATTGAAATCCAAGTGCTGCGATTGATTCAAATTGTGATTTAAGCATAATTTAACTTCTTTCCCATTTCTAGGAACAACAGAGAACCTCAGGCACAGCAGGAGCGGGTCCGATAGACAGGCAGATATTATTCAGTACCTGAGTGAGGAGAGATCCTTGGCTTTGCAGCTCTGTGGGTGGATAAAGAAGGGAACTGACTTAGACGTGGAACCTTTTTTAAATTCATTGGAACAGGAGGGAGACTGGGAGCGAGCTGCTGCTGTAGCACTTTTCAACTTGGACATACGGCGAGCGATACAAATTCTAAATAAAGGGGCTTCCTCAGGAAAAGGTGTGTACTGTGTTCAGCACTTTTTGTTTTGGAGTTGTATCACCTGAGTAGATTTTGTTTCTATAAACAGAGTTATGGAAGATAGTTTGGGCAAGATGCTTGTTGTCATATAAAATAAGTGCTTGAAGTGGTTCTGTTGGAGCCTGAGAATCTGATAAATCTTCATCTTTCACTTTTCAGACTATCATGTGCCTTATGTCTGGTTAAAATAGAGTGTGTGTTCCAGGATTCCCAATTGATACACACCCCAGACAGTGGTACACTCGGAGCTAGTGGGTTTCTTTTATTTAATGGAATCCATCTTGGCTGGATGTCAGGAATATCTGTTTCTATTGGGCTGTCTGCAGGTTTCCGCCAGCACGATAGCTGTGCAGTAACTGAAATGTAATACTCGGGGTCTGCAGAAAACATTTGTATTGGAGTAATGTTTGGTAAGAGCTGCCGTGTCTGAGAGAAAAGTTTAGATACTGGAGACAAGAGATGGAGGTGGTTTTGTTCTGTTTTCTTGCCAGTGTTCCTCCTACAGCTCCAATGCATCTGTTTAAATTTAAAAGACTCTCTTGCCACTGAATTGGGTAGGTAAGACAGAAAGGGAGCTCTTAAGGTTCTTTTAATATTGCCCCTTTTGGTGTAGGAGGGGAAGTATGTGTGTGTGCTTTCCATAGGGAGGGTTCGGAGCAGAGACTCGCTATCATCAAATTAAAAAATAAAGTGGAACTTTCTGACAGAATGAATATTTAGATGAAATAGATTCAATGTTTTTAGGAAGCTTCTTAACTTGAAGCTGCTCTATGCAATGGTCATCCTCCAGCTAGGCCTGTTAAGTGATGGCTCTATATACAGTCCTATCATTTTACTTCTTGTGCATATGGATTATGGTAATGACAATCTTTTATGGTAGTGATAGGAATATATTTTGCAGTTCAAAACTACTTCAAACCTCCAGAACCAGCGTGATACAATATACAAAATGTAACTGAGGCTGTCATGGATGTGGGCTTGTGACTTTTAGGCTTGTTAACTTGCCTGAAGGGAGGCATTTATAGCAGCAACTGAAAAATGCTGGTGTTCACACATTTATTTTAGCTAGTGTTAATTCTACTGCATTTTCTCTTGCATCCTGACAAAACGTTCTATTTCAAACAGATGCTTTCAATTCTAGTTTTAATAGGATTTTTTTTTTTTAAATCCTCAATTTGAATTACTGTTTCACTGATTGTTTCTAATAAACCAGGTGATTTGAATCTCAATGTAGTAGCAATGGCTCTATCGGGCTACACGGATGAGAAGAACTCCCTCTGGAGAGAAATGTGCAGTACTCTGAGACTGCAGCTGAACAACCCCTACTTGTGCGCTATGTTTGCTTTCCTGACAAGTGAGTCTGGGTCATACGATGGTGTTTTGGTGAGTAAATTTCTCTTGAGTTAAAATTCCTTTTAGTAATAGGTGTATCTATCCATACACACACGCACATATGTAGGGGAAGGGTTATATACTCCCATCAATTCATCAGATTAGAATGTATTATTTTCTTCTGATGCTGGCAGGTAACAGTTTTTTCTGCTAAACAGGCATCTCACATAAGTGAACATCACATTAGTGAACAAAATGTGCATAAGCAGCCAAAATATCCAGTATAGTTCACATGTTTTTAAAGGAGTTTTTTTTTAGCATGGAGTTATTGAACCACTAGAAATACATTGTCAAAATAACTTAAGCAGGGGGGAAAAAAAGGAGAGAGAGAAATGCACAAAGCAGAGTAAGTGCAGGGGAGTTTGCAGAACTTTGACCGAGCTGTATTTGCATTTGTTTGTATTTTCTTTTTCCCTGTTTACTTGTTAAAATACCTTCACTGTGTTGAAAGAGTAAACAGAATAGTTTTACATCTTCTGAAACTGATATAAAATTGCCTTGTGAAGAGCAAACTAAATGGTTAATTATGGAATACTTCGAGCTTTTGAAGTACTGTATTTGATCTTTGGCTAGAGAACAACAGAAATACCAGATTCAGTAGGAATTGTTTAGCCCAAGGGAGGACTCCTGTAACACACCAGGGTAATTGGCCTAAACCTATTGAAAACAAACTTGTCGTAATGTGATGCTTTTAAAGTATTAAGAAAAAAATAAGGTAAGAATCCCAGAGGAGAGAAACCTGAGTCTTTTTTCCTCTTCAGAAGAGAATGTTCTAGTTCTCTGGATGTTAGGTGATAATTTTATAGTTGTTTTTTATTGATGAATTGGAAAATGACAGATGATAAGGTCTCTTTTTTTTTTTTTTTTTGTTTGTTTTTTAATTTTTACTTCAGTGAGACCTGTTGAAGTTTGCATGAAAACATTTTGCCAAGCACATCTCCTTGTTTTGGCAGCATCAATCGCAGTTTCCATTCTCAGAATATCAGGAGGGAGAAATTGCTGCACCTTGAGTGCCAATATACATGTGAGAAATGTGTGTTTGGAAGTAGTTTTTGCCTTGAAAAGCTGCTTTTTTTGGAGCTGGATAAACCACGTCGCATGTGTTGTACCAGGCTCTCCTGCAGGCTGAGTGGGTTGGTCCAGGAGCTTCACTCTTGCTCCCATATCTGTATCTGAACATGAACAATTAATCTGATATACAGTGTTAGCTTTCTTCAGGTGTTTTCTGTCTACATCATCAATTTCGTAGAACATTTTCACTGTTGTATAAGTAATACTGACTTTCACAATGTATTGAAGAAGTGGAAACTTGCATGTGATGGTGATATTCCCATTTTTCTCTCCAAAGTATGAAAACAACGTAGCCGTACGAGACAGGGTGGCATTCGCTTGCAAGTTCCTCAACGATGCTCAGGTGAGTTCGTGGTGGCACATTTAAGCAAAGTGTTGAAGCTGGACTTTATTTAGGGGCGGAAGAAACCCTGGGGTGGGGAGTGAACAGTGCAAGGAATGAGTCAAAAGTGATTTGTTTTTTCTGATCCCAGTAGGATATAATTACGGGATAATCTGGTCTTCAGTTTGTACCTTCAGCTCCAGTTTTGTTTATCTGTCTTGTTCGGTTGTTTTTTAAATGGATTTATGACATACTTGTTTGTTAAATGCTAGTGCATTACCTCTGTGTCTGTTTTGCTGGAGAGTATTTGTCCTTATTCAGTGCTTATTTCCAGATATTTACGTTCTCTCGAATTAAGGCTTGGTTTTACAGCAGGTATCTTTTCTTTTAAATTCATGGAAGTATTTAAAGAATACGTAACCTTCCTCTTTGCAAGGAAAATCGTGAAAAGTTTTGCCACACACCAACATAAATGAGTTAGGGAGGGATGAACAGATGGCAAAAGTTTTAAGTAATTATATTATTTTTTTAAATAGCTGAACAGGTTTATTGAGAAGCTGACGAACGAAATGAAGGACGCTGGGAATTTGGAGGGAATACTCTTAACGGGGCTGACCAAAGATGGAGTTGACTTGATGGAGAGTTACGTTGACAGAACTGGAGATGTGCAGACAGCAAGTTATTGCATGCTGCAGGTTGGTGCTTCACTCAAAAGGAAATCTTTATAGATGAGAACTAAATGTAGTTTCTTTAGCAGTAGAGCACTGAATCTGGTTAACTAAAAAGTTATTTTCTATAATAAATTGGAACTGTTTTGTGGAATCATCTGAAACACTCAGTGTTAACTGTAAACATGTCTTCCTTCTCTCTGGCTGACACAGCTTGAGGAGATCACAGGGGAAAGAGGCAAAAAGAAAACATAATCCTTTTCACTACCTGACCTGGGAATACCCATTTCCCTGCTTCTTGCTGCTGTGTTTCCTGACAAGTTCAGTGTTTATTTTGCTCCCACAATTTTGATAGAGAACTGAGGTGAGGTTTTCTTGTTTGCCTGTAGGCATGGGGTTTGGTTTTATGATGGGCTTGTCTTGACCCTTACACAGTGTCTGCTGTTGCCAGCACTGTGATTAACTGTAATCATAACGGTGATACAGACTGTGATATGTGGCAGAATTTTATACAGACATGAGTTTTTAGGAGGATACAGCAGCACAAATATTTTCAACCAGAGAGGCAGACTGAAAATAATTTTTTATCCAACTCACATTACAGTTTAACAGAAAATTAATCTTTCTCTAGACAAATTCCATTCTATTGTTTCTCATATTTTGTAGTATGCTTTGTAAAGCCTTTTGAAAAAGTGAATAATATTTCTGACATTTTTTCCTGCATGCCTTAGGGTTCTCCATCAGACGTACTTAAGGATGAGAGGGTTCAGTACTGGATTGAGAACTACAGGAATCTTTTAGATGCTTGGAGATTTTGGCATAAACGGGCAGAATTTGATATCCACAGGAGTAAGCTGGATCCCAGTTCAAAACCTTTAGCCCAGGTAAATATAATTCTTGTATGGAATATGACCAGTCCAGGAAGGAAGGTGGCATCGTCCTCCTATAGAAAGGTCTTTCAGGAACTGTAACTTCTCTATGCTTTTACTGGGAAAACTGTGTTTTTTTCCTCCTGTGCTGAAAAACATGAATTCAGCTGGATGATACATCCCTGATTCTTAGTGTGAGATGATGCTGAAACCAGGGAATTGAACCAAGGACCAGTCCAGATTGGCTCTGTTTTAATTAAAGCGAACTTCAAAGTTGTTATGAAGCCCTTGAACCTTAAACTAAAAGCTAAACCAAAAGCTAACGCCCTGTCTAAATGCTATCTACTTGACATCTGGTAGCATTTTTAGCCAATGTGGCCTTAGCACAGCACCTTCCACTCTCTTGTGGCTGCTCAGTACAGGAATTACAAGCCTTTGGGCCCTAAGGTTTATAAGGATGGATTTTTATTTTTTTTTTAATTCCTGTATCCGTCCCAGCTGTGTAGGGAGAGCTGCATCCTCTGGGCTGCTCCAGGTGGGAGGGAGTTGAGTTTACTGCTCGTTCTTTGTGTGATTAACATAAATAGCCCCAAAAGAGTTGAAATTAGCATTATTAAAGACTCCTTCTCAGGCCTGGGTGCCACATTTATAAGCCAAGATGTCAGGAACCCCTTCACAAGTACCTTGGCTTCCCAGGGCGCTCTCTAGAATGTGGTAAACACCAGCGTGAACAAATTCCCTCTAGGTGTAGCAAAAGTGGAACCAACTGAAAAAAATTAATGGGCTTTTGTTGTCTTTAGGTGTTTGTGAGTTGCAATTTCTGTGGGAAATCGATATCCTACAGCTGTTCAGCCATTCCTCACCAGGGGCGAGGCTTTAGCCAGTACGGTGTTAGCGGGTCACCGACTAAGTCAAAAGTTACAAGCTGTCCCGGCTGCCGAAAACCCCTTCCCCGCTGTGCACTTTGCCTCATCAACATGGGAACCCCAGTTTCCAGCTGCCCAGGTAAGACACAGCGGGTCGGAGTTATTCAGCTAAAGTACAAGAGAGAGGTCTAATTAGCAGTTCCTGCTGGCAGATCTTCTCCTGCACCTCTTTCCTTCTGTTTGTACTCATTCTGTAAATCTTCGTACTCCTCGTTTTGAAGGAGGAAGACCAGAATTGAAAATTTGTTTACATCCTGCCTGCTTTTATGGGGAAACCTCTATCTGTTGTTTGGGGTCGGACAGTACGCACAGTTCCTTGGTTCTGGCAGTGAGACTGCCCGTGAAATTCCACAGTTAGACAGATGAAAAGATTCAGGAATTGTGGTGGTCAGTACTGTGAGCTTTAAAACTGTAGGAAATGGGAAGTGTGGGGTTTTGAGATGAATTGTAGGGATGCTACAGAAATCTTGGAGCCTCAATTAATTGAGCTGGAAGAGGAAGAGAGAGTACATTTCATGTGGTATCCTTCCTGTCACTCACTCTGAAAGAATATATGGGTCGTGCTGTCACAGCTGAGAAATATTTTGCCTAGAATCTGTTGTTTCTAATGTCTTGGGCTCAGCCCTATCCAAGGTCTAAATGAAACTGATTTTCTCCATATTTTTAAGTCAGTCTTGTTACAGAGCCACGTGCAGCCGTGTGGTTCTCATCTAGTTATATCTCTCGTCTCATTCTTTCACTGATCTCGTATGACTTCTTTATTGTAATTGTTCCAATTCATGATTTCAATTTTGTTGATATATATATACACACTTATTTTTAAAGCAGAACATTTCACGTGCACTAAAACAGGTCCATAACTCACCAGAATATAAATCAATCACTGAAACATAAATCACTGGTGAAAGATTCTGGCTGTAAAATTTGTTGAATAGGCAAGTTTAACACCCCTGTTAAAGGCACGTTAAAGATGTGAAACGAGCTCAGCAATACAATCCTTAGTTTGGCTCTCTACCAGTTCTTCTCTGGTAAATAATTGTTCCGGCTTCTCTTTTAAAATCAGGCCACTTTTTCACACAATGTTCCTAGTTTCAAATCTGTTCTAATGGTGTTACTGGGACTGAAATAGAAATGAAGCCTAATGATTTACAGGCATATTTGTGGGGGTGGGTTTGCCTCTGCGCAGGAGGATCCAAGTCAGATGAAAAGGTGGATCTCAGCAAAGACAAGAAGCTGGCCCAGTTCAACAACTGGTTTACTTGGTGTCACAACTGCAGGCACGGGGGACACGCTGGGCACATGCTGAGCTGGTTCAGGTAAACCGATGTTAAAACCTTTCTCGTTTCACCTGTGTACGCTGCACTGAGCAGGACACGCCTCCTTTGCTGAATCTGCCATTATAATACGAAGATGCTGGGAGGGCTGGAGCCCCTCTGCTGTGAGGGGAGGCTGAGAGAGTTGAGGGGGTTCAGCCTGGAGAAGAGAAGGCACCAGGGAGACCTTAGAGCCCCTTCCAGTCCCTAAAGGGGCTCCAGGAGAGATGGGGAGGGACTCTTGATCAGGGAGG
>JAOXNO010000013.1:26890958-26915932 GCA_028565335.1 Limnodromus scolopaceus
TCTGGTGGGAGGTGTCCCTGCCCAGGGCAGTGGGTTGGAATTTGATGATCTTTAAGGTCCCTTCAAACCCAAACCATTCTATGATTCTATGCGCATAATGGCTGCAATACTCAGGCATTTCCAGTATAAACTGGGAGAGGAGCGGCTGGAGAGCAGCACCTGGAGGTGCAGGCTGACAATAAGCTCAGTGTAAGTTTGCAGTGTGTCCTGGCAGCCAAGAGAGCAAACCATGTATTTAGTGTTGGTGCGGTCTCAGCTTGAGTATTGTGTGCAATTTAAGAAGGATGTGGAGGTTCTTGAATACATCCAGAGTAGGGCATCAAAGCTGGTGAAATGGCTGGAAGGAATCTCGTGTGAGGAGCGGCCGAGGACTTTGGGTTTGTCTAGTTTGGAGAAAAGGAGGCTGAGGGGCAAGCTCATTGCTCTCTACAGCTTCCTGAGGAGGGGACGTGGAGAGGCAAATGCTGATCCCTTCTCCCTGCTATCCAGTGACAGGGTGTGTTGGAATGATTCAAAGCTGCACTGTGGCAGGTTTAGACTGGACATTAAGAAACATTTCTTTATTGGGAGGGTGATCAAACACTGGAACGGGCTTCCTAGAGAGGTGGCCAATGCCCCAAGCCTGTCAGTGTTTAAGAGGCGCTTGGACAGTGCCCTTTAGCTTGTGGTCAGGCAGTTGAACTAGATGGTCATTGTAGCTCCCTTCCAACTGAACTGTTTGGTTCTATTAATTTAATTTAATTTATTTTCATTTCACTGTTAAAGAGCTTAAAGTCGATCGTTATGGTCAGAGCTACTGACGGACATAAGACAGAGCTAGCTAGACATGGCACTCTCACGACGCATCTTGCTTTTTTCCATGTGTTTTTCCTGACTGTCCCTTGCATGGAGAGGTTCCTCACAATTTGTTTTGCAGGAGAAATGGCTAATGGTACCTTGGGCTGCATTCGATGTAGCTTTGCCAGCAGGTTGAGGGAGGTGATCCTTCCCCTCTGCTCAGCCCTGGTGAGGCCACACCTGGAGCACTGGGTCCAAGTTCTGGGTCCAAGAGAGATGTGGACATACTGGAGAGAGTCCAGTGAAGGGCCTCAGTGATGATTAAGGGCCCCTTTGCACCCTCATTTCAGGTATTTATATGCATTAATAAGATCCCCCTGAGCCTTCTCTAGGCTAAACAGTCCCAACCCTCTCAGCCTTTCCCCATAGGTAAGAGGAAGGGGAGCACTGTGGGGTTGTATCTTCCATGGGGTGTAGCTGATTGTCACCTCCTCAGTGTCACTAGGCCATTCATCTTTTCAGTAGTTTATTTGCAAGAGAATATCCTTATGTCCTTAGCACATCTTCAGAGATTTTAAAGGAGAGATCTCATAACTGTTGGAGGGAGATGCAGCGGACTGCTGCAAAGTGGCTCTTCTAGGTCTACTTGCCCCGTTTGAAGGGCCAGCTGTTAAAGGTTTGCAGTCAAAAGAGAACTGTTTGCAGGGAAACAAGTGGGTTTCAATTATTGAGCATTGTATTTAATAAACACCTAGCATTCTATTTTAGCATTTTTCTGTCTTCGGGATTTTGAATGTTGATATTGGTTTGAGTGCTTTGCCTTTGCCTTTGTCACCTCTGCTTTTATGGTCTGACTTGATTGTGGTTGATTTTTTTATGATTCAGTGTCTTCAAGTGTTTTTGTACTGTAGTAATGTGGGTTGCATTGTTCTTGATATTTCTGCTTCCCTTCAACTTATGAAAACTTCAAAAATAAATATTGCCCTTTTATGTAAGTAAAAAAGTCTTTGTTAGTGTTTTGTTACATGTATATCCCTTTTTTCGTATTCGTGTTTCTCTTGACACTTCCTTTCTTCTGTTTTCAAGAATCACAAACTAAAGGAATATGACTAATGTTAATGCCAGATAAAAGAAATTATGTGTCTTTTTTTTTTGTTCCTTCCTTCTTCACATAGTAACTTCCACTAGACCAAAAGCTTTTAAACTGTTTTTTTTGGCGTCACAGAGGAATCTTCTTGACATGCGTGTTCTTGACTCTTAAATCGGTTGTTTTCCTGTCATCATCAGGGCTGTACGGGGCTGTAAACATCTTTTTTTTTGATTGCTACTTTATGGGTGAATCACAAGGGATGCTAATATGGAAGAGAGAATTGCTCTGATGCTTTCAGTTTTCTCCTTTCATAGATTAGATAGCTTAAACTGCTAGATAGGAAATTATTCTGGTTCTTTCTTTAAGGTGAGTTTTGTATCTGGTTCTGACCTCATTTCATCATTTATCTAATTACCAGCAGTGCCACTGTAATTCTGCTTCGCTGTATTCCTGGGCATCCCCTCTTTATCGTACTCTGCATCTTCGCTGTTTTTAATATTAAATTACCTTTCTCCTTCTATCACTTGTGTGCATTCATGAAAAAGCTGGAAGGAAATGCTAAATATGCCAGTATCTTCATTTTATAGAAAAATTTTATTGGATTTAAGGTATTGGTTTGGCTCAAAGGTCACCCATACTTCTTGTCAAAAGAGACTGACAAAATGCAGGAGGAATAAATTAACCCCTTTGTGCAGCTCTGTAACTCATCTTTGTCCAATCCCAAGTACGTTCTCCGAGCCTCACAGAAAGACAAAATACTTTTTGCAGCCTCACAGAATTGCTGTAGTTCACAGTTTATTGCTTGCTAATGACTGAAGCGGTGCCAAAAGCATTATTCTTAACTATCAGCGACTCAGATTGGAGAAAGAAAAAATTGTGTTCACTTTTTTTGGTGAGAGGGAAACATGAGGAGAAGGGAATTGCATATTCCTACCAAGGGAGATTTTTATCTTTAGGCAGTGAATTCAATTTCAGGTCTCCTATAGAAATAAAATTAATTCCATCTGGAAGGGAAAAGCGCTGTGCTGTATAGGAGAAATTACTGCGGGAACGTGGCGCTATCTCTGAACGGCGGGTGTGTTTTCTGTGATTTTGTGCTGACAGCTTTAAAAAAAACACAACCCACCACTGCAGCTAAGTGCTTTTTTCTCTGGTCTGTGTGACCATACATGCAGGTCCACAAACTTCAAATTTAATTTTTTGCTCTGAAATGAAACTTGTGCGGAAACTGTTTTTTCTCAGCTTTTGTTAACTGAAACCTCATCTTATCTACAAGTAGTAAAACTCCAGCCTGATTCTGCAAGTGCTTAAACTCTGGTCTTATCTTCAAGAGCACGAGTGTTTCCATTCAACTCCCTGTTTCTTTGTTGGACAGGGGCTTTGTTCTGTTTTTAACATGTAATTCAAGAAATTTAGAGGTTGCGTTTCCCGTTGCTGGAGAGATTTATGTTTACTTTTGAAGTACCACAATTGATAAAATTCTTAAGAGAGCAAATATCAGAAATAGCCCAGCATTGCTTGTCTGCGGCTTTTCCTTTCCCTGTGCCGTACTGTGTACAGCTCTACTTTTTGTTTGTGCCCCCCCCTTCTGTTTTGTTAATCCTTCTTTGTTATTTACTTTAAACTTAATAATATTGTGTTCAGCAAAGGTACTGAAATACTGCAGGTTGGTGAGCTCCTTCCTCCCCAGTGGTTACACAGACCTGTGAGAGCTACAAGCACAAGTTTTGTTTCCAGAGAGAGAAACAGCCTCTCTAAGGATGTGAAATCTTTTTAATATGTGGATTCCTCACCACCTCCCCAACATTCACAATCACAAAATACAACAAATTCTATTTTCTTACTGCCGGACCCGTGGTTTTAACAGTGTAGAAACCTGAGGCCTGAGCTCAAGGGGTACTTTTGTTTGCTTTGTTTGTTTTTCTGCTTCAAGCAAAAGGATGTGGGGATTTTTGTTTCGTTTTCTGTTTGAAAAATACTGCTGACAGTGGAATTAAGTTAAAGCTACTTCAGAAACTGAAAACTGCGAAGTAAAGATCAAGCCTCGTGTATGTATGTAGATAAAATTAATTTTGTGGGTTTTAGAAAAAATTGGGATACTCAGGCTGTCTTCTGTCAACTAAAGGAAAAAATCTAGGATGTGAAAGTGCTTGTAACATTAATTTGTTCAAATTGTACTGATTGTTAATTTACTCTGAATTGAGTGTCTGTTGTCCTTTAAGCAGTGAAGTTTAGGTATGTTAAATATGCAGGATTTAAAAGGTGACATCTGTGTGGTTTCCTGTACAGCTCTTTTGTGCCATGGATATACCGATTAAGATGCTTTTCTTTGTGGGTGAAAGAAGGGAAGGGGAACGCTGTGTGATAGAGCTGAAAACTGTACAATAACACAGATCTCAGAGAAAAAAAAAAGTGATTGGAGCAACTGGATCTCTGGCACCTGAAGGGGCTGAGTGGAATCTGAGCCCTTAGCAAAGCTATCTGTAAGGTTTTACACATCAAGTTGATTTTGCTTCTTGTTGTTGCACACTTAGGATGAAGGTTAAATTGCATTTTAAACTGTTCCACCACTGCCTCTCCTTCATACATCATCGGAGCAGAAACCTGACTCTGGAGCATTACAGCACAGGTTTTTACCACTTGAGCTATGGGACTGACAGCCCTAATTGGTAGCAGGAGAAGACTTACTCCCCGAGGGCTGAAAAGGGAATATGCTGCTGGCGCCATGTGTTGAGCCTGGGTGTGGGGGAAGGTAACGAATCAATGAGGTAATTAGGAGTTCCACGGAACTGGAAATATCAGTATTTCATGTGATAAGGTAGGAATAAGGTGCAAGATAAGTAACATCTTTTTTTTTTTTTTTTTTTTAATTCCCGCATACCTGGGATGGAATAGTTTGTTCTATTCTTCTGTACATCAGTGTAGTTTATTTGGTTGCTGGAAATGGCACCACGTCAGCATGAACAAGCAGTAGCTGCCCAGCCTGCGGCCGATTCAGTCTTTAAGTTGCAGGTATGGGCCACAGTCTGAATCGTTGCTGCTTTTGCCATGTTCTATTTCTATACCATTTCCTAAAGCCAGTGCTTACCCTTCATACTGGACTTTCTGTGATGTGGAGTATGGAAGTGTTTGCTATGGCTTGTAACAGCAGAGCGGGAGGCAGTTTGTATCTGGCAAATAGTTAATTGTGGTTAATCACTACAGGTCACTGGGTAGGACAAAAAAAGTCTTGCTTATGGGACCATGAATATTTGGGTGGGAACTGAAGAATTCCAGCAAATAGTTAATCCAGGATTTTTATCTTTCTTTCTTTCTGTTATTTTTCTTTAAATCCAAACACGCTGTGGTAGTGCTCTTTTCTCTTTCCCACCTTCCAAAGATCCTTCTTTGTTAAATTTAGTGTGAAATAGTGTTACCGAAACTTGACGCTGTACACCCCTCTTCTTTAGAGTGGATTCCTTACCTCTATGGAGTTGTATATTAGACGTTGCTATCAGGTTGTTCGTCCCTTCTCCTTTAAACATTGGTGTCTGCAAAGTAAATCAGGATTCTGCTCCTCAAACTCTGCTTCAAACTTGAAATTACGTTATTCTACTTTTCTCAATTTTATACTGGTATTTTAGTAGAGAAGAGCTTCACATACCTTTCTTTAAAGCTTCCTCTCTGCATTTGGCGCACAGCATGTTTCA
The DNA here is from genome assembly GCA_028565335.1 of Limnodromus scolopaceus. Classification (NCBI taxonomy): domain Eukaryota; kingdom Metazoa; phylum Chordata; class Aves; order Charadriiformes; family Scolopacidae; genus Limnodromus; species Limnodromus scolopaceus. Next base: position 26,896,515 of record JAOXNO010000013.1, read on the forward strand.
GCCAGACCACAGTATCACAGAATCACAGAATGATATGGAGTTGGAAGGGACCTCTGGAGATCATCCAGTCCAACCCCCTGCCAGAGCAGGTCCACCCAGAGCAGATGACACACGAACATGTCCAGGTGGGTTTTTAATGTCTCCAGAGAAGGAGATTCCACCACCTCTCTGGGCAGCCTCTTCCAGGGCTCTGCCACCATCAAAGGAAAGAAGTTTTTCTGCATGTTCAGACAGAATTTCCCGTGTTCCATTTTGTGTCTGTTGCTCATTGTCCCGTCACTGGGCACCACTGAGAAGAGCCTGACCCTATCCTCCTGCCACCCACCCTTTACCTATTGCTCAGCATCAATGAGGCCACCTCTTAGTCTGCTCTTCTCCAGGTTGAACAGCCCCAGGTCTCTCAGCCTTTCCTCATCAGAGAGATGCTCCATCCCCTTGATCATCTTTGCAGCCTCCACTGGACTCTTTCCAGTATTTCCTTGTCCTTCTTGAACTGGGGAGCCCAGAATTACAGGCCCCCACAGGCTGCTCTGTAGGCTAGCTTAGCCCTTGGGGGCTGGAGGGAAGTGCAGCTTCGAGAGGTGGCTGCTGCTGCGATGCCTCATTCCTTTCCTTTACTGGTTCATAGGACTTAATTTTGTAAAAGCTGACCCAACTCCCTGTCTTTTGACTAATACCTGTGGGTTTTTAATATGAATTTGTCCTTTTTAAGCTATTCAGAATTGCTTCTCTGTAATCTTCCAGTCTTGAGAAAGAGGAAATACTGAGCCTAATCTTTTGCAGTCAATGTTTTTATCCCACTGGTTTCCTTGTTGTCTTCTAGCTGGTGTGAGCTCAGAGTTCTTAACTACTTCGGGAGATTCTTTGAATGAATTATTGCTATGAAAAATTTGCAACATGATTTTGTTGCAGTTTCCTTTAAGGGAGTCAGTGGTAACTGTTAATCCAATACACCGAAGTGTTAAGCTGTCTCTGAGATGGCAAAGTTGAAAAATGAAAATAGATGTAATGCTAATATTGTAGGGATGGGTGGGTTGGTCTTTTTAATTGATGCACAGACACCTAAGATTGAAAATTTGTAGTGCAATTTGCTACCTTCAAGTATTCCTGCATTATAAAGCTGCATTTTCTAGCTGCATTTTCTATAGGATTGTGTTTTGGGCTTTGAAGTTTAGATGCTTTAGAACTAACTCTGATGAGAAAGTTTCTGTAACAATGATTTGAAGTAGCAGAAAAATACGGAAACGTAGTGGATAGATGCTGAAGGGAGTTTCCTTCTTTCACTTTCCTTTAGAAAAGTTGAAGTTGTTGTGGTTTGGTTTTGTTTCAGTTGTTCCACTCCATAACTTTATAGAAAAGATTTATACTTCAGTCTTCTTTTGCCTATTGAAGTCAATTGCTACATCAACAAGGTAACGTGTGACATACAAATGCCTGATATTTCAAATCTGGTAATAAAAATTAAGCTGTGATATCATGTATGAGGCCTTTGGCGTAATGTGAACTTCTTAGGGTAAATGATGTTATTTTATATTTATTTAACATGTTTTGTCTTCATTTTAGATAACGCCTTAAGAAGAAGGGAAAAAAAAGAAGTTATGTTCAGCTTCTTCCGAAAAAGTCAAGATTCGAAGAAGGTTACAGTGCCAGAGAGAGAGGCAGATGGATTCGTTATTGTGGGTAAGTAAGTGGTGCTTCTGTATAAAATTATTCTTGTTATCTTTGAAATGTAAAAATTTCTTTGAGATGCTTAGACCAGATGAAATGTTGAGAGAAGCCATGATAAAGATTTTCAGAATTCTTACTCTACCTGAAGGTGTTCATATTCCTAGTCTCATCACTTGGACTAAATAGATGAAGTTTTATTTCCATAGGTGCGAACTCTTATTCAAGAGCATTGAAAATGTACTTTCTTGTTTTCCTCTCATATTGTGAGCAAGAAGTTATATCCTTGCAAAACAAGAAAGCTTAAAGCTGAGGCTTCTAGCTTTATGATTAGAGTTGTGGGAAGAGAATATCTTCTTGCAGTCGTTAGAGGACTGGTTTTTTTTTCAGGTTCCTTTTAGTGTTACCCCCAAAGTCTTTTTATGTTAGAAGCCAAGAAGCGTCTTTGTCTTTCTAATCACATGGCGAATGTAAATGTTCTGTCTCGCAATCTGTTTAGTTTGATGAAAATAAAGCAGTATCGGGTTTTCAAAGTCTTTTTATTATTCAAAAACTAATCTGAAGTGTACTCACCTGTGAACTGGCTAAATTTGCAGCTTTAATTGAGCTCTTTCACAGTCTTGCAGGAGAGCTGAAGAATGCAGAAGAGAAAGAATTTATTGCTGTCCTGCTGTAACTGATCCTTTTCTTTTTCCTCTTTTGAAAATTTGTGTTTTCCTCCTTGTAAATCTGTCATCATCAACGCACAGCTCCTGCTGCTCGGGTGTACTGACTTGTTCTTAGCAGGAATCTTACAGTGGTTCTCTATTGAAGTGTTACTTCTTGAGATTTTCAAGTCATGGAAGCCTCTAGATTATCAAAATCTAACAATATGAGAGACTATTGGAACTCTTTCTGAGGAGAACGTACTTACATTCTCCATTGAAGTTACTTTGGTTTCACATCTGTGACTCTGTGTTGTCACGTTTAGTAGTTGCCTTCCACTGGATTTTGTTCATCTGCACTGGTTTCGGGTGTTACGTCAAATCAATCCAGCGCTTCCTGGAAGCGTGGAAGGGTCAAAGGAGACACACTGTCATCCCAAAAAAGTCTGGAGACCATTTAGAGTTTCAAATTCTGTAACAGGCAGAGAGTTCTACACCCAACCAATGCTTATGTCCCCAAATTGCTGGTCCTCATTCTGCACTCAATTTGGCTACATTCTTTTTTCGTGAAATGGTGTCAGTAACTATTTAAATTTTGTTCATATAAATTCATATTAAATTAATCTGTTAAGTATAAACTTAAGTACTATGAATTTTGCTTGAATCTTCTCTGATTTTATTTCTATTTATTACAGAAATTATTATAGCCCCTCAGGGCTGGGTACCCCTTTTGATTGTGTCCTCTCACTAGGGTCTGGGAGGCAGCACGGTTCTCCCAGGAGCTCTTGGTCTCAGCCTTTGACCATGCCCAAGTTGAAGTCTACTTTGTTTACTTTTAAAGACCAATCTGTTTCATGGATTTAAGATTTGTTGGGTTTGGTTTTGTTTTCTTTCAGGGACCTTTTCATGTGGTAAATCAGAATGGAGTAAATGGCTTGGAGAAGCAGCTCGGTTACCGGTGCTGATAAGCCTGATTTGTAAACCTCTTTAACTTCTGTTTCTTCAGTGAATTTAGGACAGCTTCTTGTTTCATTTTTTTTAGATGTAAATGAACACTTTTCACTACTGAGCAATGGCTGTTAAGTCAGAGCTCTCTCTGCCTCAGGTGCAGAACTCTGAGAGGTGGTAGGCACTATGGTCACTGATTTACAGGGAGCGTTTGATTGTCATCTGAAGGTTGTTTTCTGAGATTCGACAATTTTGGGGTAGAGTTTTTCAAAGTTTCAAGAGTAAGTACCCAAGGGAAAAAAGGGGAGGGACAGGGTTCTTGGAGGGCACCCACCTAGAACTAGTAAGCAAATTTTGGATTAACACTTATTTGTTATGCTTCTCAGTATTGGAGCAAGCATGGATTTAGCCTGTTATTTTTCCTCTCAAGAAATCATAAATAGTCACAAACATAAGAAATTAAGTGTCTCTTAAGTCTCTTCTCAATAAGAAGGACTCGTGGTATTTAAGTGAGTCCTGGATCTGTCAAATTAAGCAATGTGCACCTTCTGTTCCAATGCTGATGTCTGAAGAGAAGTAGCTCGACAGGAAAAATGTGGTCAGACTTATACCAACATCTAAAATCTCACAGAAAAGGAGGTGGGAATTACTGTTTTTCATCCTATGAGATTAAATACAATATAAGGCAAATATTTCTTCATTATTAAGAAAGTAGAAGAGAACTGCTATTAGGTGAAAGGTGGAATTTTTTGGTGAGAATTAAGGTGATGTAGAAGTCATCACTAATACGTGCTGAACCAAATTCAGGTGCGTAATGGGATGCACAAAGAGTACATGAGCTTGATGAATTATGATGGATGGTAGCAGATACTCTTATCTCAAAATTCTGATGATTGGGTTTGACTTATTATTTTAAGGTAATCTCTGCAGGCATTTGAACTTTGGCTTTATCTTAAAAGAGGTACATGAACCTTACTCAGCTGTGTTCATTATCTGTATTTCTGAGTTAATTCAGTATAATTCCTTCATAAAGGATCGTCCTCATCTGTAGGCAGGAGAATCCTCACTCAGCTGTGAGGCTGTGGAAAGTATGATTTACAGCCAACTGGATGTTTCCCTTTGTTAACTGCAGTTACATTGCAGAATAACATCCTTAACAAAGCAGGAAGTCTTCTGTACAGAAGATATAAAAAAGTAAAATGATCAACACTCGGCAGTCTTTAGTTCCGGAAATCTTGACTTTGTTTCTCTGAAGAGCAATTTTACATACATTTGTTTCCCTCAACTCCCTGTTTCTGATTTGACATGAATCTGTTCTGCATGCAGATAGTATTTGAGATATTTTTTATTGTGGAAGAAAGAATCGGATAAATTGCATATTTGAATTATCCCCACTGTCACACAACATATTATAAAGACCTATTTGTTTACATCTTGATCTTAGTAATACAGATGTCTTTGCATGCTTCTTTTAAGAACTTCTTAGATGTTTGTTTCTGAGAGAAATGTGCATTTTAAAATCTTCAAGAATGAGTATGCTATGAAAGGACAATTTGATGTACTGATCCTCCCAAATGAAAGGACTACCCCATACTAGATTTTTCCTGCAATTCAAATAGCTTTTTGGTTTCTCCCCTCTGCTTAACACACTTCAAAAATTAAATGCATTGAAAGATTTGTAAAATCTTAGTGTTGCTGCTGCTGTTTATTTTCTAGGAGCCGGTAGTAATTTGTAGTAGATTCCTGTGAATCTCTATGTTGTTTGTTCATTAATATTTAAGGAGCTTTTAGTGGTGCTAGTAAGGAAGGCTGGGCTGCTGCAGTGTTTTAAAATATACTATTACGTTAAAGAAATGCATAAGGCTTTGTGCCAGTTGGAAAAAAGCAGTGTCTCAATGTCCTTTCACTTTCTGCATCAATGGGCTTATATTACGTATTTTTTTATATAACAGTAAGTGCTTGTGTAGTTATTTCTAGCCTTACAGTTTTCCACTAACTGAGCTACTGTTCCACTGTGCTGTTCAAATTCAAAAATATTTTACGCTAATTTTATAATAATAGGAGATTGGGAGAAATCTTTAAGTATTTTTTATCTAAAGAATACTTTAGATGTATCAGCCTCCGCCACCGTAAGTGAACGCTTTTGATGCGTACCAAGACGTTACTGCATTAAGTGACCTGTTTCTTGAAGTGCTACTTTCTGGGTTTTATACTTAAAAATCTTTAGTAGCTCGTTTGGGTGTTGAATTTTACAGTCCGAGGACAAGGAATTCAGAAGAAACAGCCCTCTGCTGTTACCGCTCCTGAGTTGCATAAGGAGGTAATGGCTCCCCTTCATTCAGTAATGAACTCAAACTAATCCTCTTGGGTACTAATTTTGCACAAAAACAAACTGCGTTTTTCAATAGTGCCACTAGATGGGGATTTCTCTTGTATTCAAGACTTGTAGGGCTTTTCTCTCTCTCTTTCACCCACACAAAGTGGAGTACTAGTAATTATCAGTACACCATTTTATTAGACTGTAGGTTTTTGACGGATTTATAAAAAGCTTTTTAAATCCTAATATCAAATCTATAATGGCATTCCAACCTAATAAAAATAATGAAGCTTGAAATGTTGACAGCGTGTATCTAGATGTTTGGCTTGTAATTCCTTCCAAGCAGATCTGTTGAGGCCCATGTGGGACCTAAATAACACAAAGAAGTAAATTTGCATATTTTACAGCAGGGGGAAAAAACAGAATGCAAAAACATGAATAATTAGGAGCACAAGCTTCATGCTATATTAATACTGTTGAAAAGCATGTGTTGATTGTATTCTGAAAGCCAGTAGTGATTTGGTTGAGTGAACTCAGTCAGCATCTCTTATGCAGATTAAAGGAACTGGGTTACAGAACAACTGAAATTCGTTGTTTTGCTGGAGAAGGAGGTATATTTCTTAAAGGAAATATTTTTTTTTCCTGGATTCTGTACAGCACAGGGAATTTTTTTATTTTTTTTTTTAATGGCTCATCAAAGCAGTTTTTTGGCAACAAAGGACTGTTCAATTCTTCATTTACTTGTACTCCTCTAGATTTTAAAAATAGTGCTCTCAGCCACAAATCAGATGTTAGTATTTTTAGCACCTTAGTATACATGACCTACTTACTTTTCAGTCCATTTCTCTCTTTTTTTTTTTTTTTTTTTTGCTTTCTAGTGCTTGAGCCCCTGAAATCCGTTCATGATGCTTCTTTGCTGTGTATTTGTTTATTTTTTAATTTGCAAAAATGCCCTTTTTAAAATGTTAGTATGCGGGACATTTTTTAATCAGAATACGAATCATTGTGTTGGCTTCTATTGATTGCAATGTAAGATGTTGGACATAATTTTTGTGAAAAAAAGTTACTTGCTTAAAAATAGTAAATAGCATTAAAAGTGATTTATTGATTGCTTCAGCTAACTGTTGACTCGGCCCCTTAACTCACAGCTGTCTCAAAAAGTTACCTGGTTTTGAACAGTGACTCAACGGAAGAGAAAAGAAGGCAGATGAAGACTTCTTGTTTAACTTCTGCAGCAGTTTTAATTCTGGGGAGAAAAAAAAAGAAGTTAAAGAATGTGCTGCAGTGCTGGAGAGCTTTATTTTAGGGCTTTAAGACGGACAAAAATGCATGGAACCAAACATTTTCAATCTGTCTTTTAAGCACATCTTCGTAATTTGCATAACCAAGGGAGGAAAATGGTAAAATTGTACCAGTCTTTTGAGGAGTTGATGTAATTGTAAGAGGTTAAAGAGGCATCTGGCAAAAGGTTGTTTTGAGGTCACACGTGCATCTGACAGTTTGCTGCCAGCCCTCTAAGAAAATATTGGTTGGAGTTGGGTTCCTGTTTTTCATATTAACTGCCTTCTGACTTGATGTATAATAGCCACTTTCTCCATGTCCAGGTCTCCAAACTGCTCCTGAGAGGTTTGGTCCTATGGATTTTAATTCTTTCAAACAGTGATGAAAGTAGAATATGCTGAAGTAAGACAAATCTCTTTTTTTTTTTTTTTCCCTAGAAATTTATCCTCAGAGTGGAAGGTGGCATTTCTTGGACATGACTATTCTGCAGTGATGTATTTACATGGTTGACACAGGACTCTAACCTTAGCTTTTAGTAGGGTGATTGCTTTGGACACACGAGTTCTTACAATTTTACTCCCATGCATAGCAGTTTACTCTCTAAGAGAAGTGCCTTAATCTATTGGTCTATAACATTCTTAAAGCAATTTGCAGTTAGAATATAAGAAAGGAGAATACTGATTGCTTATAGTAAAATAGAGTAAAGATAGCAAAATCTAGTGTAAAAGTAGGGATTTTCAAGTGCTGGTTGTAAACTTTGCTTCCCAGAATACGGTGGTCATTATATATCTTTTAGAATTAAAAGCTGCTTTGCTTTGTGATGCAAAGAAGATAGTTCAAGATTGGATAATATATTTCTAGCCCAACTCTGATTTTTCCTATGTGAGGAGAACTTAGAGCTAGGGCTAACTGAAAAACAAGAGGTGGAAAATGCGTTGCAGCCATGCAAGTCGCTACTCAGGTAGATGATAAAGATAAATATAGATGATAAATTCAGGTAAAAGTCTCTCTTGCAGCAATTTACAGCATACTTAGAAGATCATTCTCTGCAAGGAGAGCCCTGGTCATGAGCCCATGCAGTCACTGCCCGGCTGGTTGGAGTCCTTCAGACCACAGATGTTAATGGTCATTTTCTCGGAAGGAAATATTATGTTCTCTACAACTCCCTGAAAGGAGGGTGTAGCCAGGGGGGATTGGTCTCTTCTCCCAAGGATCAGGTGATGGGACAAGAGAAAATGGCCTCAAGTTGTGCCAGGGGAGGTTCAGATTGGATATTAGGAATAATTTTTACACTGAAAGGGTTATTAAGCCTTGGAATGGGCTGCCCAGGGAAGTGGTTGAGGCACCATCCCTGGAGGTATTTAAAAGACGAGTTGACATAGTGCTTAGAGACATGGGTTAGTGATGGGTTTTATCAGAGTTAGGTTGATGGTTGGACTCGATGGTCTTAAAGGTCCCTTCCAACCTGGACAATTCTATGATTCCATGTTGAGCTGGTTTATGCACACCCCTCCCTAGCTCTGGCAAATAAATGTTTTTGTACATTTTTTCAGTGTAAGAAGAAAAATGACTTTGCCAAAGATACATTGACTTGTTTATTTTTAATTAGGCAATGTAAAGAGACTGAGGAAGGTTATGCTGGGTGTTTCACGAGTGTTTCAAGTCAGTTGTTTAATTGGCCTCAATATGAAATAATAACACGGGTGTAAGGCATTTCTTTATAAAATGAAAGATGGCTTGTTACCTTGTGCATAAAGGTGTTTTTTCTTTAGCTGCTCTTTCTTCATCTACTTAGTTAAGTACCTTTCAGTAAGGGCCAAAGAAATTAAAGGATATTACAGAATCCCAACAGTTGTTTTGAAATTCAGTGCTATTTCATCTTTGTACTTTTTGTACCTTTTAGTAATTTATTCTAGTGATGTTTCCATTGTCATGGGGATGTCCCTCTATGTGATAGTAAAAAATAAAGAGGAATGCAAAGACCTCCTGGAGGTGGTGGGCTGCTTCGTTTGCACTGTTTGATTCTTTAACAGTTAGCACAGGCTTTGCTGTGATTATAGGAACCGTGTCCATCACAGGATGTAATCACAGTTTTAATTCTGTACATTGTTTCCCCAGTTTACATGGTTATTGGCTACAAAAAACTGTGTATGGGGCAAAAATGATAACGGACAGAAAATCATTCAGAATCTTAAGTGAGTTTAACTGAGGAATATTGGTACAGAGAGAGTGTTCCTCTGACTTACCCCCGCCCAGGAGTTCGGATACATGTGGAACTTCAAATACGCCCAGCGGATATATTCTCTTCAGTTCCTTCTTGTTTTATCAGAATGTCTAGGTGAAGTTAGGAGAATATGGATTAGGGGAACATGGATTTTGTATATTGTCTATAGCAATGCAGGTACAAACTGTAGAGAGAGCTCTCACAGTAAGTAGCATGAAGTTGTCTAGATGAGGTTCATTTGTTTTGGTGGTTTCTTTGTGGTTTTTTTTTCCCCCTCTCTTTCAGTTTCCCTCAGATTAACTATGAGGCCTTTGAACATGTGATGGGCATTAAACACGTACAATATACTCATTTTTTCAGTTTAAATGGGCAAGCTTCCCTAAAATGATCCAAAGTCCCCAAAAGATTTTGCTGTTAGACTGTACCATTCTAAATCTCTTTCTGCTGAGATCTGTCTAGACCAGCAATACACTGCAGTCTTCAGGAGTTTAAACTCATAGTTTTCCTGTTCGAGGGTGAATAAGGGAGAGAAACAACTTTAAACCCCCAAGATTAATTTTTATCCTTCCCTGAGTTTGTATGAAACTTCAGGTTTTTGAGGGGGAGGAAATGGGACTTTATGGCTATTTCTTTGCCATTTTACTTTTTCAGTGGGAACTTGCCTACATAATTTCTTTGGAATGATTTCATCCTTAGGTCTTGCAGAAGGGGAAAGCTATGACTAAGAAAGATTTGATTTACAAAAGCACTAGCAAAGATATAGCAGAAAGCAGCCAATATTCTCTTTAAGACATGGTCATTAAATACACATACCAATGCACCTTTCAGTAGGGGGAAGATGGTTTTTTTTTTCTGGAACTGTTTTCTTTTACCCACAAGTTAGGTGAACACTTACAAAAAGATGCACAAAGAGCTCTCTTTAGATTTAAACAAAATTTAATATACTGACTCCAGGTGAATATAAACTTGAGTGGGCTACATCAACTCTTATGAAAATTTTCTCCTCCTTTACCAATGAGTGAATCAGAGGTGAGACCCGAGAAAAAAACAACAATGGTAGTTTCTGAGTTGTGTTTCAGAAAAATAGGAAAGAGTGAACCAAGAAGTAGAATTAAACATCACTGAAATTCACTTTTACAAAATGTGTTTTGAGCGTATTTGCCTTAAAATGACCCACTGGAGAAAGCAGAGCCCGGCAGTAGGCTTGAATTCTTGGTATGCTCTGGAGCTGAAGCGTCTGAATCGAGGTGACGTACATCAAGCATGTCTGTCCTCTTGATTCAAACCCAAAAGCTGAAGTTACAGCATCTTCTTCTTGAAATATGTTTGTTATTGTGCTTATTCAAGCATTCATCTGAGAAGCGGGAGACCTCCAATCGAGTTCTGCATAGGCTTAGCCCAGTCAGATGCACATCTTCCAGCATCAAAGTCTAAAATAGCCCAGTTGGGAGGACCTCCAGTGTTTATATTAGCTGCCCAGTGGTTCTACTTCAATAATGCAAGATGTAGGAGTTTCTCTGATACCACATTAATCATTGATCTGCACTGACCTGGGAGTAAGGAGATGGGAATACTGGTCTCTACTCCCCAGCCTCTGTGTGTTGCGGGTTTGTGCTTTTTTTCTTAACTTTAAATGAGTAAAGGTTGAAAAAAAACAAGCCCCACAACCAAACCCCAAAAAACAGCGTGAAGAGACAAGAGGGGAAAGGTCCCCGAAGGAAAATTAGAAGGTGAGGGGAAAAATTGGATCTGCTCCGTTGTCCCCTGGTTTAATTTCCAGGGGAAAGGTGCCTGTTATGCCCAGAGCACGCTGGGGGGGAGGTGGGAGTTAAGCTGCTTCCCGATCAGATCCAGGATGCCTGTGTTCATGTGCAGAAGTGACAGCTAATGAATTTAGATCCCTAATGCATTTTGTGGCTTCTGAGACAGCTGCTTTTTTAGATTATTGTTTCCAGTACGCTTTGCCTGGCATCGTACCCATTCTAATCTTGTTGATAGCAAAATATGCGCACTGTGTGAAGATAATGAGTCGTGGTTCGTTATAATATGCTTTTCATTTTAAATAGCATTAAACAGCAGTCAAATTCTATACTTGAGAGTCTTTGCTATTAGGCTAAATTACCTTTTTAGGAGTATTAAGAAACTATTAGAAGAATGAAGGGGGAGAACTCAAAGAAAAAATAATTGAGGATCATATTTTCGGTGATACTCAACTTGTCACAGCCATGAACGCATTCATTATCCATCAAAAGTTGATTAAAATAAGCCCTACTTTGTTGCTGGGAGGTGTGTGGCAGGCCCAGCTGGGGGGCAGAAGAGGATGTGTTTTTTTGGTGCCTGCTCTTTTTCCCAGTTTGGGCACTGGGGGGGGGGCACAGGTCCTGGCCACCCAGGGGAATGGGCTGACAACACTGGCTGGTAAAAGAAATGGGCCCTTCTTCTAGGTAAAAATAATAGTATAAGCTGTTCGACATATTCTGATTCCAGGTTTGATTATAAGAAGTTATTGAGAACTGGCTTTTTTAAAAAGCCATATTGAACATATGGCTTTTTTAAACCTAAAGCACATGGTACTGCTGTGAAAATTGGTTTATAGTTGATCAGGGCCATAGTGCAATAGTGTTGATCCTCTCTTTATCGTTCTACCCCAAGCTAATTTATCTTAGAGTGTTGGATTTTTTTGCAGTGTTCTGTTTTAAAACCAAAATGCAAAGCATTGTTTTTTCCTTCTTTTTTTAAAGACCCTCCTCCCCCCACAATATTTTCTTGATGTCTTTTACTGGTTGAGCAATACGGGCTCATTCTTGCCTAATGTCAGCAGGTACCTTTCAGCTGCACGTCTTACCCACTGACCTTCTTCACAGCTACTCTATTTGATGAATCAGATGGAAAGCTAAGGATGGCTGTGTTGCTCTATTGTGTTCTTATTTCAGAAGTGTGATATCTATAAGTGGTCTTGTCTACTGCTTCCCTTCTCTCTTTTTTTCTACCCACTCCCTCGGGTTGAGTAAAACTTCTGAATTTTCTGGGTTGATATTCCTTTAAGTCTTCAGCACATTCCTGGCAGTATAAGCCATCTGTTTGCTTACATTCTGTACCTAAAGTCAATGAACTTCTTGTGCAGAGAATGAATTATGAAGTTAAGACATTTCTGGTGAGAACACGTCTAGGCACTTTTGATCTTGACACTGGAGATCATGCTTAACATGAGGTGCAAATAAACACATTCTCAGAGGCTTTTGCTTTAAAACATCTCTTTCCATTCCCCTGTTGGTGACTTTCCTCATGAGTACCCTCCGTTACCTTTGCCAAACAGAGAGCAACCAGCAATTAAACCTGTTGTCTGACTGCGTCACTTATTTTAAGTGCTCTGGTGTGATAGCTGGAGTGTTAAGGACCAATCTATAGATGTTGTGTTTCAGGAGTTTCTGACCCTTTTGAGAGGACTGAACCATGTGCTGACAAGCTGCACGCAGAAGATGATAGCTGGTATGCTCCAGAAATCATCTGAAGGTCAGAACATAATGTAACATGGTCCTTGTCCTTCCTTCTTCCCTCCAGAACACCACCACTTCTAACTGGGAACTCATATTCTGAATTACCAATTGACTGATGTGTATGAAACCCAGTTGTGAAGTACAACGTGCAGATCACCAGGGTAACTGATGTGGCCCTCACTGCTTTAGGAACGTAGTGAAATGCTAGTCAAGAGGCAGAAATAGCCTGAAGTGCGTTTACTATTATCTGTTGTTAAAATCCTGTCTATTTTTAGGTATTCCTAGCTTCTGCTATATTTATTAACAGAAGACAGATAGAAGAGTCTTGGCTTGTACATTTACGGCCAAAAAGATATCCAAAGAAAGAGCTTTCTCTATTCTTAAGCTCCTGACGTTCTAGTGGGGAGATGCAAAGCACTTTTTCTTCTTACATGGAAATATCTTATTTGTACATAGTACTGTACACCCTGAAGCTGAGCATGGTGGTCTCTTCTAAGAGTTGTGGTGAAGAACCTCAGGAACGGTTTGTGGATTCCCTTGGAACCTTAGGGAGGTGTTTGTTTGGGGTCTTGTCTATGGTCTTCCTCATTTCCCAAGATGGATTTATGTACAATTATTTTTGTTGGGAAAACTATTGAGATTCTCTTGCCGGTGAGCAGAATCCATGCTATAGTCATAGTGGAAGTGTTTGGATTTTTTAGATCTTGATGTAAACTTTGATGTAGATAGATCAAATAAATACAGTTTGACTAAACAGCATTGCGGATAGGAGAGGCTTTGTTATATTTAGTTTATTGTAAACTGAGTGTCTGGTTACCTTTTTTTCCCCCTGTCCCTATTTTAGCGTGGGAAGGTGAATTATTGCCTTTTTTACCCTGCTTACAGTGTAGAGGAAATAGTGGACTATGGAGTTGATCCTTATGGAACACCACAAAAACTTTGCTGCATGTGCACCACCTGCTTCTGACCAAACTATTTCTAGCAAGCCATATGTATATGCTTTTCTATTGCCAATGAATTTTTTTCCAAACCATGAATTGAAGGAATAGCCTCAATTAAAATAAGCGTGTGCGCTGGAGATAAATTCGGTACGGTATTAAAGTTGAAAAGATTCAAAGCTAAATGTGGAGTTAATCAAGTGAAGCAGAGCTCTGTGGTTCTTGACTTGCTCCTGTGAGATATTCCCATGGAAATCCTCAAACAGCCAAATAACAGACAGACAGCGGAGCAAAAGGCTGAAAGAGGCTGAATATCTGGTCCAGTCTCATAACATCATTACATTTTTGTCTCCTGGTTTTCTTCTTCACTTCAGGTGGTTTAGTATCTTCCATGATCATGCCCTCCTGACCAAGGGGGATTTCAGGACATTAAACATTGCATATAATGGAACCACTGCAACTGAATCCTCTTTTAATACCTTAGAATATGAGAGGAAATGTGAGAGGGACTAAATATGTCTTTAATTTGCTTTTGAACTAACTGATTTCAGGTGGCCTGTCCAGTAAGTTCCTTTGTCCATGTAAATTACAGTGCCCTTTTGACCCCAAAGCCAACAAATTTTAAAATTAAGAGGTAGACAGATAGAAAAAGCATAACTTACCAAAGACGTGATGCAGAATATTGGTGATCCCTGTTCAGAATTCCCATTCGGGTGTTCATAAGACTTATGTCTTAACAGAAACCAATTGCTCTCGGCCAGTTTCCAGACTTTTAAAATTTTAGGTTATAATTACCTTTTACAGCTTCTTTTAATTAAAGAAAATAAAACAACTTCATGTTGCAAACAGTTTACCTGGGTCTAAGTGCTTTCATTCAAATAAATATTGTATCAATGTGAAAATTTAGTTCTTGAGAAAATGAGCCTAATCTTGAGCAGTTCTTGTATGTGAATATATTTCACAGAGATATATGATTATTTATACAAATTGTTGGCTTCAAGGTTTGACCATGGTATGGTTTTATGTCCCTGTAAAGGAAAGCAATGTTAGTCTACTTAGGAGTATGTTTACCTTGTATGTTTACCTTGTATGTTTATGTTATTTTTTTGCATTGGTTGTAGGTTGAAAGTTGATGACATGTATTTTGTATGCAGCTTTCTGTGCATTTTCAATATGGGAGGAAATACAATCAGTTCAGCATGACTGGGTTACTATAAATAGTTCTAGAAAATACCTTCATTTCCTCTCCACTTATGTTTCTGACATATGCCTTACCCACTCTTGAAAAATCTGTATGATGTAATCGAAGTCGAGTGTTATATTTTTATGTTAAAAATCCAAAGTTACGACACAGAGTGGTGCCCGTACTTGAGAAAAATAACAACAAAACAGAGCCCATCTTATCCAGAAATGTTGGGCATATTTTGCTCATTGGTTTTTAGGGAGGTAAGGAATTTAATTATTGCAGATAATAGGGAGGAAGGCAAGAATGCAATATATTCTTGTTCTGAAAACATAAAAAGTTATTTTGGGAACTAAGTAGCACATTTCTGCATTAAAAGGAAAAATACAGATTTCAGTCTTCTTTTTTTTTAATTCTAGTGGCAACTAATTAGATAAAAATGATTTTACAGTCCATGTGACTTAATATTCCTTTCCAGGTGAAAAAGTTGAGATTTTAAATAGGATAGTTATACTGTCTGAGTGTATCATCATCTGCTAAACTAGTGGGACTTGCTGGCTTCGAACTAGTTATGAAAATCAAGCATTTTTTGAGTCAGGTAAGTGCAGGCTGCAATAATATACAATAATATGTAGCACGAGTGAAAGGAGAAGCACCTTTTGGAAGAACTCATTGTTCCGTGACGAGCAAACCTCGTCCAGGTCCCTTTGCTTTAGGGACTTGGTTGAAGCTTAATTGACACAGGCCAATGATCACAAAAGTTGTTAATGAATAACAAAAGCAAACACGCAGACCATCCAACTGCAAAAGCCTTTTCTTTTAAAAGAAATTTTGACTGCTTGAAGCTTTTAAAACAGTAGTGCTTTTTTGTACCTCTTACCTGTGAAAGGGTGTGGGTTGTTATTCTAAACTGTCTTTTTCTTTTAGAAATTTACAGTTTTTTCCCTTTGTTGTAGCCATTGCATGAAACTTTATTAAAAGTGGGAAAAGTTGTGGATTTTCATGCCGAGTCGGCGTTATTTTTACTTTCCAAATTGGGTGGTTCAGCATTGTATTCTTTTATTGGTATAACTGGGTCCTTTATGTACACGAGATCTGGCCGATTAGTTTTACATTGACAATAACTCGAGTAGCCGTAGCTCAGCTTGTTCCACAAACACAACCGAAGCATTGTGATATTGGATTGGTACGAATTCTTCTGGGTTTTTGATTGATTCTGGTTTTATCCTTTGTTTGGAATTATTTCATGTGGAGCCTAAACTCCAGTGGGTTTTACCCCAAACTTAGTTTGTTGGGTTTTGTGTGTGTTGGTGTTTGGGTTTTTTTAAATAAAAGATAGTCAAGTCTGTATTTGACTGACCTTACCAAGAAAGGAACTTTCAGGAGAGCTGCAAAAAGGTCATATGTTGTTTCAGCTGAGAAAAACATTAACGCTGAGTGTTTCCAGAGACTTAATTCTCACTGTTCTATGGGACAAGTAAGTTTTCCACCATTTGTGCACATGCTGGGGGAAGATGACAAGCCATCTAGCCAGATAAAAGCTGGATGTTAAGGGGTGTGCCTTCCTGTTACGAAATACTTGCTGCAATCTCTGAATTTGAAGTGGATGAGAATGTGTGGGAGACATCGAGAATAACGGAACAAGGGAGTATGGAATGAAATAAATCTCACAATAATTGGGAGCAGGATGCCACTGCTTTGCTCCTGAGAGCACAAGTTGCCACCTGGAGTTGTAGTGAAGGTGCTCGAGGACAGATGGATGGAGTGCAATACATAGTGGAAGAAAGAAGTCAAGTCTCCAGAGGTATTGCTTGATGACTTCAGCGCCAGCTAACCTACAGCATCATCCAAAGAAAGTAGATCCCTAAATCGATTGATACTGTGGGAGAAAATACTGACATGATACCTGCATTATATAGATGCATCTTCATAGCCATTGCAAATTTTTTATTTAAGCTGATGGATTCCAGGGTGTTTTCAACTGTAGAATCACACAGTCTTCACAGTTGGAAGGGACCTTTGAGATCATTGAGTCCAACCATAAAAAAAAAACAAACAAAAAAACCCCAAAACAAACCAACAAACCAAAACAAAAAAAAGTAGTTCAGGTGCTTTTACTGCTTTGTTTCAGGTGCTTACTACAGTACCTTGATACATTTAAGAAAACATATTTTTTAAATCAGAACTTTTTCACAAATGGAGTGAAAGCAGTCTTTTTCACAGTGAATTCAGTGCATCTGCTGTGTCCTACAGTGAATTCAGGCTGAAGAAGGTTGGAAAATTTATTCCAGTGCTAGTACAAAAGGTGGCTGATGATCAGCAGACCCAGGTGAAGTTAGAACGTTTTATAAGGCTGTAAAAAAATCTATAAGTCTCCAAAAAAAGTAGTCATCATCTGTATTTCTGCTCTCTGCGCACTTTTCTTTTTGCTCCTTTCTCCATGTTGGCCACGTCAGCTTTCACTGAGAACTGGAAAGACTTAATATGATTAAGTGAAGTTTTTAGAAAGTTGAACACTTTTGTAGACTTGACTCGTTGAGATAAGGCATTTAATATTGCTTATAGATAGTACCTTCAGGTTTATTTTTAGTAAAAAGTAATTACTTAAGAATTCCCAAGTGCTGCACAGAGCAGTTGTCACCCTGAAAGTTTACAGTGGCAAGTTTTAGCTTGTACTATCTGGGATTGGGCAGGGGATATATCTTTTAGTTTATCTGTTCACCGTGGTGACTTGTGAGAATGAAACAGTGTTGTTGGTAGATCTGGTTTGATGTCGAAGGAGTTCATCCATCTACATTGTCTACATTGCTGTATGTCCTAGCGTGTAAACATTGCTAAATTTTGGGGGCCTAGAAAATATAGACTAGAAGCATGTAGCTATTTCTGCTGTAAATGAAAATGTGCCTTTTGTTGAGACTTACTCTCAAACGTGCCACCCATGCTTTGAAAGTAGATGTTTGGAAATAGCTGAGGGAGGGCAGAGCAAATGCCAAACAATTGCCCATTTCCTGGAATCTTTGGACAGAATTTGGAGGCAAACTAATACCAAGAAATGCTCAGTATAAAAGTGAGGGAGCTGCAACAGTTCATGAGATGGATTGTGTTGAGTGGGTCTAGATCTTCTGTTGACCAGTGCTTACTACTAGTATCAGCCAAGAAAGGTTGATTGACTTGTCTTTCACTCTCGTTACACACTTCAGTTGAAGAAGTGTTCTCTTGCATTTGGACAATGGTAGTAGTATGGTATTTTGGCATCTTTCAAAGAGTGTAAGAAAGGCTGTTAGGAGTTTTGGGACTGTGTATTTTTGTGTTATCGGTCCAGATTTCATATGATATGTCAAGAATAATTACCAATATTCTGTCATATCTTGTTCCATTCCATCTGGTCCAAGTACAACTGTTTGGCCTTCCAATGCCACAGCAGTATGGGCTAAGAGCTCTGTGTATATGTATTAAAATAATTGGGTTTTCTAAGTGTTCAGTACAGCAGGTTCCAGAGCAGGAGAGCTCCACCTGCCCATTTGGTCCCATGCTGGCCACGCTGGTGACTCAGAACCCTCTTACTCTCAATGGGCTTGCTGGTTTTGCTCATTGGTGCATCTGAGGTGAGGATTTCCTAATGACTGGAAGACAAATGGAGCTGTGTTGATTATAGAGGGGGGACTTTCTAGGTGGAGCTGTTCTAGGTGGAGCAAAGTTCTAGGTGGAGCAAGGTTCTTTCTAGGTGGAGCTGGTGTAGCAAAGTTTTCCCTCTCTGTACGTGGTCCACCAGGGGGAGGTGAACACCAGAATTTGGAAGAGGGTCATACCAGCAGAGTTTGGCCAGGCCAGCCTTTCTGCATCTAAGACTACAACACCTTGTTGTCACCCCGTGTGTCAGAGTCAAGATGTGGAGTGGTGGGTCATTTCTTGTACTCCAGAACAAAGAGCAAGGCCATCACTGTATTTTTAACTTTTTGCTGCTCTACTTTTGCCTTAGTAAGACCTTGTAGGAAAGAGAATGGTGGTGATACTGCTAAGAATTTTCTTAAATCTTTCTACCTGGATGGCCTGTGGCTTTTGTGATTGATTTAACTTCAAATTACATCTTCACTATGTCTGGGTTTGTCTGTATGGATGAGGCCAGACAGGTTCCAGTTAATTTTTTCCTGAACTCGACAGGTTGTCTGGATGTGGGACTTCTGTACTTTTATTAAATTGCAACAGTGTTGAACTGTGTCTGAGCTGACGACCTGACTGAGAGGAAGGTTTTGATTACCCTGATGCTCGTGACATGGTAATGGAGCTACATGGTCCAGGCTGGAGCTGCCTTGACTCCTGGCAGCGTCTAAGGGTTGGCAAAGGATTCTGTCTGTCAGCATATAGCGATAGAGGCACATCCTCTGTCTCAAGGTTACTCATTCCTGTCTGGATACTGATTGGTTTAAAAGACTATTGAAATGAGGTGGTTCTTTAGGTTCAAAAGAGCAATAGAACTTTAAAAAACTGAATTTGTGACTTCTGGCTGCTACAGAGTTTGGACTATAACTTTCTTTACAGTCTCAGTCCAGTAAAATATAACACGGGGAGGCTGTATTTGAGCTAAAGGTTGTATCATAGAATCATAGAATGGTTTGGGTGGGAATGAACCTTAAAGATCACCTGGTTCCACCCCCTGCCCTGGGCAGGGACACCTCCCACCAGACCAGGTTGCTCCAAGCCCCTTCCAACCTGGCCTTGAA
>JAOXNO010000013.1:26922993-26934662 GCA_028565335.1 Limnodromus scolopaceus
TGGCTCCCCTCCCTGGTCAAGAGTCCCTCCCCATCTCTCCTGGAGCCCCTTTAGGGACTGGAAGGGGCTCTAAGGTCTCTCCAGAGCCAAATGGTTTAGCTAAATTAAACCATCCTGGGAAAGAAAAGAGAGTTGATGCTTTTGAAAGCAGAGGAAGAGGTAGTGGGGGTGGGAGGGAAAGGCGATGGGTACCCAGATTTTTATGGGAGGGAGAGGTTAGTAGGGGATGGGGATTTAGAGTTGCTGTAAGACAAAGATCTTTCCTGAGGCCAGAAATATTAATGTCCATCAGAGAAAATAGCAGATACTACTGAAAAACGATATGCAAACCTGCAGTCAACTCCAGACAATCATTTTGCACTCATATTCCATTTTAAAAACTTAATTGCTTTTGTTTTTAGGCTTGAAGGACTTCTGTGACCCAAAGCCTAATATTTCTGTCTACTCTAGTTGATCTAAGAAGATATATTACCTTTGCTTAGAGACTTTGTCCTGCCTCTGTTCTTAGATCTTTGATCTTACATCAAACCACCGCTGCAGTTATTTTTTTAGAGTCAGTTGTTTTTTGTCCATACTCTGTCTCTCTGTCAGAGATTTGTTTTATTCTGGTAGTTGTCTGCATGTGGAAATACTAAGAGGTCATCTTAGATATTTTCCCCTTGACTCTTTCTTGACCATCATTTTACGTTTAGCACAATGTACTGTTTGGGATCTCCAGCAGGTTTGGGTTGTTTTTCAGGGAGATATGTTGACATAATTGTTATTATCCCCAAGGTCGGTCCATTGTATTCTTACCACGCTCAAAGCGAAACATGCACTTAAACTCGAAACATGCACTCAACTAAACAAACTGAGCTTATTTAAAGTGCCAGCCCAATTTAACTTTTCCTGCACTCACACTAAATGCAACACTTGTATTTGTGTGTAGTTTCGAAGTCAATTACTCGCATACGTTTAAAAAGCAATCAGATCTGGTCTGTTAGGTCAAGATAATATGAACATAAATGCACATTCCTACAAATAAGCTGCCCTAAAATATAAAACAGAAAAACAAATGTAGTGTGAAATGCTATGTAAAAGGCAGGCATGGCATAATTAGCAAAGGACAGTAGAAATGCTGTTTGTTAGGACTTGAATAGTAACAGTCAATTAATTTCTCACAACGGCAAACAGCAAAGCATTTAACAAAGAAACATCATCTGTCTCAACAGCATAAAGGCTATACAAAGAATCACAAAACTGAGACAATTAGTAGTTGATAAGTCATTAATTAAAAAAACAGAAGGGACTGACTTCATAATACTTTGCAAAGAAATGTGTCTTTGTACATTTTAATAATTGATAGATTTTAATTTTTTTAAAATAGTTTATGAATGATGCTATTTTATATCACACAAGCATATACACAAAGCACTGCTAGCTCTGTACGTTGTGGTAAATAACATGTACAATGCAATTATAGGCTTGATCACTCAGGCGGAGCCAACATCATTCAAACTAACTGTAAAAAACCTCAGATGATCAGTTCAAAGTTAGCGAGTGAGGATATGATTAATGGTTCTTCCCTTCCTTTTCCTCAGTACCCGAATGGAAGTGATGTAAGTCGGATAAACAGAGAGGCAAAGCAGCATTGGGTTGGATGCAGCAACGGTTATAAACAAATAAAGAGCTCAAGCTCTCGTGTTGAAGTCAAATCTCATGGTAAAACATTTGGCATTTCTACTTAAATACCTTGAATTGTCAACAGAAAGCTTTGGTGAACACGTAAACTCCACTGTAGGTACTTTCATTGAATTCCTTCTGTTGGATCATGTGGATCCCTGTGACAAGCTTATTTCCAGCATAGAGACAGCAGAACCTTTCTTCTCCTATAATAGGCTTGATCTTGCATCACTGCAGTTAATTCCTTTTCATAGGATCAGGGTCAAACTCCATGAGAGGGTACAAGGATATTTTAAGGGTAATATTCTAAGGGAAGAAATAACGTTATCTGGAAAGGTTGTGTTATCTGGAATTTCTGCTTTACTTCTCCCCAGCTTTTCCAAACATCCCTCGTCAGGGCTGTTGGGAAAGGTACAGCTTTCCATTGAGTTCCCCAGAGCATGTGGGGATCTGCTTAGCAATTATTTCAAAGATGAGAATTGAATTATGAATTTTGAAAAACGCCAAATAGATATTCAGTAGAATATGAAAATGCCAAATAGATATTCGGTAGATTTTTACTGGATGTGCTAAGTTGGCTGGTGATACTGTGCGGTTTGATGGGGCTGTTTTTACTCTTCTTTACCCAGTATTTTGAAAGTCCTGTCACAAAGCATACATAACTTGGTATTACTCCTCTGGTTATGCGGGAAAACAACGCAAATCCTTCCCTCTTCTCTTTCCCCACCCAGAGGGGAAAAAAAAATAAAATTAAAAAAAAAAATATATATTTGGCCTCTTTTAAAAAGAGAGTTGAAGGGTGATGTAAATCGATTCTGGAAACGGTGGATAAGGAGGGAACAGGGAGAGGAGGGAGCACAACTTGACTCTGCGTCGCCTCTTTTCCCCGCAGAGGAACGTTGCCAACAAGAAGATGGACTTGCTGGCAATTAAGTAAAGTGATCCTTCTCAGAGCACAAAAAAAACCCAAAAGCAAAATAAGTATGTCTGAGTCGCTGGGTTTTTCGATGTCTTTTCTATCTGCTTCTGGGCCGGTGCAGCAGCACCCTGTTCATTAGTCAGTCTGTTCCAACGGTCCTACGCTGAGTGTAATGGACTTGATCCGGTGGTGCTGCAGTAAGATACGTGCGAACAAACCTGCTCCAACAGTTAAACATTAACTTTACTGGTTTGCCTTTGGTTTGTATGTTTGCAACTGTTTTTTTCTCTTCTGAATACATTTGTCCACTGTAGAAGTGTAAAGCTGGGAAGCGGTGGCAACGCCTTGGAAATTGTGAATGCTCCAAAACGCTTGGCAATAAGAGGTTGAAAATATACCAATATCTTGAGGAATTATCAGGTCAGATGCAAATGAAATTTAGGGTGTGCACAATGTGACATTTCGTACTAAATCCCAGGCTGCAATTTAAAAAAGTAATTTGGATGCTATTGAACATGCATAAAGTGATTTTTTTTTTTTTTTTTCTTTTTTTTAAATTCCCCTACTTCGTTTTCAGCACAGCTCAAATAGTCTTTTTTCTCTGTGGGGATGCTACTCTGCCACTGCAACTTTAAAATGCCAGCAGCTTCTGCTGCAAAGAATTTTAAAGAAACATTCTACTTTGGGGTAATTTCAAAGCAAGAGGAAGAATTTGAGAACAGCCCTTCATGTACCCATCACAGATATTTCATATAAACCGGCCAACTTCCAGTGCCAAAGACACAGCATTTTTGGATTGGTATATTTACATATTAAAACTTCGTACAATAAGCAACGGTGCATTATGTGCAATAAGAGATGAAATTTTAGAGCTCAGGGAATTGTTGATTCTTAGTTGATCTGCAAGAAATGTCCATCAGTGTTCCCACCCCTCCCTTTCTGAGGCACAGCCTTGTACTGTCTTCAAGTGCCGTCCTTACAACATCCTCCTGTTCAAAAAAAGAGAGAAGAGAGAATTTATGAATAAAGGGAGAATAATCTCGTGGGGCTTTGCCCAAGAAGCTTCCCCTGAAGGTGCAGATGGGACTCATGGGTTCGGTTGGTAGATGACTGTCACTGAAAGGGGCTGGCTTCTTCTCCCCTGCCCTTCAGTCAGTCCAGCCACTTGGCTGACTTCTCGGGGATTTGCATCGTTTCACTAAGCTGGTGAAAAACAAGTCACCCTCCCCCCCCCCCCCCAGACACACGTGCTTTGGAGTTTCCTGCCTGCTTAATAAACTGAATAAACTTAATAAATGAACAGCAGAGACAGTTTGAAGGACCAGCTCCTTTAGTGAGGTCTTACCTTGGCTTAGCTACTAATTAGAAGGTTTTTTAACTACTAATTACTGAAAAAAAACCTGCTTAGCTACTAAAGAACCTACGTTCCTAGGCTAGGAATCACAGAATGATATGGGGTTGGAAGGGACCTCTGGAGATCATTCAGTCCAACCCCCTGCCAGAGCAGGGTCACCCAGAGCAGGTCCCACAGGAACGTCTCCAGGTGGGTTTGAATGTCTCCAGAGATGGAGATTCCACCACCTCTCTGGGCAGCCTCTTCCAGGGCTCTGCCACCCTCACAGGAAAGAAGTTCCTCCTCATGTTTAGGTGGAACTTCTTATGGTCAAGTTTGTGCCCGTTCCCTCTTGTCCTGTCCCTGGGCACCACTGAAAGAAGACTGGCCCCATCCTCCTGACACCCACCCTTGAAGTATTTATAGGTGTTGATCAGATCCCCCCTCAGTCTTCTCTTGTCCTAACTAAAAAGACCCAAGTCCCTCAGCCTCACCTCGTAAGAGAAATGCTCCAGGACTGCATCGTACATAATTTATTACGAACAGAATCACGTCACTTCAGGTAAATTCTCTGTATCATCAGCTTAAGGTACCGTTCAGAGGTCGTGTGTTTTGAGCCGCAGTAAAAATACGGGGATGTTCTGCTGCTGTTGTTTGAGCAAAGATGGAGAGTAGCAACGAGAGCGTAGAAAGGAAGTGGCATAACTGGGAGATAAAAATGCACAGAAGAGCTTTGTTAAGAGCAAAAAGGCAGCGGAAGGTATTGAACGAAGGGGTGGCTTTTTTGTTTTGCTAGCAACAGCCCTCAAAGACAAGTATTGCCATCAAGAGGAGCCGATTTAAGCTGAGGCTCATAGTCCAAGGGAACATGGTCTTCTCCAGTGTTGGTTCCCGTTTGCCTTAACTTTCACATGGCAGCAATATCGTGCCTTTTTTCTGCTGTACCATAAAATACAGTTTTAAAAAAACATTTAGCCCTTTCCAATCCAGCAGTTTCATGTTTGCATGGCTTCACTAGACTAAGAGACTTAGAACAAAAGTTTTATCAGTTAAATGGGAGCTTGCAGGCAGCACTCGGCTGATTCTCTGCATGTTACTTCACTTCTCTAATCTCTAAAATGTGTGTGTGATAAAATCAGCCCTTGCCAGTTCTCTGAAACGCTGCAGATTTAGTGAGAAGTGGGAATGAAAGCACGCGGAAGCCTCTTGGCCACCGATCTGACGCTGGAGGAAGGAGGTCACGGTGCAGGCTGGGTGGTGAGTGTCTTCATGAAATTTGAAGGTAGAAACCTCTCCAGGAGGGTAACTCTTAGAACATTGTCCGAAGCCTTCACATGAAAGTTATATTACGAAGGATGGAAAATGTTCCCTTGCAGCACAAAGAAACTGGTGTTGTTTTGCCACATATATCCATCTATTGATAATATTAGTGTGGTGGTACCGAAGTCAATCTGTTGCCTCTTGAAATTATCTCTTTTCTTTCAGTTGTCCATACCGAAAAGGACTTTTACAAGGGGTTTTCATAACGGAAAACATGTTGTAGCTTTTGATCTGGGGATATTATACGTTTTCAACCAATTAATGGAAGTGCAGATGATTGAGGAAAAAAAGGGTTCATGTGATTTAAATGGTTTTAATCCTGGATTATTTCAGTCAGGACTCAACCTTAAAGTACAGTAATACTAAATGGGAGGGAAATGCTTGGGATTTTATTGCTTTTCGTAGTAAATGATAATGTATCTAGCTTGTTTCAAACATTTATCAAGGTTTACTTCCTAACAGAGGTTGTGATGGTATCCAGTTGATTCTGTTAACTCCCAGAGTCGTTTATCAAAGGGGGAATTGAATCCAAACACTCCATCTCACCCCTTAAAATACTGTTAGGTCTGCTTATTTCTGATTCTGATCTTATTGTTGATCTGGACTTTGCGGGTTGTGCCTTGCACTTTGTCACAAAATCCCTGTCAATCTTAAATAGGTAGGATTTCAGCAAAGGTACTTTATAGCCTTGTGATACCCAGTATGAGCTTTGAGACCCTCTAAATGACTTAACACAACGATGGCTATATATGCAGAGTGTGTTTTGGTATCTGTGAAAGTATATTCGTTGTGGTTAGTTTTTATTTTACATACCTAAACGTCTAAGTTTAACTTCCTTTTGAAGCAGCTATGTATGAAGCATATATATTTGAACACATTGCTTCAAAAACGTTTTGAGGTCTTACTTAGATTTTTTGACCTTAGTTTCCTTATTAGCTTGTTTTTGAGCCCTTTGGGAATGTCACCTGATTTATTTTACTGACGTGGCTGTAGGAGCAGGTCTTCCATCTGAGTGCGTTGGAAAGTGTCACCAAAAGTGAACACTACAGAAGGAATTTCATAATATTCTGTTGTGGTTAAAACAACTTTCTTTGATTTGCATCCTAAAGCTGATTCTGCATTTCTTTTAATTAGAAACCTCCAGACTACATAATGTTCTTGATGAAACATTATTAGATTATTAAAGATTAGACTTTAAGTTTCTCTTTCTCCCTATCTAGAAATACTCAGTTGCCATCAGAAGATGTTGACATGTGATACACACACATAATAGACATCAAATAGGTTTTCCATTAAAAACTTGTAATGGTTTTCTCCCCTGATGAACCCAAGTGAGATGTTTTCCTGCTGGTGCAAGGCTTTGGCCCATCTGTGGCTGAAAATGAGGATTCAAAATGGAGGAACAGCCAGCAAATAAGTCACTTTGCCTCTTTATAAAAATACCAGAGAGTTGGAAAAGACAAGGATCCTAGAACTTTTTAAAGTAGGTATTATTAGGGGATGTATCACAATGAGAAATGACTTTTTGAAGAAGCTAAAAAAAAAAAGTTAATATAGACTTAATATGTGGGTCCACTCATTCCTTCCCTCTTTTCTCCCTGCTCCTTGAATGTCAGTGATCCTGAAAACACACCCAAAATAGGTTTCTGGGAGGACTGGAATTCTTGTAGTCCTGACTCCTAGGGATTTTTCTCGGGATTTACTGCAAAACTTGGCTGAAGGTTTTTCTGCAGTTGGAAGCTTGATTTCTGTCAGCACGGCTGCCGCCTTCATGAAATTTGTAATGATGTAATAATTTTTGAGACTTAGATCCTTGTGTTATTTGGTTGAAATGAGTTGCTTATTCCTCTTAGAAGACCAGACTAAAGAGGGGCTGTTGAGTGTGTTGTGTTGACCGTGGTTCAGTTTGCTTTTCTCATTCTTAATCTGGCCTCAAAATTGCTGGAAACTGTACTTTGGGGAAAAAAATTAACCACTGTCTCTTGACTGAGTTATAATGTTACCTGAATTTCAGGAACGTTTTCCTGTTAGAGGAAGGGCTGGGGAACACCAGGGTGTTGGGTCCATTGACCTCGATTTGGTGGGTGCCATGATGAGTTGAAGTCTCCTCCTCGGAACGTTGTGTGGCCTCCAAACAGCCTGTGTCTTCCCTGTCTTCTCCAGTTGAAAATTGGAGGTAGGGCAGGATTCTTCCTTCAGATACATGTATATATTAGAGTAAAAAATCAAATATAGATACCAATCATTAACTTTTGTTCCTAGAAGTACGACTATTCAATACTTATGCTATTTTATATGCAGTCTTGGCCGAAGTAAACATAGCGTGTGGCAGTTCCTAAGGAGTAACTTCTAAAATGAAAGTAGTAGTTTTGCTTCCAGAAGTTCAAAAGTTGGGCTGCATTTAACTGCCTCAAAACCTTTTTTTAAAAAAACCAACAAACCAACCTGGAAGTGGCACAATAACTCTGGGACAGGAGCTGTGGGATGACCGTTATGAAATCTTATTTTTCTTAGGGTCAGAACTTGTCCTTAGAAAACACAAAATCCAAAAAAAAGCCCCAAACAAATCAGTTCTGTACTATGAAATACAAGGTTTTCAAAGTGAAAGTAGTATTTCCACTGAAATTGAAAATTATCATTTGCAGATAAACATTCGCTTTCTCTTCCTTTTTCACAGTGTCTTTTTTTTTGTTTACAGAACAGACTGAAAAAAAAAACCTTTAAAAACAATTTACAAATCTCTTAACCTTTTCATATCGAGTGTATTGACTTCTGAAGCTGAATCCACCAACTAGTTCTTAAAATACTAAGATGTTTTGTAAAGAAATACTCCAAATATATTCAGTGATGTTAGTTTGTTACCCTGAGTTACTACTTTCAGACTACACCAAAAAAGCAACAAATACGTCAGATTTGCTTGTAATCATTGTAAAATGCTGCAGTGATCCATGTAGCCTAAACCCAATCCTCATTCATTGGCAACACAAATCAAACCTCTTCCAACTCCTCAAGGTAGAATGAAAAGTAATACTAAGTTTTTTGATTTTTCCCCTTTTATATGCTAAAAATTACAATATTCGGAAGTCTTGTGTAATGTCTAGTGTATTCTTAACCTGCTGTTTCTAATCTGGCCCAGGGTAAAGGCAAAGTAAATGAAATGGTGATAGGGAAGCTAAAGACAATATTTTAAAGAAAAATCCTTAATGCAGCTCAGCTCTTTTTTTTTCATTAGTGGGAAATGAGTCAATTTAAACACCTTGAAGGAGTTGCTTCTCATTTTTGCACCGGTCAACATCAGCTTAGGGAAAACTGCTGAATAATTTCATTTGAATGAAATGGGAAGTGTTTTCAGCTACATCCAACTTATTTTTAGATAAAAACATCAAATAAATTTCAGGTAGCCAAATAACTGAAAACAAAAAATCAGAGTACCCATTCACTATTTTTGAAGTATAAAATTTAACTGCAGAGTGTTTCCTGGACATATACAGCCTGACACCAAGCAAGTGTTATTAGGTTATAGTTTTGATTGTGTTTCACCATTTTTAGGGGTGTATTTTGCTTGTCTTAAGGCTTTTATTATTAGGAACACCTACCTTTTGTCATGGTTATCTAAAAACCAAGGTGACACATGCAGAAGCTACTCATTGCAAGTTGTACTAACCATGGCTTTCATCCAAATTGTGTATTCCACCTTAATTTGCTGCACATTGACTGTGATGAGATTGTTTTATTTCATATGGTGTAGGGAAACGGGTGGTCTTGGAGAGCAGGTGATGGGGAGTTGATTGATATTTTGTCTTGATGAGGGAAATGACAATTTTTTTTATTGTTGTGTTAATGTATATCAATATCAATAATAATGAGGAGGATAATAATAAAATATTATAAACATATATTAAAATAATAAATAAAACTATTATTGTTATTACTTCCATGAGTTATCCTGTCACTGAATAGGCTAGTAATGATCAGCTGATTAGCCACATCTTGGCAAGTAGGATTTTTTAGAGTCAAGAATTGCAGCTTCTATTTAATATATCTGCAAACTCACTGGAGATGATCATGAAAAGTATCTCCAGGCCCCCATGTGGTGTGTGTGTGCCTGGGGGACGGCTTGGGTTGGGTTTTGTTTTTTATTCATAGAGAAACACTGACGTCGAAATCAAAAGCTCGGAGTAAAAAGAAAACACTTGTTTCCAGAATAGTGAAGACTTTTTTTTTTTTTTTTTTTCTTCTTTTTTAAGGTCTTTGAAAATTTGGAAGTGGTGGGGTTTGTTTTTATTGTGCAAACTCTCCGGAAGAACAATTCCGAGGCGGTGCCATTCTTCCCAGCTGAATGGCGCTTGGGTTGGGAGACGGAGCAGCTGCGGTGGTTTTAGCTCGGCTCACAAAACCGCTCGCTTTTTAATCAAGAACTTCAGATTCCGGGGTGGTTGTTGGTGATGGAGATGGCCAGCTCTGCCCTGCCAGGCAGCTGTAGGGTAATTGGGACAAGCGATGTGAAGCAAATATAAATGCTGGGTGGATGTCTTAAAAGCAAAACATGCACTAAACTGTAGCTGAATATTTAAAAGGATGAGAAGCACTTATACAGGCAAGAATTTACCAGGCAGTGAAACATTTTATGTATGGAGCTGTTCTTACACATATTGCATAAAACAGGGTTTAAGTCCTCAGTGTTATCGTCCAAGTTGTACCGTGCAATAATTCGGGTTTGGGGGAAGTGTATGCATAACTGCACATGGAGAAATGCCCCACTTTTCCAATAACATTATTCCAAATATAATTGAGGTCTCTTTCTCAAATTGCCTGGGATGCGTTGGTTGTCTGGCTGTAGGTATATACATCACATATTCATACATATGCCTATTTTAAGAAATAAAGACGCCTGTATTTTGTCAAGTGGAATAGAAGGCTCCCAGAGCCACTGAGAGGAGTCATTAATCTTTGGTGGCAGTTACACGTCGAGAAAAACTTTTTAAAGCAGGTAAGTACCGGGGAAATCAGTGCTCCGTCTCATCTAATGTAAAACCTCAGGCTGACAGTTTGTTTTAGAAGGGATTTTTCTAAATAGCAGTGTTTGACTAAACCAAAAATATCTTGTTTCGCATCACAAATCAGAAAGTGCTGACCATATGTTAAAAAAAAAAAAAAAAGTTGAGTTTTAACATTTTGTAGTAATTTTATAGTCACAGTTAATAACTATTTTGAGCCTGGAGTGGCTGGTTGTAAGTTTCACACTGAACTATACATTCTTTATGTACACCACAAGTTTGTTATGGATTAATTATACAGATTAGAACGTTTCGCCCTTTTCAGATTTCCTTTCCATTCTCTTGCTGCCTTTTTACATAAAGTTTACCTTAACTTTTTAAAAAAATACTATTCCCAAGTAATCTGAAGATAACAGTCCTTGTGGCAGAATATGATGTTGGTCCGAGATGTTATCCTTTGTTTTCAAACACTTTGTCCCATTTTATGTTTCCGATGCATGGAGTCTCAAACCTCTTTGATGCTGACTAATTGGGGGGAGGAAGAGGGGGGAGAGAGAGACAATGTAAAAGGTTTAATCCGTTACACTGGTATTAATGAGTCAGCTGGATCCCTGCCATTCTCGCCTTTATGGTTCACTTGTCACCGATTAGCACAAAATGACACTTAGTTTTGTGGGAAGCAACTGGGAGGACAGGAGGTAACGCAGAACTTGGATGAGAACAACCCTGTCTCAGGTTAATACAGGTAAATAAATCCATGCCGTGTGGGTCGAGATAAGAAAATAATCCTGTTTTCCTGCCGGACCCCTGGGAATGGTGGTAGGGCTGGGATGGTTTAAACTCACACGTGGTAGATCAAAAGGTGGTCGGGTTGTTTTCTGAACTCCGTTTTCTGTTGTGCTGCTGGGGCTTTGGGTTTTGGATGTACTCACCTGGCACCCATGCATTAGGAGCAACATGGTGAAAAAACATCATTATTTGCACATCTGTGCAACTGAGAGCCCCTTTCTTAAATCCAAGACCTCTTGTGACAAAGGTTTGAAAAGGTTTGATTGGGTATTAATACAGCAGTAATGTTTCTGTGGTCTGTCCTGAGCTTTTATGTTGGGATTCTGGGACAGTAACGAAGAGCCACTAATTCTAAGATGCGTTGTATTTTCATTATTTTTGATTGCAACCATGATTAAAGCAGCAGATGTGGAGAAGGGAATCATGCTTCACAACACACTTGTAGTCCGGTTACTTTTTGTAATGTTTTTTATTAATTTAGAATCATAGAATGGTTCAAGTTGGAAGGGACCTTAAAGATCATCCAGTTCCAACCCCCCTTCCCTGGGCAGGGACACCTCCCACCAGACCAAGTTGCTCCAAGCCCCCTCCAACCTGGCTTTGAACCCCTCCAGGGATGGGGCAGCCACAGCTTCTCTGGGCAACCTGG
>JAOXNO010000013.1:26938068-26948287 GCA_028565335.1 Limnodromus scolopaceus
GAACCCCTCCAGGGATGGGGCAGCCACAGCTTCTCTGGGCAACCTGGGCCAGGCTCTCACCACCCTCACAGCAGAGATCTCATCTCAATCTCCCCTCTTTCAGTCTCAAACCCTTCCCCCTCATCCTATGGCTCTACTCCCTGATAAAAAAAGAATTTAGAATTCAGAAATAAATTCAAGCAGAGATTCAGTATCTCTCTCTTACACCTTCATCCAACATAAACACTGAACTCCAGGGGACTTCACTTAGATCTTCCCGTGATTAAGGCAAAGCCCCCTGTTCTCACCCCATTCCTTCAATGCAGGCATCATTTCATCTCGGGTGGTCCTCCTGTGGTCCTCGCCTCTTCTCAAAGGAAACACAAAACCAGTTTTCTTCTAGAGAGAGGTAGTGTCTGTAGGGAAGAAAATGGTGTAATGTTGTGTTCGTGGCCCTGGATTTTTTTTTTCCCTTCTAGTTTTTCTGCACATCAGGCTGCTTAATGATGGTGGGCTGATCACAGTGTGAGGATTTCGGGTCTCGAATATAGGACACATTCCCGAGTGTAGGACACGTAGAGCAGTAACTGCATCATGGAAACTGAATTCTCTCTTGTTTTGTGAAAATCATTAATCTACCGGAGCAGCTGCTTGTCAGATACAGGAGTTCAGGTCTTTGTGACCTAGAATTTCATCTCCCAGTTTCCAACCAGTTAAATAGGTATCTGGTGACACAGCCCCTTGTGTGTGGGATGGGTTGGTTCGTTGTTTTCTCGGGAGACAGCAGGGTGACACGGTTGGTCTGTGCTTTTTTCTGAGTACTGAGTTGAAAATGGAGGTAGGGAGGAATATGGCTAGAAATGGGAAAGAATATCAGTGTGATTGTTTCAGGTCTCATATCTGCAAAATTCCTCATGTTCAAGGTTCATGTAAGTGCGTCTTAAACAAAATCTATAAAAAATTGCGTGACCTTACCTACGTTTTTTACTGCTCTACCCCCGAGAAATTAAATACTTGGGTGGGTTCTTTGCATTGATCAAGTAGAAGTTCAGATGTTTCATTAAAATACTTGGCCATAGTAATTATTAAAGCCAGTTTATGGAAGCCCTGAAAGAGCTGTCATCCGGACTAATGCTGTTTTACTTCCAGAGGTGGCTCCCTGGACGCAGCCGTTGGGCTTGGTGTAGCGGGTGTTCACTTCTCTGAGTCTCGGAGGCTGCCAAAGTAAAAGTGAAAACAAGTTTCTCCCGAGGAGAAAGCAGAAGACAGCAAGCTAGTTGCACTGCTGACCCTTTAGGAAGAAAAGGAGGAAAATTAAAAATAGGTATTAATCTCTAGTTTCCTACAGCCTACTGATAATAACAAAAACGAGTGTTTCCTATTTTTATTGATTTGTATAATGTCTAGAGTGGAAGCTACTGAGTATCTGAAAGTATCTGAAATACTGCCTTTTTTTTGTTTCCACGATGGAAGGCAGGACTGTTGCTATGGTAGGGTCTGTTTCCAAAGGACGGCTGAGCCACTTAACCATCTGAAGAATGGAGCATCTTGCTTCTTCTGGAGGCAGAACTGCTTTCCATCATCCTCATGCCAGCTCTGGGGCTGATCTGACGTCTGTGATTTAGCTCACTGAGCTGGCAGAAAACTAACCCAGCAGGAAAAAGAGTATGTATTTATATTTTTTAAGCAGTTCGGTGATCCCAGGTGGCTTGGGAGACCTCAGGAGACTCTGGGAGCCACAAGAGAAGAAAGAGCAGGAACACCAGGGCTGGGGGGAGAGGCAGGACCGCTCCTTTTGGCAGCACCAATTCAGCCTGACTCAGCCGGGTTGTGAAAACTCCCCCTTAGGTAATAGTGTTCACGCTCCAGGTTGACTGACAGTTCTTCAAATAGTAGCCAGAAGGGAGTTCCCAGATGTACGTGGTTTGTTTTCGTAGGGTGGCCTTGTCTGTTTTTGGTGTGTTGTGTGTTGAAACAGATACTTATTCTATTCTAATCGTGTTATTGCATGAAAATGTTCTGCAGAAAAATGACGTGTTCAGGGCGGACCTGTCTGGGAACTTCACCTTGAGCAAGTGGGTAAAGAGCCACAGAACCTGGAAAAATTTGTTCTTCAGCCTCTGGGACAATGTGCCCATTGTATTTTGGGGAATCCAGAAACCTTTGTGCTT
The DNA here is from genome assembly GCA_028565335.1 of Limnodromus scolopaceus. Classification (NCBI taxonomy): domain Eukaryota; kingdom Metazoa; phylum Chordata; class Aves; order Charadriiformes; family Scolopacidae; genus Limnodromus; species Limnodromus scolopaceus. Next base: position 26,940,219 of record JAOXNO010000013.1, read on the forward strand.
CTGGTGTGCTGAATGTCACAAGCTTGAATGCCTGAGATGGAGAGTGGTCCTTCATCTTTGAACATCTTGAAGCTTTTTTTGGAAGGTGTGGAAGACCCTGTTAACATAGGTGACATGTCACCATGGATCTTGAGTGCCCAAAAGCCTGGAGTTCCCTTGATACCTTGGCTGTACAGTTTGAAACCCTCCACAGCTCACCCCATGGCTCCCAAGGGCCTTAGGGCATGTGGTTGGTTGCCATCTCAGGAAACAAGAAATCTTCTTCCAAAAACTGCCTGTCTGCCTTCGTGCTCTTGAAGCTGGTGGTGTCTTGTTGGGGTTTTTTGAAAAATTGAAATGTTTGGGTTTCAGCTGGAAAATGCCATTTCTGTGCATTGTTTAGGGAAGGGATGGAGTACTGTGTCCAGGTCTGGAGTCCTCAGCACAGAAAGGACATGGACCTGTTGGAGTGAGGCCAGAGGAGGCCACAAAGATGCTGCGAGGGCTGTGAGGACAGGCTGAGAGAGTTGGGGGGGTTCAGCCTGGAGAAGAGAAGGCTCCGAGGAGACCTTGGAGCCCCTTCTAGTCCCTAAAGGGGCTCCAGGAGAGATGGGGAGGGACTCTTGATCAGGGAGGGGAGCCATAGGACAAGGGGGAACGGTTTTAAATTGAAAGAGGGAGAACTTGTTTGGTGTGAGGGTGGTGAGAGCCTGGCCGAGGTTGCCCAGAGAAGCTGTGGCTGCCCCATCCCTGGAGGGGTTCAAGGGCAGGTTGGAGGGGGCCTGGAGCAACCTGGTGTGGTGGGAGGTGTCCCTGCCTAGGGCAGGGGGTGGCACTGGATGGGCTTTAAGGTCCCTTCCAACTCAAACCACTCAGTGATTCTGTGCTGTACAATGCAGGCATAACTTGGCATAAATGGTCATGGTCCTCAGACAGTTCCACACCATTAAGAGCTGATGACAAAGCTACAGCCGGCTGTAACCTTTCTTCATTTTCTCTGTGTATGATAAGAATATGGTCTTGGCAGAATTTTTTTTTAAACTAATTACTCAAGTACTGCACAATGGTTTTGTTTTTTTCTCTTTGCTTTGCGGGCAGTGTTAATGTCACTTTTTGGGGGACAGGCAAACATTTGGACATTTCATTGAAAGACACAACCAAAAACATCTCTACTGGACTTTTACATCCACTGCCCTTGAGTCTTTGTGAATAAATATTTTAATGTGATAGGGCTTTTTTAGACTTTGTAAGCTAAATGCCTCTATTCAGAAATTCTCATTCATCTCATTTTCCCCCCAAAATAACTTCTGCCCTCCCCTTTGGATACTTTTAAAGAATTCTGCTAGTGCTTTTCTGTGCTGATACTTCAATTTTTTTTCCTAACAGATCTCCACTACCACCTTTGTGTAATATGCAGGATCTGAGCAGTGGTTAAAAAGGTTTTGAAATCACACAATTTAACAGTAAGATGTTAAAGTGAACATTTCCATGCTCTTTACACACAAGTCTGAAGTAAACAAGAAGTTCTGTAGTGGAGTTTCTTCTGCAAAGCTGGCTTTAAAATAAAGTTCCTAGAACTACTAAACCAGCTTAAAGCACAAAAGTAATCGGCAAATAACACTTTAATCCTCGTTAATCCACATTATTGACCTGTGTGCTTTAATAAATAAATAAATAAATAAAATTGTGTAGTTCTTTAATCATCTGCGTGGAGCTGGTTATTCACTAGAGAGGTCTGATCCACCAATTAGCTGCTCTGCTGAATTTTGCCATTTTTGAGGACAGGTTAAATGGATTTATGTTTTATTTATTTATGTTTTACTTATTATATCTTATTTATTATGTATTAAACTGTTTTGTATAGTTGTTTTTTGGTTTCATATCCCATTCCCAAGACCAAGATAGATCAGAAAATGGTAATAACACAACAGAATTAACAGTGTAAACCAAAAATAATCTTTCAAGGAGTTGTGGTGGTGGAGATATTTTGTTTGGTTGAATGAAGAATTTTTTGAGATTACTTTTGGATGCAGGTTTTCCTTTTTTGTAATATTCAGAACCTTTGTGTAACAATTTTACATGTGTTTATAAATTTGTACTCGTTGCTACAAAAAATCCAAATGGAGAACTTATACTTCTTTTTAGAGGAAAACAAAATATGTTGGGTTCAGGAGTACTCTGTGAGCATGGGACACAAATGCAAAAGCAGCGTTGGATGTAACAGTAATTAACGTTATATAGATTGTCCCAGTGACTTAAGATTGCCAGGCTGCCGTCTAGAAAATACCTCTGCTTTCTGGTACTTTCAGAGTTTCTAGAAGATTTGACAAAAGAAATTTTCAATAACTGGCATGAATGCTGTTAGCAGCTCATCACACATCTGCCCCTCACAGTGTGTCCCACAGGCGGGAGTGGGACAAAGATGTAAGTGGCCCTAATATTGGTAGGGTGAATGATTAATTTACTTTTTTTTTCTGTGGGATTTTCCCCTCTTCTTTGTTATGTAAAACTTATTTCTTGTTTAAATGTACCTGAATTGCTATCAAGATGGAATAAGACAGGACATTCCCTGACATGGGAGAAATGATGAAGTTCAGTTTCTCAAGGACCTTCTTGAGGATCTCCCAGTCCTTCTGTTCTCCCCCAATACCCCTGGGTATTTCCCTGCATTATTATAGTGTTCTCCCTTGCCTTCATTCCCAGTGGCCAACCACAGCAATATTGATCTACTAGCCAATTGACCTGCTTAGCAGGCCAAGAAGAAGCGAGAGCAATGGGTTTTTCTTTCAGAGTGGTCATTACTCCTGGTTTCTTTTTACTACCCGGCTGGAGATGATGATATTCTGCAAATGTCTTTGAGTCTTCTATCTCTGTGCCAGGTTCAACCACATTTGACAATGTTTTCCTGCATTATCAGGGACAGAAGGTTGGTTATGTAAATCTAATTCCTTAGGAAACCAGCTTAAATTTGCATTATTGGTTTGCTAACACGATTTGCATTTATGTAGCAAGCTTCATATGCAAATATTAGGCCTAGCAGCACCTCAGTTTTTGACAGGCAAATAATTTTAATGCATGCTGGACCTCCTCTGTGCCGCGGTGAGGGGTGGGCTATTTAGAAAGGCTGCTACGCACATATGATTGGTGTTTAAGACCAGGTTGGATGGGGCTTTGAGCAACCTGGTCTAGTGGGAGGTGTCCCTGCCCAAGGCAGGGGGTTGGAACTCGGTGATCTTTAAGAACCCTTCCATCCCAAATCATTCTATGGTTCTATGATCATTGAGGAGAAAGTACTTGCATGTGGTGCATCACACCAGTAAGAGAAAATGAGATTGATCCTCACCATTTCTTTCTCTTTGACATAAAATGTCATAAGTTAAAACCGAAGTAAAATCAGATTTCATCATAGGGGTTCCTTACTCATGTATGAGTTTTACAGCTTTCTTTGAATATGACTGGACCTGGAGGTAACACACAGTAGAAGGATAGATATAAATGAGAGAGGCTGTGGAATCTCTGTCTTTGGAGACTCAAAATTCAGCTGGAGAAGCACCTGAGGAACATCATTTCACTTTGAAGTTACCCCTGTGCTGATCTGGAGGTTGGACTAGCGTGACCTCCAGGGATTCCTTCCAACAAAAATTTTGCTATGAAACTTTGGCTTTTGATTCATCAGCTTTCAAAAGGAGTTGGGCACCTCTTAAAAGAAAGCCATATCAATGGGTGTCGGGGGAGTTGGAATGATTTAGCCTCGGTGAAGTGGTTGGAGATGGAGTTGGATTTAAATTCTAAGGGTCTTTTGTTTTGGGATTCAGAAAAGCTTTGAAAGAAGTCAAACTTTTAAGAAGTTGGAAATGCAAAAAAGCACAGAAATTAAAAGCTCTTTGCAAACTTAAAAGTTTGTAGATCTGGGATACTGAAGCCCTACAGGAGCCTCTAATCATCTCATGTTGTTTTTCTATTGCCATCTTCCTAAACGTTTTCATTTTGGGGGAAAAAATAAGTTTCTGTGGCGGAGTTTTTAATTTGTGCTTTTGCTGCAATCTTGATAGTGGGATGCAGGTTGAGAAGACCCTGACAGAATTGTTGAGGAAAACGGAGACTCTGCATTAAGATCACCTGCAGAAGGATGGAATCCCAAAATGATGGGTGGCAATTTGGAGGGCCACTCACGTAACCTTCAGTGGCACGTGCTATAGTTGGATTTGTTATTCCTTTTAATTGGGAAAGGACTGAACCTTGTTGCTTCATTTCTTTAAATGCAAAACCACTCAGGATAATGTCTACCTTGGTACAGTTTCCCCCCTCCCTTTCACAAGTTTGAAGAAATAAGTCTTTCAGGGTTCTCACTGCAGGGTTTATACAGATTTTTCTCATGTTTTGTCAGGATAATTAGAGAAGGTATTGGTAAGTTCTACTCCTGATCAAACATTTGTTTGTAGGACCCCTTAATACCCAACTATAAATACACTGTTGAAACTCAATACAAGGCTGCCAAAGACTTACCATGTGCCTTTGCAGGGGCTTACGCAGACTTCCTTCTCAGGCACCCTTATGCAGCATAAACTCCTAAACTCTTGTTTTGCTGGAAGTTGCAGCTGTGGAGAATCTTTTTGCTGATATATTGGATTTTTAGGGGGTATTATTAGCTTGTTGAAATGAAACTGCTGTTGGTATGAAAAGCTTTTAATATGAAACCAGGATGAGGTGACCTGAAACTAGGATGACTTCATTGTTTTGCCAATTACAGATATTCTTATAAGGCTGTTATGTCTTGGCCATGTGCGCATGGAAGCTAATGAGGACGAATGTCTAGGTTCCATAACGCTAATGCTAGATAGAATGGTAGTCCCGCTTCTAAGAAAAGAGAAGAACCACCAATGCCCCATCTCTCCCGTTGAAGAAGACAGCAACTGGCCAGTGCTGTACTTGATTCAGATGGATCATCGAGTGGTCTGTCAATCACCAAATTGCTCACAGTTTTGCTAGAATTATGTACAATCCATTCAGGGGAGTTGGACTAGGTGGTCTTTAAAGAGCCTTTCCAACCCAAACCGTGTTTTGATTCTATGCTCATTAGCAAAGATTTCTAAAATTCTTCCCTTTGTCTTCCTTTAATTGTCTCAATCCCATAAAACCAGCACAATTTTGTGTTCCAGGTCCTACCATCATTGTTCTCTGGCACCAGCCCGCTCCAGTCCCCAGGTCGCTCATCGGGTAGGAATTGGCTGGTACAAATACTTGACTGATCTTCTGGATTGGCAGCTCAGAGCTCTTCTTTGGTACTAAATGTCGCTACAGACTCTTCTTGAAAGGAACCAGAGTGACTGAGATGATGCTGGAGGATGGAACTGGCAACGAGAAGAGCTGTCAATACTTGAACAAACAGTTCAAAGAAAGAAAAATAACTTTTTACTGATAAGCTTGCAGCAGTGCTGGAAGTAAATGGAAACTGTGGGACCCTGGCAGTGGGTGCTGGAGAAACGAGCAGGGCTGGGGTGAGTCTAAGCAGAACCACATCTCATCCCTGCTGGAGGCTGTTTAAATGAGGCTGAGAGAAGAGCAGTGATGCTATCAAACCCCTTTCCGTGGAAGCGCCATTGCAGGGACTCCCAAGACTCAGACGGGGAGAGAGAATCGCAGTCTGTCTTGAATACCTCCCCAGGCTGAAAGAGCTGCCGCTGTCGATGGACTGAAGCCTGAACTTGTATGAGTTTATTCTGGAGGAGAGTGACTTAAAATCAGCGTGCCTGTCCTATCTGTCTTCCTTCTCTCGGGGAGAGAGGGGAAGATTTACGAGGAAGAAAGAGGGGCAAGAAACTGCAGGAAAAACTTGATGCTTCCACAGAGTCCTCTCCTCTTCTCACACCCTACTGTGTTGGGTTTCAAGCCTGAATTCTCTTTGTTCTTGTCATTTCTTTGCAGGAATAAGAAGATAATGACAGGCAACAAAGAGTTAAGCCACTAACTAAAGTATAGTGCAAAATAGCTGTTTTCCTTTTGAAGCTGAAGGTGACATTCGAAAAGTCGTGTTTGGTGGCTGGTTACTGCTCCCTGGGTTGCATTTGCTTCGCTTCACAGGGTTCTTGCACAGACCAGGATAAATGGCAATCTCAATTAAAGAAGACTTTAACATATATTTACAATCGGTTTTAATTTTTTAAACTGAGGGTGGGATAGACTTTTAAGTGTTGTCTGTTGGTCGAGAGACTGCACAGCGTGAGGATAACGAAATGCTGGAAGAGGAAAGGGTATAAATAGAAACCCCACTTCCTTGTTGAGTAGAAGCCAAACTTGTGGTTGAACCTTTCTCGACGAGAGTTCGCTGAGATCCAGATAGGCAGCTGGAGGCAGATTTATGAAGAAACCAAAAATTCTGAGGTGTGAGGTGGTGATGGGCATAGCACGTACCGAATACTGGGCTGAGTATTGCTTTCCCACACAACACCTGGCTGCAGGAAAGGCTCCTTGGAAAAAAGGAGGTACTGGTGGAACTCGGAGAATGTTGATGTAAATCCAGCACCGGCTCAGGGAAAGGAGAAACGTACGCCTGACCTTTGAGTGCGATGCCGCTCATTTGGGCTGGGATAGGCTGAATAGAACTTAAAAACAGCTTCCCCGGCTGAGGATTTGAAGTATGTGGACAGTAGGATAAATAGATCTACTGCTCTCTTTTTGAACTTGAAAATATTTTTCTGTTGATAAGTAAGGGAATATTTTACAGCAGAGAGCATGTTTATTTTTTTCCTGATAATTTTTCCCAGTAAGGCCATGGATATTACTGATGATGCTGCTGATGTTTAAACCATATTACGCTGCACGGAGCACCCTTCATTTCTAATTCTTATAGTATCTAGATGGTATGTGACATTTTTAGGTATATGACTTAGATATTTTTTTAATAGGAGTTTTATGACTGAAATATTGCATAATACTTTTAAACCAAGGAATATATGAGCCAGAATCTAATCGTTTTGTTAAATGAATCATTTTGTCTGTTATCTCTTAGTTAAAATACAGCTTTAAACTTGCTCTAGTTCAAACAGATTAATTCAAGAGATCTCATGGCCTGTATTTATGCAGGAGGTTGGGCTCTATGATTACGGTGGTCCCTCTGGCCTCATCTATGACCATATTTGCTGTTCAGTTCCAATGAAAGAGTTTTTTGGGAAGTGGTGGTGGGTATTTGGTAGCCCTTCCTACTAAGGTCATATGTTTGTAATTTTTTTTAGAGCTTTCAGTGGCTTGGTTTGGCAAAATTGTAATTATAGACCTATTTACATCAGAGTTGTGTAAGAGGAATTCTGTCTATTTGGTGTTTGCCTTCATCCACCTTCCTACCACGTAGGTAGATGGGAAGAGGAGATTGCGGAGTCGCAGTGGAGAAGAGGGAAAGCCAGATCAGAGGGAAGCATTTGAAAGGCTGAGCCTGAAGAGAGAAGAGAAATTATGGCTTCCAGTTAAGGGAAGATATTAGAATTTAGGTCAATGGGAAACCAAGGCAAGGTGAACAAAAAAAAGGCTAAACAAGATGGGTCAACTATGGCAAGCTTGGGAAGGTCGGGAACTGGTGGAGCTGGGGAAGTGTGTGAGAGTTAATTCATTCTTTGGGCTGGTAGATAAGGCTGACTAATCTGTCTGGATATTCAAGATAGGAACTGGTGAAAATACACTGAAAATACTGATTTCTATGGGAAACTATTCTATCCTAGAGATACAATTTAAACTTGTTTTCACTTTCATCCACATCAAACACACTGAAGATATGCCTTGCTGTCCTCTTCATGTATCTGTTAGCCATTTTCATGTCTCCCCAAGTCTTTGCAATCTTTCACTGCAGAGTCCAAGACCTCTAATAATTTTTCTTTGTAGGCCTTTTTACTTCATTACAAATGAAAACGGATGGTTTGGCATGGTTTATTTTCATGGCTGTTACCTCATTGTCTTACAGGTGCTTACAAATTTTGTTTTTCACCATATTGTGGGTGGAATGGAAGATTAAATGACTCTTCATCTCCTCTAACTTCTTCAGCTTGAATACTGCAAGTAAACATATTTCACTTCTATTTTTTGCTGGTGGACCAAAGGCT
>JAOXNO010000013.1:26971230-26984361 GCA_028565335.1 Limnodromus scolopaceus
CAACCTGGTCTGGTGGGAGGTGTCCCTGCCCAGGGCAGGGGGTGGCACTGGGTGGGCTTTAAGGTCCCTTCCAACCCCAAACTATTCTATAACTCTGTGACTGCTCTCTCTTTAGGAAGGGCTGGAACCTCTCCCTTCCTTAAGACCATCCATAAAAAGCAGATTGAAGCCTAATGGTATCCAGACAGCAGTGGTGAATTTCTTCCCCCTGGGATAAGGAAAAAAAATACACTTAAGCTGTTCTAAATTAGTAAGTTTTATGTATATTACTACTTGCCCACTAATAACGTGGAGATGGTACAAAATCTTTGAAAAATTGAAGGTTTCAAAGAGTCTTAGTTCATCTAGAAACGTGAGTCGCTTGTGTAAGGTACGTCTGACATCGTACGCTAAGGGGGTCTTGCAGGGAATATATTTGTGTCTGTCCCTGTTGACAGACACTGGATGGGTCTACGCACTGGCGTTCAGACATTTGACCACCGATGAAGGAATACAGTTAATTTTCAAAAAATTAAAATCAATATAAAAAAAAAAAAATAGTAAAAATTACAAATATAATCAATATTGATCTCAAAATAGTAAACATCCCTGGCTGTCCTTTCGGTGTATTCTGTATATAAAAGTGAGAACCTGAGTTGTTTGGAGAGAACTGAAAGGTATTTCACGGCTGATGTCATTAACGTCAGAATTAAGGCGGGTTGTCTCGTCACTGCTAACGAGAGGCCGAGGGGTGATCCTGGGCCAGTGAAGGGCTATAAATGGGAGCTTCATCGCCGCCATCAAGGGATATATTAGGAGGCCTGGTCTCCCGGATTAAATAGTTTATTTCGAGTTACTTTGGTTCGTGGGAGATTCTGAGCTGTGTTCGCAGTTCCCTACGTTTTCCTTGCAGGAGGGGGGTGGGAGAAGAGAAGGAACACTCTGCGCCGCGTGATGGCTTCCACACGCACCTCTCCACGAAATCAAACACAGCAAGACGCGTCGTCTTTCCTCGGGGAGAGTTGTAAATACAGGCTCGGGAAAAGTCTGGTTTTAAACGTAGGGAAAGGGGAGTGAAACCCGCATGTTCAAAAGTAAATCAGGGAATAATTGCATCCAGAGCGACCCGGCGGAAGGCTGAGCTGGTCCCCGCAGACGACTCCCTGGTGACAAAGTCAGAGGTGGAACCGGACGCCGCCACATGCATCGGGTCAGTCACGGAGGCGGCTTCAGATCCCGTGTCTGGTGGTTTCTCTGAAGGATGATCCAAACCCTCATACTTTCGCGTGGTCAGAGCTGAGAGGGTCTGACCCCCCAGCAAGGGGGGGAAAGGAAGAAGAAGGAAGAGGCAAAGGGCAAAGAGCTCCCTCACGGCAGGAATTACGGTCTCTCAGAACAACACAGGGTTTATTGCATTTGTACCTGGAGAACTTGTTGTGTTCAGCCTCCTGGGCAGGACGAGTGGGTTGTTCTGAACAATAGCCTAAAACTTGCGTGTGAGAAACATCTGTCCTCTCCTCCCCACCACTCCCCCCCCTTGTTACAACATGATAATTCATCTTGTTTTGGGTTTTCTCTGCTCAGCCTGGTGAGTGCGGGGAGGAACCAGAAGCGCGGCTCCGAGGGGTAAGTCATTCCCTTCTTCAGTAACTGCAGCTCTTCTGCCAATGACAGGGCAGTTCCAGACCAACCAGATCTCCTTTCGAAGCCGGAGAGGGACTGTTACGGCAACAGAGAGGCAGAAAATCCTGAAATTCCAAAGGTGGGCTCCTGTTGAGTGCTGGAGGAAGAAAGAGGTTTAATAAAGCCACGTCGGGTTCCTCCAGCCCAGCTGCTGTCCTGCAGCTCTTCAGCAGCATTGAGCGTGGCATTCTGTAGCCAGCTTGCAGGCTAGAAATTGGTACGTTTCTTCCCATAAATATGTCAAATTCCTTAAACTAAGGAAAATTACTGATCTCCCTCTATCCTCCATTGAAACCGTGTCCTTTCGTCACCAGTTCGATATTTACCTCCTTCAAGTCTCCCAGAGAATTGCCTCTTTCTTTTCAGCGTCTGTCATGGGGACGAGATGGGCTTCGTTCTGCAAAAGGAATCTGTTCCCAGAGGGACTTTCTTAACCTTCCTTCTGCCTGAATCACAGCCACCTAAAGGAGAAATGAAAGTATTGATGCTCCTGGAAGGGGAGAGAAGTCGCTGCCTTGTTCCCATTGAGCTGATGGTTAACTTGGAAGCGTTAGGAATGAAGCAGATTTTTACCAGTTCAGAATGTCATCGCTTTCAGATGCCAGGAGCGTAAGAAGTAAATTTGATCTCCTAGGCATGGCATCTCACTCTCTGTTTAGCTCCGGAGCAGAAATTTTAAGTTCTATGTACAGGTATGTGGTGTTTCTCTTCCTGCTGTATGATGGTTAATAAGTGAGACGCTTTTAATTCTCCTGCACGTGCTGCTGGGCCTCAATGGGCTAAAAAGCGGTGAGATCCAAAAGCCATCCACCAACACCCCCAAGTCCTTCTCCTCAGGAGAAAGACCATTTCCAGTTTGTGTCTGCTCGCAGGAAAGGAGGGAAGGAGGAGCTCTTTGGCAAATGTGAAGATGAGAACCACCCTCTGGCTCGTCCTCCCGTCCTTTGGCTGCCTACGCAGGGAGCAAAGCGCCTGGAAACGGGATGAATTTATCCATCTCAGCCTTTTTTTTATTTTCCTCCTCCTCTCCCGGTGAGTTACTGCTGCAGAGCCCAGACCTGCCGTGAGCAGCGGAAGGCTGTACGTGACAATGGGAAATTCGTTGACTTTTAAATCATTATTTTGATTTGCTCAAAGCGGTTTAGGCCCTGACCGTGCGGTCTGGGAAGAGGTTCAGCGGGCTGTGTCTTTGCTCCAAATATAATGAACGGGCTGGTCAGCTGCCAGCCACACGGGGAGGAGGAGGAGGAAATTAGAATATGCAGCATTTACGGGAAAAGTCGGATAAAAATAAAACTTCATCCCGTAGATAGAGTTTTAGCCCTGAAGTGAGCACAGCTCAGAGCAGAGGGATATAGAGGCAGTCAGTTCCTAATGACCGCTTCCTAAAATGGTTCTAAGTGGAATCCAGAACATACGGCTCAGCTGTGCGCCGGCGACGGGTGCTTTTTTCAATCTGGTGCTTTTTCCAAATATGTGAGAGGAAACGGCCTTGGGAGTTCACAGCACTTCCCCGAAGCTCAGAACCACGGGATCGGGCTGAAGAGATGCTGGATGCTCCTGTGAAGTCAAAAACCAGGGATTTGTTACAGCAATTATGTAATTATTATGTAATTGCTAAAAAAGTGGGATTTGTCATAAAATCAGTTATCCTCTTATCCTCTCGGTGCAGATCAGACTATATTTTTGATTCAAAAACATCATCCCGTTTCCTATTTCCATTCACTCACTGGATATACTAAAATACTGCAATAAATTATTCCGAAACGGCTCGTAATGCTCCATGCTTTGCCTTTTATACACGCAACTGTTGGGGAGACAGATTTTGTATTTTTTGGAACATTTTTTTAAAAAAATTGTTATTCCCAATGTAAAGAAAATAAATTCATCCTGGAGTGACACATAAAAGAGGTCAGTTCTGGGTTTGCATTACTTAAAACTGTAAAATAATGTAAAGAAAAAGCTTTTCAACTTTTAATATTCACTTCTGTGAAAGTAGTTTTCAAAACAAACTAGAATAAAATGTTGGTATATATTAATAGATATTATATAGATATTATAAATATCTATTAATGAAAAGCTCTTCTTTTCCTTCCAAGTAGGAAGTTACCAGAATAGTAAAGCACATGAAGAGTTTAAATTTTGATGACTGTTGACTTGCCAGCAGAAGGTATTCTCAGTAAAACTGATTAGTTGCTTCTTGAAAAGTGAGGAGGAAGATAATCGATGCTTTCTTAACTTTTCCCTCATCCCGCCGGGGGATGTGACATGGCCTGGAACTGCCCTATAAAGGCTTTGGGTGAAAGAGGCAGCACTTTTCATTCTACAGCCTTCGGATGTAGCGTTATATGGTTCCTATATATACATATATATCTTTATATGTCTCCTGTATTGAGGCGTTTGATATTTCCCCTCCAAACACAGCCATCTCCCCCAATCCATACTGTATCGAACGCTTTGAAAATGACATTATTAATGGGACGATAGTCACCCATGGAAAGCATAATCGCGTTTGATTTTAGAAAAGGATAATGAACCGAAGGCGCTGCCTGGCTCTCGCTCGCCCCTTTGCCGTTTATATATGGGCTATGGATAATTTATAAACAAATAGTATTATATTATTGATCTCCGATCTCCATGGTTACCGGGCTCCTCTAGTTTCCTCTTGGCTTTTCTGTAATTAAACCTTGTTGCACACGCACGGCAGCGCGAGACAGACAGGGCTGGAAACGCAGGAATTGTTACAAAGGACAAAGAAGGAGATTTCCTTTATTTTGCACCGCGGCCTCGCTGGCAACGCCCGTCTGTCTCTACGTGTGGAATTGGGGAAGAAAAAGCTCAAACACCAGAAACCGAGTACTTGTGAGTACCAGCGCCCTGACGTAGTGGTGTGCGGGGCAGGTTTAGCTCCTGATCTCCGTCCAGGGTGTTGTCACAGACCTTTTTTGGCACTTTCCGCCTTGTTGTCACCCTGGGATGTGCCAGAACACCCTCAGCTCGGGAGCTGCTCTGTTCCAACGGGGCTGTAAAGCAGCACTACGTACTTGGGCTTATACAATTCATTTTTTAAACACTTTTTCTTCCTTGTTGCTGTCTGAAAGCCCCAGACAATCGATGGGTGCGGTTTTACCTACACATAATATTAAGTACAGTAAAATCGAGCTTTTTCCTCCTTTTCTCCCCCCCCTCTATTTCTCAGTTCCAGCAATCTCAGACAGCTCTGGGAGCCACAGCACGGGAAAGTTTAAAGTAAATTTTACTTTTTTAACAAACAGGTTTTGAATACTCTTCTGTGTCACCCTTGAACTGCCCCGAAGCAGGTTAGTCCTCTTCTCGGTACCTTGAGTACGAGATCTCTAACTATTTTAAAATGCAACTAGGAACTAGTGGGGGAAGCTTTTGCATCTTGAAATAATTTACCAAAAAAAAAAAAAAAATCTTTTACTCTCTGTGCACTGATTGTTCTTTCACTTTTCCTTTTCAGGCCGTTTCCCATATAATTTTAGTTTCCCTGTTTCTGGATGCCATTTCCCTGAAGCTTCATCTCGGTGGCACGTTTATCCCCCCGCAAGCTGTTCCCGGGGGCCGTGGGTATCTGCTTTCCAATCTCAGCGCGGAGGGAGCTGCTCTGAAGGGCACCGTCACCTTTGCGGTGGCAGCCGCCAAAGGCCTCACAGATTCCCTCCCAAATAGAGCACATTCATGATTTTTATTTCATTTTTCTTGTGCCACTGCAGGTTCACTCCCCAATACGGTACTTTTGGCATCTCTCATGTCTCTTGAGGCTCCCCAAGGAGCGGATACTCACAACCAGTAGCAGAGATTAAAAACCAAAAGTGGGATTTACGAAGGAGTTTTACAGGATGTTCTTCCACATAATCCATTTCAGGAAAAGGAGCAGAAATGAAAGGGTTTAAATACACAAAACCCATAAAGTCGTTAAAGTGAGACGCTTAGGTACTACCCTTGTCACAGAAGGACCATATGAGACAAAGAAAACCACTTTTAAAATTCAAAGTATATACGAGACTATAGAAAACAAACCATTCAGCACACGGAGAGGATCCATGGATGCTTTTAGCTACATCAAATCCCAAAAGACAAAAATAGGAGTCATTCCAGAACTGCATTTAGAGGACACTTCCATAAAAAACAGTGAAGCAACAACATAATTCTGTCGACGGTTCTGCACAATTGCATCACTCCCCACCCCTGGGTGGCTAATTCCCAGAAACTTTTCCCTGTCTTCAAAAGGAAACCAGTGGCCAAGAAGCGAACCCAAGCGAGCCCACTAATGAGGGCTGAAAATAGGGGTTTGCAAAGTGGAGTCTGTGGAAAAATTACTGTGAGACGCATATATTAAAAATGATTAAAAAATGTCTTCAGAAATCAGAGTAGTTTCGTCTTTACTTCTTTCTAAATAAGAATAATAAATTGCAGAATATGGTGGTTCACATGAGAGCATTCTCATCAATTACATCTGACGTAGTTGGACATGAAACTGTTAATACAGGAAAGCTTCGGCGCAGGGGTTTCCAGTTTCCACTCTATGAATTTTTGTCAGCGCAGCTTCCTGCGGTCAGGTGACGGATCCTGGCAGTGCCCAGCTTTTTTCCCCCCAAAAAATACTTAATTGAATTTTAACGTTGTGCAGAAACTCTCCCCCCGGCGTCGGGTGGACAGGCAGAGCTGGAGGCCCTTCTGGTTTTTTGGCTCCTGGTTGCACCTCCGTGATTGCTCACTGTATGAATTCTGTGAGCGCGGGAAATTTTCTCGCCGAAGACTTAGCCACGTGAGCCTTAATTAAACACATTAGTAGTCACGGAACAATTAAAGTAAGTCTTCATCAGAAGGAATTGGTCTGCAGGGAAGAGCCGTGCAGCGAGTGTAGTGTGTACCAGCACTTTATTTACAGAGGCCACGCTGAGAAAACCCGAGATCAAATCAATAACAGTTTGCCTTAAGAAGAAACTATCATTCCTCGTGGACTGAGACACCAAAGTCTTCTTCTGGCCTATTATTCTTAATACACAGCCCCTGTCACGGAGCTTAATCAGAATTCATGAAGCTGCTAAAACCCAGAGAGATTATTGATCTTATTAAAGATGTAACAGCCCCGGGCGGAGGGGACGGGAGGAAGCAGCTCTGCCTCACCCCACGTTGAGCTGGCAGGTTCCCGAGAAACCAGGGGCGTTTGTCTTCCAGGGATCAGGAGCTGGAGCTCCTGGGCGCAGCTACCCCACGCTGAGCATCTCCATCTCTCCACCTCTCGCTCCCAGTGTGCCTTCCTGCTCATCACCAACAACCTTCTAATTAACTGTGGAGGCTCGGTTCCCGCTCCAGCTAATCCCGTCCATCTTAATGCTGCTGAGAGCAAAGGAGGGGCAGAGGTGGAGCTGGACGGGAATTTAAAAATTGTAGCTCAGGTGGTCATTACGGATGGGCTGAGCTGAGTGACACGGCCGGTACCAACACAGAAGCCATCTCGGTGCACTTTTGTTTCCTAGTTTTTTTGCTGTACGAACTCTTTTTAGCATGCAAATTAATCGCTGTATTTATAGAAACTTTTGAGTGATAACGGTAGAACTAGAGCTGTGCAAGTTATTTTTTTTTATCAGTTGCTCAACAAAAATTAAATAAAATTCCTTTAGACTGACAGAAAGTAATTTTTTTTCCATTTTTCATGATGAAAAGAAAAACTGAAAAACGCCCACTGTGAGTAAGTTGTTCCCTTTGGTGGGAAGGTAGCGATTTCATTTAGCTGTTTTTATTTAGCCCTCACATTCTTGTTCTCTGCCAAAGGAGCAAAGGCAGAGGAAGAAGGATGGTCGAGGAGAAGCACTGGCTCTCACCCCCCTTCCCCAGCCGAGGAGAAGGCCAGAAGGAAGGAGCTGGTGTCTTATAGGGATGGGCACGCTCTCTGACAGACCTGATATTTATAAATAATATATTTATTTATATAAATATAGATATTCCAGCCAAGGAGGGCAGAAGAGCTTGTTGGTGGACACCAACCCTCATGGTAATGACCTGGAGCTCCTCCTAACCTCCCTCCAGGTGCTGCTCCACCCTGGATGTTTAATTACATACACAAAACACAGCAGCATCAGGAACAGGGGACTGGGGAACCCCACCCAGGAAAAGCTAATAACGTGATAATTAGAGGACTAATTTCCGTAGGAAATCGAAAATCTGAATTCAAACAATCTCATGAAGAGGAAGGCCTGGAATATACAGCTCCAAAGTTCTGCATCGTTCACCTGCCAGGTATTGCACCAAAGCGGGCGCGAGCCTTTCCTTTTTCTCCTCCAGCTTTATTTACCAAGGGGAAAAAAGTCAGCTGAAACTATTTGGCAAATCTGATCGGGATTAAAGGAACTACAGCCAGTACTTTTGATAATGTCTGTGTCATCTAAAACAGCTGAGCGCCCCGGTGGTGTTCTCACAGCACACCTGCGGAAGCAGGATCGTCCAGCTGAACTGGAATTCAATTTATCTCCCCACAGCAGGTGAAAATTCAAACCAGAAGCCAGTAACACAGGTCTCTTGGCCAGCAACCACCCTCGTGATAGTGGGTGACATGCAGTTGCTCTTATTGGGACAGAAGCTACTGCCAGAGAGGAAGGAAGGGATTTTTGGGTTCCTTCCAACCACAAAAGGTGGTGGGTTGGTGCTGGGTGAGCCCTGCTGCTGGGAGGAATCCCTTCAGGCTCCCTATTCTTTCCAGAAACGGTCCTTTTTGTTGTGGTGCCATCCTTCCGTGCCAGCTCACACAGTCCCTTGCTTGGTGAGGGGGGACCCCGCGTCCTCCAGTAGGAAGAGAGGCGTCCCCAAACATTTGTTCTCTTGAATCCATCAGCCAAGGAGCACCACGGCCTGCGTGTCCTTACGTGCCCCACAAAGAGCTCCTGCTGGGCTTGAATCTCACGCCAGTGACCTACTTCCCAGAAATCAGGGATCAGGTGAGCCTTTTGCTTTCGCCGTGTCGTTCTGGTAAGTGCCATAGGTTATTTTTTTCATCTACAATTTATATATTCCATATTTATGATCTGCCCAACCTGTTCAAAAGACATTTGGTTGTGAAAAGGAGATGGAGCTTCAAAAAAAGAGATTAGAAAAATGCCATCTTGATCTTACCAAGCCAGGTAAAGTATTTACAGAGCATGTCCCATTGCAAAGATTCTGACTTCCTTACATTAGAAAAATGAGCTTTTGCCTCTTTCAACAGTCCTTTGAGACCAACCTTGATAGTTTCTGTGGGGCGAGGGCTGATCTCAGCTTGCAGCTGTGGATCTGAGTGTATCGACCCGCATATGCCATGTGTGTTTTAGAGCAAATAATTTCATGTATAATGTCATGTAAAATGTATATTTACCTTCCATGTCAGCCTGAATAGTTAAAAAAATTAAAATTCTGCAGTCTTACATATTCACGGGGCTGTTACAACAATTTGCGGCATGGAAGCAACTATAAGAACAGTCAGCACTTGACATGAGAATGGAAGAGGCTGCCCAAGCACGAGCTGTCCTTTCACCTTTTTTTTGGGTATCGTGTACCTCTTCAAAACATTAAAGACAGAATCATAGAATTGTCTGGGTTGGAAGGGACCTTTAAGATCATCGAGTCCAACCATCAACCTAATTCTGATAAAACCCATCACTAACCCATGTCTCTAAGCACTATGGCAACCCGGCTTTTAAATCCCTCCAGGGATGGGGCCTCAACCACTTCCCTGGGCAGCACGTTCCAAGGCTTAATAACCCTTTCTGTGTAAAAATTATTCCTAATATCCAATCTGAACCTCCCCCTGGTGCAACTTGAGGCCATTTCCTCTTGTCCCATGGCCTGTTCCTTGGGAGAAGAGACCGACCCCCCTGGCTACACCCTCCTTTCAGGGAGTTGGAGAGAGCGAGAAGGTCTCCCCTCAGCCTCCTTTTCTCCAGGCTGAACACCCCCAGCTCCCTCAGCTGCTCCTCATGAGACTTATTCTCTAGACCCCTCACCGTGAAACTAACTATAAGTAGCTGTGAAGCGTCTTATTTCCATTCCAGGACAGGTGAGGCCGGAAGGGTGGAACTCTGAAGGATGTTTTCCTAGTAAAGGGACCGTGATAAAGCTCTCTCACCAGGACAACATAGTACCTAACACTAAAAATAAGGATACCCACAAATAAATACTTCAAAAGGGCACAGTTATCTCAGGTGGGAGTTCTTTGCCTTTCCAGAGTAAATGCAGCGTAACTGGGGCCGCAGACACGTTCCAAGAAATCCTGTATAATTAGAACAATTTAGGATTGCTTTGGTAAAGCGTGAAAAAGCATCTCCTGGGAAATCCATTGAGATGTTTTATTGGTGCAAATCGCTGCACTTTTTCTCTGTGTATGTCGTACACTCAGTATCTCAGGAGGAAAATACATGGATATAACAGTTAACTGGTAATTCTGGCTCTCATCATCCAGTTAATTTCTTCTAGAAGTTTCTGCTTTAAATAAGCCAGGGACTGTATCTGATAACCCTTATTATGTTGGTATTCTATTGATGTGGCGTTATTATTTAGAGATGGGGGTAACAGCAGATTGAAATCAAGGGTTCTCTTTCCAAACACTGGTCTATAACAGAATTTGACACACCGACTAACTTGGTTTTCTTAACATTCTGCCCTGTAACTACAACGAGCTCTTCCTTTTCTCTCTGAATCTGTCTAAATTCATAGTGGTGTGCTTTTATAATCAGTGGTTTTCTCCTGAAGATTCAGGAGATGATGGGTTTTGGATGCTGTGTGGATGCTGTTTGTTGGAGGATGATGTTTTGTGTGCTCCTGGGTAGGCTGCACATCTTGGGAGAAAATGTTGCTTTCAAGACAAACCAAAATGTCTTATAACAGCTTGTTCTCTACTTTTAATTTATGCTGCTTTTTGAACACGTTAAATTTTAGTTTATACGTAGGCTCAGCCCAGTACTTCTCTCCTGAGCGTGCAAAGCTGCTGCGGGGAGCGATGCACTACAAGCTATAATTTAGGGGCAGGTGGGAACTGCCTGAAATACATGTATCTTCACAAGCTATTCCTAAAACGCTATTATTACCCGAACTATCTCTACTTCCAGCACTGAATATCCTTCCCTTCCCTCTGCACTGGGGTAGGAAGGCGGTGGGAGGGAAGCGGAGTTATTTTTTATTGCTGTGGGGTTGTATTTGCTGCCAGCGGCTCCGGGAGCCCATGCCAGCTGAGGGATGCCAGGGGGGTGGGATGAGCTCCCTCTGGGCAAGGCAGGGGTTCCCCAGGCACTAACAGACCCTGGGAAAGGCAGTGTTGGACCACGGGCAGGCTGAACAAAGCCCATAGACGAATGTCTGCCTCTTATAAATTTTAAAAAGTGAGAGGTGTGTATTAACCTGGAGCTCCAGCGATGCCCCTTGGATGCATCCCAACGCCTGGATGAAAGGATCACAGTTTCTGTGGATGTCTTACAGTTTCTAAATACATTATTTAAAATGCTATTGCAAAAGCTAAACCCATCTCTGTTCTCATAAACTTCATAGTTATTCTTTACATTAGTGGCCTGTACATACGACTCTTGTACAGCTCTTTGAGTTCTTGAGCATTTCTATGAAACTAGTAGCACTTAAAATTCCTCACTTGCATTTAACAAAGTGGGATGTTTTTAGCGTTATTCGGCACAGCTAACTTTTATTGCTGTTTTCTGCAGATACAATACTGAAATTTAAATTTGACAAACACTTCGATGGGAATTTGTAAGTGAGAACTCCTCTTTGGAAAGTTTGCCACTTGAAAGGAGAAAAGCTGTTCTATTTGGGAACTTAAACCTCCACTGGATGGAATATTCCAGCTTTTTGGGCAACTGGATGTACAAGTCGAGCTTCTAAATCTTTTCTACCCCCATGTGTCTGATCACTGTCACTGCTAAAATTAAGCAGCAAGAAGCTTAATTTATAGGTATGCAAAAATAAGAAGCAGAAATGAGGTTTACACAGCAGTTAGGGGCTATTTTTGAGGAAGTGGAGTAATGCCTGGGAGCTGGAAAACACTAATAGTAAGAACTTAACTTGCATAAACCACAGGCATAAAACTTTTAATTTTATTTTTTTTAATCTCTGTGTTAACCAAATGTTAATATCTGCTAGGGAGTAATGTTTTTGAAAATGTCATCTTGTTTCCGTCTACACAGATAACGTATTTCCTGAGTGGCAGAAGACACAAATTGGCTCTCTGATAGTTGACTGAAAAATAACCAATTCCCACAGAAATTTATAATAGTATTTAAACTTTTAATCACTGTCTGAGGATCTTAGTATTTTTTTATACTTCAGACATGAGATTAGAAAAAGTTTTTTTACTTTTTAGAGATTGGTCACGTTGATTCAAATGAAGTGATGACTACTCCATATTTATAATCTACAAATATATTTGCTTTGTAAAATACAAACATTTAATTTAAATAACACTCTCCTGAAACCAACTTCACACACCTCTGCCATCTTCTTATCCATGTTATCAGTTCTTTCTTTTTTAAGAGAAGATCTAATCAACAAATCCACATTCTTTCTCCTTTCATTCACTCTCCCGCTTTTTCCTCTCTCTTCCAATCCCTTATCCTGGCAATTCTTATCAGATTTTCATTTTACCCCTCCTCCTTTACCAGTAATCCTTTAATTTGCTATTTTGGGGTGGATTTTTTCCCCCCTGTTCTTTGTTTTGCTTAACTCCTTGTGGCCATCCCAACACAGATAGAAGGATGTTTGTGTCAGCTATATTGTTTAAAATCCTACATTTGACTTCATTTTGCTCTCACATTTCTGAACGAGTTTTGCTCCTTCCCATAACTTATAAAATAAAATAATGCATTGCCTGAAACAACTACCTCGGATGGCTTTTCTGCCAACTTCACCTTTTTCCAAGTCATCTCTAATTCCGGCTGTGTACGCTCCACTCACCTCTTCTGAGGTCGCTATTAACGATGTGACCGAATCTCAGGACTCCTTCCCCTCTCCACAGCCTGTGACGTTATTGATCGCACTGTGATGCTGACATCCTGTCCTCCCTCAACTCTCCATCTTTTCTTGTTTTCTTTTCCAAATCTTTCCCAATTTCTTGACTTTTCTTCCAGCCGTGGGAGATCTCCGTCCCAGCTTTCAACAGGTAACTCACCAGCTTCTATTTTTACCTCTTATTCTTCTTCTCGGGTGTTTTCTAAGGTGATTTCTTGTGATTGCATCAATGCAACTGCCACCTCTACAATGCAAGTTCTCCACTTTTCAAGGTTTCCCCTTGAGACTAGAACACTGAAGTCAAGATGACCTTCCTGAATTCTTGCTCTGATGTTATCAGCCTGTTGTTGTAGCCTTTCCTGGCATTCCCCTTTACTTCACAGAGTCATAGAATGGTTTGGGTTGGAAGGAACCTTAAAGATCATCGAGTTCCAACCCCCCTGCCATGGGCAGGGACACCTC
>JAOXNO010000013.1:26998404-27009890 GCA_028565335.1 Limnodromus scolopaceus
CTTCTCTTCTCCCCATCCCTCCCCACCCCCCCCCTTTTTTTAGTTTTAATGCGTAGTAAAACCTTACAACCCCTAGTATTTGGGATTGTAAGGCACATCTCTGTCATCAGAAGGGTCCCAGGACATTTGCAAACGAGCAGAATGTCACTGCCGGGGACGGAAGGAGTTAATTAACCCCAGCGTATGCAGATGACTGAATTGGTTGTGTTATAATCCCAGCAGAGACACTTCACAAATTATTTCTCAAAAAGGTCATTTATTTGTGCAGAACTTTTTTCCATTTGAAAGTGGAACTGGGCGTCAGTGGTTTTGCTTCATCCAAAGCTCTACTTAAAATTTTAAAGATGATATTTTCCCCACTATAGGAAATCCTAAATGTAGATTTCCTTTTTTTTTTTTTTCCCCCCTCCTTCTTTAACCTTTGGAAAAATGCTAATGGGAAAGTAGGGCAAACCCAAACCCAATGGGTGCCCATGAATAGTGATGGTGCTGCTGCTGAATACTGTAAATTATTTAATTACGGGGAACCCGGAGCAAAACATTGTAGTGGTGCAGTGTCTGGAGGGGCAGGGGAGAGGGAGGAACGTGGGCAGTCACTTGCAAGCCAGGAAAAAATGCTGCAAAGCTCTGAAGTGTTTTATTATTACGTAGTATTTTTTATTATTTTTTTTTTTGTTGGAGGGGAAATTTTAATTTTTAGAAAGTGGTTTTGGTCATCTTCATCTGTGGGCTGTTTTAGCCTTAATAAATCAGGCTGTAAATTAGTGACTGAATGACTTGCCCATCGTTAAACTTGTTGGCGCTCGCCCGAGCAGCATATAGGGCTTGAGTGGGTTTAAATGAGTGGATAAACCTATAGAATCGTAAACGGTCTGTCAAGAAATGCACCCCCCTGTAATCTGTATGCGCTGGGAGGAATTCGTGTGTGTCCCCCCCCCCTCCCGCTCCGGGTCGAGCCAGCTGCTGCTGCAGAAGCTGACATCCTCCTCCAAATCCTCAATGAATGAATGAAAACAACGTGATCGCCCTAATAATGACCACCATCGCGCACGTCAACAGCTTGATTTGACCGAAATACGGGCACCATTTTCTAGCAGGCGAGGGAAATGAGATACCCTAGTGCTTCGGGCTCGCAAATGAAAAAAGGGTTACCGGATCCACACCCCCCACCCCCAAACCTAGAGCTGTTTTTACACCATTTGGAATATCGTTGCACGCCACAGGGCAGGATTTTGTCTTTGTTTCCCTGCTTGTTCTCAGCCTTTTATGGTTTATTACGTATGGATAGTAAAAAAAAAAAATAAAAAATAACCAGCTGTTTGTAGCCTGTACGGTGGTGGTAGCGTATAGGAAATTGAATTGCTGGACTGGAGGCTGCTGCAGTCACAACGGAGGGCTTGGGGGGGGGAATATATAAAAATGTTGTGTTTTCAAACCCGGACCGTCTTGCTGCAGCTTGTTAAACAGCGTGCTGGGCAGGCTATTTATAGTTGTCAATGAGCACGTCTTGGGGAAGCGACTTGATTAAGTTGTGGGGTTGGTTGGGTTTTTTGTGTTTTGGTTTTTTTTTTTTTTTTTGGTCAGGTTTGTCAGAACCGTTTCCCAGCGCTGCGAAACGCCGGCTTAGGCTGGAGGTATAATCCTGTTGTTTTTCTGGCTGGTGCAGGAGGTGTGTTTGGCTTTGGCTCCGCAGTCTGACCGAGGCTCTCGCACGAATTCCTTCCTCCCGGAGCCTGCTGCTGATGCTGATGGGCAGAGGTTTTTCCTTCCCAGGTGCAGATTCCTTGAATTTGCTATCCTGCTGGGGATGTTCTAGTGATTTGCCAGAGGTTCTTTTTATAAAGGAGATTTCTGTGGAAACACTTCAGCCTTGAGCCTCCCCAGGCCAGAGGAACCGTCGGGTCAGGTGCTGGCATCACTCCCTGCATGAATGGGGGCAGCGTCCTCTGCTCCTCCCATCATCATCATCATCATCTTTTCTTGCCCTTCTTTCCAGAATGCCCTAAATGTTTTTGTTCTGCAGCAGAAACCCCATGTGTTTAGAACGGAAACTTTTTAAGAATTTGATGATGTTTTCTTTAAGTTTGAAGTTTTTTTGGAAACTATCCATCCAGCTTGTGTATTTGGGTAGTAATTGATAGCGAATGGATGAGAAATCATGGATGCTATGTTCTGGAAAAAGAAATAAGAGGGGATAAAACTTATGATATTGTAGGATAAACCTGCAATGTGTGAGTCTGCTCCTCTCCTCTCTTATTAAACGTGCTTATCCCTTTCTAGAAGATATGTTTTTATGGCCCCTGTTCATGTTTTGGAGAGTTGGCAATGTAAAAAGCGCCTGGCTGAGTGTAACACCACATGGTCCTCCTAGAGGGGACGTCTCTGGTGCATCTCTGATCACACAAATGTAAGGTCAACGGGATGTGAAGCAGCCTGGTTTATGACAAAGGACATTTCAATAATAATGTAAAAAAAAAAAAATAAATCCTTTCAGCTGGTCAAACAGAACAGATGAGTTGTTTATGAGCACTTACACTTTACAGGAAAAAAGCAAGTTATTTTCTTTCTTGCCTTACCTGGATAAAATCAGTAGTTTCTGTTATTATGTAAAGTAGCTTGTATAAATACAAGAGAGTGGGTTTCCTGTTTAGTTCATTTTTTTTCCTCACATGGTATGCGATGTTTTGTATACAGGGAGGGTGGAAATGACTTCTGAATGATTCAAGCTCAATATTGCTTTCATCAAATGCTTTGGTTTGCTCAATGTTAACTCTCGTGGTACCGCAACATTCTGCTTCATATTTTTCTGACTTTCACTTACATAGTTTCTAATATAAACTCTTTTCCATATTAAATTTTGGAGGCAAAGGTTAATTTTAAGGACATCTGAAAAATATTGTCATCGACGTGGCTGTTAAGGGTTCCCAATATCTTTTTACTTCCCAAAATAACTCCTGAAGCGTTGCCAATGTTACTGAGAGAAAGGAATTAAAAAAGATGCAAAACAACTGCATCACCCTGTTCTGAGTAATACGGGTATGTGTATCTGTTACGCTGGCAGATGAAAGGCTGGTGGAGTGAGGAGGGGAGCAAGACAGACAATATTGCTGATCTTTGGACTTGTGAGGGATAGCAGTATTTAAAAAAGCCAAATTCAGACTTCAAAAGGCAGAACTATTTTAATATCCTGGATTCAGGCCATCCAATATTTTGGCATCACAAGTATTTATACCAGAGATCAAGAAGATCTTGCCTTTATTTCTAACAAATGTAGGTAAGGAAGTAATTTTTGTGACGCTTCCTATTTCCTGATGCCTGAATAACAGCAGTTACTCCCATAATTGTATGACCCAAACAGTTTTGCTCCAGCTTCGTCCCTCTCTCTTCCCAAAATAGCTTTCATCAGAATATAATATGGTGAAGGAAAAGACGCTGGCTAAATTTGAACCAGTTGTCTTAAACGCAAAGGCTTTTTAGTTACATGTTAAATGAGACTGGTATATTAGATGTCCTTAATAAATATCTTTCATAAGACAAATTAATTGAGTTTCTTCCAGGTGTTAAAACAACTGCAGGAAAGAATAGAAAGGTGTTTCTCCCTTGAACATGAATATTGTACCAAGGCATTAGCTATAAAGTAAGCATCCCCTGCCCCATGGAAAAAAGAGCTTATACTATATGTATATGTCTATTTTAAATCACTACCTGAGCTTTAGTTCTTATTTGTTGGACATAAGCCAGTATTAGTGTGTTACATATGGCCAAACTGAAGTTACTTGCCAACATCCATGCAAGGTAAACCAGCGGCTAATATTGCCATTTCTTCTCTGAAATTCATGGTTCATTTGTTTTTCTCCTTTTCCTTCCCGTGCTGGTGGGCTGAATGGAGGTTCGTCAGCTGTGTCTGAAAATGCAGGGAGGGTAAGTCAAGGGGAATACCTCTTAGAATCTTACAAAAAAGTCAGTGTTTGCCAAGTATAGACTGGCACGTAATGAGTTGTTAAGCTTTGCTATATTGGTAAGATTCACAGTGGAAAGCTAGTTATTTTTGAAATGAGGTTTATGCCACTATTCTAGATATCATCATGAAAAAAAAAAGGTGACTGATACAGTGATTCTGAAATTTCAGTTCAGCCTAGGCTTGAAAGCAATGTAGCAATGCAAAACCTATTGGAAATAAAGTATATGCTCCTCAGTGTTTCAGTTTCAGTGAATATTTGAAATACTTTTTTTTAATGGGACTTCACCAGTTGAGTATTCATATTCATCTGAAGAAGGTTATGGATTGGGGTTTTTTTTTCCCCACAATGAAAAATGAAAGTTCGTGTTTCAATCAGTTGGCAGTATCTTCAGTAGAGAAAAGCATTGCCAATGCTTGACACAACAGTTTGTTCTCCATGGATTTTGCATATGTTCAAGAAAATTTGTTAATATAGTAAGATAAGTAAGATATAGTAAGATAAGTAAATAAGTAGCATTTTTTTGAAAAATATCTTTTATTGATGAAAAAAGGACCCTGTGGTAAAGATACATAGTGGAAAATTTTGCTCAAGACTTGAGATAGTTAACTGTGGTAATGATCATCATCTTGCTTTAATGTTAATATTTAAATGCATTGAGTTCTCTCTTTCCGTGCTGCCTCCCTTGTAAACTTGTAGTGCCTAAAAAATGGCTTAAGGCATTTCCAGGCAAGTAAAATAATATTTACACCTCTTCATTAGAAGGGATACATCCACAGCAGCTTGTCAGCCTGAGATTACCCCCTTTTCCTTCATGTCACTGTTTTTAAGGTGTGGGCAAATGCAAAGCGAAGAGAATCAGAGATTAGAGTGAAGGAAAATGGGTGTTTGTACTTGATAATACACACTAAAAATGTAAGAATTAGATTTATTTCTCCCAAATTAGACTGTTCTTCAGTTACACTTTAATTTTTCCCTGAGAAACTCTGTTCATTTCTCTTCTGCACCCTTCCTGCTCCTTTGGTATCTGCACCACTTTTTACTGTCTGCTGCTCCTGTGTTTTACCAAACAATTGACCATGGCCCTGTTAAAACCAGATCAGCTTTCTCCAGTGGGGGAAAAACACCCCAGAAGGTGTGGGTGTCTTCACTCAATCCATAGCTGTTTTGTGCGCCGATAGTTCGTAAATAGAGATTAACTGAACCAGTTGGCGTTGGGTCACTGGAAGATGGTTTTGATGGAAAGTTTTCATTTTTCGTAGTGGTAGGTCTCTTAATTAGCACTTCATATTAGATATGGCTGCTTTGGAGACAATATATGCTTCCCAGTAGGTCATAAAATGTTATGAGCTTGTGTTTTGAATCCTTAATGCAAGATACTGTACTGGGTAGATCTTCTTATTT
This sequence comes from Limnodromus scolopaceus, assembly GCA_028565335.1. Classification (NCBI taxonomy): domain Eukaryota; kingdom Metazoa; phylum Chordata; class Aves; order Charadriiformes; family Scolopacidae; genus Limnodromus; species Limnodromus scolopaceus. The sequence goes on from JAOXNO010000013.1 coordinate 27,003,768, forward strand.
CATGTCGCATATGCCCCGCCAACAAATGCTGGCGTTCATAAGGGTTTAACTTCCACTGTTAAATTGAGGAGTAGCTGTTTGCAATGGATATTATTCTCCCAATCGAATACAAATGAGTGATTAGCGACACTGTTTCTTACATACCACTTGTTTTGCACGATCTAAAACTAGTTTTACCCAAACTACACATTTTATTTCCTCTTTAGGAAGAACGTGTCTCGTATTTTGCTCGTGAGAGTGGTGACTAAGAAGGGTATGATAGCAGTTCTGTCATGGTTTTTGAATAATCTAAAATCCACTGTAGACTATTTTCTTCTCCCCGTGTCTTAAATTACTATTCCAGTTTAGGCTGTTATTTTAAGTGTCCCGTTCCTTGAACAGTCAGGTGTTTGAACAAGGTTTGCTTCATCCTCCTTTCCTACGCTCTCACCGCCACGCATTGAACAAGGAGATTAGTTGTAGACGCACTTCTGAGTTCCAGGAATTCACACTGGTATCAGACTGGCTGGACTGGTCACTGCGAGCTCACCGGCTGCAAACTCAAAATTCATATTGTTTTAGCAAATCTGTCTTTAGGAAATGATTCCGTAGCAGTAACCGCTGGGTTGTGAACTGATTAAATGTATGGCAAAGCGGGTGTCACTGTGTCACGTGCCTTTTAATCTCTGGGGTTTCGGTGTGCGGTGCCCGTGCTGGAGTTGTGATCCATCTAAATCACTTTGGGAAGGTTGCCTGGCTGGAAGACCTGTATGTCTACATTTTTTTTTAAGAAAGGCTTCATGGTTAGAAAAAAAAAAAAATCAACAGTTTAATATAGGTGCTTAGGCTGCTGTGTTAAAAAAAATTCAAAACTAAGAATTTGTTGCCATCTGTCAGCATTTGGAAGCTAAATTGTGATTTGGAAATAATAAGTGTTCTTCACCAGAAAACAAATTCTGGTTATTTGGTACTCGGTTACTGCCTAATTCTGTTAATCCTAGTTGGCAGAAATCAGCCCGTAAATACAAACCCAACTTCTTCAAAGTATGCCCTGCAGTCAGCCATTGGCTATTTGGGAACGGATCACCTAATTTTAGGTATAAACGCCTGGGCCCGTGGAACATATGGCTTCCAAGGACCGATGGTACAGTTGCTTTCATTAAAGGAAGAGCTGGATCAGAAATGCTGCTGGATAAACCTTGACAGTTTTGCACTGTGTTCCCAGAACTCCGGCCACTGACGCGGCGTGGACCTGTGGGTCTCTGTGGGTATTTACCATGGTCTCACTACGGCTCCTTCTGCACGTCACAGCAGGGCTCGTTACCCGGCGGGACCAGAAGATGCTGGTGACTGTGGAAGGTATCAGCCTGGTGTGGTCCATGCTCTGGAAGGGTTTGGGGAGCGCAGTTCTCACTCACGGAGGCAGCTTGAATTCATCACCGCGTCTCGGCTCATTGGGCTCTCTGGAGCCATGGAAAGCACGTGGCAAACCCCAGTGGCTTTGCAGCCTTGACTCCGTATCCAGTATGTCATATATAATTCAAAAATCTTTGTTACACGTGATATCTTAACTTTCCGGTGCTCAAAGGAAGGGAGGGTTGACTCGCTCACTAAAAATTAAACCCAGGTTTATGCCAAGTGCCCCGGAACAGACTTTGAACAGTGTGACTCTAAAAATACCAGCGAACTGCTGAAGAATGCAGAATGAGCCTTAGGTTTACACAGTAGCTGGGAAGCTGCCAGGTTAAAGGAGAATCTGTCTTCCCATCAGTAAATTTCAGTTAAGGTCTTCAAATTTTCATTCTTAACCGATAGCTCTATTTGCTGAATTGTGGGAATTGATAGTGGAGTGGCCTCACACATCCTTTCTCTCAGACTCTGATTTCTTTGGTATTTCACCTTCAGTGGCTCCTTTGTTGCACCTGATACCCTGCCCTCAATAATCCTCTTTGCAGTGTTTTCTTTCCCCACAAAGAAACCGTCAAAATACCTTTGAAATACTTGATGTTCTTTTCAAGGAGAACAAGAAAAATTTCTTGTGGTCAAAAGTATGATTAACTCACGTATGTTCAAAAGTAATGTGTATTGGAGAAATGCCCATGCAAGGAAGTGACCGGAGAGACATACTCCACTCTAGGAAGTCATCCACACTGAAGATCCCAAAAACCTTTGGGTATTTCTGGAGAAACAGAGAGGCTCGTGCTTTCAAACCAAGTTAAGCATTGAAGTATGCAGTCCATACATAGAACCATAGAATGGTTTGAGTTGGGAGGGACCTTTAAGATCATCCAGTTCCAACCCACTGCTCTGGACAGAGATACCTCCCACCAGGCCAGGTTGCTCCAAGCCCCCTCCAACCTGGCCTTGAACCCCTCCAGGGATAGGGCAGCCACAGCTTCTCTGGGCAACCTGGGCCAGACTCTCACCACCTTCACAGCAAAGAAGTTCTTCCCCACATCTCATCTTAATCTCCCCTCTTTCAGTTTAAAACCATTTCCCCTCCTCCTATGGCTTCCCTCCCTGATCAGGAGTCCCTCCCCATCTCTCCTGGAGCCCCTTCAGGTACTGGAAGGCCATTAATAAGGTCTCCCTGGAGCCTTCTCTTCTCCAGGCTGAACAACCCCAACTCTCTCAATTTAAATTGTTTAAAATATAAATTTTGTGAAACTGTTGTATACATCTACCTACAGTTCTTCCAAAGAAGGAACTAACCTACGAAGATTACTGGAGTCTCATGATTTGATTTAGCGGTGTGTGTCACCTTTAACATAAAGTTGGAGGATGCAGGGAGATCTTTTGATTGCAAGAATTACAGTAGAAACTCAGTTTGGTCGTGTTGAAGAGAGGGATTACCAAGTCTAGCAGCTCAAAATCTGGGAGAAGCAAAGAAAGGGGTGTGCTGGCACTGTACATACGATAAATGTTAGATGTTTTCTACAGCCAGGCCTTTTTTTAATCAAAAAAGCAAACCAACGAATCCTACATAGAGATTTGTTCTAAAATTGATAAATCTAGAGTAAAGTTTCAGTTTTCAGAAAGAAATTGTTTGACAATATGGCCAAACAAGGTTTCTCTGACTTGCATAAGGCGAGAATCTGTTTTAATGAAAAATATTAACATTGATGGAATCTTTCAAACACCAGAAAAACTCAAGGATGCGATCTGATTGCACGGACACTTATCCCAAAAAGGGACAGGAATTAGCGGTGAGCCTGCAAGAAACAGCAGGAAACTCTGAGAAAAGAATGTCACATTATCAATCAAAAAAAAGAATTTTAGCAGAGAATTGTTAAAACCCAAACAGACTTGGACTTTGTGTGCTTTAAGACAGACAATAGAAACACGCAAATAGAAAAATAAGGGAAAAAGTAGTTGCAGCCATTGGGTACCAAGAAAAAAGAGGTTAAGGATGATCTGAGATTGATGTGCTGGAAGGGAAGGTTTCAGAATCAACTCCAAGGAATAGAAGCAAAAACCTCAGAGGAAATAGCACAGATATTTATTCAGTGCTTTGTGTTTACCAGGACAAAGTACAAATAATCAACTTTCAATAAGGACAGTGATTTTTAACCCAGCTAGATACAAAAACCCAAAACTTTAAGGTAGTTTGCAATTAGGAATTACCAAGACTATGATAAATACAGATTCCAGACTTAAAGTCAATTCAGCGATATCTGTTGCAGGATTCTAGAAGAGCCCAATCAGAAATACACTCTTGCCTTCAACTAAGGGAGTATTCTGAATTGCAGGTGACAGCGTTTGAGAATACCTGAGTATAGCAGGGACAATGTTGATGTTTTTAAAATGTGAAAAATTTTGAGCCTAGTCTTAAAATGTAGAGATCCGTCGGTCCAACTTCAGCTGGAGGTGAAACTTCAGAAGAAATCCTCAGGGGTGGTGGAAAGCAGCAAGAAACAAAGTGCAGAGTGAGCTTTCCAAATTGTGTCATGCTAACCCGGTGGTTTTGATAAGAGAACTGATTTTCTAGACGGGAAGTAGATCTTATCTGCTTAGGCAAATTTTAAAATTAGGGTGATGAAACCGTTGATGAAGTTTGAGAGGTTTAATTAGTACGCAGGGAGATTATGCAACAAGAGTTGAAGGACCTTGGGAATTGAAATAGTAATTTTTGAAAGAGAGATTTAAAAGTGAAAAATGGAGGTTTATGTATGTGAGGTTGTACTTGAGCAGCGTGTCTTCTCCTCTGAGTGGGAACGTGTGATTTGAAAATGCTGGAGGGTGGAGTTGGCTGATGGTGGAATCTCTAAACTGCCAACATAGAGCAACCAAAAAAGTACCAGACATAGATCAGGAGACACTAGGTGGGACACTGCCCGGGGTTCTGGTGTTCTGCAGTTTAAGAATGGTAAAATCTAACTGGAGTAGACTCAGGAGAAGGACTACTACGCTAGGAGCTTAACGATTCTACTCTGAATAAAAAATACAGTTGCTTTCTCTGAGTCCAAGTGAGCGGGGAAGGGGATGGAGAGGTGGGAAGGAGGAACTGGAAGTTGGTGCTGGGACAGGATGGGTGGGTTGGTTTGACAATGTAATTGCTTATGTGAAAAACTATAAGAAGGCCTGAAACCAGCACAAAAATCTGCCTGGAACATTTTTCCAGTTGGAATTGTTGGGGCAAAATATCAGGTGCTGTAAGATTGAGTTTGTAATGTTTTTTTAAGTGATTATATATATTTTGTCAGTGATAGGCAAGAACTGGGCTCCTGATTTAAGAACTTGTTTCTAGTCCTTAGTTTCTATGACTTAACTGATAATGAAAAGATAATGTATTTAATCAGCACAGTTGGGCAGCCTGATTTAAGCAATCAGTTTTAATCTGGTTTTACGTTTCTATTTTTCAGCCTTTTTTTCAGAAAAAAAAATAGTATTCTTGTTTAGTATAATTAGCTTTAGCTAGAAGGATGCTTTCTCTCGCTGATCATCGGTGATCATTACGATGGCATTGTTAGAGCCTCCCGTGCATTGATTACAGCTCTTTGTGTATTTTGATTGTGAAAACAGTGAATCACACCTTCTGATTTTTTTAAAGTTTTTTATTCACAATTATGCCCACCTGCATTTTGGTGGAAAGTGGAATTACATTAAATGTGTAGAAACCGCTCACTTTTCTACAACATTTTGTTAAATTGTAAGTATTATCATTATAACAAGAAACAATCCCTTCAGAGTCATCAGGTTTATTTGACAAAGGTGGTATTATCTTTAGTTACTGAATTAATTGCACATGTTTGCAATTTCCTTCAGTATTTTAATTATTAATGCTCTGGAAGAAAAAAAGCTTTAGTGCTCTTTTTTTTCCCCAGTTCATTTCTCAATATTGAATAAATTTATCATTCAACAGATCTAAATTAATGAACTTTAAATAAAGAAAACTCTCTATACCTGCAGAAGTGCACAGCAGTTAATGGTTGGTAGTGTCTTTCAATGTGCTCTTTTTCCTACATACTGAATTGCTGATCTCCAATCAGTTTTGGTTTAACTTTTTAAAGTAAGAACATTTTTGAGATACTTTATTAAACGTTGCTAACTTATGTATTTGGGCTGTGTTTAAGTTTGAAGTGATAACCTGGCAAAGAAAAATAGATTCTAAAAATGTGAAATACATAAAAATCTGAAAGGTTTGGAATTCGTGTTTTACCTCCCCTGTGTTCTGTTGGAGTGCGAGTGTGTAGGTTACAGCTGTTGAACAAAGCAGGCTTTTGTGATATTAAATGCTTAGTCTTTTGTATACAGGTCCTATACGCGCCAGCGGTAATCTTTGTGAGAAGAACAACGTAGCTTTAGAGGGCTGAAACTTTCTTCCTGATAGTTTGTTTACTTTTCTTACTGAGACTAGAGCGTTCTTTCAATGTGTGATCTCTGAGGGTAATGTTAATTTTAAACAGGGGAGTTTTGCTGTGAACAAAATCTGACTTCTGAAAGATTAGCGTAGTCAGGTTTTACTTGGCCTGTGGTTGGGTGGAATTGGGACGTGAGGCAGAGAGCGTGTTTCGGCATATACGTGTAGGCAACCAAGGTTTTGAGAGTCAACTGTAGGTCCAGTGAAATTCATATTCCTACAGATAGCATCATAGAATCATATGGGGTTGGAAGGGACCTCTGGAGATCATCTAGTCCAACCCC
>JAOXNO010000013.1:27023517-27052494 GCA_028565335.1 Limnodromus scolopaceus
GGGCACCACTGAAAAAAGACTGGCCCCATCCTCCTGACATCCACCCTTGAAGTATTTATAGGTGTTGATCAGATCCCGCCTCAGCCTTCTCTTCTCCAGACTAAAAAGACTCACCAGGCTTTATCTTCTCATGCTGTTGTTGCATTTCTTTTGAGCATGGAAGTTTTTCATAACCATTATTGCCTCCCCTGTAAAACCTAGACTTGCGTTCTTAATCTTTGCACCCATCCCCCAGGGTAGTTAATCTGGAATGCAGGCTAGATATAGCAATTAGAGCGGGGGGCTGGTAATAAACGCCAAGATATTTAGAGTAATTCAGTCTTATTTTAGGTTTAGGTAGGTTGAGACTCCGTGCAGTCATTCTGCTGTAAATGAAGTGGAAAGAATGTAGGTGTATATATCCCTGCCATGGGTGGAAAAGCAAGGCAGAATTACCAAACGCCTTGGAAGAAATGCTGATCTTTACAAGGTTGGGTGAGTTAGAACAATGGTAATTGTGATTTACATTAAGACTGAAGAGAGCAACCAGATGTGGTGTTCTCAGCATGTCCTATCCCATGCGCGTGCTTTGAGCGTTGTGTCAGCCGAAACCGGGACCACGAACCTTCACGCTTCGAAATACCAGCCATCCTCCTCCTCTCGAAGCTGCAGCAGGCGTTACTTAATGCTTTCAAGGTTCTCCTGCTAAAATGTTTTGATTCTTGGTTTCTGAATGTAGACTTGCAGGAATAATCCTTCTGTTCCATTAAGCTGAGTTAATATTTAAGCGATGCTGTGAATTCGTTTCCGCTCTGAAATACTACCAGTTTCACAGCTAGAGCCTATGACCCCTCTTACTGTGTTTCTGACTTGAGTTTTTGGTTTGAGCTTTGGTTTTGTTTATTGTGATTTGGAATTTTTTCTTCAAATACAGTTTTTAGTTACTTTTTTACTTTCATTATTTTTTTAATATGTTTAACACATGGGAAGTATGCTTTCAGCTTCAGATGAAGGCTGCCACGAGTAAGCCTGCTTTGTAGAAGTTGTAAATAAAAACAATTTTCATGAAACGTGGAATATCAAGGGTGCTGTACACCCCCATTTTATTTGGAAATGTAAATTACAACATTCAGGTGAGATACAAGGTACTCATACATGAGCTAAACTTATAAAAGCAGAATTTCTGTTTGAATGTAACAAGTGGGGGTGGTTTGGTGGTGGGTTTTTTTGTTGTGTTTTTTTTTTTTTTTTTTTTTTTTTTTTAAAAAGGCTTTTGCTTGAATATAAGAATTTTGGGTTACAAACCCAAAACTCTTCTTCATATAATGTGGGTTACAATATATTATGAGCAGCAATTTCTAGGGTTTGAAGAAGGCTGGCTTGCTATAATATTCTAGTAACTGCTTATGTTGTGTTATTTTTTAATCTGTTTTTCTTTTTTTCCATCTGAATATAAATGGCACATTAATATAACATTGCCGGACTTGAGTACTGTGCTAGAAACATCATATAGTATTTGTAATCTAATACTACAAATGAAATTGAGGGACACAAAGAGTCCACCCCCTATATACTGATACGTGTATGTATATTTTTGAAAGGTTGCGACTTGACTCAATTAACCATAGATTGAAAGCAACTGTGTAGTCTTTGTCTCAAGGGAGATAGTATTTGAGTGGAAGAGAGCGTCAAAGCATATTTGAGAAAGTACAAAATTTAGTGAATGGATGTTTTATGTTTGTTATTTTTGATTTCTGATTAAGTCATCTGCAATATGTCATTCTGATTAAGTCATATGCAATATTCCCACCTCTCTCTGCTAATAGTTACCAGTGTTGTTGATGAAGTTCTTCAGGGTGTTGCGATCGGTTTGGTTTTGTTCTTGCTATCTGGATCAATATCTGTGCTTATTAAAAAATTCAGGCAAGCTCTTGCTTTCTATGTAATGGATTTGTGGTGTTTTGTTTTTTTTTTTTTTTTTTCTTGGCAGTGTAATTCTCGCTGTTGAGAAACTCACTTTGACTTTTTAGATACCTGATGGCTCTTCAGTTTTGCTTATTAAGCTGTGGTTGAGAGGTTAGGAGGTTGTAGTGATCCCTGGTACACCCTCCTGCACTACAGGAAGATCTTTAAACACCTGAAATACCTTTTCCAACTTCCTCCTGGAGTTGTTCCCCAGACTATGGAGCAGTGTTGTATTCAGAATACGCTCTTTGAACATAAATTTTCAAATAATTCCCTTTGCATTAATGTTTTCTGGTTTTGTATGAGGGTATGGTTCCAGCTGTGCTTGGGATATAGTCAAATTTTTTGGGATAAAGTAAAATTTTCTTTAAGAAAAGAATAGTTTAAATTGGAAAGTAAATTGTAAAAAAAAAGCATGAAAGCCCATGATTTTGAAAAAGGAGCAAATTTTCCCCGTTTTTCTCCAGTTCTTTGGAAATCTGCAAGCCACTTCAATACTTAAAAAAAATAAATTAAGTGGAATACTGTGTCTTTCACAGAAGTTTCAGGGAGATGGTAAGTACCCAATCTAAAAGAACATGTAATTATTTAGAACGTAGCTCCACTGAAGTGCAGAGTGAGGGGATGCGCACGCTCGTAGCCTGGGGCAGAGGCTCTGCTTTGGGGTTGCTTGGCTGTGGGACTCCTGTCTTCCCCTCAAAGTTTTATATAGCTGGTTTAAATCTTCACTCTTGCTGACTAATTGTTTTGGTTATTTTTCATAGCCACATTATCTTCTGGCTTCTTTCTCAGACCCACACACAGAGCGTCATATAAAAAATACACAGAACCCTAACTTTTTTATAAAGAGTTTTGTTTTCTTTCCTGGGAACATGCAGCAAAAAAATAATTACTGATTTTTTTTCCCCCATTTTGCTTTCTGATCGCCGGCACAGCTTCCTGGACCTTTGGTGGAAGTATTCTGGTGGTGTAAAAATAACGGAGACAAAAACCCACCGAAAACACGGAAAGTGCAGGGCTGGCAGAAAAACAGAAGCAGGATACGTAGGCCTATGCGTACAAAGTGATTTAGCACATTAATTATTAGCACTTGGGAGTTAAGTGCCGGGATGTAGGCTGTGTAATGCTATAGAGATAAAGGTATCGCCTGGGGCCTGAAACTGCAGTTCAAGGCCTAATGGCGCCAGGCCAGGCCTGGTGTCCTCGGCTGGAGAGGCCTGGCCCCAAAGGCACTTCCACCTCCCTTCGAGGAGCTGCAGACATTGTTTTTTTGGTGTTTTTGTGGCGTTCTCCAAGGTGATGCCCGGCCTCCTTCCTGAGCAGAAGAGTGTTCACTAGCTGTGTGGGCACTACAGAAGTTTCTAGAAACCTAGAGAGGAAGTGAGAGTAAGGAGAGCTGTGGAGGAATAGGGTTCCCCTGCACGAGAAGGGGGTCCCTCAGGGAGGAGGATCCCAGATGCTGCAGGTCTGGGGTCCCATCTCCATTGGAGAAGTGTCAGCAGTGGTCCCCCCTCCCTGAAGAACCTCAATGCCAAACCCTCATCGTTTTCAGTGCTATAGTTTTATTTCTTGTGGCCTTACTGTGAAGGGTTCAGCTAATACTAGTAGAAATTGTTGAAAAAAAAGCACTTCTTTTTTTTAACCAAATTTATATGTCTGCCTAGAGCTCTGAGTTTTTATATGATTCATATCTCAAACTCTCCCTGGATTTTAGATGTCCCCCATTGCTCCTCTGGCAGCTGGTGACTCTCTTATTCAGAAACGCTGGTGGATACCCTCAGTTTTCATAATGTTCTTGTGGTGAATAAGCACAGGAGTTGAGAGGTCTGGCTTCCAGACGTTTCTCAATCTTTAGGGTTTAATTTTATAACTCCTACATCCAAGCACAGTCCCTAAACTCCAGGCTTGCAGAGAAGCCTGGAAAAGGGCTGCTCTTCACTGTTCTGCTCATGTAGGTTGGTGCCAAAAGCAGTAAAAGGCGTATCAAACTCTGTATCATATCAGAGTTAGCAAGAAGGAATTGATTATATGGCCAGTGATTAAGGGAAGATGAGTGGGAGAAGTGCATCCTGACTTTTGGTCTCTGAGTTTGTTGGTATATTTTTGTAAATCTTCTGGTTTTCTAAACTGTCCACTGGGTGAAAACTAGAGTTGGATGCCAAAGCGCAGATGGGAATAGCCAGGTAGGGGTTTTTTGTGATTGTCAGGCCTCTGATTCCTTCTTCAGTAATGTGCCTTGTCCTCATCCTTTGTAAATGCAAGTTTACAAAGCCTTAGTTTTCTATATATATTTTTTATATATTGAGACTATTACTGCTGCATATCAGATTCTGACATTTATTCTTTGTGTATAATGCGTGAACTCTGACACTGCAGAAAGAGTAAAGCAATAATTTAAGCCAAGTTTTTCTTACCTGGAGAATTCAGTATAGTATATTTTCTGGTTTTTCTTTCCTCTCTAGACACCTAGCTGTTGGGCTGAAGAAGGAGCAGAAAAGAGATCACATCAGCGCTCAGCATCATGGGGAAGTGCTGATCAACTAAAAGAGGTGAGAAGTTTTGCACAGTGAAGCCTTTCAAGTTTTGATGTGCCCAAGACATTTTTTTAATCCCTATCAGGAGTCCAGGAAACTGCACCCTTTCCCCTCCCCTCTGTTGCTTTTTCAAAAACAGGTTTTACCTCCAATGTAGAAGTTATTTCAAGAGTGGTTGTTATTTTACACCTGTTGGATTTCCTGCCTTCCTACTCCACAATGTTGGCTGTGAAGGAGCAGTCAGAGCGAGTGCTGAAGAACCAGGTTGTTGTTGCTAACTCATTTTTCTCTTCAGAGTTACCTTAGGTAGCTTTCTGTTCCTTACTGCTGCTCTCCTGAAAGAGGCAAAGCTTAAGTTGGTATATTAGCATACTCTTCTTTAGAAATATCGTTCAAGTTTAAGGGTAGAGATAGAGAGGACATCACTTTTACAAATAAAAAGGAGAGTAGATGTGGATACAGTGATGATAAGATTGCTTGAAATGCTCTTTAATCATACGTATTTTGCTGTAGACTACAGTTGCAACTAGAAGGAACCTGCCAAAGGTGAAGTGGATTTGGATCATGAGAAATTAGATACAATAAAATTGTCTCCAGCTCAGCTGAAATGGCAGTATTTCAGTTTTTGTCTCACTGAAGTCCATTCTGTCCAGAGTTCATAGAATCTTAAAATACCAGGTTGGAAGGAACCTCAAGGATCATCTGGTCCAGCCGTTCATGGCAAAAGCACAGTCTGGACAAGATAGGCCAGCACCCTGTCCAGCTGATTCCTAAAAGTGCCCGATGATGGGGAATCCACCACTGTCCTGGGGAGATTATTCCAATGACTGATTGTTCTCATTGTGAAAAATTTTCCTCTTCTCTTCAGTCAGAATCTCCCCAGGAGTAACTTGTACCTGTTGCCAGTCATCTTTTCCGTGTGACTCCTTGTGAGAAGGAAGGGTGCAGCCTCTCTTCCAGAACAGCACCTTTCTTTTTTACTAAATTAATCTTGCGGCATATTTTCAGGGGGTTGGACTTTTCCCTGATACTATGGGCTTTTTGCATCCTCTCTCCTGTCTCCCTGTTTAATGGGGCATTCAAAAAGGAGAAGAAATGTATAGGTTGTCTGAGGAGATGATGTTACTGGCAATATGTGGTCCTCTTCTAGACAGCCCTTGGTAGGAACAATAATTGTCAAAAGGAGTGACATCAGTTTAATTACTTGACTTTTAAAACTACATTTGACAAATACGGCGTAATCTTGTATTCCAGTGGTGGCAATAGCCTCATTTTTAAAGATGAGGACCTGGACCAAAGAGAGGTCAATCCAAAGAGGGTTGTCTGTTCCCATCTCATTGAGTACCTGTTATGAAACTCATTGTGGCTGATTCATTAGTATATTCAGTTGCCTGCGTGACTTCATCTGCAGCTGTGAGGAAGCACTCAGAATCACAGATGAAGTCCCCAGAAATGAGCACCGAAGGAGTTTTGTGTCTTAAGTTTTTGGCTTAAATGTTACCTCCCAGCACAGAGGAATTGTAGCAGGGGCAGGAATAGCATCTGTATTTGGAGGATAACACTTGCTTGCTTTTACTGAGAGATCATCCTTCATCTTCTGGCGGTTCCCTATCAAGTTCTGCAACCAGCAGCTTTTCTTCACCACAGGGCTGTGACTGTCAGCGATAGGGGAACCTTCAGCATGTAAGCGAGCCTCTGCCGTTTGATAACAGCCATCCATTGTGCTAGGGTGCCATCCTCTGTGTGGACTGACCGCAAGAGAAAGAGAGGCAACCTGGCCAATGGGTTTCATGGTTCCCTAGTGATAGACCACAGTAATGGAAAAAAACAGGCTGTGTGGAAGGGAATTGTTTCTATCCAAATTTTGCAGTGATTGTTCACCATGAAACCTGCCCTTGTCTTCTCCAGCTTATAGTTCCTTCTGTTTTCCTTTCTCCATCTTATAGTTCCTTCTGTTTTCCTTTCTCCATCTTCTCAGACCAGTTTTCTTGCCTTTTCTGGTTCCCTGGATTCACAGTCCCAGTCTCATTCTCTGTGCACTGTCTAGCCAATTCTCATTATCTTCCCTACTTGAGCTGTTACTCAGTTTCCTTCCAGCTCCTTGTCTGTTCTGTCTTTCCATTATTTGGCTTCTATTTTATCCATTTCTTTTTTCCTTTCCCTCACCTGTAAGTCCTGGTTCCAGTTTCTCTGCCTGGCTACTTAATGCCTGTGTGGTGGGTGGTGAGAGTTTGTTCAAATACCAACAGCATCTCAGTTTCTTTGTGCCACAGCAATCTGCAGATTCTGGAAGGAAGAACTCTGGGGCAGTTCTGTGCAAACTCTAAAGCCCACTAGAGACGGAATTACTAGCAAGCGTAGCTGCCAGATCCAAACATCTTTATTGAACATGTGCAAACTGAAATTTTTTCTAAAGCTTTGCCAAATGTAAAGATTTTTCCAAGGGAATGAAGGGGCACATTCCCAGCATAAAGGACCCCTCCAGACGAATACTTAGCTTTTTATTCCAAAGTGTTGGACAACAGAGCTTCCTGGGTAAAAAGCTACAATAATGTGTTTTAACACATAAAATGATTTGCATCCCCCTTTTTGTTTTAATCTCATTCTTAAAACAACTCTAATACTTGTATTGACATCTCTGATGGGGAGGGGACAGAAGAGCTGAATGTTCACAGTAGACTTCAGAGAAAAATTTTAAAAAGCTATAGGCAGCTGAAAGGAAGAGCTTAAGTAATGGAAATTAAAGTCTCACCTCTCCTGGGCAACTGCATTTGTTATGAGTAACGTAGGTAACAGTAGTTCTGCGTGGCAGTTTGAATCCCTTCCCACAGCATTTGACGGTAAACTAGTAGGTAGCTGTGTACAGACTCCTAGGCTTGTCTTAGCAGTTTGGCTTCGTGTTTTCTTCTTCCCACAATCAATGGAATGATTTCTAGCATGTATTTTTTTATTATGTTGATACTGTAAACTGGCCAAATACTTGTAGGCATAGTTTTAATTGGTATCGATAAAAGAAGATTGAATGTGCTTTTAAGTTGAAAAAACTTGGTTTATTTCCTTGGTTTGTTTGAGAGCTATTACAATTAAAAGCATTTATTTAAAACAACTGGGAGCTCTTTTAAAAAAGATTTGCATTTTAAACCCCTAAAAATCAGCGTATAGACTTAAGATCTGAAGCAAGCAAATGAATTTTGTATTAGCACATAAAAAAAAATTTCACTTTGAGTAGTTGAAAATGCTTTTGCCCTTGAATTGACAGAGGTGGGTGCCAGGATTGAACCTGTCTGGCAGTGAAATGGGCAATGCTTGCTTTCTTGTAGTGGGTCTATTAAAAAATTTACAACTCCCCAGCTCTCAATATGAACTTGGTAATGATAGAGTGTACCTATTTTTTGTCACCACCTAACAAGATACACCTTTTTTTTTAATTATTGTTATTTTATTCTGAAGGGATCTGCTGCTTGTTTTTATGAAGTCTTGAGTGTAACTTGTTGTAAGATAATGCCAGACTGCTTTAATATTATTTTAATAGGTACACGTCTTGACTGGGAGATAAAGATTGCTATCAGTCTTTGTACTTGTATTTTTTCCCCTTTCAACCTGAATAGTTAGTTTGAAATTCTGTTGAATACGGACAATTTTAGTTGTAGCTTACCCTGAACTGGAATTTACCCAGAACCAGAAAAACCCTGGATTTAAAAGAAATAGTTTTCTGTTTGTATAGGTTTTTAAAGGCTTGTTTCAGATGGTGGATTTTTCACTCCCCTTAAGCACCTCTACGTGTGCTGTATCTGTTACACTGGCACCAGCAACCCCCCACTTTTGCTCTAACAGAGTACTTGAAAAGGACTTTGGAATAAAAGAGAATCGAATATGAGAGCTTACACTTTTTATGTGCTTTCATATACCAATCGAGAGATTGTATTCAAAGGCTTAGGGTGAATTTCTAATGCTTGTTTTACTCTTTGACCTACTGGTTAACTTTTTTATTAACAATTGGTTCCTGAAAGAGTCAGAGCTCACTCTCATAATGAGGAGTTTGGCTTGCTCAGAAATAAGAAGTTGCTAAGTTGTGTAGCCTGATTTGTAGAAATACAACCTATTACCTGGTTATTATTAAGCATTTGGACAGGAATGGTGAAATGTGACGTGTTCCTTCATGTTAGTAGTCTACACCTAGGTCTCTACAAATGAAAAATTTGAAGTATCAGGATACTCAGATTATTCCAGTGTTGTAAAGAACAGACGTAATTTGCTTATTTCTCAGGTTTGTGCCATTAGTTCTATTAGACTGCGTGCGTATTATGGGTGTTATAGACAAGAGTCATATTGATTTCAAGTACACTTCTAGCTGTCAAAACATTCAGCAAGCAAAAAACATATTTATAGGGTTTTATCCTAATTTCTTATTCATTTAATAATCTTTGACGGGCATCTTATAGTCGGATATATGACAGTGAACCGTCAAGGCTGAACTGCAAGTTTGTGCCCTGAATGACCTCATATAGGTTTGTTACTGATGAGCTGATCTTTGTGTTTTGTGGGTGTTTTTGTTTTTAATAAATAACTTTAAAGTATGTTAAGAGAAGAGTTCTTCTGATAAATCAACAATATTGCATGGAACAGTCAGTGGAAGAGGGAAGGCTGAAAACTTTAATTTTTTTGAAGTGTGCATGGATGTGTGGTTTGTGTTCCTCTCCCATAGAGTCAGACAAGAGCACACCACTCTCCCTGCTTTCTGATTATTCATGTAGCCAACCATCTCAGTCCACAGCTGTCTTCTGTTCTCAGCATCAGTTTTGTCTTCTGGTTTTAGATTTTTAAAGGGGAAGATGAAGATTATTTCCCTGTTCTCCCCGTTCTCCAACATAAATCTTTGTAAATATATGTATACTTACCAGACCGGTTACCTGCTTGCCTTTTCATCTCTCTATGGAGCTAGATTTCCTAACAGCCATTGTTCCTAAAGGAAGAATGGGGAGGTTCTGGACAATTTTTTTTTTTTTTTTTTTTAAGAGATTAAATATCTCTTTAGACTCTTTCAAAGTTTCTTCCAATGTGGTGCCCAAGTTGCAACTTTCATCAAGAGATAAGTCTCACAATTCTCTAAATCTAGCCCGTCTGTGTTAGAAACTCAGTCTTATCAGGGCTCTGTCTTTCTTGGTGTATTCTACTTACAGACCCTTTCGGAAATCTGAACTGTTTGTCTTGTTGTTGAAAGATCAAAGTATTCAGTATTTCTGAGTAGCAGCTCTCTGAATATGGGTAATGAGTTGTGGTAAGACTTGATATGAAGCTGTAAAGGTTGATCCTTCTTTTGTGAGTGATACCAGAAATGTCACAAAGAAGAGTCCACAGCCTGGAGCAAAGCTCCATCCGAACCTCTTCACCAAGCGCTGTCGTCTCTGACACTGTGAAGAGTGATGTGAAGTGATTCTCTGCCACGGAGCTGCTTTGCAAGAGCACTAGTGATATATTTAACTACTTGGAGTTAACCACAGAGTGCGTGTACTTGTGAGCTGTCACTCAGAAGGAGAGGTTGATGAAGTTCTTTGAAATATGAATTCCGTGTGCCTTCAGTTCTCCTTACTTGCCCTTGGAGTTTTTTAAAATTGTGTCTCTAGCTGGGTTAAAAATGAAATGGGGCCGTGCATGCTTTACCTTAGATGCCGGGGTGCTGAGCACGGGGAAGAGCGGGACTTGAGCCCAAAGGAAGAAATTACCCAGTCTTAAGGAAGTGTCTGTACCTGTTGTGTGAATTTGCTCATAGCCTAAACTTCTGAGACAATGCTTATAGAGATAAATACTCTCTTTTGTGTAGGAATATCCAGGAGGAATAAATGAGTGGAGGAATCCCCAAATGGAAGTTCTTTGGTTTCTGTTAAGGAGCAAGTCAAAGGGATAATGGCTTTAGTTGCATTTGACCTTTAAAATATGTAACTTTTGATTAGAAATCTTTGCCGCAGACAGCAGAAAAGATAATTCTGTCTGCCTGAAGGAATCTGTGATAATTTAGCCTGCAGGGAAATGCTATTAAACATATTAAATAAGTTCTCCAAGATGAGCACTGCATATTGATTGCCAGTTGTTTGTGAAAGCTCTTTGCTTCTATGATGAATTATCATTGGAAAACTTTGGTTGGGTCTAAGATCAAATAATTTAAACTGAAGGCTTCATTGTCCCCAGTTTAAACCAGTTGTAGGCTAGAAATTGCTACAGATTGTCATTGTGACTACTTTTGTTTGCATCAGTTACTACAGTGCTTGTTTGTAAATGAGGAAATTTAGTAATTAAACTAAGCCTAATTAAACTTGTGTTCAGGTTGGCAAATAGGGCAGATACTTTGGAGAAAATAGCTAATAAGCGGAAAGAAGCCTTTTAATGCTCATGCTTCAAGGGAGGGCAATCCCATATGCTTGTAAAACCCCTCCAAAGAGGACTTCAAATGTCTGTGATTGGCTTTATAGGGGAAGATTTGAGCAGTTACCCATTCGATAACTCATTATCGCTTCACCCGAACTTCTTTCCAGCAGATTGCCAAACTGAGGCAGCAGCTTCAGCGCAGTAAGCAGAGCAGTCGTCACAGTAAAGAGAAAGAACGTCAGTCACCTCTCCATGGCAACCATATAGCAATCAGTCAGACTCAGGTAAGTAGAGAGTTATTTGTATTAGAAGCCTCCTGCCTTATCGGGGTTGGTGAATAGCTTGCTGAAATGCTTAACAGCCTGATACCGTTGCATCTTCACTGAAATTTATCTGGTAGTCGTCATATAATAAAAGAAAGAAGGGTTGCAGAAGGATAGCAACTGAAATATATTAAGATGCTGGAAAAATTCTGAGTGTGGCCAGATAAGACTGCGCTTCCAGGAATACATACTTGCTTCCAAGGCTGATTTTTGTGGTACACTTTCAGACGTCTCTGCTTCTCTGGAAGGTATTTGCTTATCAGTTTCACAACCCAATTTCATCTGAGCTGGTTAAAAAAAAAAAAAAAAAAAGAAAAGAAAGAAAAAGATAGTACCAAGGGTAAGCAGTCTGGATTGGCAGCCCAACAATTGATCAGTCTTTGAGCAGCAAGCGGAACACTAACTGGCTTGTTACAAACAGACTTGTAATTCACCTTACCACGTATTCATCAGTGAAAGACAGCAACGCTGTATCACTGGAGATTCGAGGGAAAATCTCATTTCCTTGTCCCATTTTAGGAATCTTTCTGATACTTTGCTTATTGGTCAGTTCCTGGCCAGAGGTGCAATTTTCACGTGACCTCCAAGGAAAAACAGTATTGTGGTGTTTGCTTTCTAAAAAGTAAATAATAAGTGATAATTCAACTTGAATTGAAAAACTCAACTGAAATCAAGACGGTGCTTGGCACAGTACGCCATCCCTGGTGACTAGAGGACCTGTCACACTATGGGATAAAAGTCTTTTTTCTTCATGGTTTTCTCCAGGACATACCTGTTAGTTGTTATGGTAATCCAGAATCATTGTCGGCACAGCATCCTGTCTTCTAGCGTGAGAGTTTGTGGTTGCTGTGGATGTTTTGCAGTACAGTTGCTAGTGTAGATTTTGAGCATTTCCATTATATTAAATGGAATAGCTGTCGTCACCAGCCTGTTCTTGTTGCAGACGCTATGACTTACTGTAAAACCTCAATCAGACATAATCTTTAGGGTGCAAAATTTTGCATCCAGATGGTGTTGATGACCATTCATAGGTTCTATACCAGTGGGCATTGTGGTGACAGTACTTCTCTCCAGTCACCGGTCTGTGGATTTGATATCCACTTGCTGTCGCAGAGGTTAAGCTGAGGCTCCTAGTCTGACATCTTCCATTTTCTGTTGTCTTACTACGTACCTGTTCTGTGAAGTGACGTGTGAGTTTAGGCAAATTTTAGTGTAGCTGATCATTTTAACACTAGCCTGGCTGAGACAGATTTTGTTTTCAGGTCATTTTCATATTTCACAAAGTTAGAGAATTTTTCCTGTGCTCTGAGTATATCTGTATTTCTCCTATTATGAAGATGCTGACCCAGAGGAAGAATAGCTCTGGACAAATGACCTCACTACAAACGAGATTCCCCAGCAGGGAGCAATGGAGGATGCCCCGTGCAGTGTCTGTTCTCGCCATTACAACCTGCCAGCGAAATTGAAATGCAATTAGGAGTTCTAAAGCCCAGGCAAGGTTCAGTCAATGACTTTGTGAACCTTAAGCCACTTGTGGGAAGCAGTTAATCTTGTCTTATTTGACAACGCAGACATTTGAGTCCTGATTAAATTTCACCTACAGTGGATCCTTGACTTGGACCCCATGTTACTCACAGGCCACTATTTGAACTCCCGAAATGTTGGTTCCATCTTTGAATTTCCTGCCTGCCGTTTTATATGCCAGTGTTTTAGGAAGAAGAGGTTGAGCCATGATGGCTGATCCTTTGTGCTCCTCCTTCTGTTTGCATAAAAGCTCATGGTTAAAACCTAATCTTGTGATGAAAACATACAAGAAATTTATATTCTTCCTGAAACTATTATGTTTCTGTAACAAAGGATCCCACTACATTTTGGATAGAAAAGGGTTTTGCTTTCCATCTCAATGTAAGCTGTTGTGGGTGCCTCCGCCACTCATTATAGACACAGGAAAAACAGTCTTTAACGCAGACTGAAATCCATATGCTTCGAAGGACCATTCTTTAGTACTTGGAGCTCACTTTGTCATGGCTCGTGCAATGTTTTGATTTCTCAAGAAGGTGTTCTCCGACAAGGCCGGTGAAGTTTTCACTTCTGGCACCGTTGTGGGAAGCCATCCTGCAGGCGGTGTGTTTTGTCAGAGAACACCTCCACACAAGTGACATGCCCCTTTGGAGCTGCACATTGTGCAAAGTTCATTTGGCAAGAACTCAAAAAAAATTTTTTTTTATAAATATATACATTTATAAATATAAATAAAAAAAAAAAATTCACATTTTGTCTTAAGCATCCTGTGATGCTCTTAACAAGAGGAGAGCGTATGTTGGGAGTGAACTCTGGTCATGGCTGTCAGCGTAGGTGCGTCTGTGCCGTGTAGCCGCCGCCAAGGTAGAGCTTTGAGGTTGATGGTGCAAGATGCCTGTGCGCTCTTGGGAATGGTTCCTGTTGGTAACGGAGCTCCACCCCAACAGGTTTTCCTGAAAACAATACTTGTATTTCTTTAAATGCTTGGTTCTTAAACTCCAAATTATTTCTTTTAAGACCTTTGACATGAAGTTCTGAAAAGCTAATGAAATTAAAGGTTCAGCATGAGTGCTTGATTTCTTCATTCACTAAAGCCAACCAAAAGACAATAAACGTGCATTAAGGGAATGTTTCAGTTGAGTGGTTAAGCTTTAGGAATGTTGGGAAATGCCTGTTGGATCCCAGTTAAACCGTCGGCACCCTGAGTCTCCCCACCCTTCTACTGTGTATTCTGTAATCTATATGTCTAGAAAGTACATATAGCTGCCTACTTACTGATAGGTGAATTAGTAGTATGCTTTTATTACTTTGAGTTAAGTAGGGGGGATTTCATTGGCTTTTGATTTATGCAAGCATTTCTTTTTATTTAAATTTGCCAAGTAAAGATGGTCTTCTAGATGGCAAAATTAATATACAGCTTCTTACTTCTTAGGTTTTTTTAGCGCTGGTTTCAGACTTCTGTCTTTATTCCATTTTCCAACTTCAAACCGTGTTGCTCTCTACCTTCTAGGCTTCTATTTCCAGATCAGTCCCAATGCCACTGTCAAACATTTCAGTGCCAAAATCAACTGTTTCACGTGTGCCGTGTAATGTAGAAGGAATAAGCCCCGAACTAGAAAAAGTATTCATTAAGGAAAACAGTGGAAAAGAAGAAGTATCCAAGGTAAGCTTATATTAATGTGTTTAAGGTTGTTTTTCCTTCGTAATCTATAAACACGTGGGAAACCTTGTGACAAACCTTCCTTGTGGCTGAAATTACGAATAATTTTCTTCAAAGAGCTGTTTGTTTGAAAATTTTGTTTCAGAGTTTTAGGGTGGTGGTTGGTTTTTTGGTTTTGTTTGTTTGTTTGTTTTTTAAGGGGCTGCTGGCCAAACATACTTTGTTTAGAATGCCCTTTCTGTTGAGAACTTGAAGGTTTTTGTACAAACTGCAAGTGCTTGAAAATTTAGATACTTCAGGCTACAGTAGTAAGTAATTAGAGGTTAAAGGAGATTAGTTTGTTTGCTCCATTTTGTATTCTTTTCCTTAGGCAAGACTTAAGTTTCCTGTGCTGTGCTCTGCTTTTTGGTTTTAATGCTTTTCTTCCATAAACTGAATATGAATCATTTTACCTCTGTGGAACCACTGTGATCTGTCATGGGGAGATCTCCGTGTGGGAATTACCGACAGACAGGGCAGCTTTGCTGCTGGGGGGGAACTGGAGCGTTGGAATTGTCACTGAGGAGCACTGGCCTGCTCAGATGGCACTTAAAACGTGAAATACTTGGTTTGCAGCCACTCTTTCCTAAATAGCCGATGAAGATTTGCTGCTGTGGGATAAACTACTCGACTGTTTTTTCTGATCTTCTCTGAGATGTAGGTTCTTTTCTTTTGAATGGTCATGTAATCGCAGTTCAATGTACAAGTGAAGCCATAAAACCTTAATCAGAGGTTTTAGATACCAAAACCTGATATTTGTAGTTCTTCATTCCGGCAGTAAACTTAAAAAGCTTTGGAATAATCTTAGCTTCTCCAGAGACTTAGTTGTGTGGACAAAGCATGAAATACTGTAGTAGTAAGTGTTTTGTGCTGAGTTTGCTTTCCTAAGTCTGTCTCATCCCTTTAGAAAGGGGGTGTGTGTGTTGTAACAGCGGAATAAAGAAAAAAACAAACACACAAACCAAAACAGAAGGCCCAAATCAATAAACTTTGTTGCACCATCTCCAAAGAGAGTCTAAAAAGGTCTGTATTACAGTGCCACCATTGATCTTGCTATGGCTAGGGGTTTTAATCTCCTGTGGCTAGAGGACATCTCATTTATTTATCAGACAAATCATCTTCATAAGTGTTGTCCTTGGGCTTTAACAGCTTATTACTTGGGATGCAGGACTCGGGCTGCGTAAGTTACTGAATGTACTGGCTCTGATCCAGCAAAACAGTTAAGCACATACTTAAGTGCATTGTTGGAGCGGGGCCAGGGGTGCTCAGCAGTTTATGCCACCAAGGCGATGGTGAACCCTTTCCTCCAAACATCCCAGCTGGGCAGAGAATCTTCAGACACAGAAGAAAGTCTTAAGTCAGACATTGTCCTTGAAGCCGAGTCCATCTTTGCGGGCAGAGGGTCATTTCCCGCTCCGTAGCTGCTAATTTCTGTGAAGTCTGGTCTAGTGGGACCTAAATGGGAGTCCTAGCACTGTCTTTGAGCTCTCATAGGTCATAATAAGAGTAATTTACGGTCTTGCTGCTGGTGAACACTCTCCTAATACAATGATTTAGCTCCTTTTTAGCCTGGGGGGGGGGGTTGGGGCAGCTGGGTTAAAGGTTAGGAATTACCGACCAAAAGATAAACCGTAGAAAACCAAACTTCATTAGTTTCACTGCTAGTGAAACAATTTGTTTTTATTTCAATTTTCTGCCATTCTGTCTATCATTAGGTATTTTTAGGAAGTGTTTTAAAATAGCAATCCAAGGTAGTTGGTTGCTTTGGGTGATGTGTGAAGGATAAATTACTCTGTAGACTTGCCTGTAAGATTGGTGTGCGTCTAGATCTTCAGCTGGTTTCTCTTTCAGATTTAGGTGCTGCATTAGTATCTTTCTGATTTCTTCCATTTCATTTTGATAACCACGTGTGGGCTGTCCCAAGTGAAATAAAATGCATTTTAGTTCTGTTAACATTTTAGTCTAGCGTCCTTGAATTTTTTTCTATTAGTGTCTCATCTCTTCTGTATAAACTTATATTTTTTTTTTTAAAATAAACTGTTTCCTAGGTCATGTATTGAAATCAGACTAGGTGATACATAGGACAAAAATAAGCTGAAGCTTAAAGCAGTTCTGTGGATAGCTTTATGGATGGTACTTGAATTACCCTTTAAATTTAGCTCCCAGTTAAAATGAGTAACCAGTGAAACTTTCCTCCCAGTTTCATACTTCCTTGCTTAGTCTTCAGGTACAAAAATGCATTTAATTTACTTCTTAGACTTGTTTTTTGGTTTGGTAGGGTAGGATGTTACATACTTTCTGTTTTCCCTCTTGAATTTTTGTAATAATACTTCTTAAAAAAATGTATAAATTGATTTGGAATATGTCTTCTGTCTTACCTCATGCTGACTTAGTTCTGTTAGGTCTTTGAAAGGCTCTTCTTTTTTTTAATAATATTTTAATGATAATAGAAATTATACTTACAGAAGTACAGTTCCTTATAAAAGTAAAAATAATTATTGTAGACATTAGTCTTGTTATTTCTGTGTTTCACAAAGATAGTTAATGATAAAGTAGTGTCATTATATCATTACCGTTTAATAATTTAATTGACCATAAAGTTTAGAGGGATTGTGTTGTAAGTGGCCAGAACATTCCAAATATTACACTCTTTCCAGTTTAGCAATGTGTGTGTATATTTTTTCAGATCATTCCTCTTGCTTAGTTAGCTGAAGGTGGCCTCTTTTTTCTTGCATAAACCCAAGTTAAGTTGGCTTTTTTGAGTCACTTATTAATCACCTCTTTCTCCTCAGATTAATAAACTTTAATTCATTTTCTAATGCATTTATTCAAAGATCCTGGGTATATTTTCCTTCCTGTTTTATAACTTGTTGACTAACTTTCCAGAAAATTTTGATGGTGTGTCTCTGTTCCCACCACAACTTGTAAGGAATCAGCTTTTTATGAAGTTTAGAGAGGCTTTTGTTCTTTGTCCCCTTGTGACTCCACAGCCCGAATGTTGGAGACTTTGGCACAATAAGATGATGGAGTTACTGTGGGGAGAGGAGGGTAAGAGGTCCCCTCTCGCAGAAAACACTGTGGAACTAATGGAGAGTGCCCTGTAGCTGGGCATGGACACACTCATGGGGCTCCCATTAGGAAAAAAGTATTACGGGAACTATCTTTCAAGTACACATAAGTAATTAGAAATGAAGCCATTTTGACAGACTATCACACAATATAAGTAAAATGATTAATGTGTTTCTTGTTTGATTCCTAATGCATCTGGAAATAGATAGCAAAGAGGTTTTATGTACCTATCAGAAAACTTAATCGTGTAATAAAAGGGGTGTTTTTCTAATTTGCACAGATGCGGAGGATCGTTGTTTAAATCTTCATATCCTTCATCTGAAAAGCCTTTTTTTTTTTTCCCAAGTGCTCCTTCCCAGGGTACATTATGGCACCTGCACCTTATCTAATGCATTGGTGACTTCACCGATGCTAGATGGAAGAAGCACTTTCCTACCTCTGCTTTTGCATTCCAGTCCAGAGAGCAGTTTCTAAATGAAATAATTGAATGCTGCTCTCGCAAGAAGTTGCCTCTCAAATAGATGTGAGGCTTGGGAAGAACAGATCCTTTTTAAGGCTCCTGTTGGTATATCATAGTAGCGTTCCTGTTGCTACTAAATAGGGTGTTCTTGTTTTTTTCCAGTGAAAAGATCGATACTGAAAACAAAGTAAATTTTGACAGCATATTGAGAAATGCAGCCAACCAAACCATGGGTGTATAGAATGCAGGAATTTCTAGTCCTTTTCCAGCCATTGAGCGGTATGGAAACTAACAGCAGCTGTACCAAATTAATTACCCTTTTTCTTAATGTTCAAGGTTGTGAGGACTTCAGTTTTCAGGATAGTTCAGGCATGACTCATGGAAAGGAACTTCTAAAGTATTTTTTTTATGTTGGTCATGTTTAATACGTAAAGTTTTTAAAAAGTGGAATACTTTAGTTGATGTTTTACCGAAGTTTTTTGCATTTGTTAAAACCTGGATTCAGTGTTAAGGAAAAGAGAAATACAGAAGCATAGTAGTCTGAAATATTTACTGGCATTTTCTATGCCTTAAAAGTTATTTTACTTGGAAAGAGTGTTAAATATTTAGCTTTTTCTACTTCTGTGTATATTTAGAGGCATGTCTAAAAATATGGATAACTATTTGTACCTCAAATTTTAATTCAGTGGAGGTGGAAATATGTGATTTGGGATACACTTTCTGACTCCGTAAGACTACGTTCTTCCTCCAGGTGTGGAAGAACATCTGTCTTATCCTGAAGTCTTTAATTATGTGATCACTTACTCTTTTTTTTCCCCTCCCTGGAATCCTTGTTTTACCTGTTACGTAGAGCATAGTATATTCATTTAATGAGCATTCATGTTTTCTACTCATTAGATGTGCGTTCTAATGCTCGCTATTAAACCGAGCTTTAAAGTCAGAAATCTGAATTTCTTCCTGAGTTTTTTTGCTTCTATATAACAGGAGAGTGTCTGCAATTTTGTTCTCTTTTTATCACACCTGTGTGAGAAGAAAGATAATATTATCTACACTTTGTGGATGGAGAAACACAAATCCATCAGGCTTCTATAATGGGATTCTGCTGGTAACTCTGGATACTGCGTGCCGTTTTAGGAGTTTATAGTGTAGCTCCCACCGTCTCCTCCTGCATCTGCGAATGTTGAAGACTTTTACAAATCAGTCCTATATGGACTGGGCATCCAGAAAACATACCATAAAAGCAAGAGGTTGGTTCAGATGTCTTCATGGCATCTCATAGAATTTTTGTGGCAGAGACGGAAATAAAAGCGCTGTTCTGCAGGGCAGCTATTATGTTTTGGTTACATTAATTATGAGACTGTTTTCTTTCTACAGCTTCAGTCTTGTTTTCTACCTTATATATATATATAAAGCTTCAGGTCTACCTTGTGCATGGGATGAGTCGTGGCCTGTTGGGGGTGATGGGAACAGCATCGTGCAGTCGTGTTGTAACGCATCCGCGATGTGAGCTGAGCTGTTGGAACAGACCACACAGCCCTCTCCAAACGTCGATGGAGCAACTGCAGTGTTCTCTTTACAGTGTGTTTCTTTGCTCTTAATTGAAATGGTGTTAACTGGAAGGCTCTTAAGAAAAGGATCTTCTCGCTCTGCTACGTCTGCCTCTGTCTAATATGTGGTGTTTTTCTGGAGAGATTATTGCTGAAAAGGGGAGAATACAACCCTCGGCCAGTAGGTTTCATGTCCTCATTGCTAGCAAAAGTGTTGGGTTGAACTTTAGGGTTTGGAACAAGCTGCTACAGTTTTGTAATATAGGGGGAAGAGGAAAGCAATAAAATAAAAATGTTCACCCGAAGTGAGAAGGAAAAAGATGGGTTTTTTGTAGCTAGAACGTTTAAACTGTTCTGTATGGCTTGAGTACAAAAAATGATACTTAAATCTTGCAGGCATTTTTTCCCCTTCACTTTTAAGCAAAACTATAATTCTGATTTGATTTCTTACATTTAAAGCAGCAGTGTTTTTATGATAAAACTGATTTTCCACTGGGAAGGACAAGTAAGTAGATCGTGCCAGTCTGCTGCCATGGACATGTCTATGCAGTATATTATAATATATAATATATACTATTTTATAATACAATACATTATCTATGCAGTATGTAAGATCACTCTGGCCAGTGCCAACAAGGCTGGTATGAGCCGGCAGGGCTGACTAGCTTTATGTTCAAGACAAAGCTTGGGAACCTTGTGGAAGCCTCTGCATCATTTCTATTTCTTCAGAGGTCACCTATAGAAGCGAGGGATGGAATGTAGAGGTGTGCTAGAGAATTACGACTTAGTGGTGAAACTTGGATGGTTTAATGTATACTTGTGATTCAGTTGGTCGTTATGGCAATAGTATGCCTTCGGATTTGACATTTTCTACTTTCCCTTCTATCCAAATGCAATCTCTGTCACACTCCTCGTTTTTCTTTCATAAGAACAGTGACCTTTATTGAAAATTGTATTGCTAAGTATATAATGAGAGATCTATTTGTTGGGGAGCTTTTCTTTCTTAAACTATCATAAAAAAAATAATGTTAGGATGTGGTGAAGCACGTTCTGGTGGTAACTTTGCAGTAAGAGGCTAGAGTTGGCTGGGAACACCTGCACATTGCCCCAGCGTCATTAATGTGTGTTGTGTCCGTTGTACATCGCCTGTTTTCTTGTGTAAAAGCTGGTTTTTCAAAAATGGCTGGTTTGCTGTTCCTGGAGCCTCAGTAATTCCTGAGTGATGTTCCTCATTGCTTCAGTTGTGAGTGCTGGGGGCTGACATTGCTGAGGAGTTTGATTTTTCCTCTGTAACCTGAATTCCTTGTTTCTCTCTGCAGCCTTTGGATATCCCCGACGGCCGGAGGGCCCCGTTGCCTGCTCACTATCGTAGCAGCAGTACCCGGAGCATCGACACTCAGACGCCGTCTGTCCAGGAGCGCAGCAGCAGCTGCAGCAGCCATTCACCCTGTGTCTCTCCCTTTTGCCCTCCTGAATCTCAGGATGGGAGTCCTTGCTCAACAGAAGATTTACTCTATGACCGGGATAAAGGTGAGAGTAGAATGGCCCGCCTTTACCTATGGGAGGCATGTGATGTCCTGCTTTTACAACTACCTTCATTTTACTCATTACATCAGTTTTTGTTTTTGTTTGATGGTTGTGGAGGGATTGAGGATTTATCTTAAGCTTGGTTTTGTTTGTTTACATATCTTTTTCCCTCTTGTTTGTGAAACTTCACAAACATCTTCCATAAATATGTCAGAGGAGCACAGCAAACAGTCTTTAACTATTTCTGAAGATTCTAATGTGAAGAATTCAGACTGTACGATGTCTCTGTTTAAAAAAATGTTTCAAGAAGGTTTGTGGTAGACTATCCATTCATCACGGGTGAGTGAGATACTTGCTGATCACAGTGGTGATGCTGAACTTTTGGACTGCTTTTAAAAGTACTCTGCTTCTGAACTCTTATATTCCACTGGAAGCTATTTGGTGAGGAGCTCAGGCAGGAGTTTGAACAATCTGATGGAGAGTAATGACTTGTCTGTGTATGGTGCATAACAAGCCAAAATTTCTTTATAATTTACCTGTTTATATGTCAATATCCTGCTTTTTTTTTTCAAAGTCTGTAATATATCATTTGGTTTTATATAGGGAGTAAACTGGAGTTTCAGTAATTAAGAGTCACTGATAGAAGATGTGGTATGAAAATACAGGCACCAGTGTAAAAAGACGGGTTCTTTTTTTTGGACAACTGTTTACTAATGTAATTATTCTTGGGCTTCTGGGCAGCCAGCTGGAAACACGGACTTCGCTTTGGAGGGATGCAGGGTTTGGGTAAAACATGCAAACTAAGAGTAGTAGGTTACACAGAGGAAATTAAAACTTTAAAGATTTATTGTAGATTTACTAATGAGCTCAAGGCAGCAGGATTTTGAGGTTATAAGTAAGGTCAAGCTTTTCCTATGAATATTCTCTGTGCGATAATTCTTGTAGGAATTTGGGGGTAAGATTGTGGAAGGCAGCGGGAGAAATGCTAGCTCTTTTTCCTTTCTGAAAAGTATTGCTTTCCCATCTTGGATTTAAAAGGAAGTAGTGGAAAATGAATCCCCCTGCCCAAATCCTGAAAAAAGTCTTGGCTCAACGGGGCAGTTGGCCATGCTCCAAAAATAAAAAAGATATTAGTCCCCCCCCGCCCCCTTCGCTTTCTTGTAGTTTGTGTGTGAATTGTAATGTGTTGTCAAGAGACAACCACTAAAGTGTTAGCACACAAGGAAACATCTTGACAGGTAAATTTATGCATGTATGTCCTGATAACAAATATAAGTTAAAAAGTGAGGAAAATGGAAAGAATAATTCATTTTGTAGCTAGTACTTGGTTATCACAGTTATTGGAATTTTTGGCGGTACTTTATTGGCGATAGTGAGTGAAGACAGTTTGAGGTGGTGCATCCAACCTTCTTCACGCTTTCCAAGGGGTTTTATCTCCTGTCTTGGATTTTTGAACAGCTAGTTGGAGTAAAATTTAGTGCTGAACTTCACGATGAGTAGATACGTATTTGTTGATTTTGAGTTTAAGACTGACTTTAACGCTAGGTTCATATCGAAAGTCTGCATTAGCAGTAGCGTAGAGGTCATGGTGAGAAACAGCCAGCTTTGTAAATAAAGTTAACACGATTGCATTTTTAAATGAGTTTAAGTAAGGTACTTAATGCTGTGCTTGTGAAAGATAAAAGCTTGAACTGCTTGTCACAACTTTGGTCTTTAAGGACAAGATAGAAACTAGAAAAATACATAGTGGTTTTCCAAGAGAAGGTAATTTGTTCACAGGTTGTAAAAATGTAGTCAGAAAGGTGCCTTTTACGCTTAGATCATTAAGATCGCACAGGCCAGTTGTTCTGAATGAGAATGTTATCTTCAAAATAGTTAAACTGTAGATAAATGAAGGATATAGATAGAAATTATAAGGGACTAGCAAGTTTTGAGAGACGGTTTATTAACATCTGTTGGGGATGTTAACTGCTTTATAAAATAAAACTCACGTTTTTCGCACCGTCATTTTAGAGGTTTTTGGGGTGTTAGAACAACACTGGGATCAGTTTGCTGTGAGGCCTGTTAAGTTTTCAAAACTGCATATATGTGTAACCAGACGTAAATATTTTAAACCCAAGATATTTTTCTGTCACTTTGCTCAAGTTGGGCTTTTATTTTCCCCTCTATGGGAATAACTTGCCTTTACCATTAAAAAAAAAATAAATCTAATTATTGTCTTTATGAATGCTCCTGCCTGTGCTGCTGGAGAGGAGAGGAAGGTTGGGAGCAGCGAGAGGAGCCGGGGCTCTGTGCAGACACAGCGCTGCTTTACATTTCTAAAGCATCTTTTATGTTCTTGGGCAAAGCTGTGCCTTGGCCTGAGGCCCTCCCAGCTGCTCTTTGGACTCTATCGGCTGTTTGGTTTACATTTCTGCAAGAAGCTGCTAAATCTATTGAATTTTTCAAAAGAAAGCAAAAGCTAGATTTCAGAAAAGGCCGCCAATACTGGGCCGAACGGAGCAGGGACAGTAAATGGCAGTGACTGGGGCAGGGAGGGGCGGGTGGGAGAGAAGGTGTTTTATCGGCACCTGGCTTTACGATTCTGTTTTCAAATACCAGCCTATTGCAAGGTAAGTTACTGCCTTTCTGCATTCAAACGACCGGTTTCACTACATCTGGTTTATGATACTCTGGTCCATGAGGCTGTAATTCTCTAAGACTATAGTCTTAGAGTCTAGTCTCTAAGTCTTAGAGTCATAAGACTATATAATTCTGCATACTTAGCAGCCGTGACAGAGATACAGTTCAAAGGCATCCTAAGGTATAAGCAGATGAAATTTGGGGTTTTTTCATACAAAACTAGATAGTGTAACCTGTTTCTCAGGGATTTCGATTCAGGCGCTTTCGTGTATCCCTGTTGTTGCCAGCAGGCTGTTACAAGCAGCGTGTTCACAAAGATGGACTGAAGCTACTTTTTAACTTCTGGGCATCTGATTCATAGTTTTTAAAATGAAAATTGGATGCGAAATCTTTGGATAGTCTGAAGAAACAAAATCACAGAATGGCAGGGGAGGGAAGGGACTACTGGAGATCATCTAGTCCAAACCCCCTGCCAGAGCAGGCCCACCCAGGGAAGGCTGCACAGGAACGTGCAACAGGAACCAGAAAATGCACAGGAACCAGAAACAAAAGTACTTTTTAACCGATCAACCCAAATCCCAAAGCTCACTGGTGAAGTTTGTTGGTGCCTTTGTCACTCAAAAACTTGTTTTACAGATTCTTTTTAAGTTTGCCTCTTTTATTGCTCTAGCATACACAAGCTAAAACTTGTGTAGTATTTTTACTGTTCAGTTACGATCTTTAAAATTTTCCAGATAACAGAATATACCCATTTTGAATATTTATGTTTAGAAATTGCGTGTAGTAAGTCTCCGTATTGTCTCCTTTGTGCTTATGGTAACCAAACTCCCTTTAAAGGTTACATCTGTTAATCTTCAATCATTGTCATCTTAATGAAATTTGATTAGGGGGTCGAAGTGCGCCCGGCAGAGCACGCCGCGCTGGTGAGAGATGCAGACGTGTCCTCTGCCGGGAAGGCTCAGGCCTTGCAGCCTCCGAGAAAGTGGGGAAAAAAAACCTATAAACAGCTCAGTTTGAAAATACACTTGCAGCATCGTTAAGGATCAATAATGAGACAGTTTAGTGCTTAGGAGCTTGGAGGATACACAAGTGGAGACTGGTTTTAAGCTGTAAATTCCACCCTTTCCCACTGTAACTGGTGGCCTGTTTTCCCGGTGCCCTTCGGTTTGCACGCTGTGGCTGTACCTGTAGCACCAACACCAACCTCCTCCGTGTGACCCTTCCAAAAACCACATGGATTTTGTAAAATAGTAGCGTGGGGGGTGTTTGGCCAAAACAAGAAACTAACAGCTTAATAAGCTTTAAAAGCAGGGAGGGTAAAGAGAGAAGCAGAACAGTTAAATTGTACAATACAATGTTTTTTTACTTATTTAACAGCTGTCTTGTATAGAAAGCTTCAGCCAGACAGAGCTAAATAAACCAAAAACTTGATTGAAAACTGAACTGGCCAGACAAGACTCTAAATCTTCCAAGAACTGACTTAACTTTGAATTGAGTTTGATTCTTTCCTTGGACGTACCGCCCCAGCTTTCCAGTATTTGGTGGAATGAATAGTAGCACATTTTATGTCTCAAAGAGTTTTTAAATAGCAACTTGGATCTTCAGTTTTAAATATTAGAAGGAGGAAACAAACTGTCTGGGTTCTGTTAATGATTTCTGTGTTTGGAATGAGCTGTGTGGGCCAACAGTGGAAAGATGCCAACGGGACCATCGTGCTCCCTGCTTGGCAAATATCTGTATTGTCTCTAAGCTTTTTCTGCCTTCGTACAGTTAACACCTAAAATTCCCTAAATTAGAAGCTCTGTGTTCACTCTGCAGCAGGAAAGAGCTGTATAATCAATACAGGGCTGAGGTTCACTTCAGCTGCTGGGTTTTTTTTTTTCTCTCCCATCTTTCATAGTAAATCTCTGCAGGGGAAGTGTGACATTGGAGTTGATTTGTGCCGCCTTGGTAAGAGGAAGCAGCGATGTTTCAAAACCTCTAATGAGTAGCCTTTGTATTTGAGTCATGGTTACACAAATGTTTATGTAGTTACTGTTTGCAAGCTGTTAAGGACAACCTTATATGCTTCAGTGAATCTCCATCGTAGCGCTGGAAGCCGTGCCTGGTTTTTCCACTGCTGCTGCAAAGGCACACGTGAACAACAGCACAATAAAACAAGGTTAAGAATGGTAAGGTACCCCGCGTTGGTGGAAAGACCCAAAAGGAGCTAAAGCAAGAGCAGTAATTTCTCTCCAAATAAGGTGTGTTTGTCATTTGGGGGAACCTCTTTAACCTTGCCATTTCTTGCTTTTTTTTTAATTGTAAGCCCAAGCAGAGAACAGAGAGCCGCTGGTTCTAGCCTGGGATAGGTGTTGCTCTGTGGTAAGGCAGAAGCCACTGCAGAGAGCTAATTTTCTGTAATTAGTTTTGTACCTACTTTATTTCCCTAATGCATTGAGTATCATGTTGTCAAGATGAGTGTTTAGAAGTGAACCCTTTCATAGTCTTAATTTTTTGAACTGCTGTTCTTCTGTCATTACCAGAGGGGAGTCTCATCTCTTGCATTTTCCGAGAAGCACAAAGAACTGGGCCTTTTGCCTTGCATCATACAGATCTTCACACCTTTAGTTCTAAGCGTGTCTAGTAGTCACCTGTACATGTACACAGACAGCCGAGGTACGAAGGATACTTATGAAGTAGTTACGAGGGAGTTGAGTTGTGGAAGTTTTATTTTGGATACTAAAATAACTTCACAATGGCGAAGCAAATAAGGTAGGGCGTTGTAAGGATGAGG
This sequence comes from Limnodromus scolopaceus, assembly GCA_028565335.1. Classification (NCBI taxonomy): domain Eukaryota; kingdom Metazoa; phylum Chordata; class Aves; order Charadriiformes; family Scolopacidae; genus Limnodromus; species Limnodromus scolopaceus. The sequence goes on from JAOXNO010000013.1 coordinate 27,049,903, forward strand.
CATCAGTACCTGTATTACCAATGTGCTTTGTGTCTTTACAACTTCTGAACTCTTCATGAGACTAATGAGGTCCATATTCCAGTGAAGAACTATGTTTGAAAATAAGATACATGCTGTATACACACATTTTGAATAACTGTGTTTATACAGTGACAGGGTGTATTATCATTACCACTCATAATTCTTCTGCATGTATTATGCATATTACCTTGTTCATTTGTGGTTTTTGAAGTACGTAATAAAGACAGTATTTGTTTCCAGGATCACAGCTCTGCTTTGTTCCGACGGCAGCGTTCTGGATAAAAATATCCTCCTGTTATGTGTTGTTGTATGATAGATTACTGCTGCACTGAAGCTTTTATTCAGAAGAAATGTGCTGTACAAGGGTGTTAGAAATAGCCTGCGATAAAGGAAGCTTTGTGGTAGCAGCAAACCGGCGTGGTGGCTGAATTGTGGAAAAAAAAAAAAAAGGCATCTTGTTTGGGAATGGAGTGGAATTAAAAAGCACTCTCAATCTCTAGTAATATAACTGCTTTAAATTTTCAGACAGTGGGAGTAGCTCACCGTTGCCCAAGTATGCCTCATCTCCCAAACCAAACAACAGCTACATGTTCAAACGAGAGCCCCCAGAGGGATGTGAGCGAGTGAAGGTCTTTGAGGAAATGTCGTAAGTAATGCCTTTTATATCAGCTGGTGTCTGCAAAGCAGTAAACCTGTTTACTGAGCCTATCCAACTGCAGATGAATAAACTATTCCAGCTGATGGGTTTTTTCAGGAGCAAAATTCTCTTAGAGTTTGTGCAGAAGAGAAGTTCTGAACTGTTCACGTTGGTTTGAAGAGGAAATGGAGTCTTTTATGCTTGAACTCTTTTTGTGCATTTATAAAAGGCAACAAAAATCCAAGCAGAAAAGATAAGGTACATTGGATTTCCTAAGCATTTATAAACTTCTTTTTATATATTTTTTATTAACTTTTTTAATGTTCATGGCTTAAAACAAAAAGTCCTTCTTACAATTTTTTGTCGGTTTCAAGCCCAGGTTACGTTTTGCTACGTATAAAACATATAAAATGGAATGAAACCTATGTAAAACGTTGATGGTAGTATACATATGGCATACACTTGCTCCATATTTTTGCTGAGCAAGAATTTGGAAATCAAACTCTCAGACGTAGTGTCTTTTTCCCCTGGACCCAGCGGTATTTGAGCACGTGCTGTGGAGGTTGCATGCCCAGCTCCTGCGGATGAAAGAATTGAGGAGGTTCTTGCTCTGACGGCATTCACTGCCTGCTGGACGGTGAAGGAGCAACGTTGGGTTGTTGGAGGAGGCCTCCAGACAAATTCCGGGAGGATATGGGAGAGGAGAGGTCTTATGTCACGGAGGTTCTCAAAGGGATTTAAGATGAGCAAACGTGGTGGCGCTGCGTTGTTTTTCTTAAAGGAGAATTTGTGCCATTCTAAATTCCCGCAGCATGTTTTCCCCTGCGTGTGTACTGCAGGGGTTTTTTCTTGCTGGAACTTGCATGTTTCTCCAGCGATGATCAAGTCCTTTTTGTGACGGTGCTGTCTCTAATGCTGTGGATCAGTTAGCTGACTGCCACTATGGAAGATGTTTGCCCCTCTGTCCAATTAATCCCATTCCTCCTCATTCACATTTTAGCAACGTGTAGAACCCACAAAGCTCATGACGTGTAAGACCTCTCGCTTGCCCGGGTATATAACCTTTTTTCTCGTTGTAGGTCTCGTCAGCCTGTCTCAGCCCCTCTCTTTTCATGTCCTGACAAAAACAAGGTTAATTTCATCCCAACCGGATCAGCTTTCTGTCCTGTAAAACTCCTGGGCCCCCTCCTTCCCGCTTCGGACCTGACGCTGAAGAACTCGCCAAACTCTGGTCAAAGCACAGCTTTGAGCGCCCTGGCTGTGGAGCAGCTCTCGGCTCGGGTCTCCTTCTCCTCTCTCTCCGACGACACCAGCACAGTGGACTCCCCGGAGGTGCCCCTCCAGCCGCCGTCCCAGCAGCAGCCGCCGCTTCTGCAGGAAATTCAGACTGAAGAGCATTCCTCTCCTCAGAGCTACGTGTTCATCTAGAGCCAGGTGGAGCGGGCCTCTGCCCTGAAACGAGGAGATGATGGTTGGGATCCGGCTGCGGGAGGCGGCAGCCCCGCGGAACAACGCGGAATGCTTAGCAGCGTTCGGAAAACAACAAATATTCTCTCAAGGCTGTTCTTGGCAGGGACAGAATTCGTATTTCAGCGTTTTTTTGGGGTGAGAAAGCAGTGATGCCTGCAGAATCCATATATCATTAAGCGTTTTAAGTGGAGACTATGCATTTCATAGTATGTTTGACCAGATTAGTACTGTGTCCTGTGTTCTGTTTCAAATTCTACAGTATAAATAAGCTCTATATATATATAAAAAAGAAAAAAAAAAGTTGCCTGTCTGAATAGAAAATGTCTTGCTGTGTTGTGTCCTATGGAAAATACTGTACTTCAGGATTATGTTTACAATTGATCCAGGTGTTTATGTTTCTAACTTCTGTAATACACACAATGCAAAAAAAAAAAAAGAAAAAAAAAAAAAGAAAAAAGAAAAAA
>JAOXNO010000013.1:27061545-27074359 GCA_028565335.1 Limnodromus scolopaceus
GGGGCCTCCCCAGGGCAGAGCAGAGGGGCAGGATGACCTCCCTCCACCTGCTGGTCACACTCTTCCTGATGCCCCCAAGGATGCCATTGGCCTTCTTGGCCACAAGGGCACATGTTCCTTTACACTGATGAGACAGGCGGAGCCAGGAGCGAAATGCTGCAGAGCAGTTGACTCCTTTGGGCCTCTCCTTTTGAGTCCCTGGGCTAAAACTCAGTAAGCAGCATGTTCCTGAGAGACACTGTGGTCTGGTTCTCTGAAATGCAGGAAGCTCAAGTCCCACTTAGTAAACTAAAAGAACCTAACAGCACCACAAAAACATCCAACCAGAAATACTCCAGAAAACGTGTGATGCTTTTGTAATGAGCTTATCCACCTGTGAGGGCATTGGGAAAGACTGAAACAGAATTTTTACTAAATACTTTCATGAATTATGTTTTTAGTGTTTTATGTTCAGCTACAAAGAACAATTTGCCTTTCAAAACCAAAGTGCAGCCCATCACTCTGAAAGCCGTTGCTGGCCCTCAGCCTGTTTGGGGTTTGCCTCTTCACGGGACGCCTTCCTTACGTGACCAGACAAAAGATTATCGCCGAGACAGCAAAAAAACCCAACAGCATACTTTTCAGCCAGCATCTACCCCAAACGTTACCACAACTAACTTTAGAAATGGAAACAGTGAGCTGCACATTTTCTTACCGACTAGAATATACGCATGTGTAGGTAAGACAAAGAGGAGCCCTTAGTGGGATGAATCAGTAAATAAATGAGGCCATAAACATCATGAAAGAGAAAGCCAACGCTCTCTGTGAAGAAGTTGAGAGGCCACCAAACTACAAAGCTGTATCTGGAAGGGAATCTTAAAGATTTGTTGGAACCATGCTTTGTTTCTAACGTATATGTACATTTTTATATATATATATATATATATATTTTTAAAGCAGCACCTGGTAGTCCCATAGCAATTCAAAGTCCCACTGTGCTGGATCCTGCCTATAAATACAGCCAGAGAAAACTCCGAGCTGGGAATTCCTGACCGTAACAGTTTATAACCTGCACAGCGTTGTGCCTGGTTTCCAGATTAAGATCTGAGGCAGAGAGAAAACAAAGCCCCAAAGATTTATGAGTGTGCTTAACGTAAAATCAGTAAGTAATCCCACTGAAGTTAATAGAAAAGTTAATGTGCTTAAAGTTAAGCATGTGAGTTTTAAGAATCTTTATGGTCTTAAGGCCAAATTCACACAGGAAGTATGTAACATCGAGGCTCCAGTGTGAATAATTATTCACATTGGATAATTATCAAGCAAACCTATTAATTAGGGTGGGGAAAAAAAGTGTAAGATATGTATCAAGTCCTCATTAAAAATACCCATAATTCATATATTCTAATAATTTCAACTTGTATGTTTAGATTTGTTTATCCTGCAGTTAGTATTTTGGTTTTTTTTAAAAAAAGTCTCTGTTTCCAAATTTATTGACAATGTCAAACCACGGAAGAACAGCTGTGAAATGAAATGCAGTTTAAGATTAAAATTGAGATATCGCAAGATATAAAACAAACAGAATTTCACCTTCTGTTGAAAAATAAGGAAAAAAAACTTAAAAAGAAAAAATTCTTTGAAAGTTAGTTAAAATAATGCATTTTACGTGGCCACCGGAGTCAGCTGGGAACATGCTGATTATCAGATACAATCATTAGGGGATTAACTCTGACTTTTCAAATGCCAATAGATCAATTACCACGATCTCCTGCCAAAACCTCGGACGCCCATTTGAAAACACCAACTTATTTTATTCTGACAATACATATTTATTCTTTTCCAGGTTGACTGGAATGGATTTTCCATTTCTGGTGTTCCTGGCATGCGAGATACCTGAGATCTGATTTTGAAGCGCTATCAGCCCCATCAGTGCCAGTGCCTTCCGCAAATCAGAGGGATAATGACAACCTCAGAAAGGATTTGCCATTTACACCTCAAAACGATTTTTCCTTCAAAAACATGTTTACATTTAAAAACATGTAAAAATACTGGAAAAAAAAAATCAATCCCATAATATTTTTGTTGCTATTTTTAGTTGTTTGCTTAAAAACTTTTTTGGTCTCCATATCAAGAAAGGTATTTTTCATCATTCCTTTTTCCCCTTTCAATTGATCCCACGTCTGCTTCTGGTCACAAACTTTTTAATTTAACAATGCAATGACTAAACCTCATGATTTTTTTAGCTTATATTTTACGAGGTCAGACCCTGCACTCTTCCAGTCCCTCTTCACGCTACCAATCACACTCACAGATGTATGTGCCTCATCGTAAAAATACATCTAAAACTGTGCATCATCGCAAATTTCACCCCCCCGCCCCCAGTTTCCATCTAAGCGTTGAAGTCGGTGAACCCAAATATCTTGCTTTAGGGGGTTGGTGGCAACTGGATTAATTATAAGGTAAATTTGACTTTCTTATTCTTGCCAAAATGTCACAGGTTATTTGACATCATGTATGACTGTACCAGTTGCATGGGTTCAAAAAAGAGTATTCGGGATGGAATCAGTCTGCTAGTCTTTCCTACACATCACTCTTCCTCAAATGAGATTTAAATGACTTGGGACAAAGCCCAAAGAGGCCAGCCCCTCCTCCAGCCTGCAAAGCCCTAGGAAAAATCTAGTTGGACTGTGAAGAGGACGAAGGTAGTTGCTGTTGGCTGGTTGTCACCACCTTCCTCCCTCCCTTTCCTCAAGGCCAAAGCAGCAGCAGGAAAGCTCTGCCCTAGTCCCACTCTTTCCTTTCCTCTCCCCCCAGCAGCAGCTTGGAAAACCCAAGAAAATGAACTGCACAGAAGAAAGGGGAAAAGAAGGGTTGTTACCTGCATCCATAGATAACCTGCCTACAAGAGGAATCCCCCTGCTCTGTTGCTAGGATGAGACAACCCATTTCTACCTTACTCATAGCCCTACACGCAACAGTATGGGATGATTGAAAAAAAAACCAAAAAAACCCCACACAAAACCAAATGAATGCAATTGAGTTTCACTAAGTTGTTTAAAAATAGTATTCCCAGACAAAATACGGTAATCATTTTTGGTTCTTTGGCCCCTTCACAGAGACAGCAGTTGTGATTTAAACAGTAAAACCCACTCAAGCAGATTTTCTGTTATGGAAAAAACCGTCTCTCAGGCCTACAGAACATTTTAGGAAACTCAATGAAAATATTCAAGACAGACTTCAGGCTTTAGGGTATTTCGCTCACAAACACTGAACGAGCAGGACTAGAAAATCAAATATGCTACTCACATCTTCTCCAGGCCACTCTGCTTTAACTTCAGGGTTTCTGCCTCCATGGCGCAACAGAGGCTGTCACCACACTTCTGCACAGCAGGTAGCCATACTCTAAAACTTAAAAACAAAACGCTAAGAGAACAAGAGGAGCTCTCACCATGTAAAGACGACTGCAAGTCATTCATGTTTTGGTCCAACAGCTGTGAGGGCAGGAAACCCGACGGTGTTGGTGCCACGGACGATGACGTGTTCTCCACGTCCCCAGCTGAGGAGTTCACGGAGAGATCAGCGAGTGCAACCTGTCCAAAAACAGCCGTCCACTCCCTGCTGAACTCCCCCTCTTCCAGGGAGGAGGCGTTGAGGATCTCATTCAGCAATACCATGTCATCCTTGTCACCAGGTTCCGCTTCCAAGGACCTCACAAAGTGATCCTTTGAAGCTGTCTCAGAACAAGAGTCAAGATAAATAGGGTTTTTTTTAGACAAACAAAGAAAAGAAGGAATCTTTTTAAAGCATCCAGTCTAGCTTTGGTATTTTTTTTTGCATGGATACTTATTGTTTTCTCTTTTAGACCCAATTCTCTTGGACATCTGGGCTTGTAGCTTATGCAACAAATAATTCCTTGGTTATCTTAGATAACCTCCCTGCTGTTAAGACTCATTTCTCATTAAAAACGATACCACAAGTATGCTTAGAGATTAAACACCACACCAAAATCATTCCATAGTTTAATATTTAAACCATTGGAGAAGACTACTTTTATGTTGCTTTTTGAAGCATTATATAAAACTGTCAACAAAAAAATCAGATTGGTATTAACTGAAAATAAATAAAAGTTGGGGTTTATTCTAGAATTTTGTGAGAACGTACTTAAGATCACCTTTATGACCTTCTGCCCAGTGCTTGAATTACTGGGGTATTTCCCCGTGAGATCAGGTTACTCTGTACAGGGTGGGATTTCTGCACTCTTGGATGCTGTAGGAGCTCTTTTCTGTCTCTCAGGCTGCTGAGAAATAACTGGGGCCACTTTCCTTCTGGTTCCCCTTGAGGGTTTTTCTAGCACCAGAACTGCAACTGAAGAAGCTCTTGGCTCACTCAAGCCATTACTGCTTAAAACCAATTTTTCCTTTCTGAGAAATGTGAAATAGTTATATAAAATACATGAAGCTTGTAACGAGGATCGTAATCCTTTTCTCCAGCTTACAAAATATTTGGAGAGTGAAAGAACTGTCAAGGAACCCTCAAGTATTATTTTAGTTGGAAACATTTAGAGCTCCAGCGAGGGAGCACGCAGAGGGCAAAAATGGTGGTTAACGATGTTGATAATGTTACATTACTGAAACCCAGATCAGTCTATCTTAATTATGCTTATTTCAAACTCGTGGTAAGGCACAGAAGCAACTTCAGTTTTCTAAAGGTTGGGCAGATCAGCTGAGCCCTGCGAGTTGGGTACAACTTGTAAAGATGGTTTCAACCCTTTTGGGTTGGGATGAAAGATCTATAATTACATAGTAGCAAAGCACTGCACTTTATTTAAATGCAATGGTCTTCTCAGGCAAATTCCCTTTTAATAGCTGTAATAATTTATAATGAAATGGCTGAAGTTGAGTCAGAGGAGAAAAAAAAGCACAAAACTGTGTTTTAAAATAGGCTGATGAGTCAACATACACACCTACATACTAAGAAACAAATACTCCGACACATAATACGAGGATTTTACTCATCACTGAAGTCAGCTTTGAGATTCAGCTCCTTTCACATTTGTATATACCTCTGTACTCCCTGCCAGGGTCCACAAATCAGAAATAGAAACAACATAAACAAGTCAATTCTCCTGATGTTCCCACTAGACTATAACTAAAATACCATAGAGAACAATTTGTTCTCAAGAATTTTCAGGCTACTTTCCTATCTTCAGACAAAGAGCAGAGGACGTTAAGATTGTCCAAGCATCTACAATTGCCCCCCGTAGCAGTTCAGCAGGCGAGGCAGAGAGGCAAATCCTTCCACAGGGGAAAGACACCTTCTATTTCAAAGGGACTTAAGGACTCTGATCTCTACGGGGCATCACCATCTCAAAGCTGCTTTCAGGAGGCCCCTTTGTGAGGCTGGAAGGCTTCAGGGGGGAGATGCAAGGAGAGCATCATTAGAGACAGATCTGCTAAGGCGTAACGCCAACGCTGTACCTGACCACAAATGACATTTACTATAAGGGAACAAAGGCTCTGCAGCAACACCGCTCAGAGCAAAGCTCTGCTTCAGCTGAGTATCATAGAATCGCAGAATGGTTTGGGTTGGAAGGCACCTTAAAGATCATCGAGTTCCAACCCCCTGCCCCGGGCAGGGACACCTCCCACTAGACCAAGTTGCTCAAAGCCCCATCCAGCCTGGCCTTGAACCCCTCCAGGGATGGGTAACCCAACAGCAAGAGTCTCCTTTTCACTGGGGGAGAAAGTCCAACATCTAGCTTCACATCTGGAGAGCAGTAGTGAGTATGACCACCAGAGAAGTGACATGTTTCTTGTCTCAGCAGCCTTTCTGGTTTCCCTGCAGGGCCGAGGCACCCAGGGCAAGGGAGGAAAAGGTGGTGCTTGTGCTCAGGCTGGCTCAAGTAAGCAGCAGCAAGTTCTATTCCTATTTGCAGTAAAGGTTATCTTCAAACCAGTCTTGCTTACCGAGATATTACTCATGCGGTGTCTCTGCCAGATTACTAGAATGATACGGGCTTTCTCACCTCACCCCTAAAGTCTTCTATTACTTCTTTTCCTGTTTCTCTGTTTTCACTACCCATTTTCACAGTCAACATCCTTTTTTTTTTGTCTGCACATGCTGCCCCTAACCTTATAAATCATAGAATCGTAGAATGGTTTGGGTTGGAAGGGACCTTAAAGATTACCAAGTCCCAACCCCCTGCCATGGGCAGGGACACCTCCCACCACACCAGGTTGCTAAACGACCACAAGAAAAAACCCCAAAATCCTGATAAAACACTGAAAAAACCAACGTCACTATATTCTTTTTTGTAGTTGTTTGAACAAGCCTCCAGCAATGCTCATATTCCTTTGCAAATGTGCCTCATTTTGCCGGTATTTAAAAAAATTAAATGCGAAGAGAAAGTAAAAATATTTACAAAGATACATGATCAGAAATACAGGATGAAGACTTCCTTCCATACACCAAAGTGTGTGTTCATCTGTAACACCTCTAACTATACTGCTGCACTGAAAATAATACAATATCCCTGAGGCTAAAGCTAGCTAGTGTGTAAAACTAGGGGAAATGGCTGACATTGTAATATTAACATAACCATTCTTATCTGATGAAGCTGTCCCACAACTCCTTTCATATTGATTTATCTATTTGACTAAAGAAGGAAAAAAAAAGCTTTCTAATTGACATAGCTAAATTTGTATGACCAATAATTGTCTGCATTATCTGTATCTCCACTAAGAAGGTCCAACAAGGAATGGAACTGAGTAAGAAGAAAACCAGAAGAAAAAAAGCCACCGTCAGACACGCACTGACTTTTTTATTAACCACAGAAAAGAAGTCATCACTGCCTCACCTATCCGCAGACTCTGCCCAGGAAGCTGAGGAACTCTCCCTGTTTCTGCCCTTCATGAGTGATTCCCCACACGGGGAATCTCCCCACAGTGCAAGAGACAAGTCCAAAGTCGAGGTGATTGCAAATGCTCCCTTCCTCCCCCACCACGAAGGCAGGGCCTTAAATACCCCAAATAACACTCTCGGTCTGACGGAGAAAACCACACAAAGGGATTTTTCTCTTTGCTGATTTACTACTTGCTTTTTGAGTTGCCACAGTTGGTTTTGTTGTTGTTGAGGGGTTTCTTTTTTTTAACTCGCTCTTCATAAATGAGTGAAGGGCAAATGAGAAAATATGTGCAAGACTCTTACTGCAGATGAAAACTCAATATAAAACTTTTGGTCTGATCTTTCATATGTTACAGGGTAAAACAGTACCCCTTAGAAAAAAACCAGCACATCCCCTTGAGCTGCCACTTCTCTAATGAAAGGGTAAGGACAGCAGTAGAGCCTGGAATGAAAGATTGTTTTCTCACATGTGTATGAGAACAGCACGGCAGATTTAATTAACTATCTGGCTGAAAGAAATCACAAGTTCTTTCAATCTTTTTTTTTTTTTTTAAGAGGAGTAAATAGAATCATAGAATTGTCATGGTTATTCTCTTAAGTCTTATTCTTACAAAAATAATTTTTTTATGATACATAAATTCCTGATATAAAATCTTGTGGTCACTAGCATATTGCCAAGGGTTATGATACAACAACTAAAGAACCCAAAAGAAAAGTCTGTGAAACATGATAGAAGGGGTAAGGTTTACAGTGGGACCTACTTCATTCTACGATACCTAACCTTGAATGGCCTGTTACGGTGTATTTTTATCCCCAGGAAGGTTTATTTCATATTATAACATTAGGAACAGCACCTCTGCCTGTATACGAAGTTGAGTTTCCTTTAACACTGTTTAAATACTGCAGCTGAATAATTTAATTCAGAAATACATCAACCTTTCAGATTATGAAAACACTTAACATCTAAGATTAAAATTATACTTGATGCTTGGAATTGAAAAGCAGGTTAAACAGACATGCACAAATGTTTCATACCGTTTTCTTCAGGTTGCAGGTCTAGTAAGTCATCTACGGCACCTAAAAGCAAAAAAAGAAAAAAAAAAGAAAAAGAAAAACAAGAAAAAAAAAAAAGGCAAAAAAAAAAGCAAAAAGCAAAGCAACAAAGGAAGATCTGCAGAGCACTGACAATTGGTATGTACACATCTAAAGGTAGTTTTCTTAAGTCTCTTCACCTGAGTTCTGCTTGTGGTTACAATTTCCTTGTAAGACGGGTATGACATCCTTGCCATTGTCAGCTGAAATCAAGATCCATAAACACGTCAAATCGCACTTGGCATAAGACCATGCGTACAAACAGCAGCACTGTGGGAACAACATGGCTGTTGGTATGCGTGTTTAAAATGAACCTGGCCACAATGGATGAAAGACCCAAAGGTGTAAGACCTATTTTTCTAAGAAGTGAGGCAAATTTCCAAATAATAACCTGAGGGGGATCTTCCTTTAAATCACCACCTGTGACACCAGCCCATCTCCAAGCTGAGCGTACCCAACTGAGGCAATGGCAAGAATCAGGCAGGTCCCTGCTGTCCTCCAGAAACAGACACTTCTTCTAGAAGCTTGTATTTGCAAAGGCCAGTAGAGAGCACAAAAGTGCTCGCACCGCTCCTAAAAGGGTCTCATCACTCCCTCAATCACCTTCCTTGACAATATCTTCTTCCTCACGACACCAACTCTGGGACTGGTGGAAAGGAATCTTCCCCCAGAGCCCCCCAGGTCAGGATAAAAGTGACACCACTCCCTCTCCTGTGGGGAAATAAGTGGGCCAGGACCAACAGGAGGGAAGATGTACAGCTGAGGGGTATAGACTATCAGGGGTGAAAAAACCCACCCTGCCCCAACTGTAACTACCTTAAATTCTGAGCAAGTTTCTCAGGTTAGATACAGAATCAAAACAATCATCTAGATTCCATCTATCTGTGAAGAGAAAGACACTTCCCTCAGGTGATTAATTGCATTTAAGATACGCAGCAGAACAGGAGGGATGAGTTACCTGCTGAAAATGCCTTTCTCTCCCCGTGAACTGTTGAGGAAATCTAGCTCCTACACAACTACGTCTGTAGCTCCGAGGGCGAATGAAGGATTGCCAGAACTGGAAGGTAGATCTGCTGGAAGCCTCAAGCTTGAGGCTGGAAAGCACACAAAAAATGCTCTATAGAGGAATAAAAATCGACAGCCAAACCCTTCCAGGCAAAACTTCAAGGTGTGTTCAGAACTAACTGGAACAGAACAGCTTGCTTACTGTTTTAATCATATTATTTTAACAAGGCTTCGACTAGCACAATGGCACGGAAACGTGCCACCAGCACTAGAATCAGCCGGTCATTTAAGGACCCATGGTCACATCTGTCACACTCTATAGACAGGAGAGGCACAGACATGCAGGGATGGATATACATGATGCTTCATGTATAGAACTTCAGAGAAGTTCATGAAAGATGGGCTATGGACGGCCACAATTTTGTAATGAAAAAAGTCCAACTATGGCTGAAAGCCTGCCCTAATTCCATGGTAAACATGATGGAGCCAGTCTTAAAAACACCCATAGTATTTTAAAGGAAAATACAGAGCAATTGATAAAAAACTGGACGTTATAAAGCATTACTTCAGTCTGTACAGAGTACTTTAAGGAAAAAAAAAAATACCTTAGCAATGGCACAGACCCACTAGTGTATGGAAACGGAAAAATTTAGCAGAACAGGCAGAAGTGTTCCAAAATACTTCCGTTCCTTTTAGGGGTGATGGAGAAACAGGCAGAACAAGGTATTTATATTATGGACGACGGTGAAATATTTTACAGCCCATCAGTAACTGAGATTCTAGAAAACATCTGCTAAGAAAATATACGTCAGATTTTGTATCCAAGAATATTAAAATATCTCGTCAGAGAGTTAGCTGATCTATTTAATTGCAAAATAGGTGAAACTTCAAAACAGTGGAAAAGTCCTAATATAATGTCATTATTACAAAACCCACTTAAACAACAACAACAATTAACAGGGTGACTCAAGTAATTGTAGGGAACTTTGGGCTGGTAGCTCAGCAGCACTCCTAGGCAAAACACTCACTGAATCCCATTCAGTACATGATTCAGAAAATAATTCATAATAAATGCTCCTGTAATCATAGAATTGTCGAGGTTGGAAGGGACCTTTAAGATCATCTAGTCCAACCATCGACCTAGCTCTGATAAAAACCATCACTAAACCATGTCTCTAAATAAATGGTGTTTGCCTGGAAAACAGACCTAGTTAAAAAAATCCCACTAATTTCATCCTTTGACAAAACTATGAGCTTTCTTTGGTAAAGATACTTGTTTAGAAACAACTCGACTTTGCACTGCGCAGCCTTCCAGCTCAAAAGCTAGCACTGCATAATATCTATAATGAACATATTGAATGGATTAGGGACCTGACAACTAACAGATGTCAGAAAGCAGTTGTTAGGAGAAATAATTGCAAAGTAGAAGTGTTTCTAGTTTAGATCTGCGAGGTTTAGTGCTATATCCATTGCTATCCCATGGCTTTAGCAGTCATCTGGAAGTAAACAAAAAATCCCTCTTGAAAAAAAATGTGCAAACAACTAACAGACTATCAGAGGTGGTCGTTTGGGCCAGTCATTTGGTTTCTGTAGTCAGAGCTGGGAGAATTTAATACCACTAAGTGGTAAGTTATATCCCTAGGAATAAAGAATATAAGCCATGCTGCAGGAAGGAAGAATGAGTCCTGGAAAGCTCTGACTAAAAGGAACTGAGTCTTTGATAAGCAACAAATTCAAACACAAGCTTCTAACTTGATGTTGCAGCAAAATGAGGTATCTTTCTTGAACACAAAAACAGAAATGTGATTTTACTTTCTAGAAACATGATAGGTGAGACCAACATCAGAAATGTCTTGTACAGTTACATATTTCACAAGGGATGTTGGAAAGTTAAACGGAAAACAACTTCAAAAATGAAGGAGCAGAGAAGGTGTCTTCAAGACGTCAATATGGTTAGTCTATTGAAATGAAGATGTGAGAGGTGCCTTTATTTTAATGTAGTACCTTTTAAATTACCTTCACGGAGGATAAAAGACTACATATTAAAGGGATTCCCCATTGATTTAGTAGAAGAAGGTATACTATAAGCTGTGGCATTATTTAGGCTGGGAGGACCTCTGGGGGTTACCTTGTCCAAGCCCCTTGTCGGAGCAGAGCCAGCTATGAAGTCAGATCAGGTTTCCCAGGGACAAGTCCCATCAAGTGTTGAAGATCTCCAGGGATTAAGACTCCACAGCCCCTCTGGGCACTTCTTCCAGCCTTTGCCACCCTCACCACGAACACTTTCTTTGCTAGTATTTAATCAGAATTTCCCTTCCTATGGCTTGTGTTTGTTGCCTCCCCGATTCTGTCACCTCCAATTGGAGCCTGGTGGTGTCACTGGGTAATAACCACCCATTGGCAGCGGCTGAGTATGACTTTGCTCAACTTTTAGGCAGAAATTCCACCGAATTCATCAACTTTTTAACAGAGTACATGTTTAATCAGTGGAATAAACTAGCATGCTACGTGACATACCTTCCTTGTCCCAAAGCCTACCTGTGGTTCCTTTCCTTGAGGACATGCCCAATGTAAGAACTATGCTTTGGAAGACAAACTACTTGACCCATCTGAGAGTAACTAAATGAAATACAGTGGGAAGAATATATGAGATGGGATTTAACAGATCTTCCCCACCTTAGGTTTTATGGGGATTTGCCAGGTGAAGTCAAACATTTATGAAATAAACAAAAATGAAACAAATATGCATTACAGCACTTACGAACTTGTGATAACATGAAATATAATACCTGAATAGTTTGATTCCTTGGTATGGCTCTCCTCATCTAATGAAATCAACCTTAATTTGAAAAAAGAGGAAAAAAAATCAGAAAAAAATTCTAAGGCTATAGAATAATAATACATTTTTCTCTTTTTGGTCACATCATTACAGAATCATATCAATAACAAATAAACAGTAATAAAAAACTCTTGCATTTGCTGTATGTGTTGGTCTGTTGGTAACTTGTATTGTTCCATTGGCAGAAGTCTATTAAAAAGCAGAATTAGATTGAAGACCAACTATTAAAATCTACCACCCTTCCATTTTTAATCTAACTAAATCTCGGTAATGAAAAGTACAGTGGATTCTGCTTTTCCAGATTTGCTCTTTCGTAACTATCAAGAATGAGGTACAACTGTTCCAAAAAACGCACTATAACCCCAAACCTGCTTTGCACTTCTCTTTTTAACAGCAACCAGTTAAAAACCAAGTCAGGTGAGTTTTGTCCCACATCGGCTGATTTCTAAAAAAAACCTCGACAGAAAAAAAGCTGTGATTTACACGCAATTCTTATACAAAAGTAATTTCTTCAGTGAAGGATACGTACTTTCTAATGCTATTATTTTGTGTAAAGCCTTTCAACCCCATAGGGAACAGAGCAGCCACGAGGCTGACGTGGAGGTGAAGGGGACACATTCCTCCCACCCTGTAGTGACAGGACAGGAGGAGCCACCTCCCCTGCTCTTGAGGATGGGCTTTTGGGGAGCAGAGAAAAATTAGATTCAGGCCAAATTCTAGCATAATGAATGTTTACTGTGAATGGCAAGTTCCTGAGGATTTTCAAAGCTTGGTTTTGTGTAATTCTTCTAGATGTTTGTTTATGGTTTGTTTTAGACAGAAAATGGTAACAGATTTTTTTCCCCTTGGTTTTACGACAGACAAGGAAAAAGATAATCCATAAATAAAACCAACTACAACCATGATAATTTCACTGAATTTTACTGAATTTTTAGAGTTGGAAGGGACCATAGAGGTCATCTAGTCCAACTCCCCTGCTGAAGCAGGATTGCCCAGAGC
>JAOXNO010000013.1:27074459-27085131 GCA_028565335.1 Limnodromus scolopaceus
AGAAGTTTTTTCTCATATTTGAGTGGAACCTCCCATGTTCCAACTTGTGCCCGTTGCCCCTCGTCCTCTCACTGGCAGCCACTGAAAAGAGTCTGGCTCCGTCCTCCTTCAAACTACCCTTTAGATACTTCTAAGTATTGATAAGGTCTCCCCTCAGCCTTCTCTTCTCCAGACTAAAAAGTCCCAGCTCTCTCAGCCTTTCTTCATAAGGGAGATGCTCCAATCCAATGCATCTGAGGCATTTGCTGGCAGGTGCCAATGCACACATCTTGCATAAATCATGCATTCATTCTAGAATTTTATATTCAACATTGAGGAAAACAGTAGTTTATGACTTTTTTTTGTTATTGTCACATACGGTGCAGCAGATTCAAGGAACTGCCGTGGAGACAACCACCTGCTGAATGGCACTTGGCCGAGTCCTTTCTAATCCACTTAGCACCAAGCCTGACCAGTTTATAAACTGGTTTTGGTCAGTGGTTCTGAACCTAAACAAGTAGAAGGACTGGAAAACGGAACTCTTTAAAAATCCATTATTATAAACAGCTGAGCCAAATCCACTAATTATCAGTCAAGCTGTTCTCTGCTTTTGGACAACCGATCCTCTGCTGGGTGCTTCGTTTAACAGGGGATAGTCAAAACAACAGGTGGCAGCAGGATTATATGGAGGTCGCATCTCCTCGCAACCCAATCCTGACGGTCCCCGTTGGGGAGGGATCGCGTTCTCGCTCTCCTGTTCTCCTCTCCCCACGGCAGCCCATTCATAAGTCTCTCTCACCTCGGAGCTACAGGTAACTCAAACCCTCGATCGCATCAGCTCCCTTGGATGTACTTTTTCCTAAGTACCCCCTGCTTCATTGGGTTACTAACCGATGCTGTATAAATTACAAAAACTAATCGCTGCTCGCAGCAATCAGGAATCCATATCCTGTTCCCAGGTGAAAGGAGATGCTGCTGAAGGGAGAAACACAACGCTCATACATCTTCCCCCATGTGTGGTTGTTTACTGTTTCTTTGACTAAAGGAAAAATGAAGCAAAAGTTGGAAAATAAAGAGGCGGCTTGGAAAGATGAAAAACATGTAAAGGTTTTATGGGTCGTTTTAAACTTTATGGTGAAATTAAGAGCTTTATTAGTTTTCATGTGCACATTACGACATTTCAGGAATTCTTGTATTAAGCTTGCTATTAGCTAGTGTGATCGGAATAGCTGTGTCTATGTTTCCATTTCTAAATGCTTGGTGACTTTAGCAACCAGAAAGCACATTAGAGACAAAAATACTTATTATTTTAATACATAGGCCATGTGACTTACTGACTCTGCTGATCTTGTAGTGATCCAGGGCTCTCAATCTGCAGGTCCTCCTTTTCTGCTTTTTCTGTTAATTTGTTCACAGGATCTTGTAAGCTCTAGACAGTAACCATAACACAAAGGAAGAGAAGAAAACAAAACACAATCAGGGAAGCAAAAGTGTGTCACTTAAGGCCAAAACAGACTACAGAACCTACATAAATTAAGCAAGAATGTTTTTGAGCTATATCAAAATTATACCTGACTCAAGCAAAATAAAAACATGTTAGAAGATACTCATTCAAATTGAGTCATGTGAACACACTTTAAACAAGAAGGTGACTCTTAGCTACTTCTACACTCACATTCTGTTTCTGATATTCCTAAAATCAGGCACTAAAAGCATGTTTCTTTGCCATTTTGGGGGTTTGCCTTTTTTTCCCCCCTCCTTTTTTTAGAAACCAAACCGGTGGACCTGTCATATTCTGCAGTTGCGTATGTTTTTTCCTCTCAGTAAGTCAGTTCTTCTATTCAATACCACAAATTAATTTCTCACAAGCACCCAGAGCACTGCAGACATCCTGAGTCAAAAGGTGGTGATGCTACAACAGTAGAGGTGTTCTGCTGTCACTAAGCACAGCAGCCCAGAGCCTCAGGAAGGATGGTGACACGGTTTTGAACAACAAACAACTTTAAGTACTGCCCGAGCGTACAAGTCAAAGAAAATTATAAGAAGTAAAATATTCTGCATCTTCACCAAGAAAAATACAAAGAAATTAGCATTCTTCTTTAAGGAACTACATTTAATGATACTTCCTTCATGAGCGTTTCAGGAAACCCATATTTAAAGGACTGTGATCAAACCACGGAAACAGCATATAGAAATGGAGCTCACAAGTACCTTGGGAAGGAAATAGCATGATAATAATGGCAGTTACTATTTCCTGTATTAGAAAAATAAATATAGCTCTGAAATACAGCTTCAGTTTCAATGGAGATTATGATAAAAATTGTTAAAAATCACCAGCTGTATTTTAATTCAATTTAGAATTCAAGACAATTTTCCATCCAATTCTGATAGTAAAAAATGAAATTATTTTCCTCTCTCCTGCCCGCCTTTACTCCACATCCCAATGTACACTACAAACTGAGGTATCTTTTTAAAAAGATTAAAAAAAAAATCTGCAGGATGGGTATGAAATAAAACTGAGTGTTAAAGAGCCATTTTAAAGTGTTTTCTAAACAAGAACCCATGGTGATGCGATCCCTATCGTCAGCATGTGTAGAAATGAAACTCATATTCCATTAATTGTTTCAGAGAAGAAGTCCCATCATCTAGAAAGTGCAGCGATTAAACGAGGCTATAAAGTTACAGAGTTCAGAGAAAATCAAGCACCCTTCAGTTGGGTGTATGGAGCACCCTGGAGTTGGGTGGCTCAGAGCAGACCAATGTGGAACTTCACAGCACTCAGCTCGTCGCTCGCGTGGATTCACATAGACTTCGTTGGGAGCTGCCCCCGTATGTGACTGAAGATAGGATCCCTCTCGCGTTTAGAAAGCTTTCCTCCTAGCTTCATTATTTCTCTTTTACTATAAAAATCAGGGTAAGACCATACATACCAGTAGAGCAAGTTCATAGTCATTCACTCTGCCCATCTTCTCTGGCTCTACAACCAAACGCCACCCGATGATATTTTGTTTGCTCCCAACGCTCAGACTAAATATCCAAGCTGACAAGGGGTTCCTCCGCTGCAGAGTTACCTCTGGTTGCAGCTCCGGCACCGTTCCTGGCCTGACTGCTGCTCACTTCGACAATTCCTCCACCTACAACCAGGCTGATTTCAAGTCAAGCCAAGATTGCCTGGACCACACGTAAAACCTGTCCTTTGCACTTAAATCACTGGAGCATTGACAAGGAGCTCAGTTCCCCCCAAGTGCCTTGGACAACTTATGGGCTTCCTCTTGACTGAAAAAGAATCAAAGCAACAGAGCTACAGGCAGCTCCAGGAGCCAGGGAGACATACCAGGATGTCATGACACATATGGAGAAGTGCAACACCACAAAGGAGACAAAAACTTGGATAGGTTTCTTTTGGGGGGAGAGTTGAAGGGGAAGAGGAAAAGCAGGTAGACTCAGAATTTCCTCATGGAGATGTACAGTCCCTCAAGGGGCTCCAGGAGAGATGGGGAGGGACTCTTGATCAGGGAGGGGAGCCATAGGAGGAGGGGGAAGGGTTTTAAACTGAAAGAGGGGAGATGGAGATGAGATATTAGGAAGAACTTCTTTACTCTAGGGGTGGTGAGATACTGGAACAGGTTGCCCAGAGAAGCTGTGGCTGCCCCATCCTTGGAGGGGTTCAAGGCCAGGTTGGGGGGGGCTTGGAGCAAGCTGGTCTGGTGGGAGGTGTTCCTGCCCAGGGCAAGGCGGGGTGGAACTGGATGGGCTTTAAGGTCCTTGCCAATCCAAACCATTCTATGAGTTTATGATTAATTCAAACAACCCAAAACCCTCCAAAAACCAACATCCCTAGAGATATAAAACTTCAGGCAATCTTGCCTATGAGTAAAGTCACTGTGCAACAAACCAGAAGGAGGAAAGGACACCAGGCTACAGCAGAGGCCAGCAGAAGGCACCAGTGGTTTGGTACCCGTTTGGACAGAGTTCCCCAAACCAGCCCAGGCAGCAGCCTTCCACTTTGCACAGAAATAAACAGATGCACTGAGATTTACACCTTTTAACTCCCTTCCCAGGGCTATTATTATTTCTAGGCTCATACAAACTGTTCAGGAAGTTCAGTATTATTGCATTAAAATGTAAAAAATGCAACTAAATATTCATTAAGTAACTAAGGCAAATAAACAGAGACAGAAATTAGAAAGAGGTATCATTCATGAAAACTAGCCCCTGAAATAAATTTGACTTCATTTGATATATGGTAATTTCAAGACAACAAAATGTTAAAGGCTTTACCAAAACAGCAGCCCATCAACTTTGATATTACAGCAATGGATACAGTAAGGGATACTTTTACATCATGATACATGGAGTTGTTAGCACATTAATAACCATCTTTCATCAAGCATAAAACTTGCAGTTAGGAAATACAGCTGCAATAGCACAATTATACTACTCTCAGCATATACCCTGAAGCAAAGAAAACAAATGGGCTGCTTTTCATTATGAGACTTTGGCAAACATCTCTAAAGACAATGTTTTCTTTCCAGAAACAATCCTGAGAGGCCTTTAAGAGTCTCTTTCCTGAGGTAAACCTGGTACATGAATATATTCATACTACAAAATACAAATAGTAATTTTCCAGTACATAGCACCTTCTAATTTTTCTGTAAGACAATCTACATCTAAGTCAAATATTAAGTTTCCTACATACACATACGCTTTGTTTAATTCAGCAGGATGACTTGTATGAGCAAAAATAAGCTGCCAGTGTCAGAATCAGAATCATAAGAGACAAAAATGATTTGCAAGCACCAAATTCAAAATTTTCTTTTAGAAAAGACCCCTCTTAAGATATTAGACAGGGAAAAATATTCTAAAAGGGGTTAACCCCCAACTAAACGTAGACTTGGGCATATTGAAATGTTTTATGTACACTTTAAGCAATTATATATGTATGTTTTTCTTGCATAAAGCAAGTGATTTGTGCTAAGGCAGCATCTGAAGTAGCAGCAGACACCTATTTTCCTAGGCGACAGAATACTACTAACTGGGGGAAAAGAGCGCGTGGAAGAAACTTCACTTTGGTATGGAAAAATAATCTTACACCCTAGAGATGGAAAGAAATAATATTAAAAGAAAGAATGATCCTAAAATGCAGTAGCAGTCTTATTCCCAAGCAGCTCCTTTCTGAAAGCACAGACTTCCATGAA
The DNA here is from genome assembly GCA_028565335.1 of Limnodromus scolopaceus. NCBI lineage: Eukaryota > Metazoa > Chordata > Aves > Charadriiformes > Scolopacidae > Limnodromus > Limnodromus scolopaceus. The sequence goes on from JAOXNO010000013.1 coordinate 27,079,637, forward strand.
ATGCTGTAGTATGAAACCACCTCCTGATTAGCATCATTTCTCAGCGTACATATCACCGCAAAAACAGGAAATCACAGCTTTTCAGTGCAGGAGGCCAGCAATAAAAATGGTTAAGATTCTCATAACAAAGTTAGGCTCCATCCTAAACACACTACAATATCCACAACCATTTTTACAGTTATTTTTTGTTTCAAGGGAGCCCTTGCTACACACGTGTGGACTCAATACAGATTGTATTTCTTCATCATAGATTCCCAACTTTATTTCAAATTTAGATTATACTGAAATCTTTCACAAGAGGAAGTTCAAAAGACAAAAAGCATCCCCAGATCTCTCTCATCCTCCATCACAAGGGTATTTCACACTCCAGAACAGGTGCATTTTCTGTCCAAGCTTCTTCCCAGGGTGTCCAAATGTTAGTGCACATTTTGAAACATCATATGTCTTGCTCAAGTAATCCCATTTGTAATACCCAGCAACAATATAGGCTACCTACACAAATTAGACTGACATCGGTTTGTATCAAAGCAAAGAAAAAGAATTCCTCAGAAACCTTCCAACATCAGGAAGTGATGAGAAGAGCCCACCAGCATGGTTCTTGCTGCCGGCAATAAAAGACAGATAACTATGCCCAGCTCTCTCCTGCTTAAATCTGAACATAAGCCCTGGCTAAAATCTATCTTCCATGATGTGGGCTATGCATGAATAAAGCTCAGAGTTACATTAACTTCATAGCAAAGGAGGACTTCTGCTAGACAGGATTCTTCAGAGGCTGGGTAAGACGAAATATTTTATGAGCCTCCTCTTATTTTTGTCCTTGGTCAGGAGAGACTGAGCTTGAAGTTTGTTCATTCATTTGATCTGTTGTCATGCTCCGAGCTGCAGGAGCAAGTGTCTCCACAAGCTCTTTTTGCACTTCAAAGTTCAGAAACTGCTCCCTCCCAACTCATGTTCTAGAAAACAAGTTTCAATACAGCACAGTCATGTACAGACAAGTCTGGTAGTCTGGGGTGAATTAAACCTTATAGCTTCAGGTGCTTCTTTTCCAGGAGCTCTGGGGCAACCACAGGCTCTAGAGCATAAAGCAGCCCAGCTTCCACTTCTATGTGTCACATGCACGAGTGTTTCATGGATTGAGGCTATGACTTGTAATCATTTACAAACCGGGTTGTCTCTCCAAGCAAACAGTGGCTTTGCCCCAAGCTGTTCATTCCTCACTCTTCTCCCGATGGTAACCCTCCCTCAGATCTCCTTCAGACAAATGATATTCTTCTCCCATGCAAATAGGATCAGGCAATGAGGTAGTTATTACATTGCATAGAATAACTACAGGGCAAAGATCTCTATGGGGATAACTAGAAAGTTAATGAATTTTGTCACTGTTTTCCCTTTCCTCTACTGAACCTTGAATTGCAAGGACAAAGCAACACCTTACGCAGGGGCAGGTGTGACCAGGACAATACACAGTGCTGAGTGATCATTTCTAGATACTTGGCCAGGCTCTGAACTCAAACTTCAGGCAGATATTGCAAATATTCCGTTTTTAAAGATTACAAAGGCTCAGCAAATACCACTAGTCAAGCAAAACAGTATTTCCCAGAGAAGTTAAGGGTTAAAAACTCTGAGTCCAAGTGTGGGGACCCCATGTACTCATATTCAGTCCAATAAGGTGTTCTTAAAGAGTGTGAGTTTTTAAAAAGAGATGCAAAGGCAAAATAGTATTAATTCACTTGGGAGATTTTGGAGAGCAACATAAATCCCTAATTCTGCTTGATTTTATGATTCTTTAGGAATAATTGAACACAAACCCACTTAGCACTTAAACACATACTTAAGTGCAGCCCTGAATAATGTGTTCCTTTGAAATATTCCTTAGTCACTGCACTCCACACGCAGGTTTTGATCCTACAAGCCACAAGTACATTAAACAGAAAACCTGTATTTAAATGGTAAGACAGGACAGGGATAAAATTGTCAGACAATATACAAACAAAAATATAAATGTTTGCTTTCTACATCCTTGTATGATTTCTTACTTGTTATTGCTGGGCAAAGATATCTATATATTCCTTACCTTTAACATAGTGAATTCATATGGCTGGTAACCTCTGAAACTTTCATGGATAGCTGCCATCGTGTGCGAAGTTTTCTCCCAAAAGTGAAGAAGTGTCGTCTGTAAGGCAGGATAGAATTTCAGTGCAATGTCAGCTTTAACACCAACCTGCTTTCAGTGCACGTGTCAAATCTCCCCCCCAATACTAGTTACATATTCTTACAGTTGAATATTGCCATTGTAACCTCTTAAAAAACCCAGACACTAACAGGAAATCTTTCTTTTGGAGGTCAACGTTTTCCTTGGATACCTGATATGTTGTCAACACATGAGAAAGGAGGTTGCATCTGCTCGCTCCCAAAAGATCCACTTTTTGACAGACATCAGTCTTCAGTTTGTCAAAGTTGAGTTTCGCGTGTCGCACTTGAGCTTGAACCTTCAAACAAAAGGACAATTGTTTATGTAGGGAATATTTTTTTCCTCCACTTTTCATGAAAGAGCAAACTAATACAACTTTCAGTGAAATCAGACAACTGAACAGAGCTGATTAAAAATTTATACAGAACTTTATTATAGCACCAATCCCACTGAAATTAAGATATGGCAGGCTGATATATGCTAAAATATGGCTCTTACTATCTTCTGTGGTACTATTTTTCTAATATATTCAGTGAGGAAACTCTGTTTATAAGAATAATATTAGTATTAAATATATACTGAGAAGTTAATATTTGGAAACCATATTCATTTTGGTATCTCTACGGAAATACCAATTCAAAGCCTGACCAACAAATCTGGAACTAGAAGTTTACGACATAATGGACAGGCACAGATGCAGGGACATCTCCATGTACCTATAGCAGGAGACAAATTACACTGCCAGACTTTAAAGTTGACAATATAGCACTTCAATAACTTTGAACTGCTACAAAAATTTTGCTCATTCAGGATTTCCTTCTACAATGGAGTGCTTTTCCTGTTCATTGCTGTACAAAAAATATCAAGGCCTCCTTTCTTAGGAGCAAACAATTTCAGTTTCATAGGTTTTAGTTTTTCAAGTTATCCTTCTGCCATCTGTTAAGTATATAGAAGACACTGTCTGTTACAGAAGCTGCACATGTTTGACAATAATACTGGTATTTTCATGATCAAGTATCAGGGTAGAAAATGGATGTAGGTGGTTTGTCCCCAGGATCCCCCATTTTCATGACATCTTTGTACACGACCCAAATACTATATTAACAAAACAAATTTCTTTACAACAAAATGTGTATACAAAATTTAGCTTTCTTCCAAGGAAACGGGAAACAATCAAACCACAAAACATGGTGTTTTTCCTATAACTCTTTCACAGTTACAATAAAATGTTTACCCCAAAAAACCTTGCCTGTAAGAAGAGCTGTGGCTCTGCAGACTGACAGCCCAAGCGAGCAAAAACATTAGTTCTGGGGAACAGAAATACTGTGTCAGAGATGGTGGGCCACAGGGAAAAAAAAAAAAGTACTAGCAAATGTAATTATTAATTTCTACAACTGTAAATCTGCACAAGGACTTTATACAACAGACTGGGATTGGGATCTAACTGCAGATTTCACGTGCCCAGACAGATGATTCAAAACTTAACGTAGTGCTGTGTCACCAAACACCACACACGTCTCTTGCCAAGCAGAGAGGATGCAATACTATAAAAACTATTAAATTCAGGATGCTTTTAGGGTTTTTTTGATATTCTGAAAGTTTATTTAGCAGAACTACTCTCCATTTTGCAGTAGCAGCGCAGGGTAGCCAAGAAAGAACACGACATACTACATCAGCATGACTTTTGCCTTTTATGTGTCCCAATAAATGCATTTTCAATTCTAACTATTATTAGACATCTTTTAAGATTACTCGTGGCTTCAGGAATTAGGTATAAAAAACCTTAGCGCTTACAAAGCGTAATCTACTTAATACTATACAAGTTATCAGAATGAACCTTTGGGATTCTGCTGGAGGGAAAGCGGGCGCAATGCATCCTAATCCTCTCCTTTCTCTGCAGTTACTCTCTAAGACACGAGAAGCAGGACCTCATTGTGGTCTCGCTCCAGAAAACTTATATTCAGATATTTAGCTTCATTAAAGCTGAACATAGGAAGTTTCTTCAAAATCCTGGTCTGAGAAGTGTCGGGATTTTCCTAAGAGAACTGCACCAATCCAAACGCAATTTTGACATTTTACCCTGAAAAAGCTCTGAAGCATCTGAACCCGAGGGTGGTAGTTGTGAGGTTTAAGCTGTACAAAGGAAATCTCGGGGTACTACTGACATTAAAAAGATTGTTATTATTACCAATAAAAATTATTATTATTATTACTACTCTTCCTCTTTTTTCTAAGCAACAACCTGGAGCGACCTGCTCTTGATTTCCCAATGCAAACATGTTTATGGCATAGAAATCTTTAAAGAGAGCACATAAGAGAATGTAAGTTTGGAAAGCAGTATCTTATTAAATCCATAGCTTGATAAACTGTAATACAACAGATAAAATGGAAATAATTTTAGAAGACTAAAATAAACAAGTAAGTAAATAAATAAATGTTAAAATCCTAAATCCTGGGGGCTTGGCAGTCAAGATGCTGGTATGCTTGATTGTAAGGGCAAATATTCGCTAACACAGGTCTCTAAACCTATATTCAAATAGAAAAGTTACAATTTTCAAGCGTGCTAACATAAAAAAAACGTTCAGATCCAGCTAAAAAATCCTGTTCAGTATGTTCAGTTACTAAAATACGCATTTGTCATGTATTTTCAAGGAATCTTTATGTCTGTTCCAGTACGTCTGTGTTATTAGTTTCTTTTTAGTCTACCATAAAAGGCAAGATTTATTTTCAGCAGTAGTCCAATTTCAGGGACAATTCCACCAGTGAAGCATCATCTCCAACACGAGCTTTATGTCGGATAAATGCACTAACTCACTTTACATGCAGTGTATTTTTGTCTCAGTGTTTCCAACATAGAAGCAGTAACAGATGCTTCCAGTCTAATTTGTCACCCAACCTCTCGCTTCCTCCATCTGAAAAGCAGGCACAGCGTGTGTACAGGCTGGAAGGAGGGGGGTACGTAAATCAAGGCGGGGGGAAAAACGCCTGGAATCGAGCAAACCTTCCTGCTGGGGGCCACGGGTAAACTCTACCGGCAGATGGAATCAGTACTGATCTCGCATTAAACAAGCACAGCACCTTCTGGCATAACTGGTCCTAGTAAAGACCACGTAAAATTAAATGGAAACTGAACTAGGCTGTGGTTTGAGCACAAAGTATTTAGAGTGGATCTTAGAGCATTTCTGTGTGTAGCACAGAAAGCGTAAGGAATCCCAGAATGATATGGGGTTGGCAGGGACCTCTGGAGATCATCCAGTCCAACCCCCTGCCAGAGCAGGGTCACCCAGAGCAGGTCCCACAGGAA
>JAOXNO010000013.1:27085231-27096740 GCA_028565335.1 Limnodromus scolopaceus
ACCCAGTGCTCCAGATGGGGCCTCCCCAGGGCAGAGCAGAGGGGCAGGATGACCTCCCTCCACCTGCTGGTCACACTTTTCCTGATGCCCCCCAAGATGCCCATTGGCCTTCTTGGCCACATGAAGGAACTACATTCCCGGTTCCCACAAAAATGTAATAACTTCATAGCCTGAGTGGCATTATGACAAGGAGCACCCATTACACTTTTACACAAATGTATATAAACACTTACTGATTTTTTTTTCTTTTTTTTTTTTCTTCTTAAAAAAACCATCCAGATTGATGCTGGGTAGTCAGAGAACAGAAAAAGTAAATTTTTTACAAAATAATGCCTGTAACTAAACTTTCCCCCTGTGCAATGTAAGGACTTCCGATGTCTTGCACATCACTAAACCTGATTTTGTGTGCTTTGGTCTGTTCTACATTTTGCAGGCTATGCTTTGACTCAACCGTTCCCTTGGGTTGGAAGAGTATTTATTGCAGTCGTTAATCTCTGCTCCCTCAACTTGTAGGAATAACGCATAAGAACAGTGGTTAAAGAAGAAGAGGTAGTGTATTTCTGTTTCTCTGCTTCCGCCCTGGTTATTATCGCCTCCACTTATCATCTGATGAGAAACACTGATAAAAATTAATTTTTGGAGATGAAATTTATAAAGTGAGAAATGCCTTGGCCAGTATAATAGATCCAAACAACTCCCCTTAGGTCTGAAGCCGAGCAGATGTACCTCAGATTTGTGCAAGAAATGGAACTATGAAATATGAATTTAGATGACCTGAAGCGCATAACAAGTTCCACTGACACATTTCTTAAATTTGCCATTTTGGACTTAATTACGATTGTCTGTGCTTGTGCACACATCCCTACACACCTCATCCTGTTGAGCTTGATTAGGCAAATTTGTAGTCACATTGCAATTCATATAAAGGACAAAGACCATTTTTTAGTGGCTGAAATGTTCAGTGAGAAACAAAAACGAAATACTAACACAGAGATATCCAACATAATCCAATGAAATAATCTGATACACTGACAAAAAGTTTTTTTCCTTTAATCATAACATTTATTTCTAGTCAGAATAAACAAATCACCATGATTTAACACGTGTTTTGCTCTCCTTACACTATGACCAAGCGGTCTAGAGAAAAGAACTAGTAAAAAGTCACATTATCACTGAAATGTTATTCCACCAAAGACAGCAGCTTTCAGGCAAACTTCGTCACTCGAACCCGCTACATTTTAGCTATTTTCACAATCCTGCCCTATTTGAATTCACGTGACAGAATCATTCTCACACTTACTTTTCCTTCTCAAAAAATGAGTTTACTCAAAACCAGGATTTTTCATCTACCTCTGCAGACAGAACGGGAGACAAAATAACAGCTGTAGTAGCTTTAATTCACGCACAAGAACAGTAGCCTCTGATGATAATTCCCATTTTCATTTGAATACGTGACTATTCCCTTTGATTTCAATAGCATTGCTCATTATCATTTAGCATTTGTATTACGGCAGTTCCCGAAGGTTTCAATGAGACTCGGTCCCATTGTCCTCGACACCAAAAAGCACTGAATAAATGGCAGGTCTGCCCCAGAGTCATGGAATATTTACGCACAAGCCCAAGTGTTTGAAGGACAGGGGTCTTAAACTAGGATTGCACTGGGAAAACAAGCCATTACTGGGCATCTACAGGGGTGAGTGACTCTCGCCCCCAGGACAGTGGAGTCTACCCCACCAGAACATTATCAGAGAAACGCAGAATGGTTTGGGTTGGAAGGGACATTAAAGACCATCCAGTTCCAACCGCCTGCCCTGGGCAGGGACACCTCCCACCACACCAGGTTGCCCCCTCCAACCTGGCCTTGAACCCCTCCAGGGATGGGGCAGCCACAGCTTCTCTGGGCAACCTGGGCCAGGCTCTCACCACCCTCACAGCAAAGTTGTTCTTCCCCAGATCTCATCTCAATCTCCCCTCTTTCAGTTCAAAACCATTACCTAAAAAGCATCAGCATTGCCTCTGGGTGTCTGGATGTAACGCACTCGAGCAACCTTCAGCCTTCAGCTGTGCTCCTGATCTGAGAATTTGAGAGTTTGAAGGGTTGGGAGGTGTTTGGGGTTTTTTTTTTCTGCTTATACTGATTTATAATAAAAATATAGACATATCCTGACTGCTGTAAAGATAAAATTGAGCTGTTCTACTTAAAATTCTGAGCTTTGTGGGGGGCTTTTTTTGGCAATTTCTCATGGGTAAGGCTGTAGGATTTTAAACTCCTCTCCCTTTTCCTCCTGTTCCCCTCAGGAAGGGCTAATAGAGATGCTGTGAACGGGAGGATATTTGTGTACCAGGCAAGGAAGGGATTATGTGACCGACCTAAATTTCACACGGACACTTTACACCGACATGTGATAGCTCTGCTGCAACGCACGGCTCTAAATTAGTGTGTAGCACACAACTGATAATACAACAGAATTTCTCAAGTCCAGGAAATTAATAGAAATAAAAGAAGTGTTTTTACGTCCTGTTCCCATCTGTGCCTGTGATGCTGTATAATACTATAGAACTACTGGGGGGTTAATTATTTTTTCATCGGGAAAGCGATCACACTCTGACAGCTCTTACTTCTAACATGCCATGCTGCCCCCAGGCACTGAATAAATTATAATCTGAAAGGAAAAAATAGGAGCTTTTTAAGAAGCTATACTGAAGGAACCTTCCAAAGTTGCATTACTTAGAAGCTAAACTATATATACGTACATTCACCTATATATTTTTATCCTTAGAGTATCATCTACCTGAATGGAACAGAACAATCTGAGCATCCTTTAAGTTGGATGAGAATGTTCTGTACTTTCAATCTTTTAGCAATTACAACTTTTCAAACCTTATCCACCTAGAAAACAACGTAATAACATAATAGTGAAAGTTTAGTAGATTTCTGTTGGATTAAGTTGTCACAGTTTTAAAAACACACCAGATGTCATTAGTTTTAGTTGAACTACTTTTTTTTAAAAAGATCATATTTTTTATACTATTTTAAATAAAACAAATTTATACTTAATTTACTTTTTTCTGTATGTTAAAAACACCTTATTAGAAACATTCAGGTATTTGTGGGCAACTGGTTAAACTCCAGGAAGGACCAAAATGGATCCCCTATTTTCTCTGATTGTGTGATTTTCAACATGTGCTAACAGGACATGGCCCATTTCAGCAGTTCTTTGAGGAGAGCCATTCTAACCCCTATATAATCTTCCAAATTGGAGCCACTATTTTGGCTGAGGTTTTGACAGAATTTGTCCCTGTGCACAGCAGGATTCCTATCCCCTTGGGTCATTCATACCTGACCCAGCTTTCAGAAGCTCAGCAGGTTTTCTAGAAAAGCATTCCTAGACAGTTGCTTTGTATTTGGCTTAGAGAGTTTATGGCCAGAACAAATCAGGAGATTTGTTAGGGATCCCAAAATATTACTCCTGCACTTATCCTCAGGCGAGTCTTCCAAGACACGTGAGGTGTGCCTAGCTCAGACATTGGCATCTCCACTGTTACCCTGTGGTCTGTTTTAGGGGATGGAGATCATGCCAACACAAACAGTTGACTCCAGAGTTTGGTTCTTGTTGCCCCCAAAGTGCCCAGTTCTCTCCACTGGACTCGAAAGGGAGCTTTTGATGACCAGTTGGAAGTCCAGATGTCTACACAGCGCATGCCTCAAGTCAGGGGGGGATGAATCCTAACCCAAGAGACGTCCAGGAAAAAACCCCACCGTTTTCTTTATTGCTAATAATAATCGTAAGTATTTAAATATGTGCCTTTCTGTGTCAAGGAGAATGTCATCTCAAAGAGCAAAGTGCTTAATGAGCATTGCTGTATTTTTTTTTCTTTAACAGCAATATAAAAATATAAGGTAAGAAAAGATGTTATTAGTTACACTGAATTAACTACTGCTATTTTGAAATCTCAATAGAGGATTTTTTTCTGAAAGATATTATACAAATATCGTATTTACCAAACAGCCAGGTCGTGGAAACGCACCGTGACTTCTTTGTGGATTTTATTCAACAGAATATGAAATTTGCTCTTTGTGTCACATTTATGCCACATTATCCTCTTTAAGTTTTTCAGTGCTCAGCCTGTAAAAATGTTCCTGCCTGGAGCCTGTTGGCTCCCACGCCACGTAACTCCAGCCTGGCAGTAACGAGTAAGCCATGGTCAAAACCGCTTACTTCATAACCACTGACAGTCAGCAGATGTGAGCAATTCTCTCGCCCCGCTGAGGATATAAGGTTATGGCTGTCTTGAATATTCTTCCTTTTTTTTTTTTTCTCTCCCCCAAAACCCAAAGGTTGGTTGTACCATCATATTCAGTGACAGCTATAAATTGAATCCTACCAAGTAGCTTTGCCTCTCTCCTTTACACAAACACATATTTATCTTACTCCTTTCTCTCTTTGGTTTTTTTTTCTACTGCCTCACTTCCTTCCCAGCCCTGTGTTTATTCCTGCTGTTTTATAATGTACCTTTTCCAACTCTCTTGTGTCTCTTTAAGGATGAGGGAAAAACGAGAGCCTCCTCGCACATTAGGCATCTGATTCCATAATTATTATATAGCAATACAAAGATTTTTTTTTCATTTTTCATATTTTTCGTTCACCCAAAGCCAAGTTGGATCTCAAGAGCAGATCAGTTCAGGCTTGGTCACAAATGGAGATAGGTGATGGACAGACAGTGGATTTTTGTTTGAACTAACACATCCATCCTTAAGAATAAGGTAACCCCGAGGCAGGTTTGAAGGTCAAGGTGGGTTTCTAAGTTTGCGATGCTGGAGTCAGATTGGCTCAGTGCCTTCTCGTGGTGGGAGAACTCTTTGTTCTGTGATCTAAGGCAGCAGAAACACTTCAAGTGAGCTTTCCCAGCAAGGCAATAATTTCTTTAACACCTGTGTCACAGCAGATTTTCCATTATCAAAATTCAAAAGCTGCAGAATTTTATAACTGTAGGAGCACTGAGTTTCAATTGTCAGGGTGTACTCAAGTACTGCCTACGCCCCAACATGCCCAAATAATAGAATGCACATACAAATGCTTCATGTATTTTAACTGTAGGACAGAATGTAAGCTTTGCACTCACAGGGATTCACCTGGAGAAGGGGTAGGGGCAATTTTGAGATGCTCCAACTTTCCCATAGGTATAACTGCAGCACAGAAAGAAGCTCAGATCTCAGTACTTTATTTTCGTAACCTGTTGTACTCCCTTGTACAGAAATCTACGTATATATTACGACCTGGGGTTTGAATTTTGGAAATAGATTGCCAGAACCTATGGGATGTACCTGAACAGGCCTAGCTCAGCTTCCAACACCCGTTGCCCAAGCACACAGGCAACACTCCTCTTTCAAGTCCTAGAGGGTTGTCCGCTAAGTGAAACTTTTACTCGTGTTATTTAAGAGGGGAGTGGAGCACTGAACAGGGTTATTGTGTACAGGAACCCCCTGGGAAAAAGTATGTACAGCTAATTTATTTCCTTCCTTTTCTTATTTTTAAGAAAATAGTTTGCTAAAAATAAATATTGTTGGAGCAGCCTTTCTACTGGGTTAGATATTTAAGCAGAACAGGCCCATCAATTCAAGATACTCTAAATTCATATGCCAAAAGTCTTCCTGCTATTCAATCAACAAGGTATTCTAATTGAAGACATCTCAAGAGAGCGTGGGGTTTTTTTCCTTGCCCATTTAACTTTTCTGATTTGAATTTGACATATTTTCCTCCCTACTATCAACACCACAGTAGTGCAAAGACCTGGATCCAGACGTATCTCTGCAGCAGCAAAGTTTTGTTACATCCAAATCAAATTTCCCCGAGACATGAAAACTATCTGTGGCAAGTAATATTGCTCTCGCTTCTAAATAACAACTTTCTGAACAGCTGCCCTGCAGCAACAGGAATACACTTCCTTCCCCATTATTAAAAAATAATTTAGTCCCTTCACAGTAAAAAAAAACACAACCAACACAAACCAGGTTGAAAGGTACAGCCCAACAGCACCAGAAAACCTCTGAAGTTTTTTTCTAAGGAATTGCCAGGAATTAAGGAGATATTTTCTTCCTCCTTCCTGATTGCTGCCCCTCCAGCATGGCCCAGAGCGGGCAGACACAGCCTCTGTGGAATCCTTTCCACTTTTCCAGCAGCTGGACACAGCCCTGATCAAAGTTACATTTCTCAGCACAATCCAGCGAGTTCCTCCAGCCAAAACCCAGACAACAAAATCTTTAGCTTTAAGCCTCACCAACAGCTTTCACAAACAGAGCAGCACAACGCAATTCCACAATGAGAATCCAACAGCTCTACCCGCAATGAGTCCATTACAACAAAACATAAAATGAATATAAACAGAAAATACAATATGCCAGCTTTAAAAAAAAAATATATATCAAATACAGAACACAACCAACTCTCAAATATAAACTGTGGATCGCTTCCATAATCCCAACTGTTACTTACTGTAAAGCTAAGGAAAGTTTGTTAAATTTAAGAAGCTGAAAGCAGCAAATCTTCAATTTTTCACAATCGCACCCAAAATCATTACTGAAGTTAAGATCACAACACAACATAAAAATCAGGCAAAGCAAAAAACATTACTGACTAGGCCCTTTTTAAAAGATTGAAGAGCCTCCTAGCCCAGAGCCCTAGAAACGAAGAACGTATGTCACTTTTCTGCGGCTTCACTAAACTAGCTTAAAAATGATTTTGAATTAGATGGTAAGAATGTTTACACAAGACATTTCAAATTAAGAGTTACTCACTTGAATTTAAGCTGAGGAAAATACATTTTTAAATTGAACAGAGAGATGCTGTTCTCAAAACGCACCAGTTCAGCTCCATTTGGGCGCCACCTTTCAGAAAAGAGCATCTCTGCAAAGACATACACCTTCCCTGGGAAAAGGGCTAGGTGTACTCCTGGCTTCTCCTTTCCAAAAATCTTCTTCCCTGACTCTTCAAATACATCCCCCTGCGCTCCTTACATGTTACCCACCAACTTCCCTCTCTCCTGCTTGTGCAGAAAGAAATCGGCTCCAAATGAACGTGTCCACAACGTACATAGGGAAGGGCCCGACCTCAGCAGCTTTGACCCGAAGAGCATTGGGGTCTTTCAAGGAATAAAATGCACGAGAGCAGCTTTGCCCCTCAGAGCTTCCACCTTCTGGCTGCTCTCCCACTACCAGCCAGCAGGGAACATAAGGTGCTCCTCAAGCTATTAAGATGGAAAGGTTTCTCACAGTAATTTTCTTCATTTTTACAGCTTGCATCAATATACAAATTATTTTTAAAAGGGAACAAACATAAATGACAACAAATAAAGGAAAGGCAATACATACATAGCTTCTAGTCTTGCTATGAAGTTTGCTTTTTTCTACTTTAAGAAATCTAGATAAATGCCTCGGCTTTCTATTGGTAACAAGTTTCAATATTAGTCAAATCCAGGATGTGCGCTTTACTATGCTGAAGGGAAAAGACAAGTGTTGACACTAATACAGAGCCTGAAGCAAGGACCCACAAAGAAAATAATTACTGGTGATTTTTCTACTCTTGTGACCAGGCCAACATTCATCTAAGCAGCATTGAGTTCGGGGATAGACTTCCACATAACTGGAACAGGTTGCTCAGAGAAGCTGTGGCTGCCCCATCCCTGGAGGGGTTCAAGGCCAGGTTGGAGGGGGCTTGGAGCAACCTGGTATGGTGGGAGGTGTCCCTGCCCAGGGCAGAGGGTGGCACTGGATGAGCTTTAAGGTCCCTTCCAACTCTAAGCATTCTATGGCTATACCAAGCCACAAATGCAGCTCTAGTAGTGAGCACACGTCTGTCAGTCTGCAGTCATAAGGAATTACCACACCAGCATCCTTAGACATGTATTATTCTAAACTGCAAATGTGTGCAGGTTTTTGTGCACTAACATAGAATCATAGAATTGTTGAGGTTGGAAGGGGCCTTTAAGATCATCTAGTCCAACCATCAACCTAACTCTGACAAAAACCATCACTAAACCACGTCACTGTGTCTACCCATCTTTTAAATCCCTCCAGGGATGGTGCCTCCACCACTTCCCTGGGCAGCCCGTTCCAAGGCTTAAGAACCCTTTCAGTGCAAAAATCTTTCCTAACATCCAATCTTAACCTCCCCTCTTTAGGGAAAATTTGGTCCCAATAACTCAGAATGCCTCTTCTCCTCAACTGACTACAAGGGAGCTGATAAAAGCCAACAGTTCTTTGCACAGAGGCAAATAACTCTATGTAGCCTGAAAACAGAGTAACATTTTGTTAATACGACCAAAATCTACAAGTTGCCAAAAGTGACTGCAAAGATTTGGAGCAAGAAGCAGGCTGTCCAAAATAAACAGCAAAAGCAAAGAAACAAGCTTTCCAGTCTGAAAGATCGTGTTCAGCTCTAAACCAGAAGTAACCTGGACTCAGTGTTAAAAGTGCTGAGAATTGCTCCGAGTTTCTCATAACCCAATTGTGTTAATCACATCAGATAAGCTGAGAGCAAAGGATGGCTGGCACACACGGGGCAGGGAGGGATACTGGCAAGTGGAGAGCAATTAGACAGTTGGCCCCTGCAGGACACAGAGACAGGTAATTATTACCTTTGAACACTGGAAGGCCAGAGGGGCGATGTAAAGAAAACAGTAATATAGCATAAAATTGATCTCTCTACTATGTCCATGATTTTATTCACATAGTAATTACACAGTTCAGTTTATCTCATTTACTGAAGACATTTTAGAAGTGGTCTTGAATTCTTTATGTGGAATGTCCTCATAGTTAGAAAATGTCACTTATATTTTTCATTTCTTTCATGCAAATTAAATTATTCAGAGCCTGAGTGAGATGGTTACTTGAGGCTGGGCCCCTTCTGAGTAGGGAGATGGGGGCAGCGAACAAGCTGGAATGAGGTAAAGTGCAGGAGGAGGTGTCCTACAGTTGAAGTTTTGGGTTTTGTTTTCTATTTAACCTCTTTCCACACAGAATATGAAACAGCGCCCACTAATAATCATAATTCCCTTGGAACACGATGTCTGTTACATCAATAAGTATGCCTTGTTTCCCTCGAAGCAATTTAATTATATTTTGTCCATGATACAAACGCAGAAAGATTGTATTTATAAAAAAAAACCACACCCAAATCTTTCAGCCCTCACACTGTCTTATTCCAGAAGAAACAACATTTGAAATCTAAGCAGGGTTCAGGCAGAATATCCCTAAAACAGAGACGAAGCAGCACATTAGCCATTTTTCTCATTAGAACAGTGGGCTTTTTTAAATCCTATCTTCCATTCCGTTTCATTAAGCGAAGGAGAAAAATCAAACACAGCATCTTTGTAACCGTTCAGAGCCCATGCAGCATGTTAAGTGAAGAGAGAAGGCCTTAGGAAGTAGGAGCAGATGGACCACATTATGTACGTACCCAGGCAGTTTAAGGAAGCATAAGAAGAATTCCTGGGCAGTGGCGACCATAGAAAAACTCGGTTCTCTTGTGTAAACAACTTTTTCCCCAACAGCTGTATTCCCCTTCCTGTTTATTCTTCTCTCCTGCAGAATTCTCTCAGTCCGGTCACATCTGTATTTCATTTATTTTTTAAAAAACATTTCTTTAGCTATCTTCCTAGCCTTTTCAGATTATTAAGGCCGAGGGAATTTGCCGATTCTCATTTCTCCTTTCACAACCTATTCTGTTTACATTTTTACACTTCATTTAGGTTCTGAATTCACATAATGATCCACATGGGTTAGGGGCTTTGCCCACACAGACTGGTTTGCAGGGTTAGAGTCTTCATGGAAGCGATGGAAAATGTCTAGGAAATCATCGTTTTTTTCTGGTTTTAAGACCAAAACAGAGCAGAATAATTAAATGAAAACAGTGTTCAGTTGTTCCTTTTTTTCATTTCAATATTACATTTAATGCTTACACATTTAATAATTATTAGACACGAGAGAGTCTTGGAGCTTAATTTTTGTCACATCATACTTGAGAATGCCTTTTTAATATTGGGGCTAATAATAGTTATTACATTAAAGTTGGACTTCACTTTACCATTTATTTAAATAATTGATTTTTTTAAATATATATTCCGTTGAAACACTACAAGTTCTGCTACTTACGGGAACAGAAATTTTTAGGATGTGTCAGCCTGCCTTTTCTTGAAATAGATACAAGTCTGAAAATACAAAATTAAACCAAGTCTACCTTTTTTTGATTTCAGCCAGGTTACAGGAAACAAGGTTGTTAAAACTGTTGTCCAGCACTTCATTTTATTCTATTTTACAGCCATCTTGCTGAGTCTCACCTCAGACTCTTCTTAAAAATAATGGAGCAGATGATGAACTGCCTCTCAAGGGCAAGCACCAGTCTCTGGAAGCAACTACATTCTACAAGCAATACCTCTTAAGATGATGTCATCTGTTCCAAGAAGCCTGTTTCTATTTTTAAGCTGCACACTCTTATTATGCTTTTAAAAGGGCATCTCCATCACACGTTGTTACTTTGCTTTTAACCCAATAACAATCATGGGTGATATTTAATATACATGAAATGGCTTCAGAAAATCATCGATTTTAGCTTATTGTCTACCCTGAGCCTTACAAATAGTACTTGAAATGGTAATTTAAAGTTATAAGACTATAAAATGCTGTGAAGAACATTTCTGCTTAAGGTCATGGTTTCAGAAAAGGTGCATCTCTCACAACTGCCTTAAAACACTTGAGCATTTTGTGTGTAAAGTATCTTGGAATGTTTCGCTTTCTCCACTTAATGGTACTGAATTTGACATTGAAGAACCTGGAAAAAACATTAGAGCAGAAACCGCCCAGAGAAAACACGCTCATCACTGCAGCTCCATCTGCTTTTACAAGGAGAGACAATAATGACAAAGCAAAAACTACAATTTTGCATAAAGAGCACTTTTTCTGTGTGTTGTTTTTTTTTTCACTATCATAATTTCTAGGTAAATCACGAAATTTAACATTTCCAGCACCATATGCTTTCATATTAAAAAGCCAGTTAAAAAAAGTAATGTTCTTAGTGCTATTCCCTACCAGAATGAAACCAAATATTCTCTTGGTGGCACAGGCACGTACATCACAGAAGTGATGTATGTGTAGGTGTTGCTTATCTTCATACTGTAAGAGCCTGCTGCTACCTCTTTAGCTCTGCCATCACATCGCTATGCTGAGACGTGGATCTTGGGGAGCAGCGTGAGACCATCAGACTAATTTTAGAGGACTCAGCTATCCTGCAGCAACTATTATTGGATGTCCTGGAATCTCACCTATTCATCTCAGAAGCAGCAGCAATCCAAATGGATTTGGGTTTCTTTGGGGGAGGGAGCTTTCTTTATTTTTAAGGAAGATTTAGAACCAAGAGTGATAAAGATCAGGACAAGAGGTAACAGGCACAAACTTGAACATAGGAAGTTCCATCTAAACATGAGGAGGAACTTCTTTCCTGTGAGGGTGGCAGAG
>JAOXNO010000013.1:27096840-27107584 GCA_028565335.1 Limnodromus scolopaceus
GTTCCTGTGGGACCTGCTCTGGGTGACCCTGCTCTGGCAGGGGGTTGGACTGGATGGTCTCCAGAGGTCCCTTCCAATCCCTACCATTCCAAACAGGTATTATGAAAGCCAGCATTTTATTTCACGTTATAGTGCCACATATCTCATACCTAACGTGCAGTCTCCTAAAGCTACTTAGATCTTTCTGACATTTCTAGAGCATAACCACCATCACCTGCTTTCCTATATGCAAAGGCCTACATTTTGGTCACCTAATGGCAAACGTCTTAAGTTTTCCAGATCACAGAATCAAACAATGGTTTGGGTTGGAAGGGACCTTAAAGATCATTGAGTTCCGTCCAAGTTAACCTTGGAATTTAACGTGGAAGTATCACCTAAAAAGAAACAGAGACAACTGAGGTTTACAACTTGGGTGGGTTTTTTTTCTTTTTTCTTTTTTTTTTTCTTTTTTAAAAAACAAAGTTGGTAAACAGTGACCACTGTAGCTGGCTCCAAACATCAACCCCTGACACCGTTATTTGTAACTACGGCAGCCAAGAGTCTATTGATTTCACCACTCTGACTGCGACGGCCAAAGACATTTTTCTTTGAGCTGTTGCTGTACTTTGCTGCTGGGAAAACCAAGAGACTTTCCAGCTCAGTATCGTCTGCAGATGTAATTATCATTAACACATTGACTTTTTAATAATTGAACTAGGACATCAAAACTAAGAGTGTCACCCTCAACTGAATTATATTTATTAGATGTAGAAAAACACTTGGAAAATATACTCCAAATGCACAATTTTGTCCTGGTGGGAAGAGGGTTTAATTGCTCTTTAAGGGTTTTTTTTTTTTCCATCTTTATATTCTATGATCCTCTGAAACTTTGTTTAGTGTCCCTCAGCCAATATTCTCAACTCCCAATTCCTGAGAGTTCTTATTTTTCTAGCAAAGTTAAATTCATTTTTCCAGGAATCACTCATAAGGCATTGTAACAATCCAGATTTGCATTTTTTTCCTACTAATTTAGTAATTCGATTAAAAATGAAAAATAACAACAAAAAAAATCTGTAATGTTATTTATAAACCTGTGTTGTTTACTTACTCTTCAGTTTGTTAACCTCTAAACACATACAGATTTCATTTTCATTTTTTCCCCAGAAACTGAAATTAAGTTTACAAGGATGGCAACTGCCAAGTCTGGTTTTATTTCAAAGTTCAGCATGTAGGTTCCAAATCTCCCCTGAAAGGCTGCAGCAGATGTAGCTTATCCAGACTTGCTGAGATCTTTACAATAAATACATACACTTCAGCGTTTCCCTTCTGACCCTCTAATCAATGGATTTATTTAGATCTTCCTTATTTCCCAGCTGTCCACACAAGCTTTAACTGAGGGTGGTGAGAGCCTGGTCCAGGTTGCCCAGAGGAGCCGTGGCTGCCCCATCCCTGGAGAGGTTCAAGGCCAGGTTGGACAGGGCTTTGAGCAACCTGGTCTGCTTGGGTTGGAAGTGGATGGTCTTTAAGGTCCCTTCCAACCCAAACCGTTCTGTGATTCTAATGTCTAGATTTGATGAGAAAGTCTGTACTGCACTGTGAAAACATTTGAGATGGCTTAGCAAGTCAAATTGAACAGCAGGACATCTTCTGTCTTCCTGCAGGCTGCCCGCAGGAGAGTGTTGCCTGGCAGCACAGCCTACCACCCTGAACACTGGCATCTTCCTTCTCAGGAAACACACGGAAAAGCTTAACTTTTTCCGAGCTGGAGGAAGGACATGGGGAGACTGTCAGCACTTGGGCAATGTGGACTTTTTTACAACATCATGTCAGAACTCACGCTATAGTCACCACACAGATAAAACAGCCTGGATTTAAGAACCTTAAAAGCCTGATCAGGGATGGAGAATTTGGTAAAGGGGAATTAACTCATTCAAATTCTTTTAAATATCACAGTGTTGCCAAGGTGCTGTTTAGATTCTCTGAAGCAACACTTCAGACTCTGAACGTGTGGTGAAGACCCCTGTATCTAGAACAGCACTGGAGTAGCCATGAAACATGTTCATAGGAAAAAAAAAAAAAAGAAGAACAAAGGTACATAGCATTTATAGAACTCTGCATGGAAAAGTAAATACTTCACCTGTTTCCTTGGTTTGACTCAAGTAGCTACAATCACATGGATATCTTCAAATAACACTGTGAAAAGGCTGCTCAGCAGTGCTCTGAGACACTTTGAAAGTGGTCCCATTGCTGGATCTCGCATATTTAGACTGATGCCTTAAGAACAGCAATAGAAAATTCTTTCAAGTACCTCATTGTTTTAAAAGAGAGCTACAAAGACGCCAATGTTTTAACTCAGATTTTATCAGCTCTGAAAATACTGACTGAACTATTGATCTTTTAGCCTGAGCTATTCTGAGGGAAGGTATGAAAACCCCATCTGGATTGATTTAGCTTTGGTCTCCAGAAACAAGGACCGTAGCTGTATACATAATGATACATTTAGGATTACATTATAAAAGGCTACATACTTGAAAAACAGTCCTATAACCGAGCGATATAAATACTGTTAATGCACTATGTGCATTAAAGATCACGAAACCAGCACTGTTTACTTGAAATAATAAAAAAAAAATATGTTTACTAAAGTAATACTTAAGATTTTTACAATTAGAAGCCTGAAGAAAACTTTCTTTCAAGTGCTCCGAGAGGATCAGCTTCATTAACTACTTGCTGGTCTATCACTAGATAATGTAGCTCCACATCAACCACAGAGATGGGATATTTTAGAACCAAAAGCCTTACATCAGTAATTATTACATATTTCTCAACATAAAACTAGCACGACTTCTTAAATTGTTGTTACAGATCCAAAATCAGCTCCAACAACCCAGCATTACACTGCCACACTATGGCACAATTAAGATCTGCAAGCAAGAATAGGACAAAAAGACAATAAAAATAACTCCTCTATTTAATTATTTAGGACTACATTATCCTCTATTAGTTTTGTTTGCCTATTACGTTTGTAAAGCACTAAAACCAAACTGTTGCGTCTTGTTCAGGAACAGCTATCTAGATACAAAAATAAAATCTGCAAGCATAATGTAATGGGTTTTTTGTTTTTCCAAAAAGAAAAAAAGATGTAGTTTTCTTTCTACAAGTGTTAAAATCTTCAAAGACTAGTTTGATCTGCCTGTTGCACAGATGGGGTATGTAGGGGAGTGGATACCAAGGGCATTTCTTTACTTTGTTGGCTACAAAATATAGAGCTTTTTGTTCTCTCCATTACAATGTGATCTGAAAGGGTTTCAGCAGACAGCCAGAGGGAAAAAGGTTCAAAGGACCTTCTCAGAGTTTGTTTTTTGTTTGGTTTTGTGTTGGTTTTTTTTAATCTATTTGAGATAACACTACAGAATCGACATTAATTATTTCCTTTTGTTAGAAGATAAATCATTTCACATCTAGAAATATTTAAAGATACTTAGCATTTCCACATTTTTACTAGTAAGTTTTGTGAGAGCTTATTAAAAAAAAAACAACAAACCACAAAATGTTTTTTTGCTGACCTTGAAGCAAAGTAACCCAGGGTGGTTGAAATTTCACATCTAACTTAACTACAGCATCTCACTGTAGAAAGCATACATTATTTTAATTACTTTGCCATTTATATAATTTATACCTTCCATCACATTTGTTTCGCAAGAAAGCTATAAATCAATTTTGTATCACCATTACCAGTACTGCTTTATTCATCCTGACATTCCATTTTTTAAGTGTT
The DNA here is from genome assembly GCA_028565335.1 of Limnodromus scolopaceus. NCBI lineage: Eukaryota > Metazoa > Chordata > Aves > Charadriiformes > Scolopacidae > Limnodromus > Limnodromus scolopaceus. The sequence continues at coordinate 27,100,598 of JAOXNO010000013.1, forward strand.
TTCCTAATAAATCAAACGTTATACATAAGGAATTGGCTGGGGCCAAGACCATACCAATTATTTTACCTGCAAGAACTTGCCATTATAAACATTTCCCACAAGGCATAATAAAACACATGTCTAGTGCCACAAGACTTACAGGAATATCCTGTACCAAAGCATTAAATAAAGATTAGGATGACTAGCTGGGGTTTCATTTGTTCCACCCCTTCCTTAGTTGCTATTGTCACCACTTCAGTTTACAAAAAATGGCAAAGCCTAGACACACGCCAAGCCTTTCCCGACAGAAAGGTATATTCAAGCTTTTAAAATCCTGAATTAAGTATCTTTCATCTCTAAGCACTTTCAGGCACAGACTGCTTAAGCCCTTGATGGACGGGGATTCTCTGTAGTACATCACCTGTCTCTAAGCCACATGCACATATGCACGTACACTCTTAATATAATTTCTGTTATTAGGCCTCTGCTTTCAGTTATCACACAATTTCTGTCAATTTTTTTACTGTCATTAGCCAAAACACAAGCCCCCACTTTATACCTCGGATCCCAATGACTCCTAACAGTCAAGGTTTGTAAACAGCAAACTGAACGTTATAGTCTTTTAACAAAATCAGCTCTAGAGCCTCACTAGCAAATGTGAAGTTTCCATGAGCATTCCTGAACTGACTGGGGCAGAATCAGTCCAAAGAAGTTCTATACTTGCACATGGTGGCAAATCTGCAGACGACTACCACCTAGGACTTGTGATTTTTGGAAGCCCTTTGGGAGGGGAGGAATACAGCAAACTCAAGTGATGCCGAAGATGATTTATGGAGAGTCCATACTCAGCAGCTTTAGTGTTTGCCCAAGAGTCAAGCTGGACGGCACGAGGAACTGAAAAACAAATTCCAAATTTGCAACCCCTCCCCAAACTCCAACGATAGCAAATTTTCAAAGTGTCTGTTTTTAACTGCACCCAAATATTTAGCAGCAGATACTACAGCATTTCTGTTATTCTGTACATTTTAGCTGTAAAATCAATTTTCCCTTCCCTGGCTGACAGGAGATGTATCTTTTTCAATTTGTTGTTCAGGCATCACAGGTAAGTATTTAAAATTAGATAAACCTCTTTAAAAATATCTATTATTTAAATTAAAAAGATTTAGGCTGAAATTCGACTACTGAAAAATGCAGTTTCTTACTACCGTATCTTTCCTTACAGCCCGCTCTGTGAAGGATACTGTATTCCCTATCAGATTAATTGGAGTTCTGTCACACGGAAAGGATTAGTTACGAGAAATGGCATCCTTAGTGATCCTCAGAAGAATCAAGCCCACCCTTCCTTGTCATTCAGCAGACATCCCCTGCTGTGAAACTACAGGAAACTTCATACCTTCCGGAACTTCTCCATCTGCTTATACAGATCTGGATCCAGCTCCTGAGACACATCTTTCATCCAGAGCAGAGCTCCTCTGTATTCAGTCCGATACTGCTCCATTCTGTTCACTGTCAGCCACGTGTCCGAGATGGCCCGATATCTGAACGTCTCCACTTCTTGATATAACCTACTCAAAGGGGCACGCAGTGCTAACCTGGGGGAAAACACAAAGGAAAGCAAGGAAGGAGAGGAGCACGTTAAAGAAGTTGTTCCACAAAAGGCAGATGGATTAATACAACTCTGACACTTCACTAGCCATCCAAAAAACCATATACAGCCCAAAGAGTTCAATTAGGTGCTAGTGTGTGTTCAGACTGTTTTACAGCTTGGTTGGGGGTACACATGAATGAGGTAATTTTGCACAAATATTGTGTTTGCAACCTTCCTATTTAAGTAGTGACCTCTCACTTACACATGGGAGTGGAAAAGGAACCTTTTCTAACGTGCAGATGTACTTTAGCTAGCCAGATTGCTTACATGTATGCTATTAATGTTCCTCTTTGCAAGTTGCATTTAACAACTCTAAAAATGTACCTGAGGTAATTTTATTACTGGATACATACCACACATGTATCAGGATTGTCATGTTAAGCCCCAGAAAAAGCACTTCCATTAGCCTTTTCATCTTCAAATGTACACGTAAATAAAGAAGTCATCTATCAAGTAGACAATTATCAGATTTTCTTCTTTCTCCTCCTTTTTAAGGAATCTGAACAATGCCTTTGAAAGACACTTAACTTTTAGAAGGATTTAGGCATTTTCTTAAATGTTCCTTCCATCAAGTACACTTTGGAACGGCAGTAGGGGACACTGTTGTCTTCCCTATGCTGTCACTTTGGCTCCTAATGGGATCTCAGAACCAGACAGGATTACTCTAACATTTGCTTTGCTTTCTCCTGCTGCCTCTACTTTCCTCTTGGTTGCCAGTAGCCACTTCACTGGAATGGGTTCAATCAGTCCCACACCAGTGTAGAGCTGGTTTAATGTGCTACTTGGGGACTTCCTAGGCATAAGAGACCTTCTAATTTCAGCTCCAGTAACCAGCAGACTGTCTTCTTGATCTCCAGCTCATGAGCTAGCTATTGGCATGTAACCTAAATCAAAGCAGTCCCAGCTTCAACCTGAGCTTCAAGGTGGCTCAAGGGAAGAGAGACAAACAATTGGTTTTATTTCTATATGAATTTATTTAAAAAGATGTCTTAAAAATGCATTGAGTAAGAGTCATAATAAAATGTGAACTTCCTTATTGCGTCTTTTTCCCTGCACACATTTTTTCCTTATTCTACAAATACTTAGCCAGTCATTCAAAGGAAAATGCAGTTTATATTGATGTCATACAGTGGGATTTCTATAAACAGTTAAGTTTTAGAAAGAAAAGAGTCATGAGGGCTTTTGCTCGAAAGCGCCCTATGTGTGTTTTAAAGACCCCGCTCACGGCTGTTACTGGATGTGCTGATGACCAAACTCTAGCCCAAGATAAACACACGAAATTCTCAGTGCTCTGTACGTGACGTTTTATTTTGAGCCAAACAGCTGCACTGTTAAGCTAAAGCTGGAAAGTATCACAGTAATTAGGAGCCCAAGAAAATCCTGTAGAATATAATGGAGCAGAATTTTCCCTTGCAAATGATGGTGAATTTCAAGCTTTCATAGTCCCAATACCGTTTGGCTCAGAGGGGATCTAGGATCTTCGCTTGGGAGGCTTCAGGGTGTAAGGTGAAAGCAGAAAATGGCATCCAGACTCCTCCTTTCTCCTCTGTCTATTTGAGGTATGAGATTCCACGGCCCAGAAAAAGGCATTCCCTTACCCATTTCCCTGCCCTCCCAGGACCCAGCCACCTCTGCAATGGGTCTGAAATAGCATTTCTCTGCAGGGTGAGAAGTGCCACCAAGCAGGAGAAGGACCTGACATCAGCTCCTTTCCCACCCCACTGCTAGAGAGGCCACGCAGATGCACCTGTACAGCTTTAGAACTGCTGAGCTGAACAGGCAGAGGTGGGGCATCTGGAGACACGCAGATATAGAGCGTCCGGAAGACAAAAAAAACCCCACAGAATCAGGCAAAACTGCACCAAGTATGTCAGAAATATTGCCGATACTACAGCAGGTTTGGCCAAGAATAACTTTCATATCATTTGGTTCCTCACACATTTCGGATGGCAAAATGAATTACGCCAACAGTGAATCAACTACCATTATCCCATGGATTTTGTAAATCAGACAGTGATTCTGACACACATACCTTTGCTGAGACGAAAAGCAGAGGGCCTTTCCTGTGGCTTGCATCATTTTTCCTGCTCTTGTTTTATCCTGAGAACCCTGCGATCGAAGAAATTTCCCCAATTCATTTTCTTCCTGAGACAGAACTAATAAAAAAATAAATGAGTGGTCAAACACGTTATTTAATAGGTTCCTAAAAGCTTTAAAAATGGCCTAACATCAAATAGGTGAAGTCACTCGAAATTCAAGCAGCACAGTAAAAATAAGTAATTTCATGGAATTCCTGCTTTTATTAAATAGATCTGATTCACTCGAGACATACGTTGATGGGTTTGCTGTAGTTTAGAAGAGTCACAAAATTCCATCAGGGCTGAAAGATACCAGGAGAAAAATGCTATTTCTTTCTTGAACAGAAGAATTACATTGGTTGGATTACACAGAGGGCCCAATCTTGGTTCCAGTATCTTTTAGTCTTGGGGTTTTCAGTTTATTTGTTTGGGGTTTTGGTTTGGTTTGGTTTTCTTTAACTTCTTTTTTGCCACCTGGACTGCCTCAGCTGACCTTTGGTAGCGTACCTTCAGTGAAGCTAATTCTGTGTTACACTACCCAAAACACGTTCACTTGCTCTTCTCTTGCTCTCCATTTCTTATGCTTGACTACAAGAACTGACTTTTTCACATGAAAAAATATACTACTTCACTTTAAAGAACATTCATTTTCAAATTACTTTGCAGAATTATTTTACAACTTTAACATTCCACACAATTAAACCACTATATTTTAATTTATATTTCAAATATTGGAAATATTTCTATTTCAAATTAACTGGTTGTTTTTTAAACAAGAAGACGAAGAAAAATAAGTGTTTTTACACTGTCCTGCTGACTATTTCCAAACTGGGACCATGAGCCTTCACGATCTCGCATCTTTACAAAAACACTTCATTACGGCCTCATCTATTAGTCTTTCAAAGCAGCTGTCTCCTACAGCACCAATTTCTCCCTACCACCAACAGGGAGAATGGACTAACATAATGAGAGAAGATCTCTTGCAGTCCTTTTGTCATTCTTCCAAATGCTGACAGTCAAATCCAATGCAGACTCATAGCACAGTCTGGTAGAACATGTTTCATGCGCATCTTTGCATCAGAGATTTCATCTGCTACTGTGCAACACTTCTGGAACTCAATAAACTGCTGTTCTGTACTCTAATTTTACCTCCAGATCCTGAAACTTCGTCTCAAACTCTCTTTGGACAGGCAAAAGAAAAAGGAAAGTCTGGAGAAAATATGGACAATATTCCACAAAAGAAAGTAAATTGAAAGATGTCTCCAAAGCTGGATCCTCTTTTCTAGGCCAGAAATCACAGTAGCAAAGAATCAAACAATATTGATTGCAGAGAACCTTTAGAGGTCGTTTAATACAACCTGATGTTTGAAACTTCCCAAATGAGGCCCCTCCCTGTCTCTCACTAATGACTGTCACTAATCACTGTACCCCTATTACAGCCAAGTCAGCATTACCAAATTCATCATAATAGCATGGATTACTCAATTATAAAACTATTAATAAGCCCAATATTCTTCATAGTCAATCCTGATTAAAAAAAAAAAACAAAACAACAACAAAGCAAACAGTTCAGAACAGAGTTAGGATTTCTAAGACAAGACACTTCTGAATTTAAACTGGACAAGCAATTAATGGGGGAAAAAAACAACTTAAAATGCAAACTTTCTCCCATAATTATTGCTACCCATCACTGCATAATATCAAATGTAAAACTTAAGAACTAGAAGATCTTCAAGCAAATAAGCAAGCCTGCCTTTAGCTGCTTGCAAAGAATGTTATCTTTATTTTTAACTAGGATGAAACTAGTAGCTCCCCGTTTTCACTTTGACTTTTTCACTTGTTGGCTGATTCCATAACGCAGGCCTCCTTGCGGCTTTAGTGACTGTATTTGATCATACTTACAACAAATCCTTTTTTGATACAGTTCAATTGCTTTCAGCAACTCCATACATGTTCTCTGAATAGAATGGAACAGCTGAAATTGAAACAAAATACACAAAAAAATTTCTAAGGGCATGCAAGAAACACTGACAATTAAAACACAAGAAAGAGCTTAATTTTTTGCAGAAACAATTAGGGATCAGTATTTTCTTCTTGAACAATGAGTAACCATTCCAGCTTGAAAGTAATTTTTCCTTATCACTTTTGTTTTACTTTCAATTAAGTCGTTCACTGAAACTACAGACAGACCAATCATAACTTACAAAAGGAAAATAAAGACAAAAAGAATTTTGGAACCAGATCTATAGTAAACAACTGAGAGTTAACCAAACTATTAATGTTGGGTTTGGTTTTTTTATTGCTATCTGCGGACACATACGAAGATGTAAGAGTCTTCGTCCCTAAAAAAAGCTCACAGCAGAGCAAAAAGTTATCAAAATATCTCTCTTGCTCATCACATGAATTTATAATACTGTAAAGTCTAGTGGAACAAACTTGCGTGGTTAAGCCAACATAGAAACTTGTTGATTTAAACTGGATTTTTTATTGGCATAGCTCAGGTTTTCTAACCAGATTTATAAAACAGCAGTGTCCAAAGGAAGTAGAGGTAAAAAAACCAACAAGCCAGTCTTGATGAATTTTGGAGATTGTTTCTAGGAAATTACTACTCTGTCTGTTTAAGACCTCCAACCTGTAATTTAAACTCCACTGTATCAAGCATTACACAAATATAAGCAAAATGCACTACTGGCATGCTAACTGTCCTCCTTGCCATCTGTACATTTACAGATGTAACATTTACATTTACATGTGTCTTGTCTCTTAAACTGAGAGCGTGACCTGCAGTTGAGAAGTTGTCCAAGTGCAAATATGCTTACAGTTCTTTATCCAGTAAACACAACTTTCCCTATTTCCAATCCCTCCTGAGCTAACGAAGCACCCTTCCTGATGAACCTGCAACACAGTTAGCATGGAGGAACTCAGGTATATATTTCTTAAAAACTGTTCCATCCTTCCAGCTTGTTTTCATAGAATTAGAATCATAGAATTGTCCAGCTTGGAAGGGACCTTTAAGATCATCGAGTCCAACCATCAACCCAGCACTGACAAAAACCATCACTAAACCATGTCTCTAAGCACCATGTCTGCCCTTCTTCTAAATCCCTCCAGGGATGGTGCCTCCACCTGGGCAGCCTGCTCCAACATTTGATAGCCCTTTCAGTGTAAAAATTTTTCCTAATATCCAATCTGAACCTCCCCCGGTACAACTTGAGGCCATTTCCTCTTGTCCCATCGCCTGTTCCTTGGGAGAAGAGACCGACCCCCCCTGGCTACACCCTC
>JAOXNO010000013.1:27125408-27138342 GCA_028565335.1 Limnodromus scolopaceus
CCTCTTCCAGGGCTCTGCCACCCTCACAGGAAAGAAGTTCCTCCTCATGTTGGGATGGAACTTCCCATGTTCCAGTTTGTGCCCATTCCCTCTTGCCCTGTCCCTGGACACCACTGAAAAAAGACTGGCCCCATCTTCTTGACACCCATCCTTTAAGTATTTATAAGCATTGATCAGATCCCCCCTCAGTTTTCTCCAGACTGAAAAGACCCAAGTCCCTCCTGAGGAATTTCAGGTAAGGTTTAGGAGGTTGTATAATTTCCCTATTTGGCACTGATGTGGCCACTAACAGCAGGTCATACCGGAGTGTGGGGTACATAGTGCAGATGGTGTGCTGACAAACTGGGATGGATTTATGGCAAGAAATATGGGATTGTTTTCTACAGCTGTAGAAACCCTAGTAAGATAGTCTTTGTGTTTAAACACAGTAACAGTAAACAAATATTTTCATGGGAGACAGGTCTCTTAATAGGGTCCTCAATCTTGCAGAAAAAGGTGTAACACTTCAGCAGCTGGAAGTTTGGCATATAGGAAACCTGGTGTTAGCTCATTTACCTTTAGATGTTGTGCTGTAGACACTGTTAAGCCGTGTTGATCATCTAGAGCTCTTTTTAGAGCAAATATAGAGAAAAAGATGCATTTTAGGGTGTGGTTTACCTGATTTATTTTAGTTTCTGATGAGATTGATCATTCTCCTGACATGAGTTCTCTTGACTAGGAGGGAGTAACAGGCTGAGGTGTAAATACTTGCGTTATTGGTATTACCAATTAGTCTAATAAATTCGAGGTATTGCTGGTTTTGAGAGAAAAAAATACTCATTGAGTTATTTCTTTCTTCTCAAAAGGGAAGTGGTGCTAGTAAGTGACAAAAGGTCTTTCTGTGGCGGATGAGGGTCTGGGATCCCTTCAGCCAGGTCTGCCATTGGGTTTTGGTAGTTTTTCTTCAGAAGCGGACCTAAGAACTCGTTGTGTCTTTTAATGGTGTTTATCTGTGCGAATGTCCCAGAGCAGGCTGAAAAAAGAAAATCATAGAATGGTTTGGGCTGGAAGAGACCTTAAAGATAATTTAGTTCCACCCCCCCCGCCGTGGGCTCATAGCACTCTAAGGAAATACTTCAGCCATTGCAGGAGCAGAACTAAGACACAAAGGGAGATTTTATTTGGTAAATTCAGGCAAATAGTCCAGAATAAACCCTGATTCTGAAAAACATTGTATTTTTGTAATCATGGAACTATTTTTTTCATGCCAACAGTTATATATGCATGTGAATATACCTAAAATCAGAGATTTAAGCTACCTCATTTCTAGTTTACTTGAGTCCAACATTCTGCAAGTTACAGACAACTTCTAGTATCACCCAGCTTAATGTCTTAAAGCATTAGCTGAGATTACTATATAGCCTCAAAAAAAATAGTTTTTAAACCTTTATTCCTCACTATAGTGCAGGTATTTCTTAATCTTTTATCATGTTTCATGTAGTTTACCACCAGACATGGATTTTATAAATATAAGCAAGTGCCATCTGGTTGTTCTAGCACCTCTCTTATCTCCCATGGAGATATTTATAGTGCAGCAGAAATACAGAAATGTAACTACAGAAAAGAGTTATTGCAAGCAATGCATGAAATAAGGTGTACTTACTACTTCTCACAAGCTTAGTTCTTTGGCAAAGCTGACTTGATGCATGAAACTCCCTGAAACGTGGTGCTACATTCATTTTGTTACATTTTTTCCCCTTATAGGCAAAGTACTCTAGTTGCTCGAATGAATTAATCAGTTGATCCACTCACCTTAAAAAAAAAAAGTCTATTTTTTTCTGTTTTATAGAGCTCTGCATCCTCTTGCAAACTGAGATTCTTTGGATGACATAATCAAAATTGCTGTAGGATTCAAGTAAAGATAAAGTACAGCCCTCTGAGGTGTAATTGTTAACCGTACTGCAGTTGGAAATGTCACATTTCATGGGCAGAGAATGGATTTTCCCAACCCTTAATGGCACAAACCTGGAGCTTTTGAAAGAGTGAGCTAGCAATAAATACTAGCCCGCTTCTTGTAAGATCTTTTCTGCATCTGAGCCTTGTCTTACACTTTGCCCCAGCTGCATTTAATTCCTGAAAGGACAAATAAAGATTGGAATCACGTGTTGACTCAGTGAGACTCACCTTCCAGTCATGCTTACTTTATCATGTTGCTATTACAGCATACTATGGGATTTGCTCCTCTTGTCGTTTCATTTAGTACATTCTCCTGCATTTACTGCTATCTGTATAATATAATCTTAACAAATGTGTGGAGGGGTGGTTTTTTGTTGTTTTTTTCCCCCCAAAAACCCTAGGTTATTATATTTCTCTAAGTAATAATACTGCAGTTTAAATAAGAAAATGGAAAACCATCAGGAGGGGGAGAGAGTAAGCTAGAAATTCAAGTATTTTGAAAACCCAGCGGTAGCGAGCTGTTTGTCAGTTGAACCAATGAGGATGATAGTTTTCCCTTTTGTAGATTATTTTCTTAAGATTTCTCCAGATTTGCACATGCTGTAATTCTGTCCTGCATTTAGATGTATCTGTGAATTTGTTACTTTTGAAATTTACATAGCATCAGATATCCCAGCATCCATATTGAAGATTTGTCATCTTTTTTGGACTGTAACATTATTATTATTAATTGATGGTTGAACTTTCACACACTAAGATGTTTTTAAATCTTCCCTGTAACTTTTCACTTACCCTCTATTTCTCATCCCCATAAGGACGTACAAATATTTCATGCTGTGTTTTATGGATGCAGTTGCTGCCTGTTTGAGTTTCTGCTCAAAATTTGGAAATCAGGGGGAGGGAAATGATGCTCCCCTTAAACTTTCTGCAGTGCCTTATGTGAATATTTTTGGTCTTTTGGGTCCTCTCTGATCCATCTGCCAGTCTTTTTATTTTTCTTTCCACAGCACTCCCGGTGTCTGGAACACCACTGCAGTTTACAAATGTCTTTTCAATCTTTAAACTGTTTTCAAATTTCGTAGCAAAATTATCTGTAGTTTAATGGTGTTTAATTCTTGAGTTTGTGTTCTGCTGTTTTGTATTTATTTCTGTAGTTAGATAATTTAGCTCTAAAAGGTATTTAGTTTGTGTTGTTTGAGTATATTTCAGACCTGTAGATGAAAAGCCAATGGAAAGTAGATTATATTCTTTTGCACATTAACATTATGAAGTGAAGGAGCCAATCCATACAGGATGGAAGAGGAATATATCACTCTAGAAAGTGATATATTCCTACAGGCAGATTAGTGAGAGGCTAATGTAGACCAATTCTGGTTATCAGTTGAGGAAATTATGCTAATGTAAGGCCTGCTTGGCCACTTGTGTCTGCAACAAACACAATTCCAGCTTGATGATCTGCTGAAAACCTTTAGCCTATTGGCAGTGTCAGAGATTTAATTAATTAATGATTTGTTTCTGCTTTTGTAAGCTGGAAAATATGTGCTAGGATAGTGAAGCTGCTGAGATGGCAGCCAGGTTTAGAATTAGAGGGCTCCAGGCTGGAGTGGTACCAGCAGCTCTGACTATTAAGGTAGGACCAAAACTTTGCCAAAGAGGAGGGAGCCTGTAATAGTGGCTTTCATGGTGTTTAAGCAGCATTACTTGTGCACTTAAAATGAAACAGTTTTGAGTGAAAATAGTGAGAGTTTTCTGTGTGCAGGATTGGTTTCACTCCAGATATTGTCCAAAGTCTTCACTTTTAATGTTGCTGTCTAAGTGGAGGTTAATATGCTCTTTTTGGCAATTCATGATGAGGGAGCTGTGCAATATTTCTCTTTCGTCTTGGCTGGTTGACACTGAACATTGTTGTTATTTTACTTTCTTCCACTATGCTACAGTATTTCTCTCTCTCCTTGTCATTATCAAGCTCCTTGGATAGTCTTGCAAGCAGCACACGAAGTAATCTTTCCGATCAGATACTTTTAATTTGAATGGCAGGGATGCAGCATGTGGAGTCACCATCTATTTTTCATACCTGACATTTTGAATCAAAAGAGCTGTGGTATTTGTTTAGATGGACTTGGTGTTTGTGGAAATTCACCAGAGAATTAGTGAGGTGTTCAAGAAATGGATTTACCCTTAATAAAGACAAGTAGACGGTAGGAAGGTGAGAACTGGCATGGTGGCAATTTGCACTGATATCTGTTTGAGAACAGTAATAATAATAATAAATTCTTTTTAAGTATTTACTTGAAAATATTAATTTACACACACACACAACCTGCAGTCATCAGCTGTACTCTGAAATGCAGATATACTTGAATTGAGGTTATCTTCATCTACTGTGGGCTTGGGTAAGCAATCCAGCCCCTGCAGTATGCTATGAATTTATTTTATTGTAGTCTGCAAGAGTATTATTGAATAATCCCAGCACAAACACAAACCCTGTAGCTTGGGCCACTCTGCATACAGTTCCAAATAGTAATTTCTTTCCCAAAGAGGCTTACGGTCTGAAAGAAAATGCAAAATGGGAGAGAGAGAAGGATCATTGTTTCTGCTTCATAAATGAGAAATTGAAACACAAACAGATAAAATTATTTGTGAAAAAAAGCCTATGACAGAGCTGCCCAAGGGTTTTTACATTGTTTTACCGCTGCCTTTAACCATCCCATCTTCCTTCTAATATTTTCAGAGGCTAGAAATTCCTGAGGTGGGCTTGCCTTTCCCACAAGGTTGGGGATAAGAAGGGAGCAGGGTACTGACAGAAACTATATTTAATAAATAAAACTTCTTGGGAGGAGGTTGCATCAACAAAATAGTTCATTGAATAGATTTGCATGGTGGTGATGTGAACTGAACGGCACATTTTCCATTAAGTACTGTTCTTTAGGAGGCAATAATATAGTAAATACAGGCTGAAGCTCCCGGATGTTACCATATTCTCTTTGATTTGTTCATGAGAGTTGTTCCATCTAAAAAAGAAAATCTTGTAATCATGATATTATTAAAATATTCTTGCCCCTTAAAAAGATGAGTCATCTAATTGTTAAAGCTGTCCTGGAGACATTTCATATGCTAAGGGGATGAAATTCTATTAAAAAAATTAAATCTAACAGCTGTTATACTGTGAAGTGTAGATACTGCTTATTCTCCAAAGTGTGAGAATAATTCTACTACACCAAAAAATAAATCTTGTAGCACATTAACTATTGCAAGCAACTACAGAGATTGATTTACTTTCAGCCACCCATTAATTCTGTAAGCACTTCTATATTAAAATGTATATCTACTGAACTTTCTGAGGGTATGATCCTTAATAGATATTTCTTACCTAGTAATACTATGGTTTGGTGTCTCAGATTCCTACTGAGTGCCCTCAACAATCCAAACTGCAGATAATTTCAAATATTTGATTTATTTCCAAAACATGTTAATGTTCAATTTTGTAAAGTCTTACGATATTTGCTTGAAAAGAAACTAAGATGAAGTCATTCATGTGCCAAAGGACTGTTAGTGATAGAATGGAAGTGAAACCATGCATCATGGTTTAAATAATCTCTGAGATTTCAGCAGGTTGAATCAGATCTTCCAGTGCTGTATAATCTCTTTGCTCTCCAAGGCAATCTGATCTGGCAGTCCTGAGATAACCACATCGCAACAGAAGATATTTTTCAGTTCCTTATGACATAAGGACTTTATGTTATTTTTTTACAGCCTAATACAAAAAATGTGGCATTGCTTGAAATTGAGGAACAGAACATTGGTGAAGTTTCAACCTCTAATACCCTGAGACCTCCTGTCTGAGGGAAATATCTTTACCAATAATTTTCTTTTGTTTTTTTTTAGTTTCCCCAAAAGGAGTTGTGGAGGCTGCTATGCTGAAAATACTGCTAGTCAAACTTCGGTACATCTTTGCCTTTGAAAAACAAACTACTTAATTTTCTGAAGTATAAGGCAGATTTATTTTTTTTAGGTCTTGGGAAATATCAATTATTATTGAAAATCCTATTTTCCAACCCTTTTCGTGCTATGCTTTTGAAAAGCACTTCACCTCACCATAGGAATATAATTGAGCTGAATTGAGAAAAAAAGATTGAAGTGTTCTTTTTAAATAGAGAAGGTATTTGTTCTTCCAAATACTGCTTCATCTTTCATTCAGCAGTGATTTTTACAGCCCCCTCCTCTTTTGGGAACAGCGTGGATCATTTGCCCCAGGAGACAAGCTATACTCTCACCGAGATTCAATATTTTCTGTTTGTGCTGCTCCTTTTTTTTCTGTCACATATTAGTATATTCCACGTAACTAAAGACAGCAGGTTTCCTGCACGTTGCTCATGAGGTTATCTTCAGTCTGGTTCTGTGAGAAGTGTTTTGATACCCTCAGAATGTTTAACAAAGGGGAAAACGTTGTGGGCAACTGAACCATTTTGCTCACTAGATTGATGTGCTGTAGCTCAGCTCAATCCTGCTGAAGAGAATCAACGTTTACTGGGGATATGCATAAAAAAATCTTGAGATTCAGCTTCTAATTCAGGGTTTGAAAAAGGCTCTCAAACTCCATAGATACTGTTAGTAAGAAGACTTAAAATACCCATGTAATTTTGGAGAAATCATATTGTTTTGTTTATTGTGAAAGCACATTCTATTGATCATTTGTCATTTTGAGTTGTCGAAAACGTGGATCATCTTAATGCTTCAAGAGATAAAGCCTGCTAAAATTTGCTGTTTTCTCCTGATCAGCTCAGTGATTTGTGTCACAGTAGTTTACTGTGCTGAGCTGCTGCAGTGAGAGATCTGTCAGCTTTTCCATTATCACATCCTTTGTGGAGAGGATCCTAATTCATTCAATTCCCATCAGGATAAAACTTGGCTTATAATACATATTATTGGTAGTTTTAAATCCGTTTGCATTTGGAAATGCAAAATGTGTCAGATTCTCACAGCTCTATTTCTAATCTGTTGCCTCTACAGCAGAAGAATTCATTAGTCTGAATTCTGGAAAATAAAATATTCAGGGCTAGACTGTTCCTTTCAGCACAGCCTTGATCCGTGAGTGATGTGCAATCTGTGCAGCTCAAAGACATTGTGCCTTTGAGATGCTTTCCTCTAGTTTCTTGCAGTCTTGCTTCCCTCTGCTCTACACCAACAGCTCCTTCTGACTTCCCCTGTTGCTCTTCCCAATGAATCTCAATGGTGAAAAATGTGGTATTTACTAGGTCTATTTACTAGAATACAAGATTAAGTAGCCTGCTTGTTGGTACAAAGGCAAACCTGTTACAAACCTCGCTGCTCTGACAGTGGAGCACAAATCCAGTGTTATCTTTCCTTTTTGAAAATGCAATGAACAATTATTTTTTGGTTTTTTATGATATATGTTCTAAGGATGAGAAAGTAATGCAAAATTTCACTGAATGGATTCATTGTGGCAAAGTAAAAATTCAGAGTTTGAGCCCTTTAAACATTGTTTTCAGGACCTACAGGTCCAGTCCAAAGTCTCGATGATTTCAGTGACTGCTGGTTCAAGCTCCCGTAGTCCTTCTGTTCATGTCAGTTGAGAACGTCAGGCCCATTGAGCTCAGTTCTGTCTCTTGGCAATGGCCTCAAGTTTTGCCAGGGGGGTTCAGATGGGATATTAGGAAAAATTTTTACCCCGAAAGGGTTTTTAAGCCTTGGAATGGGCTGCCCAGGGCAGTGGTTGAGGCCCCATCCCTGGAGGGATTTAAAAGACAGGTTGCCATAGCGCTTAGAGACATGGGTTAGTGATGGGTTTTATCAGAGTTGGGTTGATGGTTGGACTCAATGATCTTAAAGGTCCCTTCCAACCTAGACAATTCTATGATTCTATGAGTGCCTTAAAATGGAAATGAATGCAATCTAAATGAGCTAATTAATCTAAACCGATTAATACTGTAACTCAGTCTAAGCAAAGATATGATGCCTATGACCTCATCTCTCACGTTAACATTTCTCTTTTGAACCAGTAAAAACAATGCAGAACTGAATATTTAAGTTGAGTAATGTTGAAGACATGGAGATATTTAGCCATAAAAAAATGTTCTACAATAAAAAATATAAAATTGAATAAAAAAAATTTATAAATTATAAATATAATTATAAGTTAAAACCTTCTTCCTTTCTACTGGTTTTATACTGACCTTTGTAAAGCTTTTTTGAGAGCTACAGAAGAATGTGGACAATCATAACTATCTTTATTGGTGTTTGTTGGCGAGATCTGTGCCTTGTGGTGGGATCACATGGAGGGAAATACTACCCCTGGTAGAGAAATGCTGAGTTATGAACCACTCAGGGACGCTGAAGATGTGCAGGTTCATTGGGCAGGATGGGACGCTGGCCGATGTGATGGAGAGGGTTCTGTCTACTATCCTGGAGAGCTATGGTGACAAGGGGAGATTTTTGATGACTGGAAAAAGGCGAACATCATACCTGGGGCCATAAAGGTGATGAGGGAGGTGCAGCCTGCTCAGCCTGGCCTCAATCTCTGGAAAGACTGTGGAGCAAATCCTTCTGGAGACTATTTCCAGGCACACAAAGAAAGGAACGTAATAAGGAACAACCAGCGTGGATTTGCTGGGAATAAGTCACCCCTGAGCAATTTAGTAGCTTTCTGTGATGAAATAACCGTCCCTGTTAGTAGCTGGGAGAGAGCAATGGCAATTGTATGCCTTTACTTTAGTAAGCTTGTGTCAAAGTCTGCCGTAGCATCCTTATAGCCAAATTAGGGAGATGGATGATGACAAAGCAGCTGGAAAACTGGCTTAATCCCTAGGCTCAAAGAGTCAGTGGTTTAAAGTGGTTTAAAATTCACGTAGCCACTAGTGTAGCTCTTCTGAGGCAGATCCTGGGCTAATATTGTTTAATGTCTTCATTAAAGCCTGGATGATTGGGTGGAACACCCTCCCCGAGCTCATGGCTGCCACCACACTGGAGGAAACAGCTGATTGAGGGCAAAGCTGCCATATGGGGGCATCTTGAAAGGCTGGAAAAAGGGGCTGATGTCCTGCTTGATGTGCCTTTGTCTTAACTAGTAGATGCGTATACATAGACTTAACTCAGGACAGATATTAAGCAGGAAATGACTATTATCTCTTCTGCCGTATGATTTAATGATGATGAAGTGCTTTAAGTGTAGGAACATTATTCCTGTTTAATAGAACAATTAATCAGTGACATGGTTCAAATCTCTGCACGCCACTGTGCCCTGCCTGGCACTTAAGATAGGAAGCAGAAGACCTACCACATAATGTGCCCTAAAATCGCTGTACTGCACCCAGGTACTGTCAGATTTGATAGACAGGATTCCAAAGAGCAGTTATGTAAAAGTCTTGCCACCACCTTAGTCATGCCAGGATTTTATTTCTAATAGTAGAATCATGTCAACTGGGTACAGCCTTTGGAGAAAATAGCACAAATTCACCTTACATCATGTTGCTCAAAAACACAGAACAAACTTTGTCATGAAAAATACATATATTTCAGTGTTGTAGAAATGTGGAAATGCTGCTACTTGCTCCCTCTTTCATCACATCAAAGCCAAGCTCTTCTATTAAATTGCTGTAAATGTGCAATGAATGGACTTAAGAGTTTCAGGTATATGTTTCTAACTGAAGCAAGAATTTTGCCCATGAAGCTAGACTAATCAAACAACAAAACAGTGAAAAAATATTCAGTGATCCTCAGTGTGTCAGGCAGGTGTGGCTGCTCTGTGGGCAACCACATGGAGGGCAGCAGGGCTTTCTTTTATAAAGCTCATGCTCAAGTTTCAGTAGGAATTGATTGAAGAAGGCCTGAAGTCTGGCATGAATGGGAGGGAAGGTGTTCTGTGGTGGCCTTACAGCCAGCGTATCCTTCTAACATGAATTTTCTTTTGTTCCAAATTAACTTCTGTGACTGAGGAAGGAAACTCCATAAGGCCCTTGTTGCCATTAAGAAATAATACTGTTTTGTGTTGAGGAAATGATTGCTTTGTATGGCTAGTTCTCTCCACCTCTTCTGAAAAAAATGACTTATTTAATTTCAACATATAAAAGTACTTGTTTAAACTTAATGTCTTGTATACTTTTCCAAAAAGATATTCTCTAACCCTCTCACTAGAAAACAATAATATATCAGTGTGAAAAAAATTATTCCATTTTCTGCATATTGGCTCTTTGAACAAAAGTAGGCTATGAGTATTTTACATTAACATAGACTTACATTATAGTAAACCTTTATCTATAATGACAAACATCTCATCTTAGGTATTTTTGAGTAAGATTTAATCAATTATAGCCATTTTTTCCTGTGCTTGGTAGTCATTAATGAAGCTCATAATTTCTCAACTCCACTCTGCTGAAAATAATGAAATTAGATCAATAGAGTTGTGTTTAATGGCTTGTGTTATACAGCTCATCTGAAAGAGCTCTAAACGTACATTTTCATAAGGTCTGCATTACTCAACTCATTGACCGGAGTGTGGTGATGAGCTAATGCTGTTATTTTTAGTTCCTGCAGGTTCTATCCGAGGCGTTTCAGAGATAAAGAGCTGGAGGGAATGACTGCATTGAACAGGGGAGCAGGGTGCATTATGAACGGCTTCTAAGTTCTGTTTTTCAGGAGTGGAAGTTAGTCAGACTTGAATAGTGTTGTAACTGCAGTTTCTTCATTTTAACCACCCCAGTTTATAGCCTTTGGGAATATGCCCAGTTTCACATTTTCATCGACTGTGTCCATTGGCTGAAGGAGCAATGAAATTGTGGTGCTGGACGAGACCCGGGTGCTGTCCTGTGTCCAACCACAGCATGAGGGGAAGGTCCAAAAAGGTGCAGAGAATTGAGCTGCAGGTCACGTACAGATTGCAGCTTGGTCCCCGATCCCTCCATGTGAGACCATAACCATGAATTTTTCATACTTCTACCTGTTTGTTACACTTATTGACCATTCTAACCCTGATGTACATTGTCTACAATGTACATCTCTGCTGATTGACAGCCAGCTGAATATGAGCCAGCAGTGTACCCCGGTGGCCAAGAGAGCCTATATCAGAAAGAGTGTGGTGAGGAGGAGTAGGGAAGTGATCAACCCCCGTACTTGGCACTGGTGAGGCCCTACCTCAAATAATGTATTCAATTTTGGGCCCCTCACTACAGGAAAGACATTGAGGTGCTGGAGTGAGTCCAGAGAAGGGCAATGAAGCTAGTGGGGGGTCTGGAGAACAAGTCTGATGAGGAGTGGCTGAAGGAAGTGGGGTTTAGTCTGGAGAAAAGGAGGCTGAGGGGAGACTTTATCACTCTCTACAACTACCTGAAAGGAGGGTGTAGTGAGGTGGGGGTCGGTCTTTTCCAATTAACAGAAGAATGGACAAGAGGGAATGGCCTCAAGTTGTGCCGGGGGGGTTTAGATTAGATATTAGGAAAAAATTCTTCACTGAAAGGGGTATCAAGCATTGGAACAGGCTGCCCAAGGAAGTGGTGGAAGCATTATCCCTGGAGGTATTTAAGACGGGTAAACATAGTGCTTAGAGATATGCTTTATTTCTGGCCCTTTCCTCATGCCACCTGCAAGTTTAGCTATTCTGGGGAGAAGAGATGCACATTAAACAGAAGCTGACCTTTTTTTTTTTTTTCCCTGACCATAAAAGTCACTTTTCCCTTTATTATTTTTATTAACATTGTGCTGTAAGAGTACCTGTTTGTCTACTTTGGTTAGAACTCCTTACGCTTCCCCATCACCTTCTCTAGACTTCATTAATTGTAACTGTGTTTCCAAAATGTAAAACACATATAATTTTTCAGATTAACTGCAGAGTCATAGAGGAATATTGAGTTTTAGTACAGTGTTTTGTATTCTCCTATGCAAGGTACCAGACAGAGAAAATGGAAAATGATAACATTATAAAAATAATTAGCTGTGTTCCATTTCTTGTTGGAATTTTTTAGTTCAGGGGAGGATTGTGACTGGTCCAAAGGAAACCTGGGTTCTTAACCTTGTCTTTGCTCCTGCTAGCTTTGTTGTTATAAAGACGTTAGAAATTTACATGAAGAACCTGGTTGAGTGCCTCTTAATGAACCTTGTTGGCTCAGGTCCAAACTGTTTTAAATAATTAGAAAAGTAAATATGGGGCCCCACAGGATATTTTCAAAGGCACAAAGGACATTTGGGTAACCCACTCCCAGGACAAATCTAAGGCTCGCTGCAGTTTGTGCCATTGAAAAAGCCCCATATCTACATAACTTTACATGAGCTGAAAAATCTGGTCCATAGATACTGGCATATTTCTGCAAATTAAATCTTGAAAAACATCTAATTAAAAAAAAAAAAAAAGACTGAAGAGCTGGAGCAGTGGATTGTGTCAAGATGTAAGATTCGTAATTACAGCACAGGAAATGGCAGCAGATGATGAAAGATCTTTGTCCTGAAAATCATGTAGCAAAAACCTCTAAGCAGCTGGTTAAAGAGACCTATTAGCAAGTGCCTGAATTTCTCCCAACCTTCTGTGTTATGTTATATGAAGCGTTCTCAGCTGATGAGAACACGCAAGTGTAAAGCGGCGACTGATTTTCCTTTAGATAAACAGTAGGAAGTGCTAGTAATTTCTAGTTTCTATTTGTTAAGCTGGTACTCCATAGCATCAGCCCAGCAAAAGCAGTTTCTTTGGAGATGTCTAGAAAGCAGAGCAGAACTTACTAGAAATTCCCAGTCTCACACTGGCCTGTGCTGGTGTGCAAATACTGTACAGTGCACCAAGTAGAGAAATATTGTAAGCGTGGCCTTGCTTCCAAGGTAATGAAAGAACAGAAATTAACACAGAGGTAGCATTTTCATAGAATCACAGAATGGTTTGGGTTTGCAGGGACCTTAAAGCCCATCCAGTGCCACCCCCTGCTCTGGGCAGGGACAGCTCCCACCACACCAGGTTGCTCCAAGCCCCCTCCAACCTGGCCTTGAACCCCTCCAGGGATGG
>JAOXNO010000013.1:27147732-27168990 GCA_028565335.1 Limnodromus scolopaceus
AGGCTGAACACCCCCAGCTCCCTCAGCCGCTCCTCACAAGGCTTGTGCTCCAGACCCCTCACCAGCTCCGTTGCCCTTCTCTGGACCCGCTCCAGCACCTTAATGTCCCTCCTGTAGTGAGGGGCCCAGGAAAAAATCAGGGCAGTATTGACAGTTTATTGCAGTGCATTGTCAATTTGGTCAATTCAAGTCATTCAGGTAAAACACATTTTTCTATAAGATTGGGCTTATCCACCCCTGAAATCTACTGATTTTTTTTCAAGACGTGCCCTAAGAGTCTGTTTTAAAATTCAAGGAGTGAAGATGACTCCTCCTTTCGTTTGTCCTCTCCCGGTGAGCTGGTACGCAGCACACAGCTGGCAGGCCTGTGAGCAATTGCTTCAGTGCTCTCGTTCAGATTTTTTTGAGGCTTTTCTCAGCGATATTAGGACAGTCTTGGTTTCCAGTTTATTCTTTGCTCCTCTAGGGAGAAAAAAGTTGTTGGTTGTTTGGGGGTTTTTTAGTAGAATAGTCTGAAGGAAAGCTCAAAAATCTTGAATTTCTCTGTCTCCAGATCCATAGATGGCTATTTTTCCAAGGAAAGAGGATGCTCCTAAACAGAGAGAAATGGCACTGCTGTTTCGGTGAAGCCAGTGACAATTAGGCTTATCTATAGCCCAGTCTCTGTGTCTGGAGCAAGATGAAAATGGGACAGGAAGCAGCAGTGAGGGTTGTTCTTTTGGAAAAGAACTTTGGAGCCATTACGTATTGTCAGCGGCGTCCTGTTTGGAGGGATAGAAACGAACCAGAATTAGATTACTCTCATTTTATTCTCAGATACTTCTTTCTGTCAAAGGATATTTTCTAGGCTAAACCTTGTCTTTAATCAGGCAAAATTTGATTCCCTTGGCTTTATGTTGTATCGCTATGGCAACACAACATGAAATGGTGTTTCGGGCTGGTTGTTGCCAACTGCCATCCCTCTTCATGTCCAGTGAGCAGCCTCCGTTACCGACTCTGCACTCCCTGGAGTGCAGGCTCCAGTGCCACCTATTGCCCCTAGCAATGCTCTCTGAGCTCTGCGAAGGAGTCGGTGATGAGTCAGAGTAATACCATGGACATTTGGACATATTTATACTTCCACAGGTACATCAAAGGACCTGTTAGTCTATGGGAACAGCAGGCAACGTAGAGCAAATGGTCTGCAGGAGCTGCCTCACTTCTCCCACCATGAAGAATCCTGGCTCAGAGGGGCTGGGGCATTCCAGTAACTCTCTCGAGTGTGAGAAACAGTCCTTCTATGGCAGCTGAGGCTTCACAGCTCAGCACTTGCCTACAGTTTTAGACAAGAGAGTGCTGCTGTCGTTGCTGGTGGTAGGCAGGTTGTACCCGAGCTGGAATCATTCTTCTCTGTTGACGTACCCCTCAAGACTTCAGTCTTCCCGATGTCCCCTCTGGCCTGAGGAGGCTGGTGTGCACTCAGAGCCAGCACAGCCTGGCCTAATTTTACTTACTTCTTAACGAAGATGCTAGTAAACTGATGTTTCTGTTCTGGAAGTGTAATAATGATTCTTTCTGGAGTGAAACTTTATCCCTAGCAGAATAATTAGAGTGAATTAGCTGGGGGTACCGTTCCAAGGCAGCAGTTCCCAGGCACTTGCTTTGAAGAATTGTACCTCTGCAAATGTGAGAAGGACGATTTCTGACAACCCACTATTGATTACAGAAAATTGTTGAGTTCTAGTTTCACCCTCAGACATTTTTCTCTCTCCTGCCTTGTTTTGGAAGATGAAGCTTCACAGAAACCGAACAGTAGGTCTTATTGATATCGACTCTATTTTACCTAACAGCTCATTTACCCCCTTCCTCTCCGCCTGCCTCCCTCCCTTTCCTTTCCTTGCTGCTGCTGGCCAGCTAATTAGGCTGCTCCCTCAAGAAAAATTCATCCAAGGCCATAATAGCCATATCAGATGGAAGGCAGGATAAAACTCTCCACAGTATAGCCTTCTAAGTGCCTCTCAGCTTGTCATAATGTTTCCCTGCCTGCTTTCTTTTTATTCCTCACTTTGCAGGGAGAATTCTCTCGTCCTGTGTTCTATAAAAGTATTAAATAAATTAATTAAAAGAAATTATGATGTGTGTTTTCCTGGAATAAGCTCTTTTATTTCCTTTTATCCCTCTTATTTATACATTTTAGGTGCCGAATCTCAAGCTTTGTCCAAAAAACCCACATTGTATATTTCTATATCTTTCCTTTTGTAAATCCTTAACCTTCTGTTAGACTAATATATTAAAATTCTTCAGACATAGAGTAGCAATGTTCATAATCTCCAGTTCATTATCTTAATTAGATCTGTCTTATATTATCCCACAGTTTATTCTCATTACTTTAAAGGTGATCAGCCTTAGAAGGAAATGTGAGCAGAATTTTGTGAATTCTATTGTGGCAACATTTCTCTGATCTGGCTTTGGATCTTTCAGGTGCAATAATGATAATGCTGCTGGTGCAGTTAATTAAAAATTGCATTTGAATGGTATGAATATTCATTTTGGGGAATGAACACAGGATTAACTCAGGAGGGTGAAATGTCTGCAATGGCCCAAGGATGTGAAGTGAACCTGGATCCCCATTAAAACACAAATGAATCATTAAAAATGATGGAAATTCAAAATCCTCCCACCCTGCAAACTATTAGCAAGGTATTGCCTGAGCTGAGCCTGTCTCCTAAGGTGGCAACAGACCTTAATGTTCATCCTTCAGTAACAAATTATGCGACATATACTTGACGTACAGCTCTGCCCAGGAGCTAATACCCAGTGCTAAATCTTCATTAAATAATTAAGAAGGGCTACTGGCTTTTTAAAATTCTCAGGTTAAACTGCTGTATCTGTAAGATCCAGGATACTTTTAATAGCTTTCTGTGGAAGATCAAAATTGCTTTCCCAGAAAGTGATTGTGACATCCAGGATGCTGCTGGGGACGATACAGACAAGAAGAACTGCTGAGACCTTTGATAATGAAGCTCTCTGTACCCAAATCATCTCTCTGGCAAAACCCAGGACTTTAATATTCTGGACAAGAATGTTAAAAATGTATCTTTTCTTTGTCTTGTGAATAGCACCACTGAACATATCAAAGCAGTGTCTGGGTTTTTTTTCCCCCAAATTTATTTGTTGTCATTTTTTCCGAACAAGGGAAACATCAAATAACGAACAGCTTTTTTAAAAGCTTATCTGGTACTGCAGGATGCTTAAAAAAACCCGAGACTACAAACTAGAGATAAAGCCTCTTTGGTGTAGGAACGTTATGTGAAGTTTAATGGGCATTTGCCAGAGAATATTTTGCCGCCTGTTAGCTAGTTGCCAAGGGGATTCACAGGGGGCATGTTCTAGAATAAAATGCTCTGTGAATAAACTGGGGTCAGTTAAGGTAATTTGCACGGTGCTTTCGACTGGAGCACCAGGGTCTGGGTTTGCTGTGCCGTCAGAGATAAGTGCACTGATGTGTGTCCTCTCCTTCCCAGCCCTGCACGTGAGTCCTTCTTAGGCAAGACACTTCTAGTTTCAGGTCTGCACTAGAAAGCCCAAATCCACTCATTGCTTATCCCATGCAACACCGAATTTGGCCTTCCATATGCAAGAGAGAAACAGGAACATCGCATCTTTGTGGTCCAAGCTGTATCCCTAAATACATCCCATCCCTGGAGTGGTTCAAGACCAGGCTGGATGGGGCTTTGAGCAACCTGGTCTGGTGGGAGGTGTCCCTGCCCAGGGCAGGGGGGGTTGGAACTCGATGATCTTTAAGGTGCCTTTGAACCCAAACCATTCTGTGATTCTATGAAATAAAGGAAAGGGAGCTTTTCACAGTGAGAACTCCTTCCTCCCATCCTCTGATGTGAGAACAGGTAAAAGTAGAAGGATTCTGCTGCCTCCCGTGCTCTCTTGCTTATGCTGAAGGGGAGATGTGGTCAACCCTTCTCCATGGAGGATGTGGCAGGGACATGGATAGTCTTTGGGTCAGATTCTTTTTCTGGTGGGGATCTCCCAACTCAGCTGCTTCTCTTTGGCTCAGTGGAGTAGAAGAAGGGAGCTCTGTCCTTGGCCTTGCAGTTGTTTGTATTCCAGAGGGGATCTTTTTGCTAGTCCCATGTGGGGCCTTTGGAATTGAGCCGTAATTTTAAAATAGTATCATAAGCGTAAATAAAGGAAAGATTAAAAAGTAACAAAAAGCTATTATCAATATTGGATGGTTTGGGCTGGGCTGGCCACTGAAATGAATGACAGATGCTCTCCCCACCCTCTCCCTTCAGAGGAGATTATTCAGAGGATTTTTATTACCAATGCTACTTTTTTTTAGATTAGGCTGAAGAAATGTGGGAAATAACTTGGGGTCATTGTGTCTGGATATAGCGTAAATAAAAGCTAAAAATCTCTTAGTTTAATTTCTGGGGTACACTTAATATTCCTGACCCTTGGTGCCTGGTGTCACTGAAGATGCTGTCGGGTATGTGTGTCTGGGAGGTGTGATACAGGGACCACAGTGGACCTACCCCCTCTAGAGCTGCGACTTGTGGATTCAGTCTGGCTTGTCTTTGAAATCTTAGTCCTTCTACAGAGAACTGTCTGAGTGTCGGGACCCTCAGCCCTTTCTGAAATCAGATTCCTCAACATCTAAATACTAGCAGAGACTCAATTAAGAAAACCTCCACCATAGCACATTAGTGCAAATCTGTGCCACATGCAAACTCCACTGAACAGAGTAACATGAGGGCATAATTTGGCGGGCTAATTAGAGTTGAGAAGGAGATTGTGGCCAGACGGCAGCTGTGGGAGGAAAGAATCAACAAACTCAGGCTTTTTGTTCATCTGGTCATGGTTTTCATCCTTGTTTAACTATCTGGCGATTATTGTGCGTATGCTTGTGTTGTTCTTAAAGAACAACAGTTTATCCTGCAAGTGAATGCAGATGGTGAGGAGCTGCTGTTCCTTTCCTCCCCCGTGGTTTCACCCCACTGTGAAGGCCGGGTTTAAGGTGAGAAGGTACCTGGCCTTATGTTAGTGCCAACTGTTTTCCTTGGGCTTTCTGTGGAGGAGTAATCACATTAACTTATTCATGGGACGTCACGGTGCTCAGTTCCGAGGAGGAGCGTGTGCTTGCCTTTGGTACCCTGCTTCTGTTCTGTATATTTTTGTGGAGTCCATGTGTATACAGCCTGATAGTTAATCCCACTGATAGTGTGATTTCAGAAGAGGAAAGAATGACATGGCTGCATCCTGCCCATTATGCCCTTAGGAAGGAGATTTTTATTTGCTGTCAGATGTCACTGATGGAGCATTTGGCTTCCTTTCATCAAGTGACAATTGCAGTTTTAAGAGTACGGTACAGAGTGCCACTTTAAAGCCAAACGTCTCAATTCACAAGTGAGGGAAGGATAAAGTTGTGCAGCTGGAGGATGCTATTTCTTCTCGGCAGCTGTCATTGAAAAGGCCTGTGAATGCTCTAGATGTCAGGTGTCATAAATGCTCCATCCAGGGTTTGTCACATGCCTGGTAACTTCATGTGACGTGTTGGAAAGAAGTTTCTGTAGAGATTAAAATTCTTCTCTAGACAAGCTTGCCCTGGAATTTGCTTTACTGAAGTTTAGGAAATGAGTAATTAATATAAATTGTGCGATCTGCAGCAAAGTCTTCATGTTTTACCAAAGTCACAGAGCCTTTTTATGTCACTCAGATGAAAATATGTGACTTTGTAAGAAAAATGTCCATAGCAAGTCCTCTGCCCTTGCCCCAACTTCCCAAATCCCTAGCTGTACCTAGAAAGTGACACCGCTGCACCTTCTAAGGACAGGTGCATGTATGCAGTGGTGGCCATGAATTGAAGTGGGGAAAAAGCAGTGTTCCAATATAAGACAAGAATTTACACTGGGAAAATGTTATATTGCGTGCCTTCTGTATACTCCACTAGCAGGTCTCAAAGTTTTTCTTATATCTCTTTCCCTTTTCTACCCCTTCTTCATTGGGACCTCTCTTCACCACTGGGATAGAAGAAAAGAAGGGCAGCTGAAGCCATGAAGACCATCCAGGCCTTTTCACTTGATTCACACTCGTGTCTTCTTCTACTGACTCCTTGCTTGGCGGGGCGCAATGGTCGAGAGAGCTGGTGTGCAGAGGCGTCTGAGAACTCTGGCTGTACAAAGGATCCTGAGTCTCAGGTGTGTGAGTGATCCATTAGGCACCCGCGATTGTCTGTGGAGGGGTTCCCAAGTTTCCATATAGTTTGGTCTCCAGAAAGTAGATGGGTGCTGAGCTGCACTCATTTTGCCCCTCTTTTCCTTAGAGTGTATTCAATGTGATCTGGGCTTGATGGTTCCTGCACTATCCATGTATAGGAGCACTTTGAGCCAATGAAGAAAAACATGAACTCAGAAATTGTTTAGGTCTGATGCCTGGTGACAGCCAGGGCCAGGAAAGGGGGAGGTTTGAATCTTATTTAGTGACTGTGGTGTTATCATGCAGTTTTTCTGTAATGTCCTGTTCTTTTTCAGTTGTCACTGGTTGGCTTCCTCTGCCTATCAGTTCTGTCAACTGCTGAAATCGGAGCGTCTTTTCCGATTCCAGCTGGCAGTTGCCAAAGCGATGTGAAACGGAGCTGGATGTACAGAAGCACAGTTCCATTTGTTGTTATGTCAAGTGAAGATGTAACACTAGAAACATAGGGGTGTTTATTGATGCGGGGGCCACTGGGCACTGAGTGCTGGAATTCTACTCGAAGGAAGCATGCCAGATGGGAAGAGACAAGAAATCCCCAACTGTCAAGTGCCACATCATTATCGGTGAGTCTAAACAATAAGAAGTAGCATCTTCTTCCAGTCCGTTAGTGCCTCTGCACAAGGAATCTTTTGATAACATGTGCCTATTGTTCATTTAATTGATTTTTAGATGAAGATTATGAAAAAGTTACATACAACGTGCCTCAGTGCATTGAGTTAATGTCAGATTTCATGAGGTCAGGAATAGTGGGTCCCACAACACCAGTCTCCCTTCTATGCTCATGGTCAGAGGAGATCTGAAGAGTTTAGATCAAGGCCAAAAAGGAGAGTTATGAGCTATGGAAGTACAGTTGCATCTTACTCATTTTGCATTGTGTATGGCAAGTCCATGAATCCTGTGGATGACTGCAGTAATCATCTGCAGGGAATTTTCCTAAGGAGAACTTGGGATTTCACTTCATGTCTCAACTGGTTTCACGTAGAGACTTCTTTTGGATATTTCCAAAGGCTGATCTATACCTTATAAATCTTAATATATTTGTAATGATTGATAAATGCTGCATTTAGATTTGAGCATAAGATTTGTTTCCCAATTCGTATGAATGATAAATAAATGCTCTGACCGCTTGACCACATATCTGGTCTTGCCATTGCCGGTGATACCTTTGTATTGTATGTTGAGAAAAATGTGACTTTTAAGATGAAAGCAGGGTTTGATTTTCATACAAGAGTGACAATGACAGGAAGAAAGTGATACAGAAACGTCAATCTTTAACATATAATGAGAACAGGCTACATTTGTATTATTTCCTGTGCTTAAGTTTCATTACAGTAATTTTCCCAATGAATACATTGCATAGTGTGCTATTTCCTCTTCTCATTACCATCTTTGTCATGGAGAGGAGGTTATAGAATCTTAATGATTCAGTTATTTAAACCTTTTTGATAGTCTCTGTATTTTGAATGACCTCTCTGTTTCACCTCTTCCCTAAGGTTACTGAACTTGAGAATAGGAGTTGCTTTCAAATCAAATTACTCAACAAGGAAAAGGGCAAGGTAGTTCAGGTTGCTATTATCACAATTACAGAGATTATAGCAAGGATGAGGGGAAAAAAAATAAATAAAGAAAAATCACAGTCTGAATCTTCACTAGCTTTCCATTACAAAGCAGAACAAACAATAGTAATTACTGTGAGTGAGTCTGATGCAAAGCTTGCTGGAAATCACAGATCCCCACACACCAGAGCTAAGAGATTGTTCAGGCTTCAGACACTGAATCAGGGGTAGTGCTGGATTTGGGGTCAAAAATCACAGTCCAAACCACTGATAGTCATGGACACTGCAATCTTTAAAAGTTTTGCCATCTCGAAAAATGTACAAATGTGATTGGTCGTGTGCATTTGAAATATTTCAGGAATGATAGTTTATGAGACTTTGTCGTATTCAAATGAGAAAAGAACAGATCCCTCTACGTTAGGATTCAAGGGGCTGGCTGGGGATACGGTTTGAAACGGGCTGCTTGGGATCCGTAGTCCCTGGGGGAAACTTGTGATGTGAAAAGGACTTAGTAAAAACCAAACATTTGTGTCAAGATGCAAAGTACGTTGCCGCCCAGCATGACTGAATGGACTCTGCCAGCCAAATAACTCTCACCGTTTAAAGGCATGACCGAGAAGTCTGTGAGGCTTCACAGACATCTGAGATGACACTTAACCAAGAACGTTAAATGATAGAAGCTGAGAATAAGGATTCAGTGCTTTCCAGTATCATTAGTGTGTTCACTGACCATTCTAAATGGTAAATACACTCCACAGGCATATGCCCTGTGCTTTCTATAACACGTGTTTTCCTACAGTGGGCAGCGACATTGCATGAGAGACTCGTGGAAAGTGCACAAAGAGCAAATACAGGCAAAGGATTTATCTGCAAAGAATTTTTAGAGTGCCGGGATGCTGTATTTACTCACATTCTCCAATCTTCATCTGAATAAATAAAGTGGCGTCACGGGACATGCTGCAATACTGATAATGGGTTTTATACTCATTCACCCTGAGAAGTTTCAACAGATATAGTTTGCCTATCAAATGGATTTAAAATTGTATTGTCACTGCCTTGCTTTCTGCACTGATTGCTTTTGTATTGCAGCTCCATGGCTCAATAGACACTTTGATTGTCTATATCTGCCACTTTGTTCACATGAGCATCCCTATAATCTGTAATATGAAACCCTTCGTTTTAATACTAAAGCTCAACATGTGCTCCTACAATGATTATTAACTTAGGGATATGGAAGCCAAAATGATATTTTGCTTTCTATTCTTTGGGTTTTTTCTGTGTATGTTGCATGGAAGGCAACAATCCGCTTAGTTCAAGAGCTGAGCTTAGCGAAGGAAGCGTTTCAGAAGGGGTGTTGTGTGTTCAGCTGCAGACATTTCCCTGGGTTTGACTGCCATGCTGCACACAGCTAGAACAATAAACCTTGGCTACCCTTGGCTCAGCTATTATTTTAAATTCATAAGATCTGAATCCTAACTTTCAGCACAAAGTATGACTGCAATTTAACAAGTCTTTTAAGCATGCAGTCCATCTTAAACAAATTACCTTAAGAATGAATGTTAAATGTTTTGTGAGACTGAGGTCCTAAGACTAGGTCTAATACACTGTAGTCTGGTTTTTATCAGAAGTGGATCAACCTCCCTACAATTCTCAACTTTTCTTCTTTTTTCTTATACTATTTGAAGTTATTTCAAATGAGCTCGGTTCAGTTTCCTAAAGAAAGGAGGCTAATGAATTCATTGTGGATTAACATGTGTGTGGATACATATGTGTTTCACTGTTCCCTTCTCTCATCTCCTTATAACCACTGAACTTCTTGGCCTATTCCAACCAGTCTGAGAGAAAAACAGTAATCTCAAAGATGAATTTCTAAACACTTTGTGAAATATGTAGCTGGGTGGAGACAGAAAGAAATGTCTTCCTCTTGGACCGAGGAAAGGCTGCAGTGTGAGCCCAGTCCTCGTAGCTGAAAAAATACCAGGGAACCCAACTGTAGGACCCAAATCCATAGGAAATCATCTATACGTTGCTTTTTTTCCTGTTGTTTGATTGGGTTCTAGGGATGACTACAGTTTCTTTTGGAAAGTGTTGGGGTGGTGATGGCAGGTGTTTTCCATTTAGAGACTCCTAATAAAAACAAGATTATTTGAAGTTATTTCAGTCCAGTATGAAGAAATACATATGCGGACTGTGCCTGTTCTAATTTCTGGAAATAAAAACTTTGCCAGGGATGCAAAGTGATAGGCACAAGGAATAAAAAGAGGCAAAGGAAGAACTGGGCTAAGAGAGTTAGTTCACAGTATGAAGTTTGAGTTTTGTTTCTTGCTGTGTGGGTTTGTTACTTAGTTGTTTTCATTGAAGAATTCAATTATACTTTATAAAGGTTAATTATACCTCATATCTTATGCCCCAGTTCTGAATTCCAACCTTTCTTCCACTCTGTCACCAAGAAAACTAAAGTATCGGGAAATTAAGGAGATGAGTGAAGCCTCTGCTGTGGCTTTCTGGTGATGTGTCTGGAGCACAGTGCTCTGAACAAGCCTACTCGGGTACCAGAAGCACCACAGTTATTCTAATAACATGGTCTTTCTAACATTAAATTACCCTCAGCAAGTGATTTGAAACTGTAGTATATATTATAGGTATGTTCTCAGTCAGGATGAGGATAACGATCTCTGATTCCAGTATTTATACCTTCAGTGACACCCTTCAATTTTGCCATTTTTTTAAAAGAAGACCAAATTTAGCTTTTAATCTATCAGAATACACTGTTTTATTGTGCTAACCCCTGGATATAGGCTTTTAAATAGACACATTATAAGAAAACTAACACAACCCTTATTCTTTCTTTAAAGAAAGGTGATAGGCGAAGAAAGAATCACGTACACTGAAATGGAAACACAAAACAGAAACCACATATTTCACACTTTCATTCTTTTTGGGGTGTGCTAGCACCACAATATCCTAATGCAAATTTTAAAACTAATTAGAGCATGTTGTTTGTTTGTAGGCGGAAAAGGAACCATTCCCATTTCTTTTTGAGGTCACTGGGTCTTTTGATTTCCATATGCTTCTAAGCAACTCCTGAAACAGCAGAGAATTAAGTTTTAATACCAAGTAAACACGTTCATGTCCAGTAAAGAGAAATTGTACACACTGGTCCTCTTCATGGGCTCCTTTAAAAAGTGAGAGCTTTAAAACTTCCTAACAAGTAGACTAGAAAACAAGAAGGATATCAAAGAATCACTCAGAAGAAAGATTTTCTTTTCCCAATTCATGTAAGGAAGTGGCATTTATAATTGTTAATTCTTTATTCCTCCCCCTGCCCCCCAATTCAGTCATCTATTTAACTCACACTTCAGGATTTGCATTTGAGCTTGATGGCAATAATAATCAAGTGAGATAAATTAAATTAATATCCTAGCAGATACAATTAGTTTAATAACTTTGCCATTTCCATTCCCTTTTTATCTGCATTATCACAATTCGATAACACACTGCAGTAAACTAATGCTTCAATGAACTTCTTTCTGTGCCCAGCATGGAGAGATTAGGATTTCTAATTTTATTGCTCAGATTGTCATATCTTGCCTCCTCTAGCACCTTTGATTGCAAAAGGAAGCTGTATGCTTTGAGGTAAAGAGGAGTGACATTTCTCAGAGTTGATACATACGTACTTTTTTGGGGTGGAAGAGAGACCTTTTTCATGGCCACTAGCAAATGCAGAAATGTGAATACTCATGTATATTCAGCGTTTTCAATACTTGATACTTACACACCCTCAGTGAGGCTTGCTCTGCCTTTTTAGCCTGAGTATTTGGGCTTTAAGTGGGTGGAATAGAGATGGTCTGCAGAGACCAAATCTGCTTTTTAACCTGGGGCCACTGAGCAAGACCACGAAGCTCCTGTTTCAGCCATTGCCAACAAACTGCAGCCTCCATGCACTCTCTGTGCTGGAGTTACTGGGTTCCAGTGGGGACAAGCCCCATTCTCTCGTCATCTCAAGATGATTTTCTGTATTAGGTGTCACAAAGAGCTTTTCTGTGATATTTTTTTATATTTCTCAGTGTGAACCAGACACCAATTATATACATACGTATATACAGAAAGACTCCCTTATTTTGGGGGTCTTTGTGGTTTCTTTTCCCTCTGCATGACTGATTTCTGTCTTTCCCACCCAGTTTCTGCAGGATCCAACTAGGATGTCCTTCTCAGCAGTAAGGACAGGTATCTGTGGGAGCTGTGCAGCAGTAATTGTGTTGGGTCAGCAATCTATTAACACTGGCAGTTTAAGCCACCATGTTCATAATTGTCCTCTGTATGTTTACAGGAAAGATTAATCTATACGCGTACAAACCTTTCATGCCCATGTGTGGGCTGGTTAATAGTTTACCAAGTGTTATCAGCTGGCTTAGTCCTCCCATGTATCCTCACTCCCGTTGCCGAGTGTGCCTGGAGCAATGTTTCCTGGAAGGGTTATTCATTATATGAAGAGCTAGTGCTTTGGTCCTTGGGGCCATTCCAGATGCACTAGAAGGGAACAAGCCATTGGAGGGAAAGAATTTCAATCCCTTGCTCCATCCCAGGCTTCTACATGACCTTGATCAAACCTTTTGTACCCAGCATTTAACGTATGGTCAGGCTCGGATTTGAAACCAGACCGGCTCTGGGAGTGGAGTTGACAAATTTGAGTTTGGTGCCTAATGTATGGGGAGATTTAAGCCCCTCAGACAAGGATTCCTTTTGTTTATGGCTCCACGTCAACTCATTACAACAGACAAATCCTTTTCTTCTCTGAAGGCACAGAGAAAGGACGGGCAGAGCAATAGCCCCTGTCTTTTATATAGTGTTTGAGAGGTGAAAGCTTTCCATCAGGGAGTAAAAGACCTGGGTAAACAGATTTTGTAGGTGTTTGTAATTTTTTGTCTTGATAAAGCATAGCAAAGACACAAAATAAGTGGGAAAGTAAAACTCATGGCAAAAGGTGGACACGCTGTGGTTTTCGTGTCATTAATTTCAATATTTTTTCCTATGAGCGCAATGTCACAATTTATTAGTTTTGGTGTAAATAGGCTTTTTTTATTGAGCAGTAAGGAGGAGGGGGCATACAAAACTCACATACAGAAGCCTTACTTTTTATACTAATACGGTTCCAGAAAGATTTGAATGTTGCTGTGCTCACGTACATTCTGCTGAAATGGTTTGAGTTTCATCAGGGCCCAGAAGAAGAGCTCTCCTGAGGTTGCTCTGACAGTCCATTTAGCTCTGCAGAGCTCTGTGACAGCTGAAGCTAAACACATTCAGCCTTTGCGAAAGAGCTTAAGCATACCAATAATGAAAGAAATAGAAAACAAAGAAGATTTGTAGATCTAAAAAAAAAAAATATTATGAACAACTGACACAAATTCCACCCTTCAGGATTTTTTTAAAAGGTCATTAATATTGTGGTTAAGGCTTCTCAGGACTTTTGGGTCTTTCTCTGCCAAACTTTCTTTCTTGTTTTAGTTTTTTTTTTCTTCTTTTGTAAGTGTTGCTTGTAAAGTCCAGTTTTAAATATCTCCTCCTCCTATCCTTCTTCTGTGTTGTTTCCATTCTCCATCCCTTCGTTAAATTGCTGCTTGAAATTATTATGATTTAATGGCTCAGGCAGTGACTTTCATTATTTTGCTGGGGAGAAGCCCTGAGGACTCATTTCTGTCTCTCAGGCAGGGTCTCTTTTTGCATAAATTTATTCCACGTTGAAAATAACATCATATAAACAGAGTTCATAAATTAATGAGAATTCATAAGTCTATTGAAAAATATTCTCCAGGCCATCATGCAAGACCAAAAATTAGAATATGAAGATTTGTCAAAACTCTCTGTAAATTGGTGATTGACCCTAGAATAAACCCCAGGAATCGCTGTTACTGACTCACTTCAAGATCAAACACCGCACCTATTTGCTAAAATAAGTTCTATGAATCGATGCAAAGAATTTCTTCCTGAGATCTCATCTGAATCTCCCAGCTTTCAGTTGAAAACTGTTCCCCCTCATCCTGTGGCTCCCCTCCCTGATCAAGAGTCCCTCCCTAGCTCTTCTGTAGCCCCTTTGGGGACTGGAAGGCTGAGCCTCAGTGGCCTGAGAACATCAAGTGGGTCAAGATGAAATTTGTTTTGATTTGTATGACACTCTTTGGGGACTTGGCTAAATGCACTTCCTATGACGTGGCAAAAGAGGAAGGATATTTGGACACTTATGGTGGATCATCTAATGCAAGGGGACTACTTACATCTTGTTACTCAATCGTAGACCGGAGCTTTTTGATTTGGAACCAATCACAGACCTCACTGAAATCGCTGGGTGTGACAATCGTCGTTTCTTACGGTAAATGAGAACGTTAAGTGATAGTAGGTATTAAGCAGCAACTGACACAATGGGATTGCTACTCTGAAAACCCACAGCGGATCCCAGCAGCCCCAAATATCTGGAAAGCAGCCTCCGAGCCTAAGGATCTAATGAACAAAGCGGAGAATCAACACCCATGAGAAAAATAAACAGAAAGGACCAGAAAAGCAGGAGACAGAGAAATATATGTGGCATGACTGAAGGAAAGCCAAAGGGAAAAAAAAGCAGCTTTGGGGGCAGAATAGTTGTTAAAAAGACAGATTTAGGATGCTGAAAGAAAAAAACAACAATGACATTCTATTGCTGGTTCCTGCTGTATCAGGGATTTATGCCTGTTCCTGGTAAAGAAAATGGGTTGTACCAGAGCAATCACAGACTCTCTCATCAATTTATCCCCCTAACGAAACAATTGAGAAAACCCCAAATATCTGGTTAACTACTTGGATAAGAAGAATAAGGATATAAAAGACAGAACAATATTTCCAGCTGTGGAATTTGCTAGATAGGCAGTGAAGTGTGTTGTTCAGCTGAATTTTGCATAAGAAATACATTTATGTTGCATTTCTAATGCAAATTGCCCTTATTTTACATGGACAGAATGAATCCTTGCTGGCTTGATCTTCAGCTTTTCAAATCAATAGAAAGACTCTAATGTATTTTCAATAGACTTTGGAGCAGGCCCTTCCTCCCATGCACTCAAAATGACTTACAATCAATTTATGGCAAGAATCCACTTCAGAAAGCCTGAAAACTAGGAATATGCAGTTTCATGGGGAAGCTAGCATCCGTCGCCTAAAAATAGACTCAATTTCAATATACTCATCCAGATGCCCATCCGTGAAGAATTTACTCCCTCTGCATATGCTATCTAGCTTTTAGTGGTTTGAACAAAAGAGGCAGAAGACTATGTTTAAGGAAGAGATGACAAGTGCCTCTTTTTATCAAATGTTCTCTGCACCAAAATGGAAATACTCAAGGAGTTCATTTTGATGACATGTTATTTCTTCCCCCGCCCCCCCCCAAGTAACTTGTCAGGCGACTGATACCAGAATTGTTATAGAGAAATGGATCGGCCACTTACATTCATACAGATGGGTCTGTAAAGAACCTTTTTGTATGGTCTGTTATAATGCAGTGGCTTTTTATTTATTTATTTGTTTTCCTGTCTATATCTGTACCTTAGGATTTGGGAGCACTTTGCAGCTCCTGGCTGTGGAGACACACACCAGCAGCTTTTGGCTCATTGTTGCACTAAAAAAGAGAAGGAGCACCTCCCTCCCTTTGTGCCTCAGTGTCCGTGCAAAATGAAATATTCATGTGCACTGGCTGGAAGGGGAGACATAGTTTACGCCATGAGGTCTGCCAGTCTGAGCAGTCAGGGGTTGAGGAGAGAAGATGACAGACTGAGAGAGTTGGGGGGGTTCAGCCTGGAGAAGGCTCCAGGGAGACCTTAGAGTCCCTTCCAGTCCCTAAAGGGGCTACTGGGAGCTGGGGAGGGACTCTTGATCAGGGAGGGGAGACATAGGATGAGGGGGAATGGTTTCAAACTGAAAGAGGGGAGATTGAGATGAGATGTGGGGAAGAACTTCTTTGCTGTGAGGATGGTGAGAACCTGGCCCAGGTTGCCCAGAGAAGCTGTGGCTGCCCCATCCCTGGAGGGGTTCAAGGCCAGGTTGGAGGGGGCTTGGAGCAACCTGGTGTGGTGGGAGGTGTCCCTGCCCAGGGCAGGGGGGTTGGAACTTGATGATCTTTAAGGTCCCTTCCAACTCAAGCCATTCTATGATTCTATGTTTTGCAGAGTTCATGTCCCCAGTCATGCAGCCATAGACTCGTAACACTAAAATGGAGAATAGAGCATATAGGCTAAAGCTCACACTGTTCCTCATGTTTATAAACAGGGGGGGACTTTAAAGAATCAGTAAGCAGAGTGACTAATGGAAAATAGATAGACTAGCAAGTCCAGAAAGGCACAGAATATTTTGGAGTTCAAAAGTAGGATAAGAAAAAATTATTAGGAAAGGAGATGATGTATGGCTCTGGGGAGGCAGATGGGGGAGTAGAGGAAGAACAATGGGCAGTTCAGAACAGAAAACTACCTGGAGCAGTTAGTGAACAGAAGAGGAGAAAATGGGGGTGAGGATGAAGGATTAGTATTCTGTTTTAGGAGCTGGTAACTTACTGTTGGGCGTCTGACTCCCTGCAATGTGAAATAAGGGAGTTCAGGGAGTCCTGATTGGGGTTGAGAGGGGTCGTGGGAGTCCTGTGTTCCAACAGTGCTTTTCTTTGCTTTATCAGTTAACGCACGTTGTGTCAAATCCATACTATGAACAGCCTGATGGGACAGCGGGAAAATTGATAGAGATACTGATTAAAAGGTCCCTGGCAGATGTAACTCTTCCACGTTTGGCACTGTAAGAAAACTGCAACCAACCTCATAATGCTTTGCAAAGATCCTGGCTCAGGGATGTGCAGGGAAAAGGAGAACAGTCTTGGTGCACAGCTAACACGCTGCGTTGGTCAGACAGTCAATCCTACAGTAGTTATGAGACAGGGCAGTGCTAGTGATCCTAACTCTGCCAAAAAACCGGCAACACTCTGGACAGAGAGCCACCCCCCACCGTGTCTGTATGAGAGAATGATGGATTTCACTGTGAAATGCCTCTCACTTGGTACTTGACCAGATTTCCCAGCATCAGTCCTCTAGGAGGCAAACTCTGCCCAGCCAGGAGGATGTCCAGAAGGATGATGAGAGAGCTGTGAAAATGCCACACACTCACCGGGTACCTGGGAGAAAGCTGTGCCCTGGGAGCTGATCCAGAGACTGGTTTATCCCTTGCAAATGATAGGAAAACATCTCTCCCCTCCTTTCGTTTTGTTAATATAAACCCAAGATTTAATTTAAGAGTTTCGACCCAACAAAAAGTTGTGCCAGGGGAGGCTTAGGATGTATATTAGGAAAAATTTTTACACTGAAGGGGTTATTAAGCATTGGAGCAGGCTGCCCAGGGAAGTGGTGGAGTCACCATCCCTGGAGGGATTTAAAAGCTGGGCAGACGTGGTGCTTAGAGACATGGTTTAGTGATGGCTTTTGTCAGTGTTAGGTTGATGGTGGGACTAGATGATCTGAAAGGTCCCTTTCAACCCAGGCAATTCTATGGTTCTGTGATTCTATGAAAAATAAAGCTGAAATATTCCCAGGCGTTTGTATACCACTGCAAAAGCTGCCAGTGTCCCGCTGCTATAGACAGGGATTTCATGGAGTCGGTGGAGGATGGAGCCAGCACCTGGTGTGAACACACCTGCTATCGAGGGCTGCCGAGGATGGCTTCCTTCCTTTCCTCTCCCTCTGTCTCTGTTTTTAAAACACTCCCACCATTTCCACCAACTGCTGATGAAGAATTTTCCCTGTTTACATCCCCATCCCTCCAGACTGTGGGAGAGGCGCGTGAGGAGCTTGCTCCCAGCCCACAGACTGGGTGCTCCCTGGTGTTTGCACGCTCCTGCTATAGAGCTGCAACCTGCACAGGGTAGAAAAGGTAGAAAAAGAGTTTTAGTGGGATTACATCAAGGTGGCAGCTTGGCCTGTGAGAGGAATACAGACAGCTAGATAAAAAAATAAAACGTTGAGGAAATAATTGTGCATTTATACAAAGTGAGGCTTATTCTGAGTATCATTTCTTTCATCAGAATACAAATTTTAACAGTGCTGATTTTAAGTCAGCAAGAACGTAATTCTTAGAAAAGAAATCGGGAGAAGGAGTTTTCTCCCAATTGTTTTTACTCTTATTTTTACACCCTATTTCATCTCTCAATCTGTTGCTTCTAGACAGTGAGCCCTGGGGTGCACTGCCCCACGAGCACATGCTCTGATGCTGACAGTTCAGCTCTGGACTCATTGTTTCTTCCAGACCAGATGTTCTCCTTCTCCCTGGTAATGGTTAACGTGGTGCTACCTCGTTACACAGCTCTCCTTGGAACTGATGCCTGGCGCTGCTTCAGCATCAGTCCAGAGCCCTGCTGAATCAATGAGGCAGCTGGCACCCTCCCTGGGGACGGAGCTTTACCTTTTGGATTCAGGCAGTTCACTGTGAGCTCAGATCCAGGAGGCCGTGAATGATTTTTCCTAGACAGGTGAGAACAAAAGAGCTTTGAAAACCTAATTCAACAGAATCTGGAGACATGGGGCTCTATTGATTAAAAAAAAAAACCAAACGCTTACATAGTCCAGTTGCATTTTCATCTTAATTGATTTTTGTATGAGATGGAGAAGTGAATTCTGTCAAACAAAAGACTCCATAGAAATCCTTTCTTTACATACCATTAAGTAAGTAGATATTTGCATGCACAACAGCTGTGTTGTGTTTGCAAAAATCAAATAATTCCTTTATAAAGCTCACAAACTGTAAATTGATCTCTTTGATCTTGTCCACAACATATGCTAATCCTCAAATACCCAGGGAAGAAGGGGATGAGATAATGCAAACAAAATAAACACCTGGTTAATATAAAACATTTGCAAATTAGGGTTTGAGGCCATCCCATAGTTAGTATATTTACTTTTTTGGGGGGGGAGGGAGGGAAGGTTAAGACTTTAAAAGGAGAATTTAAGCAGGAAGAATTTGATTTTGTTCTGTAAAGTCTCATTAAACTGCAAGTTGGGAAATTCTCCTGAAAATAAATGAGAATAGACTGCACTTAATTTTCTCCCTACAGTGTGCGTACCTACTTTCACAGGAGGTACTTGACAAAACCCATCAAGAATCAAACAGTCAGTTCCTGCAAACACTGCGTGACTGAAATAGTCTGGAGGATTCTCAAGGTAATCCCTAACCTTTCTTAAGAGACTGCCTGGCTGATTTATGTCCTCCAGCTCAGACCATCCTAAGGAGTAGGATGTACTCTCTACATTGTGCTACTTTCCTTTCCTTCTGTCTCTGTATTTAATTTAGGGCTTTAAGGTTAGGGACTGTTCTTTGTTACTACTGGAAAGTTTCTCAGTCATGTCGGATGCCACCAGAAACAAGGATTAATAATAGCCATTACCCTTCCAAGGCAGATGATCCCCCAGTGTAATAACTGGAGATGTTTCTGATGTCTCCCTCTGCCAGGACTGCATGGAACAACATCTAACCATGCCCTGCATTTGCTGAGTTTGTTGAAATCTATGTTAACACCCAATTTTACGCACATTCCCTTGTTTCACCTCAAGGGGTTAATTTTTCTCGGACGTCAGGTCTCCAGATCTGCAAAACTCAACGAAAGAGGAATGAAAGTGCTGGGCACCAGTGACAACTGGGCATCTGCCATGGTTTTCATCAGGAGTTGCAGGGGCTGTGTGACTGCTGACAGACATCTCTCTGTGCTTCCTTTTTGGTGGTTTTTTTTTGGCTTTGGTATTCAAAGCAAGCACTGGTTTTGCTGAATAGAAAGAAATACAGCTGAGTCACATGTCTTCAAAGTGGCTGCAGGAAAAGACCTGAAAATGCGTTAATATGACAGCCATCCTTCACAATCGTTTTTCTGCGTCCTAGAGAGATCCTGCCTGGCAGAGAGAGCTGCTTCCTTTAAAGAAAAGCACTGCAGTCGGGTTTTCATTCCCGTCTGGATTCTCTTTCAACTGCTTGTATTTTGCTTAATCAAAACCAACTTCCTCCTCTCAAAAAATGATGAAGGAAGCTGAAATCTCAAAAACCCCAAATTTATTAATTGCATTTGAAATTTGTCATTTCCTCGTAAATACGCAGGTCATCTATGTACCCATGGTGCTTTTTATCTCAATCCTCTTAAAAAAAAAAAGGCTTAAACTTCACAACATTCCTGTGAGGCAGGTAAATCTTTTCATAAAAGGATTATTTCACCCTTTGCTGAGATACAGGAACCTCCAGGGTGAAACACTGTGGTTGTTTAACTGCCTGTAGCCACACAACACAAGAAGTGAGGGGACAGGAAATGAAAACCATCCTACCCAATTTAATTTTAAGGAGAAAATAGATAGGCAGAATGTAGGGTTCACAGCTGGGATTTCACCAAAGTAGAGGAAATAATACACCTGAGAGAAGAGTGGCACAGTATCTCTAGTGACTGCGAGTGGCAGGCTCTTGGTTTTATACCTTATCTGGAAGACAGAACCTTCTGCAGGTCATTGTCCCGTAGTATCAGCATGAGAATTTGTGTCAGAGGGGGAAAATGCAAGCTACCAAATTACCATTTTCCCTTCCCGAGGAATCTAGATATTCCTTAGCGGGTTGTGCTCTGCAAATGCTGCCTGGGCATGGCTGATGAGTTATGACAGTGTCGCAGTGCAAGGTGGCAGGATGCGGCAGATGTTTCAAAGTGTCATTGCAGAAAAATGCCAGAGGAAAGGTTGTCTACCAAAAATGTTTATTCCTCTTCCCTGGAGTCTCACAACCCATATCTGCCTGTTTACCCGTACTGACTAGAAATGTTGAGATGTTTTAGGAACATTTGGGTTATTCTCCCCATCTGGGAATGGGCTTTTGCCGGCTGAGGTGCCAGCTGAGGACAGAGAAACGAGAAATTACACTTTACAGCCCCAAAGAGGCCCGAAGGTGTAAGCAAAAGTAAAAGTAGCAGCAACGGGGACAAAAATACATAATTTGGTCGTGTTTGATTGAAATGGAAGAAACTGGAAGGAGGGAAGATGAGGACGAAGAGTAAAAACTTGCTGCATTTGGGCTTGTCTTTTTTGAGAGTTGTGCAGCTTCAGAGCAATTACTTGGTGTGGCCAAAAAGAGCAATAGCTGTGGCTGTGAGAGGAGCCTGCCTGAGGAGGAGGGTCTGACTGCTGGCCATGGGGTGGGGTGGGGTGGGATGGGACAGGGGAGGCCAAAGAAATCCTGCCCCTATTACAGAGGTGTTTGATTTCAAGAAAATCAGGGTTGTACTTAGGAGGGCCATGAGGATGCTCCGAGGGCTGGAGCCCCTCTGCTGTGAGGACAGACTGAGAGAGTTGGTGGGGTTCAGCCTGGAGAAGAGAAGGCTCCGGGGAGACCTTACAGCCCCTTCCAGTCCCTCAAGGGGCTACAGGGAGCCAGGGAGGGACTC
>JAOXNO010000013.1:27172817-27185291 GCA_028565335.1 Limnodromus scolopaceus
GGAAGTTCCATCTAAACATGAGGAGGAACTTCTTTCCTGTGAGGGTGGCAGAGCCCTGGAAGAGGCTGCCCAGAGAGATGGTGAAGTCTCCTTCTCTGGAGACATTCCAAACCCGCCTGGACATGATCCTGTGCAACCTGCTCTGGGTGGACCTGCTCTGGCAGGGGGTTGGACTGGATGATCTCCAGAGATCCCTTCCAACCCCAATCATTCTGTGACTCTGTGATCATTGGAGACATGCTGCACACCTACCCACCTCTTTTCCTAAGCCCCAAAGAGCTTCTCACAGCCTGGCCTGCCAGTAGTGTTGGGCTGAATAACTTGTTTTCTTGGATACATTGAACAAACTCTTGCCCTTTGGTTTCTTGCAGCTCTTGATTTCTTGCAGCTCTTTCTTCATGGCTGCTTCTGCAGCATGCTCTGATGAACAGGTAACGTTTTCATATGGCCATACAGTGGCAGACACTTTCCTACCGCTCGCTCGCTCCTTAAGCAGTTTGGCAGCAATTCCATACATGCACTGGTCTGTTCATTCACTCTTTCCCCCCCTGTTTCTCCTTGAGTAATGTCACTTTCATACAGTCTTTCACTAGCAGCTCGTGTAGCACCAGCTGATGCACAGTAGCACAGTATTTCCATTTTCAGGACCCTGTTGCTGTACCTGATAGGAATCCTTTCATCGCACAGCATTCCCTTTCATCTTTGTCAGTTCCTGATTCCAGTCCAGCGACCTCTACACTTCCCTTTACAATGAGCCTGTTTACAATCATAAAGCATTTCTTGCTTTCATCTCCCTTGCCTGATCCATTTCCAGTCTCTTCCCTTGCAAGGACAGTGTCACATCACACCTTATCGCTGCGTTGTTACCTCTTTATGTGGAACTGGTCTTGTAACTGTTTTTCCTTTTCCTTTCACCCTTACACACTGGTACCTGCAGTAGGATCACTGGGAAATTCAGAATTTTGGCACTTCTCCTCCTACTGGAAGAAAGCACAAAGTTAGGACAAGAGAAGCTCAGCCTGCATCATGCTTCCACTGCAGGTTATCCTGACAGTGTTTGCTCCACTGAGATTCTTTCAAATTCTTTTGCAATGGTCTCTCAAACATAAGAGTTCAGTTTTATGTAAGTGCTAAATACAGCTGTGACTTCTTACTTTTCCTTTCAGCCGTAAGCTGTATGTCACACGTTCTGGTGGGGCAAAAAGGAGATTTCTGATTGAAGAGCAGCTCAGCATGTTGTTCCTGTAATTAACACAGAAGTAAGCTCAAATCCTGGTTCGGAAATGCTTGAATGCTTTCAAACACAGGGATGTTCTGACAGCTGGCTATCCAGTGGGAATTTTGGATAAGAAATAGATACAAATGGAGTCATTTTTCTTCGGGCTTTTGCTAATTAGGACAATGGATGAGTGGGGCGGGCAGCATATAACTCAGCCAAATGGTATGCAGGTCTTTTATTTATAAGTTTGCTTATTGGCAGCAGTAAAACTTGGAGGGAGCATTGCCAGCAGAGCTACACAGTGGATATTCATCTATTAATCTATTGATCTATTATTCCTCTTCTAGAAGAGGCCAAATGCTACATAAATTTGAGTTGCTGCTCCACCACACTGATTTTTGCCGTATTCAGACTGTTTGCCTTGGCGTCCGTTTATTTTGGTGCCTACCAGGGCATCTCGGTCCAAGAGAGCGATGAAGGCCCCAACAGGGAAATCCAGAAGTTGGGGACTTCCAGGTACTGATTTGCTGCACCATCAAGGGTGGCACCTAGAGTGGGTGCATGGCTACAGTCCTCATCCACTTAAATCTTTGTGTTAAACACTGAATGGGAAATTGTTTTGCCGAGAATTAGAATGGCAAAGGCATCCCTGAAGTCTTTGTGCATTATAGTACTCATTTCTTTTTAAATGGGTGGCTGAGATGAGCTGCTTAGTGGAATAGATCGCTGTCCCAGGGAGCTTATAAAAAAGGCTGTGGATTTACATCAAGCAGCATGTGAACAATTCCACTGCTGAAAGCACCTTGGCTGTGTTTGAAAACAACTGCTTCTCTCTGACAGTCCATGTTCCTGCTTCATTCCCTATATACGTGTGGTGATATTGTGTAGATGCCTGTATCTCAACAAGAGCTTCGCGTTATCCCAGCAGTAATGACTGCTGAACATTTGTAATGGAGAAAATGCAAAAGGCTTTGAAGTTTGACCTTCAAGGTGATTTCAGATTGGTATCTCAGGCCATTTGTTTTTTATTAAACAGCTTTTGATTTTGACCATTAAGTAATCGGGACTTTAAGGTGAGGATTTTACTGTCTGGATGATGTATCTGGAAGCAAAGTCAGGTAAGGGGTCATGTAGATATCAGCATTTAAAATCCACAACTAATGATTCCAGCAAATTAAAGGACACAAGAAATGGGTTTCATTCTCTCTAATTTTAGTTGTCTGAAAAATAGGATCTAATCTATGTTGTCCCCAACTTCTTCAGCCAATGGAGAAAGATGGTGTCTTCAAAATTCAGTGTGCTCTGACTAAAGTAGGTGCCTAATTGGTGCCAAGAGGTTAAATCGAATGTCAAAGTGCTCTAAAGCTTCACGTCTGAGTTAGGGGAGATGAATTGCCCTCTGGTCCTTTGACTGTGAAGCCTGGACAGCTCGCTGAGTCTACAGGCCAAATTTTTGATGGTTACACTGAAGCGTGATGAATCCCTATTAGAAATGATAGCTATGAAAATACTGTCTAACCTAGATCCATTTTGTATATTTGGCTCTCTGTACTGATAACACTATTTAAGAGCAAGGGATCAACTGAACAGTCCCTCTGAGAGTAGTTCACAGAATCATAGAATGGTTTGGGTTGGAAGGCACCTTAAAGATCATCAAGTTCCAACCCCCTGCCCTGGGCAGGGACACCTCCCACCAGACCAGGTTGCTCCAAGCCCCCTCCAACCTGGCCTTGAACCCCTCCAGGGATGGGGCAGCCACAGCTTCTCTGGGCAACCTGGACCAGGCTCTCACCACCCTCAGGGTAAAGAATTTCTTCCTAATATCTAATCTAAATCTCCCCAGTTGCTCCTGGTTCATGCCCAAAGTGCACAGTGGGATATGAAGAATATGAAGCGTTTTGCTCTGCATGACAAGCTCAGCAAAACCTTTGGAAACTTCATCCGTAGCGGCATCTGTTGGCATAAAGATGCACCAGGTTAGTTGCTTTCAATAAGTCCAAACCACAATTTAACCTTGAGGCTGGAGCTACTCATAGCT
Organism: Limnodromus scolopaceus; assembly: GCA_028565335.1. Lineage (NCBI taxonomy): Eukaryota > Metazoa > Chordata > Aves > Charadriiformes > Scolopacidae > Limnodromus > Limnodromus scolopaceus. The sequence continues at coordinate 27,176,075 of JAOXNO010000013.1, forward strand.
CTATGTTGAATAAACTAGAGTTTGGTTTTCTTAAAGGCCCTAGGTTAAATAGGGATCTAAAAAACATATCTCTTCACACGTAATTGTATTAAAGAATTACATGTTCTGCAGAAACTTCCCAGACCAGCCCACCAGCATTGCCCGCAGGGTCGCAACAGACCCCACAGGGACAGCGAGCAACTTTTGGCCAGAAATCTTCAAAACCAAAATGCTACTATCAGCCTGTGTCCTCAGATACATTGTCACTAATTTTAAAATAAATTATATTACTTTCCCAGCTCTCTGCAAATGGACTGATACGGTTCTGGTCCTGGGGAGCTGAGCCGTGTGTCAGCTGTGGGCATGGCTGAAGACTAATCACTGCACCCAAAATCATAACACACAATTAAACTTTGAAAGCAGTAGTAAAATGGTTAGGTTGGTTTTGCCTTTTCTTTTTTTCTTTTTTGGAAAGCTGTTTTACTTTCAGAGCGCTCTCCTGTGCTCACATATTTCTTCTTTTTTTTTTTTTTTTTACTTTGCAACAGTGACTTTTGGGATGAGGCCTGAATCTTGCTGTAGTGGATCTTCTCTTATACACTTTGCATTAGCAATTTCCTGCTTCACTGCTCCTCCACTATGAGACAAGCTTTAAGATTTAGTGATCATACACCAGGGTTGAATAACAGCACTTCCATTTCCTTGTACAAAAATTGGCATCTCTCTTGCCTTCAGAGAGCCTTAGTCCCCCAGATGCACCTAAATGAAAATTGCCACAGAGAAAGGAAAAAGTGGCACCAGACTTTTTAACGGTGGCTCTTCTGCATCTGTATTTTTAGGAATACAGCAACAAAGAGGTTGATGCATTTGCATTCAAGGAGGATTTTTTTAGCCACAGCAGTTCAGCAAATATCTCTGGGGTTTTTTTGCCCCCCTCTGTTGGGTAGGTGTCATCTTCTTTGTGCAATTCTGCTCTACTGTGGGAGGGGTGTAGGAGAGGATGGTGCCCTTCATCTCTCCTGCTCTCTTCTGATAATCCACTGCAGTCATGTCTTTTTGCAGAATCACAGAATGGCAGGGGTTGGAAGGGACCTCTGGAGATCATCCATCCCAACCCCCTGCCAGAGCAGGGTCACCCAGAGCAGGTCCCACAGGAATGTGTCCAGGTGGGTTTTGAATGTCTCCAGAGAAGGAGACTCCACCACCAATCTGGGCAGCCTCTTCCAGGGCTCTGCCACCCTCACAGGAAAGAAGTTCCTCCTCATGTACTGCTTTTTACTTAGGTTTTAAGCATGGGGAAGATTTTTGTGGTTCCTGGAGACTGGTGGTTCAAGATACTTTCTGAGGAGGCCTGTCCTTCTGGGAACTGGACTCGTTGATTCAAATGTTTTTTTCTCATCATGTTTTGTGCACCTGTGCTACTATAACATAAGGATGACTGGACAGATAGAAGATCTGTTTTCCCTGAAAATCTGCCTCTGACAGTAAATACTGAAGGAAAGTGTGTAAGAACAAAGTTTCCCAGCTTCATGTAACCAGCAATTTAAACACCAACAGACCTAGAAGGGTGCAGGTGAGCTATTGTCACTATTTAATAGCACCTGATGGCTCTATCTTCCATAAATTTGTCTCTTTTTCAGTCCTTTACGATGCGTAACCTTCATGTTCTTTGGTCACGAGCTCCAGAATTGACTCACTTTTTGACTTTCACTTGCTTTTGAAAATACTACCTTTCTCAGGTCAGTGGGGGAGCGTTTCTTCTTGTATTGAGCGGAGGAGTGCAAAATCACTGCCTGTTTACCTTCTCCACATCGTTTCATTCCTTTGCCATTGGTTTTGCGAGCAGAGGAGGTGGTTTGAAGAGTCTTTCCTTATGTGGAAGCTGTAATACAGTGGTGATCTAATCTTCTTCTGCAGCTTTCCTCCTTCTGTTAAAGCCATTTGCAGGCAGAGGGGGCAGAGCTGTGCACAGCCAGCCATGGGGGTGTAGTAACCCTTTGTGAGCCACGTACTCAGGTTGTCTGACTTCTTTGCTCTTTATTTAAAAAAAAAGAAATAAATAAATGCTTAAGATCTACTTTTCTGTATAATTTCCACTCACTGTCAAGCTCAACTTTCCACTCACCTCTTTCCTAACTGGAAATAGCTAGTTTAGAGCACGTGTTTGAATAAGGGTCTACCTTTTAATTTACTGACATTGAGCTTCCCTTTACATTTTATTACCACTTTGCATGCAAGCCACTTTGTAAATGAGATCCCTTTGCAACTCTTCACTACCATCTTCATTTTTCCAATCCTGAAAAATTCCCCATTATCATGGTGTGCAAACTTTGGCACATCACTCGGATGATCCTTCCAGATCATTTGCAAATCTGTTGAGCGCCGCAAATGCCTGCACAGATCCCTGTGAGCCTCGGGGCTAAATGCCTCCATTGTGAAAATTTGGAATTCATAGCAGGACCTCCACCTTCCTCCAGGCAAGATTAGTGCTTTTAAAGCTCTTCCAGAGAGAGTTTGACAAAACTTTGGAAGCAAACCACATACTCCTACTGCACTGCAGTATTCTTGTTTACATATTAATTGACTCTTCAAAGAAATGCAGTAGATTTATGAAGTATGACTTCCCACCACAAAAGTCATACTGGCCCTTCTCCAGCATATCACGTTTATTTCTGAATCTATAGATTCTTTTCTTTCATATAGTTTCTACCAATACCCATGATGGAAAACAGATTTCCTAGGTTCATGTTGACAACTATTTAAAAAAATTTTCGTCACACCATCTCTGGCACTCAGACCAGCGTTTGCTTTAAGTTGTGAAATGGCATTGACTCTTCAGTACTTCCATACATTAATTTCTTTAGGAGTCCCAAGTGAACATTATTTAGTCCTGGAACCTAATTTGTTGCAATTTATTTTATAATTTGTTCTGAAATCTTTTTTTCTAACATTTCAGTTTGAGACAGACCATCATATTCTTTCCCCATATAAAGCACTCTGGTGCTTGAGCCTCCCTCAGATCCTCCACCATGAAGAGTAGTGGAAAAATTCATTAAACGTTTTCAGCCTTATCTTCCATGAGCACTCCTTTTACATCTTGATCATATATCTGCCTGACTAACTAGCTGGCAGGCTTCCTACTTCTGAGGTGTTTAAAAAGAGTTCTTTATGAAACATTTTTATGCCTTTAGCAAATTGCTCCTAAAAATATTTTGGGCTTCCTTATGGTTTTTGTCAAACTTGCCAGTTTTTATGAGCTTCTCTTTTCCTCGCTTGGATGAAACTTCTTTTTTCGTTCTTGACTTTTAAAATCTTTCTTCACCCTGTTGTTTACTATAACTGACTTGTGATTTTGTCCCTTTTAAAGTTTTTTGATAGTTTTTACTGGCTGACTAAGAGCCTCTAACATGACATCTTAAAACAATTTCCACACCATACAACACTTTTACCCTTTCGCCTGTTACACTGACATACCCCTTCTAGCTTTCTCTTTTTTAGGTAGTTCCCTTTTTGAAGTCAAACACCATTTGCATAAATTCTTTCAACTGTTTTGCTCCTATGGGCATGTCGCAGGGAATGTCTGAAGTGAATGGAAATTCAGGAGCAGAAGTCTTTCCCCAGGGTATTTACTCCAATGAAGAGAGAGTTGTCATCAAATGCCGAACATTTATTCCTTACAACTCCTTACTAAGAAGGAAACCTTGTTTTTCATTTCCTTAGCAATGGCCATGAGCAAAGAACAGACTCTCCCGGTTATTCCCTGGGAGCTCTGTGTTTTCTGGCCTTGTGTTTTTCAAGAACGTCCCAAAGTTTTGGATGCTCCAGCTCCCAGCCCATCTCAGGACACTTTGAAACCGGGCACTTAGCAGTTTGCTCCCAGTTCTGGAGCTGGGCCTTATGTCATGGACAGGGGTATCTGCTGCCTGTGGAAGGACTGGGAAATTCCAGGTAGCCTGGGTGTTTGAATCACCTTGGCATGTCATCGTGGAGGGGAGGCAACTCTGCCTCCAGGGGTTGTCATGCATATAGTCCTTTCTTACTGAGAATTTATGAGTCCTCTGGGGGACAGAGGGAAGAGAGCATCCCTTCAAAGAGCATGGCCGTCATATATCCTGGTGAGAGGCTCAGGTGCCTTCCCAGAGCTGTGGACTTGGTGGAGAGGAATGCCATTTGTCTGGATAGACAGAGAAAGAGGTAGAACATTACAGAGGACTGGAAAGAGTATGTGCTTTTTACAAGCATTGACTTTCCTTGAGTTTTATTTTAAAAGTTCTCTAGAACTTTTTAGATGAATCAATGACTTGATTCTAGTTTGGTTTTGCTTTCCTTCTTATATAAATTTCAGTTATTTCAAAGAGTTCCAAAAATTAACCTTTTTGCCTTTGCTGTTTTCTCAACCGTACTTTTAAGTGTGCTTTTTCTCTGGCTCTGAGCACGGTACTGGAAGTATTTCAGAGTACACTTTAGTCCCCAGCCTAAAAGATTACATTTTATGCCTTTGACATTGATACTGCCATGGTCCACACTACCATATCCTCTGTGATGTTGTATAAGGAACTGTCTAGAAGCCTTCAGAGGTCCCACACTGTTACACGTGGCATACAAGTCACTGGCCAGTTTTCTGTGGCATCAGAAACCAGATTATCTATGCGCTTGACGACTGAATCTTTCTGTAGTGTAACCTTTTAGCAATGCGAGCTAGATTCCCTGTCCTCTGATGGATATCCTTGGTGCAGAAGAATACATGGACATCCCGTGGTCCAGGGAGCCCATTTGTTGGAGGTGTCCACTCCTTTTCAGATGGATGCTGCCCAGCCATACCACTATTTAGTAGCACAGATGCTGTTAGCATGCAGCTGAGATTGCACCATGATGTCTCTGTGAGTATTGGTAGCTCTCTTCTGTCTCCCCAAGTTCCTTCAATTTGTCACATTTGCCAGGGCCAGAAGCTCGGTTGCTGCGAGCGCACCCCATCTGCTCTGGGGGCAGATAATTGTACAGATGATACCTGTGCATTAAGTGAATCAAGTAGCTTCCGCTCTCCTTCTGGTCTCATTAGATAGTTTGCTCCAAGCTTCTACAAAGGGGATAGTTAATTAAGGGTAATTAATCTACTGTTGCAGTGCCCAGCACTCGAATGGAAAACAAACAGCTACCTATTTCTCATTCTCTCAGACCAGCTTTATACTGGTTAACAGTATAAACATGATTAAACATTGTTAAGTCTGTGGATTTAATTCACACTGGGAGTTTAAACTACCATTCTCAAGGATTTACTAAATTTTAGTCAGCAAGGGCTTAAACTAACCAAGTTCCAAAATTGTAAGTCTGTTTTATCTAAGTACACTCTGCCATGCTGGCAATGTTTTAAACTTAGCTGAACTTGGTACCTAATTGAACTATGCAATCTCCTCCCCACCTTAAATTTAAATGTAATGCCCCCTTAAGACTAGCTGATCTCTAGAATCCAGATTTGCTCGAGGTATTTTACTGCAGTGTTTGAAACTAGTCAGCTCAGAAAAGCAGATTTTGTTCTAAACAGTCGGTTGTTATTGCACAATATATACTATATATCTGTATATGGGAATATCCAAACTTGAAAAAAATAGTGCATCCAAGTTCTGATGTGCACATAGATGCCTATTTAGTCAGCACGTGCTCGGCTGAGAGCGTCGTCATTCATCTTGAGACTGTCCTCCAGACCTGTAAAGACAAAATGAGATCTGCAAGCCTCAATTTACCTGGGGAACTGGAGTGATCACGGCCACCTCGCTAGATTTAAACACCATTGCTGTTTAAATCAGGCCTCTGTCAGCATCTGATAGTCTCCTTAAATCTATGTGCGGGTATAAAACCATGGACACATCTTACGTCCTCAGGAGGAAGATGAATCTTCTGAAAATGTGCTTCTTGCAATTATGTTTTATGATCCTATTACCTTATGAGTGGTGCACTACAGAAGCTCAGCACCTTTGAAAACGGCATAATATATACTATCGACAGATGACACGAAGCAACAGATTTGTCGGCGCAGGTCTGTGAGGAGTATGGGCTGAAAAGTAAAAGATGGATCTGTCAGAAGGGTAAATGGTTGGTTCTCCAAAACAGGACTCCCAATTTTAGGCCTCCTGTATAATGCTTGACTGGCACTGCATGATCATCTCAGACATAATTCTGGAGGACTGATTTTGATCTGGACATTATTTTCATACACTTTGTAATTTGTGAGTTTTGTGGACTTTCAGACTCGTGGATGCTGAGCCACTTGATTCCCCTCGGTATCATTTTTGATGTCCTCCAAATGTCCTTGCCATCACTGCGAGTCTGGGATAGCTGAGACTGGAGGTTTCCCAGTAGGATGTGTTGTGAGCCGGGGGCGAACTGGACTGTCCTGTCCATGAATCACAGTTCACAGCGCCAGTCTGTGAGCTGGTCTGTGGCTGTTGCTGGTGTCACTGCCATTGCTGCCTACATCCTTTTGCCTTGCACAATTCTCCTTCTCAAAGATATGTCTTTTGTGTTCAGAAATGTTACATCCTCCAGGATATGTGTGAATGAAATGGATCAATTTTATTTCCGGATGATGTATGTCTCTTAACTTCCAGCTTTAAGAAGTCCACTTACCTGTTGGTGGAAAGTGCTTACCACCAAGGTACTATGTGTCTGTGTGCAAGGTGGTGTTCTTGTAGCCATGTGGAGGGGGTTTCTGAGGAACCACGATCCTGTTGCTGCGAGTGTGATGTGATGACACAGCCCCATATGGCAGGAAGAGACACCCTGGTAGGCTTCGGAAAAGAGTCTTCACAGTGAGAGTGGTCAAGCACTGGAATAGGTGCCTGCATGTAGGACATGGACCTGTTGGAACAGGTCCAGAGGAGACCAAGAAGATGCTCCAAGGGCTGAAGCACCTCTTCTATGAAGACAAGCTGAGTTGAGGGGGTTCAGCCTGGAGAAGAGAAGGCTCCAGGGAGACCTTAGAGCCCCTTTCAGTCCCTAAAGGGGCTCCAGGAGCGATGGGGAGGGACCCCTGATCAGGGAAGGGAGCCACAGGACAAGGAGGAATGGTTTTAAACAGAAAGAGGAGAGATTTAGATTAGATCTCAGGAAGGAATTCTTTGCTGTGAGGATGGTGAGATCCCACCATCCCTGGAGGGGTTCAAGGCCAGGTTGGAGGGGGCTTGGAGCAACCTGGTGTGGTGGGAGGTGTCCCTGCCCAGGACAGGGGGCTGGACTGGATGATCTTTAAGGTGCCTTCCAAACCAAACCATTCTGTGAGTCTATGTGGTGGTGCCTGCATGTGGTAATGCACTCAGTTAAATTGTGAAATAAGAATAATGGTTTAAACCAAGGAGTAGATCCTTGGGGCTGAGTTACACGGTGTAGACACACAAGAACACTAAAGTGCTTTGACACGGCCTGTTGCAGAGCCTGCCTGGGGGTCTTTCTGCGACCTGCTTTGGGGCATGTCCTTCGAGTAACCCCCAAACACCAGCGTCAGGTGCGACGGGTACAACTCTGTACCAGCAAAAGCTGGCGTTTCGTTGTGGCGGGGCCAGGAGGTTGTCCAGTATATAAGAGGAAAAACTCTCTTCCTGCTCTCAGTTTGTTACCTTAGCGTTATGGGCCGCTGCGTGCGTACCTGGCTGCGTGTCCTCGGCGAACGCGGAGTTTATTGCGGGGTGCATTTTGCAGTATTATGCTAAGCCACAAGGTGGCACTGGAAGATTGTAATAATCCAGTGTAATTAAGCGCCCCCCCGCTCCGCCCCCGCACCCCTTGTTGACAGAGAAAGCGTGAATTTTTACATTAAATGCTGTAAACCACGGGAACTGGTTACTTCCCTTCCCTCTGCTTTCTGGCTTCACTTCCCAGCAATTTTTAGTGAAGTTTTCTCAAGAGTAAAACGGGAAGGCATCTGCGTGCGGTGCGGCTGCTGCAACGGCACAACAAAGTAACTCCCCGAAATCAACATCTCTCTGCTTTTAAACATGTATTCATTAATCCTGGTGATTCCTGACAGCTCGCTCTCTTCTTGTGGCCAAGTGTTCCTCTCTCAGCAGCAACTGCATGCAAAAGTAGGAATTTCATTTCCTCTGTAATTTCTTTGATACCTTGCCCGAAGCTTTCTCTTCTCTTGTAAAGCAAAGATGAAAACCTATTTCAGGTTTTCATCAAAGGTGAAAGTTCTTCCAAGATTTGTCCATTTCTAACAAACATCTCACAATATCCTGCTCCAAAATATCTCACTTTGGTTTAATACCAAATGTAGGCTTGAGTAAGCAAAAGCAATTAACTACCGTATTGCTGTTACACATGAAATTTGACACATTTTCACACGGTTTTACAAAGTACACAGCCCCTTCCCGTATTCTCACATTTCTTTTTTTATCCTCTAAATACTGCAAATATTTGAGCTGGTTCGTAGTTGAGTAAAGTGAGAAGATCCCCTTGCATGGGCTGGTGTCTGAGCCAAGGTTGTCCTTTACACCTATGAATGCCTGAACCACAGAAAATGATAGTGAAGAAATCTGAGGGAATTCTGGTTTGACTTTTGCCTACAACAAAAAGGCCCTAATTACTGTAGTTGCAATGTAAAATCCTGAGCATGAAGTGCAAACAGCCTTGGATGGTTGCAAAGATATTCCTTGCTGGCCTCAACACCTGAAATCATTTACTGTATGAGGGTCTTAGACAAAACCTGTCTTTAAAAATTCTTGTCATTGCAAGAGGTATCCAAACAAGACTCCTCACAAAGGCTCAACTCCACCGTGTTTGAAAGAAGTCTCAAAACTATGATTTATCTGAAGGGGAACAGACTGCTCAGATTTAAGGGTTTAAAACACGAAAGGCAGAGTTGTTTCTGAGCAGCTTCCTGGTAGTTCATTTTGCCTTGTAGGAAAAGCAATATTAAGTTATGTCATTATGGAAGAGAAAATGCTCCTCACTTGGGTTCTGCTGCTCACCCAGCTCCTGGCAAAATCAGTGGGGTGGGGAGTTTACAAGCTCACCCCGAAGTAAGAACAACCTCAAAGGGTGCAGAGCTCCACGTATTGCACTGAATCATAGAATCATAGAATGGTTTGGGTTGGGAGGGACCTTAAAGATCATCCAGAGCCCTGGGCAGGGACACCTCCCACCAGACCAGGTTGCTCCAAGCCCCCTCCAACCTGGCCTTGAACAGCTCCAGGGATGGGGCAGCCACAGCTTCTCTGGGCAACCTGGGCCAGGCTCTCACCAC
>JAOXNO010000013.1:27204580-27235395 GCA_028565335.1 Limnodromus scolopaceus
GGAGGGGTTCAAGGCCAGGTTGGAGGGGGCTTGGAGCAACCTGGTGTGGTGGGAGGTGTCCCTGCCCAGGGCAGGGGCTTGGAACTCAGTGATCTTTAAGGTCCCTTCCAACCTGAACCATCCTGTGATTCTATGGTTGCCTTTGGTCTGGACAACTTAGTCTTCTGTGAAGTTAAAGAGACCTGAGTGGGCTCTATATGCATTAATTTTTAGCATTGCTTCTGGCATTGTGTGCTTTAGTAAATTTACCAAGAAGAATGTTGCCCTGTCTTTGGTCTGCCATGAGACCCATCCTTTAGATCCGAGTCCTTTTGCTTTCTGGCAGAATGGCTCAATGGCTTCAGTACTCCTTCACCCGGAGTAACGACAACATCATTTGTCCCTAAACTTTTATGTTTTGTTTGATCCAAGTGGAACAGTGTTAATAATCCATGTCTGGCAAAAAAAATAATGAATCTGCGCTGCCAGCTGTTACGGGTGGATGATTTGCTTTAGCTCAACAGGTGGAGCTGTGACTTTGCTAGCCTGTTGATTCAGGCTCAAATTCAGCTCCCTGAACTGGTCCCTGCCTCGATTTTGCTCATGTATTTTACATTCCCTAAATTTGCACCTACATTTCCATTGCTCATGGAAAGTTTTTAACCTCCTGACCTGTAAAACCTTTTAAGTAATGAGAGGCATATGTGCTGTGCTCATGTATTGATTGGGAAAAGTTGTTCGTTGGTGGGAATGTGATGGTTCTAGGAGGTTGCTATGGAAGTTTTTTATTAGAAGAGAAAATAGACTGAGTCCAGGACAGTATTTCCACTTAGCCCTCTTTGAATATAGTCCATCTGACATGATTGATTTAACATTAATCCCTGAATTCTAGGAATTTTCCGTGCCCTGCCTTTTTCTTAAGACCTCAGAGACTCTAGAAATGTTTGGAATAATTCCCCCTTTAACATGTTTAGAAAAGGCTAATTATAATGGATTTATGTTAATAACTTATGTAAAAATAGCAAACTTATTGCTTGTACATCTTGTAATTCTCATTTCATAGACTATTTGCATCTCCTGTGGGCTGTGGTCCACGTTGCTTTCTTTTCCTTGATTTAGCAGCAGCTCATCATGTGGTGATTGGAGTAATGTCTGGAAGATCATTCTGTGTCGGGAAAACAGTGCAGAAAAACAGGAGAGTGACTTGAAATGAGATGAGATAATAGCATGAGGATCCACCTATCAAAGTTCTTACTCCTCAGAAGCTTTCAATTCCCCTGTATTCTCATCCTTTTATATTAGTTTTTCAAAATACACCTGTGTAAACTTGTTTTGTTTGATGAATGTTTAGAGAAGGATTGTTTCCATATGGATTTGTGCATCCCTTAGTGAGTCAGTGGTTCAAACATAATACTAGATGTTCACTAATCACATCGGAAGTGCTCCTGATACTACACTTACAGTGGCAAAGTCGATTAGGGGAACAAAGACAACACTAACTGAAGATTTCAAGTTACACCATCTCCAGTAAAGAAATAATTTTTGTGATTAGATGAAACAAAGAGCTCCCAAACAAGTTCCAGACTAAAATATGCTGGAAACATTCACTGCATGCTCATGAATTAAAAAAAAAAGCAGAAGTCAAAATGGAAGAGGCTATTTCATGAACAGAAATGTAGGGTAAATTAATCAAATAAATTGTTTGCTATTAATAATGTGACCAGCTACAGTCAGATTCCAATAAATATGCCCAGTGGGGATGGAAAATCTACCCAACTGAAATTACATTGATAAATTTATCCTAGTTTTCAATGCCTTCTCAGTATGTATTTAGGAAACAAAAGCTGTTATATAAAGATAGCCTGACAGAAAATGGACTCAACTATTTTTTTTTAATTGAGACAGTTCTTTTTGATAATGGAAGTAATTTTCTGGTTACCTAAGGGCATTAAATGTACCAGTGCTTAGGTAGAGAATTTGTAACAGAAATGTCAGCATAAATGTGACCTCCAATGATTATAAAAATAAACTTGAAGTTATGCTCTTTTGTTTGTTTTCATGATAAGTGAACATGATATGGGAGCTACCTTGTTTAAAAATTGCATAGTTTGACCTGCTTAGTACATAAGGAATGTTTGCTGTGGTCACCTCTACTTCTGCTAGAGGACTTGCTGGGAGTGGTGGAGAACACATATCATTTGCTCTCATGCCTGAAGAAACAGGTGGTTCCTCTTTAATGAAACCCTGTTGGTTCTAAAATACGAATGAGTCACTGAAGTTGCATAGAAGTAAGTGCAGTAATCACAAGGCAATCCCAGCGCAAATTCCTTCCTAGAAATCAAAACAAAATCTCAAAGAAAGGAGAATCTCAATGAAGATTCATCCTGTCCCAATTTCTTAGCTTTCACAGTCTTTTCTCCTTTGATGTCTACTTCTACAGAGTCCGTCTCCTCTGAGCCTGGGCCTCTATTTCATTCTTGGCTACTTAAGAACCATTTACACAGCATCGGGCATTATTAGCGACTGAGTCAGCGTTACCCACACACCCAGGACTCCAACTTCGGTCACAGTCTTGGTTCAAGGCTCAACTCTTCACTGAGGGTTTTTTTTTTTGCTCTGCACTATTGAGCACAATAAAGAAACTTTGTGAATGTGCAATGCAATGACTCTGCAGGAAGTTTCTCTCATGTGCACTGTTCTTTACTCCTCTTCTTTGTTGTCTTCTATCACAGCCCTTAGCTTTAATGGGTTAACTACTTCATATTCAATTACTTCATAATTACTTCACATCAGCCACGCACTCAAGCTCTAGTTTTCTTCAGTGTGGTGATTTCAGTTCGTGACAGTCTGAATATCATCTTTGGACATTTTTCAGTGTGCATGTCCTCACTCTGTGGTACCTTTTCCACAGCTGATATGGGACCATAGCAATCTTGTTTTGATCATCCTGGACTCAGCTGTCAGCTTCAGTCACACATTCAAGCATCCTATTAGTCAGTGGTAAGAAGCTAACGACATGCAGCTAAGCTCTGCTCCCAGATAAATGGCTGTGCCTCACATTCAGCTGTCCCTTAACAACAGAATTAGTATCGGCTGTGAGAGTTAGACTTCTGGGTTATTTTTGAGCTTAAATGCCACCACTGCAGACTAAAATACCATAACTTTTCTATTAATCATGCTCTTGACTCACAGAAGCACATGAAAGCAAAAAATAGGGCAATGCTGGCTGTTGGGAAGCAGCTGGGTCTGTAACACCCTGGGCTTAAAAAATATATGGAAGGGTCACAGGATGTTTTAACTCCCCATTTCCTTTGTCCTCCATCCATATTTTTCTCATCAGCCCAGCGGCTGAAGCCCTTGCTGTGGATTTAAGAGATTCAGTTTCTTCTTCAGCTTCAGGAAGTGTGAATCCAAACCTCACAATGTTGAGGTAATTGCTTTAACCGGTGCCCAGTGGAATAATCTAGGGGTTTTTCTTGATTTTGCTTGTTCATTTTATTCTGTTTGGTTTAAAACACTCAGGTACTCCTTCACTCAGGAAACAGGATCTCCTCGTAGGTAAGTTGAGACATTTGTAGTATTATGACTTTCTCTCTTACTCTTTGGCCCAATGGATATGAGTTCATTCCTACTGAAAGCACTTCAGATTTTGAGGACCCTATATCAGAAAAAAAGCTGTACTCTGACATGAAAGAAATTCTTGAACTGGAAAGTGGAAATTATGTTGCCTTGCCAACTCTGTTCATTGGGTATGTTAGCAGTAGGAAAATAAGGCGCCTAATCCTAGGAGCAGTTTATGCCTCAGAAATGTCAAGAAAGTGTTTTAAGTTAATTTCTTGTCTTCATTTGATTGCTTTGTTTGAACTGTTTGGTAGCTTTTGTGAATTATGTTTTCGGAAAACTGCTCCCAGCAGGGATCTGGGGTATCTAACTCCAGGTTATGAACTCTAACAGGTCCCTGGGACAGGGAGAGTGAGCACTTCACTGTAGTGATCACGGGCACCTTCTGGATCTAACCTGGAGGATCTTCCAAAATTGCTAATGCTGAGCATAAACAGTCTCGTGCTCTCCTGGTTTTAATCTGCTCCCTGGACCTTCTTTATCTTCACAGCTACACCCAAGGACAATTTTTTGTCTTCACATTTTAGAAAAACCCTGTCAGTCTGTCACAGCACAGTTAATTAATTACTTCTAGAAAACTGTTTATGTGCCCAGGATCCTGAAGGCTTTTATTTTTCCCTAAACTCAATACTCATGGTTAGCCATGGGTGTATGTTGTTAACTTCAAACAAGTTAACAATTTGCAGGCCACTACCCTCGCTCCCCATCCATTATAATTGGCTTTGTGTAATGATTTGTATCTATCACTCCCTGTAAAAATCTATCCACAAACTACCGCGTGCTCGTTCTATCTCTGGCCGCCTCTTCATCCTCGTTGCACCAGCAGGAACTGCCAGTAGAAGGACAGGAGAACTTGGCTCCTGCATCTTGTTTTACTGGCCTAGGCCATCGGGAGCAGGGACCGCAGGGAGGTTGTAGCTTGGTGTGTTCTACCTCTGTGGGATGCAGAAAGGGAACTCTTTTTCAGAGCTGAGACACGTATAGATTACTCCACACAAACAGCTCTGAGGGTTAAAGCATGTAAAGAATATTTTAGTGATTTTTAGCTGTAAAAGCTGAGGTGTTTCTGGGAAGAAGTATTTAAGACTTGAGATTAAAACCACCCAACAAACTAGGCTGGCTTTGAATGGGCATTTCAGGAACTGTAAAAATTATATACCTGATAAAAAGGCCATGCCCTACCACATTTCAAAGGCTTTTCTTTCTCAAAAAAGACAACATTAATACTTCTCAAAGAATAACTGTTGGGTTTTTTTTTCTTTAAGCAAGGTATATTTTCCTGTAATCATGTTCTCTAAACCATTTTGTGTTAAATTTTCCACAAAGACTGAACAAATATTGAGGCAGATACCTCGCCGGGAAAATTTTACTCCAAGTGGCAAGAGTTCAGCAAACTTATAAGCAACTGAAAAAAGGTCTTATTATGGGAAGTTTCAGGCAACCTTAATCATAGCCATTGCTACCAGAACCACCTATAATTTATAGACACGTGTACCCTCGTAGGTGCTCTGTGTGACAGTACTTTCCAAAATGGTGTTATCCTATAAATACCTTTTGCTTTTTTTTGTTTTTTAACGTTGTACTTTGGAGAAGCTTGGAAGTGTTAAACAGAATGGTTAGAAGAATGTGGTTATTGTTATTATTTGTAATTTCTTTATAACACTGCCTACTCCATAGTGGTTACACACCTGACTTTTAGTAATAACTTTTTCCTCATGAGGTGCTTAGAAAGGGAAAAGGAAATGCTGGGATGTAAATTTAGATTAAAAAAAAATGTATACTTTTTTTTTTTTAATTAAGAGTGGCAGACAGCTATATTTGGTATTCATAGAATGAAAAATGCTGTTCTTTAAATACTTAGGTATACATATTGTATCAAATAATACATAGCTTTATTTGTTTTCTAAATATGTTGTTCTAGAAGTATAGACATTATAGTGCTGTTGGTCCCAAAGAGGGTGATATATTTCTTTTCAAATAAGGCTTTTTCACCCTGCCGTCTCTTTATGGGTAGACCTCTTAAATCTGTACAACTGAAGCATGTAGCTTGTTATAGCAGCTCAAACATAATTAGTGATCACTTTGTGCAGAAACAGCTAAGGGACAAAAGAAACAGTCTCTTATTATTTCTTATTTCTCCGTCTTAAAATAAGGAGACTTTTCAACTGGTAAATGAAAATGGATCACCAGTGCCACCAGATCTGGGTGAAATGTACTGGTAGCACCATTAAGAAAGTCTTGCTTCATTTCAGGCTACATGTGACCTTGGGAAAACTCGGTTATGCCTCGGGACAAAAGAATTTAATGTTTCATTTTGTGGCGGTACCATCTTTCACCTTTATGTGGATTTAAAAATGTAAATAAAATTGCTTTCTGTCAATGGTATATGTGAAGGTCACAGTCATATTAACCACGAGAATTCTAACTGCCGTTTGACCCATCATTGGTTCAGTAGATAACAATGCATTCTATTCACTTCCAGTAATCTAATTTGTAAGCATTTTATAGCCCAATATTTTATGCCTAGTTGCTAAAAAGTAAGGAATAAACCTTTAAGCACTTAGTTGCGGATTTATTTACAGAATAACTGTGTATCAAATAGGGAAGTTTTTTAGAATGCCAGGACATCTTGTATTACAGCCTTACTTGCAAAAAAGGCAAGACGGAGTGCTATAAAAGGTAGAAGGAATGCCTAGCAAAAGAGTTCAAGGGCTCTCTGATAGCTTTACTTTTAACTTCGAAGTGCTTATCTCATGCAATTCTTTCACGGATCATCTTCGTGGCAGCTTTGGCGTTAAGTTGTATTCTTCCAAAACTGAAAACAAACAAAAGCCTCTGTGCCTGCTGTGTAGAGGTGGGGATGGATAAAACCAGTTTGAATTTAGATGATGTTGTGTAAATGGGATTTTTCTAGTTTTGGCAAAATGCAAGACCTGGGAATGAGCGTGAGGTTTGTTTGCCACCATGCAGGCTACCCATGCCTGCAGATTTCTCTCTGGATATCTGGAATGTTTGTTGGCGGGAGCTTCAGCCTGTATTAAGTCCGGATGGTTCCCTTGATCCGGCCATATGTGACTGTATGTACCTTCTGCTGTTGCTTCCTCTCTTGGCTGGCAGAGCAATGGCTCTGAAGGTGTGTAACCTGTCATGCTTTGTGACAGAAACAAACCCTTAAATGTGAAACGCTAGCATGAGACTTTCCTACATGTAACAGGTTCTGCATTTGCTCAGTACAAAGAATAGATATTCCTTTCATTATTATTCTTTATTATTATTATTCTCTTTCATTATTATTCTTGAATATTTCTGTGCTGTGTTATTTAGGGCTTCCTTAGAAACACCTAATATTGGCCATAGGTCGAGTCAGGGTACTAGATGACGTGGACTGACTTGGCCATTATTTTGATTCTGTATCAAGTGGAACACACTGAATGTGTGTTACCATGAGATTATCTCCATCTGTTTGAGAGTAACTGCTGAAAGGTAACTGCTGTTAAACTCTGCAAATGCATTCTGGCAACAAAATTTTGATGGAAACCACTTCCTAAACTCTCCCTAGTTAACTCAATAGATCTCTAACAAGATCTGACTTGTGGTATTCAATGAAGACAGTGGGGACTAAATTTTTACAAAAATATTCTTAAGTCTTCAGTGGTGGGATTTCTTATAGATTCTTATGTTAGGAACAGGAGTTGTCACTATGGGGGACTTGACACCTCTCATAAAGTAGAGGAGATGTCTGTACAGAGTTATTGTAGACAACATAATTGTGGCTCTTTCTTCTGCATAGCCAAATGCAGGCAATGATGTGCTCGGTTACGTATCTTTTGAAGTAGGGAGCACAAAGCATCCCTAATCCAGAATGTATGCAGTCAAGTTAGGAATGACCGTATTTGAGCAACAAAGTCCTGCCTCTTTGATGGACTATTGGTATGGGTGTAGCTGGGCACAAACGTAAATGGTTTTAGCGTGGAAATTACTCACATCCAGGTGAAAAAAGGCACTGTATTTGACCACCCAGACACATTCTTGGTGAGTTCTGTCCTGAACCTCAGCATAAATACAGAAGGTGAATACCATATCCGAGACACAGGATTAGAAGATACATCTTCCTGAAATTGTTTCATCTTTCCTCTTGTCAACTTGATCTTTGCTTACAAAGGTATTTCTAGGTTGCATAAGGGCTATGAGGGCAGTGCTTATTTGTAGTAGTCACAGTAAGTCTCGGCTTGAAGGAAAATACGTGAAAGCAAGCCCACAGGAAATGGTTCTCGTGTTTATTAACCAAGAGGGAATATTTTTCAGAATGGATGTTTTTAAAAGGAGTCCCCTGTAAAGCTCAATGAGATCTAAGAATATGTGCTGGCTATAACCAAGATTACTATGTGGTTTGGGGAAGTAAAGCTTGTTTTGATTTTTTTTTTTTCTTATTTTGCCTTTTTATGTCAGCTCTTTCAGGAAAAGTACAAGCAGAAGAGAGCCCTAAGGGTTTTAAACTGTACTCTCAACATGTTATAAAAGGCAGTAAATGTGGGAAGAAAAGTATAGTAGCTGCCTGTGCTAGATATAGTCTGAGCCAAAGCCCATCAATGAAATAACTGGGCATTTTTCCCACTGCTTCCAGACAAGTTCAACAAAGTCTTCCACCCAAAGATGTTGGAGCTTTGTGAAAAGTAAAAATCCACTTCTCCCTCCAACAAAAAACCCTTACAACAAACAAGAAAATCAGAAATGTAGGGGAGTAAAAGGTGCTACCCATTTTGGTCACCTCTAGTTCTGGATATACATCTCCTAACGCCTACATCACTTGTCTCTGACTGCCCACAAGGGCACTGGTGAAGGTAGAGGTGGAAAACAGTTCTCTGCAAGTCACGCTCTAACCACAGGCACTCAACATAAAGAGTGATGCTGGAGTGAGACATCACACCACAACGACAATGTCTCTGTGTGAGGCGATTGTTCCTATCCGCCATAAACAAGGACATTCATATAGAACTAGGAATATTCCACAAATTCAGAGCAATTAAGGGTATGGTAGCTCAACACATTTAATCTTTAATTGAAGTTGCAGACCTTATGAAAAAATGAAACAGTGAGGCAGAAATAGGAGAAAAATATATTGATTTGTCGGTAATTGATTTTTTTTTTTCCCCTTTAAAATAACCCCGTGAATCCTGCTCTCATTATGCCATCTCAGATTGATGTTTTGGGATATTATGTGTTTTTGCAACTAACTCATCTGTAATAAAAGCCCCAGAGCAGAGAAATATGATGAAAAAGATTTAAAAGCACCAAACCAAACTGAACTCCTCATGATGCCTTAGGAAACTCTTCATAGCTCATCGCTGTTGATGGAGGCCTGGCAGAAGAATGGTGAACAATCTCCCTCCCTGGTATTAGCAGAGCTGTGCCATAATCATTAGATGCCAAAAGGTTTTGCTGTGCCTGACCTGATTTGAAGCTGGGCTGAGCTTTCTGCAAGTTTTTACACATTTCTTTTGTGCTTTATGTATTATTTTGAAGAGAATAGTGGGTAAATCAAAGGCTCTTTACACGTGTGTCCATTGTATCATTGCAAATAAATCCAGGCTGACGTTTGGTGTTAATAATTAAATTATTCTCTACTATGGTGAAGAGGAATTGCTTGATGTCACTTTTTTTTTTCTGATGTGGAAACCCTTTTAGTGCCAGTCCAGCAAAACACCAAAGCATGTGCTGAACTTTGAACATGTGACACAGGTTGCAGTGAGACACTTCACATGTTTAAATGTTTGATTCCAGCCTCTGCTGGATTGAGGTATATTTCACACCAAAGCATCTCTAAAAATGGACTTGAGGCTAAATTTGTGTACTACCAGTGAATTAGTATTAAAATGAATTAAAATTTTCCATCTGAAAGTTTATATTGCAACACATTCCTGTCCTGGTTCCAGTTGGGATAGAGTTAACTTTCTCCCTAGTAACTGCTGTGTTTTGGACTTAGAATAATGTTGATAAAACATATTGGTTTAGTTGTTTCTAAGTAATGTTTATAGTAAGTCAAGGAATTTTTCAGCTTCCCGTAGAAGCTGAGAAGGAACATAGACAGGACAAGCTGGCCAAAGGTATATTCCATACCACAGACATCACGCTCAGTATAGAAATGGGGGCTGATATGGGGATGGGGATCCGCGGTCACTGCTCGGTACAGACTGGGCAACCAGTCATCACGTGCTGAGTCCAATTTGTGCTGCATCACTTTATTTTGTATATTCTTTTACCATTGTTTTTATTATTATTTTTCCCCTCATCCATTACTGATTTTTTTATACTGTGTATCTCAACTCACAAGTTTTGGGTTTTATTTCTGCTCCTTTTTCTCTCTCTTCTCTCTGCCCTGCTTGGAGGGGGAGAGGGAGGGAGTGAATGGCTCCAGAGTCCAAGTTGCTGGCTGGGGTTAAACCACAACAATTTCTTAATATAATACTGCCTCATTTTTTCTGCTTTGAATTAAAAGCTAAACACCTGAGCAGTGCTGAAGTTCATGTGACAAATCACTACCTGAATTGTGTCCAAGTCTTGAGGCAATAGCCTGAGGATTTAAATTAGAAAACAGGACTAACAAAGATAACTGTTTATTATTTCGTATTGTGTCTTAGATCTTTGTTGCTTAGATTACTGATGTATATCTGATCAATGAGGGATAATGATGATTTTTTTTTTTTTTTATGGTACAAAAGCTGAGGATCTTTGTCCTTTAGCAAGGCCTACAGAAGATTTAGGTATTATCCAAAGCAGGGTTTAAGTAGGATACACAAACAGTTAGGGGTTGTCTTTCTAGCTAGTCTTTGCTTATATTGGATACTGAGAAATAATTCAGCCCTCAGGTGCTTGGATATAAATACTTGTCTGGTATCAGTAAAACCAGCTGTAATATAGTTTTAATGCTAAGCCTATTGTAAATTCTAATCTATTGAAAAAACACAGAAAACAGGGGAATGACCTTGTGTTACACATTGGCTTCTTTTTGGTCAGTTCTGTTTGGCTGTTTTTCTAATGTAAACTCTGGTGCAAATAACCCTGCCCGGTGCTGGAGAAAGCTGGTTGTCCCCTACTTGGTAGGAGATTGAGGAGAGTCCTTAATTACACCACCCAGAGTCTCACCGGAGATTCTATCTGCTGCAGCTGTAGCCTACCTCATCCCTACAGTTGGACAAGATGCCTACTTTTGTAGAAGTCCGTACCAGGAGAGGATTCTGAGCATTGCCTGTCTTTGACAGACTCTTCAGCTTGGGGCTCAGACAGCTGAGCTGTGGATCCCCATAAAACTCCATGTTTCAAAATATTACAGGGTGGGCTAAGGACAGGGTCCTTGTGACAAGTGCCACACTTGCCTTCCAGATAAACCAAAACCAGAGCAAAGCACTCAGGGTGCTGCTCCTTGAGACAGGGCTGTCGGAATTCATTCTTTGTGAAGAGAGCTAAGTGTGGAGTGAGGTGAATCAAGGTCTTCTGTCTTGGACAACAACAAAGGTTTTTTGAGGAATGAAAGTGATGTGACTCGTTGACAAGTAGTTCATGTCCTGCCTGTATGATAGAACTCAATGATCTTTAAGGTCCCTTCCAACCGAAACCACTCTATGGCTCTTTGTGTGGCCCCAAACCTGTGTGGTGTGAGCTCTTACAGGGTGGACAGGAGTGTGGATAGCTGCCTACAGGGCTGTAGTATGGATAAATGGTACCATGATGTTCAGTTCCAAGGCTGTGGGCTACTGATTTGGATGGGTGTTGTCCTGCACGACAGCCAGGGTGTCAGTATGGATAAGGTAATTCATTTGCATATGGTCCCATCAGCTGGAGGAGCTTAATGCCCGTTGGGAAGCACATCTCATTACACTCCTTTGTAACAGAAACCACATCAATACACTAACCCTAATCTGTGAAATGTTTCTGTGTGGTTTTCTTTTTTTTTTTTCTTTTTCCTCAGGATATGGCCTTTGGTTCATGGAAGTCCAATTCATTAGATAATAAATAACAGCAACAAAAAAATCTCTATTTTTTAATAATCAACGTTTCACAATACCTGCACTTTAAGAAGAACTTGTATTTTACATTTCTATGACTTGAAAGACTGAAAGGCCCCATCTTACTCTTTTGAAAGTCAAAGGGAGGTTGCCACTAGGCAGTAAGCACGATAGATGCATAATTTGCAGTTACATCCATTTTCTATCTGATCTATTTTTCTCTCTGCTATTTAAAAAATAAATGAATGGGGAGATCAGAACTACAAAGGAGTTAACACACCAGCCTAGGATAGAGCTTTATCTGCCTACCAGGCTGCCATGGCTCACAATAAAGTGAAGCTTCTCTTCTTATGCAAACAGTTTTAACAATTTGGAAGCCTTTGTAGGCCAAGCTGTACAGGGATGCAAGTATTGCTGGGCAGAAATCTTAATTTCAATCGTATGCAAGGCCTACAGTGTTAACATTCATAAGGAGTTTATGAATAGGAATCAAGAGGAAATTACCTACTTCTTATCAATAGTCACTATTTCCTCTGTCTGTCGAGAGGGTTTGGGGAGAACATTCGGTATCTTTATTATTAAAATGTCAAGTTATTTCTTTTGTAGACTTTTGGAGCGCGTGTGTTGTGTTACAGCACAAAGAGTCCACGTCCTCTGTGCACAAGGAACACAAAGTCTGTTATACTTCTTAATACTGCTGTTATGTGGCATGTGGAACAGAATTAAGCAGCATTCCCAGCTTTCTGCATATAGAAGGGTTGCCCGGCTCTCCCTAGTCCTGTGGAAAAGAATCAGGGAGTAAAGTGCAAGGTTTGCAAAGGAGATATTTGCAGGAACTCTGTGCTTACCCATAAATGCTGCTGAGTCTGTAATGGCAAAAGGAGAGGACGGGTCCTGGGCTCTCCCGGTCCCCTGCAATGACGACTGAGACAGGTTGGTGGCCAGGCCTGATTTGCCTCCCATAGTCGTTTCAGATGAATGCAACATGCATAGAGTAACTCATGGCTTACACCCATGGAATGCAACGGAGGTTTTGGCCCCTTATGCCTTCTTGAGATCATGTGTGTTCAGGATTTTCACACTGCTTCTTGCCAAGGCTAGTGAGCTTAGGACACAAATGAGCCCATCCATGATTTTTATCAAATAGACGTAGTTGTTGGTTTTCTCTACCTTAAATTGCCTGAGTCAAGACAACGGGCAGTGTTTTCCAGAGAGAGCATGTTCTGGCTGAAGGAGATCTCTGAGCTGCAAATGGTTAGAGGCTGGAAGGATGTTCTGAGGAGATGTCATTACAGACGTGTCTTGAACTTATACTCTTCCCTGAGCACTTTTTGTTTGCTGGTGTTGACAGTAGACCTTCGGTCTCACCTATCTGCTTGTTCTTGTGCGCTTAGGTGAGTGGTGGTGATTTTGCTTCACGTAATGTTAGTCTCGTCTGACTGGTGGATAAAGGAAAATGGTTTTCTGTGTCCTGAGACAGAGCACAGCTACTCTCTCGGAGTCTTCTGATGTCTGCATCCATCCCTTGAAGCAGTAACAAGTATCTGACCTGCTGCAAACTAAGTATAATCAACGCTTTGCAGACAGCTCGCTTTTCTGCAGCTAAAATATGCTCATGCAGGTGGATAATCTAATGCAATTTGACTATATTTTCCAACTTAAAGGGAGCAGGTGTCTTATCTAAGAGACATCTGTCCCTACTCCTGAGATTAAATATTCTGGTTCAGCTGATAGAAAATAAAATTGGCAAGCTCTAAAAAATTAACATTTTTCTATGACAAACTTGAGCTTGAGATCGGCCACCTGAAAAACTAAAAGCTCATTGGGACTTAATTTTCATTTACCCTGTTCTTTTGCTGTTCAGTCAGCTTCCTTTCCTTAAAAATATTTTCAAAATGTGTATTGCTGAATACTCACTGACTCAAAATTATATACTCTATTTTCATACTGCTTCTAGTTCTGATGTTATGTTGTTCATCTAGCAGATCTGCATGGTATTTACAACCTCTGTGGGTTTCTAAAATCGCTGTGGGAATTCTGAAATACACAGAGTTCCATTGAAATAGGGTTCCATAAGATAGTATCTGTATCTTAAAGCTTGAATTGAAGTTTCAGCTGATTTTCTCTATAAAGGAGTTCTAGTGGTTAACTGTATTCATGACTCTTTCCCTGCTTTCATGTTCAGAGGGTGACATCATAAAGAAAATTAAACAAAATAGAATTTGAGTTCAATAATAATTCCAATTTCAGATTTCTTTGAAACGTGTCTTTAATTACATTAAAATAGATGGATCTGATCTTCTACTGTTTAACACCGATGCTGACTTATCCCTTTGTTGACCAGAACAATGATTAGAAAAACACGAGTGTATAACATTCACTTTGTATGAGCATAAATGTCTATCTGAAGCAGGGAATGATAAATCAAGGTCAGTGCTTATCTTGCAAATAGGAGACTAAGTAACAGCTGGTCACCATGATTGAGCCGAAAATGAGATTCCTCAGTTCATGTTTAAACAGTTCAAGTTGTAAGAGGTGGTGAGAATCCAGTATATCCTATTTTCTACAACAGATACTTATGGGTGTTTAGTGCTTTTGAAATGAAAATCATTTATCTAAGTACCTTTTAAAATCTAGGACTCTCTAGGGATTTCTAACTTTATACTCTATTTTGGTATTTTAGTACTCCTTGCAAATAAACATAGCCTTAGAGTCTATTTTTTTTATTTTAAAAAAGAAAAAAAAGACACCTTGCTTTTCATAGCATGGAGTTCAAATTGGTTTTGTATACTGTTATTTTTGAACACATCAAGAACACGAAGAATAAAAACTTTAGGCTCCAGGAATGATCTTGTCCACATGTGGGTATGGCACTTCTACATGCAGCACATATTTGCATTTCTATGCATTTAAAGATCTGTACTGGGAAAAAATGTTGAAAATAATAAAGACAAGGAGCACAACCCCTGTAAAGGTCACCAGAATAAAATCTCAAGACTTGGTTACTTTTGCAGTATTCACAATTTATGAATATAAGTTTCAGCTGCAGCTATTTGATCAATTTTGTCCTTCTTTCACTTCTGCTTATTAAAGGAAACTTTGAAAACATGAGCAGTGTATTTGTAAAATGCTTAAGACAATGTCAGGACATGTTGAATGATAACCACGTGCACAAGAAGAATTTCTGCATTTTCAGTGTTGGATTCCTCAATAAATATTGCTCCCTTTTAATTGTCCCACACTAAGAAACTGAAGTGGAAAAGACTTTTCTCCTCTCTGTCTTTCTCTGTGTAAATGAGAAGGTCTGAGAAGTGAAATATTGATTTTTATCATGGGTACAAATTATATTTTCACAAATTAAAGTAAAAACATTTCATGAAAATTATTGAAGATGTGACAAACCTATGTATACTCCATTAATTTAACTCAGTTGGGGTGAATCATGGATCTTGAGTAATAAAACACAGAATTAACTGGGTTGTTCAGTAGTGTAACTACGTCTTTATCGCCAGTGACAACAAATCACAGTTCTGGCGTTTTCACAGGGTGTTGGAAATACAGCTACAAATTTTGGGGCCAAATCTAGCCATTTCTCATCTTTCACAGAGAGGAGACCAGTTCTCGCTGCAGCAAGCAGGATGGGATAATGGGAGGGAGGTGTAGTCTTGGGGGGTGATGGGTTTGTGAAGGGGGTTATTTATAACAAGGAAGAGCTCATTATAAAGAGGAAGGGAAGAGCAAGTAATTTTTACTTGAATGTGTGGCATCCAGCTGTACATTCTAGACCAGTGGTGAATGTGGCAGACTGTTTTAAAGAGCGTATTATGGTGTGCGTTGCATCAGAGACCTTCCTGTCTTTGTGCTGACCTGATTGCTGAGTGAATCAATACAAGGATGTGTCAAGAATTATGGATGGGACAAAATTATTTGCTGGACGAGGGCAAATGGTCTGAAGTGTTCATGGAAATGTCATGATTTCCTCCTCGTACAGGCTGTATCAAGTCTGTGGAACCTAAGAATGACTCCTCAGCTGCTTCTTCATGTGCATGGCCATTTCCTGATTTGTTTGGCACCAGTTTTATTCTTCCTCTCCATTCCTATGCTTCCACTTTCCTAGGAGAAAAGGCACATGTGCTTCAGGCGAAATTTAATCAGCTTTGGGTAGGTTCCCCAACTGTCTAATTGTGAATAGAGCCTATAAGCTGCATCCTGGAGTCCATTCATTACAGTCTATGTATAGTCTTCAAGTGGAAGCCCTTGCTTTTGGGCTGTGTCTCTGGGAGGAACAACAACTCGATAGGAAAATGAGGTTGTTTTAAAGCACTTCTAGTCTCCTGTAGTTTTGGAGATTGCATGTTCCCCTGACTTCCCTGTCCATCTCCACAAGGTCCCCAAAAGCCACTGTTTAGTTTAGGGATGACCTTTTATCCTCGTCTTTCTCCCACTCCTTTCCTTTACCCAGGCTATGGGGATAGGCTGGATGCTTTTCTTTGTGTTTCTGGAAGTTCCCCGTTTCGAGGAGCTGCTGCAGGAGAAGACTCTTGTCTTTCGGCATGTTTTGCACTGATGGTGTGGCAAATGCTGTTCAAGTACCACTAAGGATTGGGGCCATATGCTAACTGTCAGACATGATTATTTTTCAGAATTATACCCACAGAAGTGAGCCCTTTGATCATATCCCAAAGGCAAGAGCAAGAGGTTCTCTCTGGTCATATTAATGTCATGCTGGTTTTCGTTTATTTTTCAAGCAAGTTTTTTCCTTACTATGGTAAAAATCCTTATAAATAAATCATGGAGCATTAAACGACTTGGTATGCACTTGGTAATGAAAGTATTTGCCTTTTAATTTTAGAATGCTTTAAAAGTTTTTTAGATGACTCTGTGCTGGAATTATATCAAGTGTTCTGTGTTCAGCAGTTGTGACATTTCTGCTGGTTCTTGTCTCTGCTGAGGAAATGCCTGAAACAACACCTTGCTGGAGAATTAATTTCCATAAGGAAGGCTGCTTACTCATGAATACCTTTTTCTAGATCGTGGTGTAACTCATCAGTAGATCAGAGGGGGAGAACTTGGCCTTTAACTACCTGCAGTGCTGTAGACACAAAGATAGATGGTGTTTGATTTTGGTTATTATACTGTAAGCCCCCCACGACTGAGAAGTTTCCGCTTCAGAACTTTCTCTTGTGACCGAACACTCCTATCAGGGCAAACGTGGTGCTGTATTTAACATTAACACGTGTCCTGTGATTGCCCTAAAGTCAACGTCATTAGCAATTTTGGATTAAAATTATGAAGCTAGGAGAAATCTAATTAGTGTGCTTTTTTGTGTAGAACCTGGAAATACGGATACGGGAGAACTCTCCATCTACTAACACAAAATCTTTTCTCTCCTTGGAAGAGAAAAGTGAAATATATAGTCTGAAGGTAGTCATGAGGAAGTAATATACGTATACGGCTGCTGAGCAAAATAAGCTCATGGTGTCTGTGTTTTGACATGGCTGCCAGCAAGTTAGTTGGAACAAGTTCAAAATCTCTCTGCAGACAAAGTAGTGTGTTGTGGCTGTCCCTCTAGTTGGCTAAATACAGCTGGATGAAAGGTTTTTCCATGTAATTCAGATGGGGGCATCACCAAGAAGGCTTCTAGAAGGTGATGAGACTGTGGGATGGAGTGTTGGGTGTTACAGCAATGTAGGCGGGATCACAGGTGCTGAGGTTTTTTTGGGTTTTGTTCTGGGTAAGAAAGGATTGGAAAAGAGGCATCACCAGAAATGGCACTTCCACGTGGATATGGCCCATCAAATACGGAGGGAGGTCGAAACTTTAGTCTTTCAAGTATCTCTATGTACCTGCACATGCAGAAGTGCTACCAAAACAATGGCATAGGATGTACAAGCTGTATGCTCCTGAATTTCTGTGAAGTAGTCCAATCATGATGGTATCGCTGACTAGAAATCAGTAAGACAACAACATGTTACTGTTATGGCTTTGCATTTTTTTTATCTTTTCTTTTGTTTCACTCATTTTCATTTGGAATTTGACTATTTTTTTTTTTTTTAAGGACTTTCACCAGTGTTTTATATTGTTATCTTTTTTTCTTTCTTCTCCAATCTGATTTTCTTCCTCTAAAACTTTTTCCCAGGTCTTTTTCCTCCTCATTTTATCCTTTCTGCTACTATTTCTCTCTTGAAGATTTATTTTTGCTCTCTTTTTCCTAGTGTTCCTGTTTGACATCTATCTATTTGTCCTGGTTTTGTGCTACTGTTTAACCATTTCCAGTCTATTTCTTTTACTCCAACTTTCTCAGTCTTATGCCATTCTATTGTCTATGTTTTTTTTCTCAGGTTTCATTACAGGCGTGTGGGAAATTACAGAAAAGCAACACATAGCAATCACTGAACACAATCAAACAAATATTTTACGAGGGTCCATTTTTCCATTTTCAAGAGTACAAGTGGCAGATTGCAGTGGCACTAACAGATATTGCAGTGATGAGGAAAGGAATATTGTTAGATATGGTTTGGAATTTTTATTCTGTTTAATAAAATAGCTTTTTCATAATTTATAGCTATTAGTCCATAGGAAGTGTAGTAATTGTGTACTAAAGCATCTAAGAAATAGGATTAGCTTGATCCAATTGTTTAGGTTTACAAATTGCATTAACATAGAGGAGAGTGAGACATTTTTCAAGCTTAAGGAAGAATTGCTGATGAAAGCCCTTTAATGAGGTTTGAAATATACATCCTTCTGATTTGCTTTACTCTTGCGCATTTTTTGCAGGGCTAGTTAGGTGTGAACTACATCATTAGTCTTTAAGAAATGGTCAATTACTGGGAACTGCAAATTAGCTCTACCTGTCAGTGTCTCCAAAGGGAAAGCTTTGCTCATCTGCAAATATGGGGAACAAGAGGGAAACGGAACGCCACGGGAATCTCTGTATCAGCTGTGACAACAAGCAAATCTGTCTTCAACAAAGATCGAGCCAATAGCCCTTCCTGCCAGGGTGAGGGATTTAAAAGGAAAAACGGGCAAGTTCAGAAGCAGCACTGCAGGATAAGACTTTAATATTATTAACGGGTCAAAGGGAATGAACTGGTAGAAAACAGATGAACTAGACAAACTAGGAGAGCAGCCTGCCACAGAAACTTAAGCTGAACCACAAGTTGAATTCCTAAGCTTGTTCTGTCTGCCCTTTCATTAGCCACTCTCCCAAACATCCTTCAAGGGTCTATCACCCTTATCTTCCCCATGCTGTTTCAGAGTGACCCATGCAGTACAGTGGTTCTACCTCATGTTCGGTATCATCAGGAGGCAGAGACCAGATGCACTAGGAAAATCCTAGGGCCTCCTCTCATTTTGGCAACCTAAAGTATTCTAACAACAGAACATATCTGCATGGTGTAGGAAAGAAGTTGTGGCTGCCCCATCCCTGGAGGGGTTCAAGGCCAGGCTGGATGGGGCTTTGAGCAACCTGGTCTGGTGGGAGGTGTCCCTGCCCAGGGCAGGAGGTTTGGAACTGGATGATCTTTAAGGTCCCTTCCAACTCTAACCATTCTATGATTCTATGAAATATCAGGATTTGGACTTCTAGAGTTCTGGCTGTTTTGTTCTTGTGAACATTTCTTATGCCACTCAATTTGGCCATTGCTGGTATAGGACAAAAGCTTTTCTTGTTTTATTACCTGTTGGTGATTTCTTCTGGGCTTTAAGGCAAGGTGAACAACAGGGGAGGTTTGTCTTGGGTCTGACCTAACACCAGAAGTGACACAATATTTCATGTCCACCTTGCTATTGTGGCAGGCAAAATCAGGTAAGGCCAGTTTTCTGGCTGAAGTACATGGACTTAATTAGGTCAACGAAGCAATAACGCTTCACACTTTCTGAGGACCTGACACAGGAGAATGGCAAGGTTTTCAGCAAGTCTCATCGTTATTGTGGTTCCAAAATTTTTAAGAACTGGGAGAATGTTCAGCCCTTAGCCTGGAATAAATTTTCTCGTAGGAATTCTGAATTTCCTCGCTGGAGGAGTGCTGGACTAAGAGAAGTTTGTTTATTTGTTTCCCCATTGAAACAAAGGCAGTTTTTTTGTGCCTGCATCTAAGGAGATGCTGTTGCTTTGAAAATCTTGTTGTCGTAGTGAAATATTCAGAAAATACTCATTTTCCATACTTGGAAATTATGCTGAAGAGCATAATGAAGAGTTATATTATAGTTAGTTATAAGAGCATAATGAAGTCTTATATGACTGAAAACAGGATGTGGCTTTTGTAGGGCTGTGGAGAACATCATGGATGAGTTTAAAAAATACTGAAATTCTGCTATTTGACACAATATGGTATACTAGAAGAACAACGGGTTTACACTCCCAAAAACCATAGGAACATTTTATTTCTGTACCGGATCTGGTTGGGATGGAGTTAATTTTCTTCAGAGCAGCCAGTATGGTGCTGTATTTTAGATTTGTGATGAAAAGGGTGTTGATAGCCCACCGTTGCTTTAGCTGTTGTTGAACAGTGATTGCACAGAGTCAGGGTCATCTGTTTTTCTCACTCTGCACCTCAGCAGAGATGGGAAAAAGCTTGGAAGGAGACAAAACTGGGACAGTGGACCCTTAACTGACCAAAGGGATATTCCATACTGTGTAAGAGATACTCCGTAACGTGTAAAGTCATGCTCAGCAATAAAACTGGAAGGTAGTTTTTCCAAAGTAGTCATTGCTCAGAGACTGGAGCTGGACATTGGTCTGCAGGTGGGAGGTGGTGAGTGATTGCCTTTGCATCGCTTGAGTTATTTAATTTTTTATCTTCTTTTTGTCTTCAATTAACAAACTGTCTTTCTTGTGACCCGTGAGGTTTTTCTTTGCTTTTGCCCTTCTGATTCTGTCCTCCATCCTTCTGGAAGGAGAGAGTGAGTGACTGACTGGGTGAGGACTTAGCTACTGGATGGGGTCAACCCACCACCATTTCTCATTAGGTTGTGATTGCCAATCAATATCGGATGGGGTGTGAGCACTATTATCTTAATTTATTTTTCTTAAAGTGTTTTTTTTTTTTTTAGCTTGAGTAGGCTGTTAACTTGCTGTAGGAATGGAGGTGCTAGACATCATTTTAGGAACCTTAAATTTTCTTAAAGGGAAATTAGCACCACTTTTTTTGTCCTGTGATACCACTAATTTCTGTTGAATAGATATGGAAAATGAGGCTAGAAAGCTAAATGTCACGGCCAAGGTCAAACAGAAAAGAACGGTAGAGCTGGGATTTAAACCCACTTCTCTCCCAGGTGTCTTAACCACAGATCTAATCTGCCATTCTTTGTCTTCAAGGTAATTTATTTTGTAAGTCAAATTCTCGGTATATTACTCCTAAGATGTAGCAGGGTAATAAAAATAATTAAGCAGATGTTCGAATCACTAAATGAGTGTCATTTTTTGTTTGAAGGCTATCCCAACATGAACTCAGATTTTAGTCTCTAGTGAAAATTTCTGATATAATGCTGGGTTTTAACGTATTAGCAGAGAGAAGGATATTTCGCTACCTTCGATGTATTCAGCTATTTGATTAATTGAAGGGCTCAGCAGTCAGCGGACGTCTCATTAGCCAATTCACGTAGGCATGCTGTGACTATTTTGGATCACACATCCGCAACTCAAATTGACGGTAAAAGTCCAATTAAAAAGTAAATGTATTTTCATACATTGTAGCAGTGGTGTTGTCATGTGGCGTGGGTTTTTCCTTTTATTTCATTCCCAATTACTCATTTTAATGATGTGCTCCTGAATGTGAGAAACTAATGTTATTATTTTGAGCTCTGCTTAGAGGGATTGTCAGGCAACCTTTCCTGTATTGCTCTGCTCAGCTGCTGCAAAGTTGTGTTCTTTGACTATGTGTGTAGAGGTTATTGTGCCAGATGGTGTGGTTGTTTCTGGATGTGAAGAACCACAGAGAGGCCCGTGAAATATATCCCTTATGTCATAAAACATCACTTTAACTGGCTTTTCAGAGATGAGACTTATAGGTAAATTAAGGTGCAGAGAGCCAAATTATATCTAACACTGAATATCAAAAAGGTCAGCTGATACATTTCCAAAGGCATTCAGTTTACCTCCACTATTAGACTACTTTTTAGCAAAATGTTCTTTACTCCCATCAGTTTCTTGCTGTAGTCTACCGGTTAAAAGACAGAATGTTAATTTATCTATCAAAATAATAGTTTAAGTCTCTAAATTTGTTATTCATTATACATAAAGTAGACATTATAAAATGTATTTGCTAGTACTTCAAACTAGGTAGAATTATATGGTTCTAATGAAGGAGCGCAAATTACCACAAGTATAGCTTTAGTCTGAATTACATCAGGGCCAAAGCAAAGAATTAAGGAACTGCGGCTGGTTTCCTACCTATCTACCTCCCACCACCAAGAAAACAAATTAAAAAATAAATATCTGCAACAGTTGGATGTCAGGTGGGTGGGCAGTGAATCCGTGTGAACTAAATCACAGCCCTGTGTGGCATAGACATTCCTTAAATTTCAGTGAATAGCCGCTCACATCTGATCTAAGCTGCAGTTCTCAGAAACTACTGTAGATCTTTGTTTAATCAAACCAGTGCGTGAACTTGAGCATTCGCTTCAGCCTGTGTAGCATATGAGGGGAAAAAAAAGGAACAAAGAAGATTTACCAGTGACTTATGAGTACAAGCTTTTTTCCAATCTGTTCTGGAAATTAAAGCTTTTTTTTTCTTGTGACAGTTTGTAAATGTGTGTAATTCAAGATCCTCACATTTAGATGTTGGCAACATGGCTGCTACTTCAACATTTTTGATGTTTCATGGTCAGCTTCTTTCATCTTCAGCACACTTCAATTACTGACAGAAACGGCACGAGTGCTTTGAGTAGTAAAGTTCCATTTGTGAATCCCCGCACAATAAGGAGAGGAACATGGGTACTGCGCCCGGGGTTTAATGAGAAGCAGGAGACCGATCCGTTCGCAGGGACGCAGACTTTTGAAGTTCATCGTTCGCTGTCTAAAACAAGCATTTTACTAACTAACTTCCGATATAGATTAAACGAAAAGGTTATTTTGATTAACTTCTTGTCATTTGTCATTTTGTCAGGTGAGCTGAGAAAATGCCATTTAAATTCTACAGATGTTTATCTTTATTAACGTCTC
Organism: Limnodromus scolopaceus; assembly: GCA_028565335.1. NCBI lineage: Eukaryota > Metazoa > Chordata > Aves > Charadriiformes > Scolopacidae > Limnodromus > Limnodromus scolopaceus. Next base: position 27,227,348 of record JAOXNO010000013.1, read on the forward strand.
AAAATTTACCAGAGAGTTTCTTTATTTTTCTGTGCTACATAATAATACCTTGCTGCTTTGAGGTGCACTGACTAGTCAGTCTTTTGTGTCTGCCCAGTATTCATTTAAGTATCATTTATTCATTGTGATTAGTAATCAGATCTGGGTGAGAGACATAAAACAAATGTAAAAATATTCCTCTGTCTCTGAATTATTTCCCCCTTTTAAAGCAGAGGAAAAGTAAAACAGGTCATCAAGAAATTAAATACATAAAGATCAGGGGTGAGATAATGATCTCATTTGCATTGCATTCAGGATTTGTTTTGAAGTTCAAAACATGAGATCATAAACCAGTCAGCATTTAAATACTGCCAGCTATATGAAAGCCTAAATCAAAATTGCTTTTTTTTTTTTAATTTTATATCCTCTAACAATTATTTTCTCACTTGCTGTTTTCAGTCTTTCGTTTGGTGGTCTCTGAATGTGGCGTTCTGTCACCTATGATTTCTTTCTTTCTTTCTTTCTTTCTTTCTTTTTTTTTTTGTTTAATTAAAAACCCTATAGCAGCCAGAAACAACCCCAAAAGTCTACAGTAAATAGCAGTTAGGAGACAGTAGAAGAATAGAAGTGACATTGGACAGGAGACAGAATTGCAGATGCTGGGTTGTACAAGAAGCTGATGCTTTAAAAATGTTTTTCTAGTGCAGTTCAGGGCTTGACTTTGGGCAAATGAGAACTTGTGCTACATCACAGAAAAGCAGAGCTGGAGGTAACTGACCCCAAATACTGGTTTCCTGTCCATTAGAAGATATTTTACAGGCCTTTCGCAGTAGTGTTTATATCTAGTCATTTTTCAGACATAATGTAGTATTCGAACTTTGGGGAGGGCTGAAGGAAAAGAATCTTTTCTTTTTTTTTTTTTTGGACTGTGCCTTTACAGTCTGCCACAGAAAGGTGAAAAATGCTTCACAATGTTTTAGTGACCAGATTATTCCTCATGTGCCCAGAGAAGCTGTGGCTGTCCCATCCCTGGAGGGGTTCAAGGCCAGGCTGGATGGGGCTTTGAGCAACCTGATCGGGTGGGAGGTGTCCCTGCCCAGGGCAGGGGGTGGAATTTGATGATCTTTAAGGTCCCTGCCAGCCCAAACCATTCTATGATATCCTTCTGGTAAGGCTGGAGATGGATTGTACAACTTGTAGTTCCCCTTTCCCGATTACTTGGACAAAGCCCCCTTGCTCTTTTCACAAGAGAGAAATTCATATTTTGAGCAAATGCAGGTGAGGACGTATGGCTGTGTCAGGACTTCCCTTTCCTCTGTTTCCCTGACCAAGGCTGTGGCAGTTGTAGCCTGCCGTGACAAACGGTAGCTGAGCCAGCTCCTGACTATAGTGGAGGAGAGAGCTTAGAGGTACAGGATAACCTTTCAGGGATGCACAAATTTGCTCAAATAAATAAAATCAGGAAAGGGCACCATATTTTTCCTTGTTTTTTCCAATGCTCAAACCTAACCCGTGCCCTAGCCACCACATTACTGTGAAGTTGTTTGATTTTCCATTATTTAGGTCATAGGTTCAGATTTGGCCCAAGATGTCACGTGGCCCAATCTTTCGTAAATTAGACACGCTTGACTGGGGGTACTGTCTCAGTGACCGTACGTGGACATGCAAAATTACATCTTCGCTTTGCTAGTATAAAAATGGAGACGGAATAAAGAAAAACCCATAGAGTGATATAAGTAAAAAGCAGCTCAGGTGACTTTTTGCAGAAAAAAATGGAGTCTCCAGTCAGCCCCACTGATAAAGCTGCTATTCCTGCTTGCAATCTATTTTCTGCTGCATATAATCAGCCAAACAAACACAAAATAATCTTGTTTGGTGCAGACTGCTCTGTTGGCACCTGAACAGCACCTAATGTGCCAGCTGCTGCTTTGTTTTGTTTTGTTTGTCTGTTTGTTTCTTGCTGTATTAATGGATTTTACATCACTTTTATTATCCAGAGGAAATATAATAAAGACCATTCAGGATAGGCGGGTGCCAAGGTGGTTTTGTGGAGAAATTCGGATGCATGGCGTCTATTTTCGGAGTAGGTGATGGTTGTATGTTTTCGCTTGACTACACCTGTACCAAATGTGCGGCCCATTTGCTGCTTTGAGTGGGTGCTGAGGATCCGCTGTGGGTTTGGTGAGGGTTCCTGGACACTACGGACCTCATCGGTTCACAGCAGGCACCCTGCTGAGTCCCTGCCGCCGCTCTAAAGGACCATTCCGTGCCCCTCTTTGTCCTCTGTTCCTTTTCCTGAGAAAACTTGATTTGAAAGGTGCTAAATTTTTTAGGGAGAAGGTGAAAGAAGTGGGGGGGGGGTGTGTTGGAGTTTTTAATTGCATCAGTGTTTCCGATAATTTCTTTTTTTGTTTGCTTTCACCTTCTCGATGGACTGTCTCAGGTATATCAGTACCTTCCATTCCTGCATAGTGAAAACAGTATGAGAAAATCAGATAGTATATTACCTTGACCCATAAGAAACTAATCAGAAAAAACCACTCATAAATGTGAAAGCCAAGATGTTTAGGGTTCTGTTAAATTTAGTTGGACAGGCTTGGTTAACAGATTGTTTACTTTCCCAGGTGAAATGAATGCTAATTCTGGAAGCAGGAAAGGAATGAATTTTAGGACTTGTAAGAATTTTTGAGTAGTTGTGGAGGGAAATATCAGAGAAAATCTCAGATAGCAAAGCACTAGTTATGGCCTTTTGTGCACAAAATGACTATTACTTAGCAAATAATTCTCATAACCTTCACATACACAATAAGCATAGATCTCTGCATACTCTTTAGCATTTACTATGTCCGTGGGGGTTTTAAAAATCATACCATAGTAATTTAGAGGGGAAAATTTGATTTATCTTGATTTTGTGTATTGCCCAGAGACCTTCCCTCAACTAATAAGCAGTTTCATTTTTCTGATAAAAGCTTCATTCAATGTATATGAGCTTTAAAGAGTTTTAGACTGGAAGTGCTTATAAAATACTTTGGAAAAATCCTTGTTTAAAAATGTTGGGATAACAGCTGCCCATAAAAACAGTGCAAAACAGCATTCAGACTATTTTTATGTCTGGTAGCCTAAGCCATATAACTTAATCACAGCTACCCCGACCTCTCATTCTTTAAATTTTTAAAGTGAAATACATTTCAGGAATAAAATAGATAAGTGGTTTATGGTATGTGCTTAAGCATGAGCAGTAATGTGAGCATGGAATACATAGAGCACAAAAGTATATACAATGGTGTGTCAACACAAACAAATAAACATTTGAGTGCGTATGCATACATGGTTTTTTGATATATTAGGATTTGAAGCTTTAAAAATCATTATTACCAGTGTTTACCACTTGCTTGCTTTCCAGTCTGCATGGCTTATTGCGTATTATAATTTGAAAAGATTATCTTACTAGGGTAATGAACAATAAAAAATTTGTAATTCATCCTAATAAGCTTGAATGGTAACCCACATGCCTTGGACATTTCTAGCCAGGCATAATTTATCCACATCTTTGGCTGTGAAACAGTGTGGATCTTCTTAACTGAGTCCCTGACAGATGGTTTAAGCTTTTTCAGGACTACATTTCCAATCATTTTGCCCATATTGCAAAATTGGCCTTGAAAAAGGGTAAAGAGTTGTTATGCTGCATTAACATCTCTTCTGAATTGCTTGCTGTGAAGGACATGAAAAAAAGGAAGGAAATCAGAAAAGGAGTGTTTTAAAAATACGCTGTTGAAAGTTAGGAATGGTAGCCGTGAGGATGACCTTAAATTTTACCCCTCACCTCAATTTGCATGTGAATGTGGTCACATTATACGTAACAATGAAAACACAACTTTTGGGTACCTTGTTTCACAAATGATTCAGGTGGCACTGGTGGTACAAGAAGTGTTAAAAGTGCTGTAATTAAAGACTTCCTATAGTCTTAAGCCCTGCTAGTGGACAGCACAATTGGCTGCTATTCGATGAGTAGGGATTTCTGTGGCACATTTCAAGATTTTTTTTGCTACTCTGAATGGAAGGGCTGGAATATCTGCCTTCGTTTCTGCATGAGACATGGATTGATCACACGGACTGTGCCAAATTTTCATTTTCTTTTGCAGCTTCAGCTGACTGGCTTCTTCATATAAACCACTGTTCTTTTCTTCTTTCCACCTTTTAGTTTATGATAAAAATCAATGAAAGCTGAAGCCTTTCACAGTCATCTATAAAATGCAATTACTGTATACAACACACAGTAAAACTCCCGTGGTGTATATGTTGAGACATAATTTATGCCACTTACCTCCAGAGAGGTATCGATCCTACGCTGCGAATACCTTACAAAAGGGCTGTTGAATGCAAGCTCAAGGAAATATGTGGTTATTGGCTCTGATCTATAATTTGATTAATAATGACCTATTTGTTGAACTCTGCTCCTTAAACCCACTGTTTTCTGTGACTGAACCTTTTATCTTTGAATATTGCCCAGGCTGATCTCCCTTGGAGACCCACCCCACCTTGCTGGCCCCCCGGGCTCACTGTGCTCTCAGTGATCCCCACCAAAGGAGCCGCAGGAGAAGGCTGAAACAACCCGAGAGATTTACTTCTTATTTTATTTTTAAATGGCTGGCGATATTTGCTAATCCTGAAAGTGGCGGTTACTCAGCACAGCCCAGCCCACTCCGTGATGGGACCCAATTCTTAGTTTCCTCCTGTGTGTAGGAAAGAAAAGCAATTCTGAGTAAATAGTCCAGCAAGGATTCTCCAAGATGCCGGGTAAAAACTCCATCGCTTGTTTTAGCTCATGGTTTTGAGAGCTGCAGCCTGGCATATCAAACGCCAAGAAAACCCCTCAAGAATGAGATAGGACAGAAAGTGGGTGGATTTTATGTGAAACGTTTCAGTGTCCTGGTGATGGGTGATATATGCCCGGTGAAATCACAAGAATAAACCCCTTCTGCAAGAGTAAACCTCTGTTACTCAGCGTCTCGTCTCAGGTAAATTCCTCAAATAAAGAATTGTTGAGTGGTGTCTCTGACCTGACAGTTTCCATTCCAAAGTTCACGTTCCTTGAGATGCTGCGAGAATGTTAGCAATTTGCTGTACTGTGTGGGGAAAAACCCCATTGTGTATTCATAGAATGAGAGTTCAGGAGAGTTTAATTCGCTTTGGGCAGAGACCTGGGTAGCAGGGTAAGCTTCTCTATTATATGATTACAGTAAATAGTTCAACCTTTTTCTGACATAAATGCTCTGTTTCGGGATTTGACAGAAGTTAATTGCCTATTGTGATTGCACTGTGGTTGATGAATGCCATAGTGGGACATGACAAAATAATATTTATTGAAAATGAGAAAAATAGCCTGTTAAAGGAATAGTAGCAATATAATTTAGGGCCAAATTGGCCTAAACCAATTCAGAGTAAAAACACACATAATAAGGGACACCTTCCCCTCCATCTACCCATTGGTGGGGTTTTCAACAAAGCATAAGCTTATTTCATCAGTTCTGGAAATGTAAAAGTGATGCTTGAGTAGAAACTGAATAAAAAGCAAAGCAGACACAGTAGCCTCATTACACATACAGAAAAAAACCCCAAAACAACCAAGACACAAAAATCCAGGCTAAGAAAATAAAAACAGAAACTGAATTTGATTATGAAATGTCTTTTGTTTTGCTAATTGTATTAGTATGAGAACCTAGTCTCAGTGAAGTCAGTGCTGGGCTGTCAGTGCATTCCTCAGAGCAAGGATTAGGGCTGGGATTTCTGCAGCCAGCACTGTTACCTGCTTGAGCAAAGTCTCATCATGGCTTCCCAGCTCAGTTTCTCCATCTATGAGGTGCTTTATATCTTTACTTGTAGGTAAAAGATGAAATCACTTGAAAAAATATCTGTTGAGACCATAAAGCTTGACTGTGTATTTAATAAGCAATGAAAGAGTCGCTGCAGTTGGAAGCAAATCAACTAGTCTGATTTCTTTGCTGATCTGTTATTTCTTTCTTAGAGTGTATTTCATAAAGTTTTGTCCACTCTAGTAAGAAAAATGGCTTTTTAATATTGAAATGATGTGAACAAAACAATGGAATAAAGTTCCTCATCCAGAGGGACAGTCCAGTCCGAGTATGGAGTGGAAGCCCAATCCATGCAGGGCTTTCTGGGAAGCTTTTACACCGTGAGTGATCTTGACTTTTCATTTTAAAAACAGAGAGGAAAGGGGGAGTAAAGTGAATGCTTTTAGAACTCCACTCCTGCATTTAGGAACTGATGACAAGACTTTGTCTTATAAGCTGGAGAAATCATAGTTGGGAAATTGCTGAGGGAATGGAAGCTTGGTTGAATCAAATGGTCCTGAGGCGAGTTGGTGAGGTACTTCTAATGAGATGGGAAGTGGTATTACTGGTACCTTATCTGTAAAATTATGTGCAATTCTAGTAATTCATATTCAAGGAAGAAAGAAATGACTCTGGGAAATGACAGGTTTTTTTTTTTTTTTTTGGAGAGGAGACTGTTAAGCCCAGCAGAAAGGGCCCTGCTCTGTGTAAATACACCTTGGGTAAATACAAAGGAGAGAGTTTCTTCAGATAAACAGCATCTTTGCCATACGAATGAACACCTTGTGATTGCCCATGAGGAAATCCAGGCTAGAAGTCATCTAGCCATCAGAGAAGTGGAGTCTGCAGCCAGTTGGAAGAGTTGAGTGTATATTAAGGTAGATTTTGATGAGTTTCTGAAGGACATGATGGGATGTGGTGCTTGTAGTAGCTCATCAGGGTCCTTTTTTAACCATGCCTTCTAACTCATATGAGCTAAATCCACCCATTGAAATTGGTGTAATGCTGCTGACTTCAGTTTGACTGCATAGCTATGTAAGCGTGGCAGCACTTAATCTAAAATGTAATTGATACTTTGCAGAGAGAACAGGAAATTTTGAAAAAAAATCTTAATTACAGCTAGGGCTAGTGGATTCATCCAAACTCACTCTGGTGAAGGCCTAAGAGAGGGTCGGGGAACTATCTGTGATCGTTCTGATGCCAGAAATTCTGCTAGAATAGCCTGAAGTTAAAACCTGTTAAGAACATTAGATGAACCAGAGCTTGACAAAATGGAACCACGTTCCTTCAATGATCTTTTTCCTTCCTGTGCACAGTGCCCCAGGAACGCAGGAGAGGGCAGAGTGGAGACTGTGCAACACTATCCTGTTGGAAGTATCCTATTAATGGAAGAATTACCCGGCAGCTGGTTACCTGTGCCACCTTTTCAGCTTCTGGAATGAGACCAAACTAGCTGTACTTGCCCAAGTATGTTCTAGTTTGGTAAGGGGAAAAAATAAAAACCCACCATCAAAAAACCCCAGCGACTATTATTACCCAGTAAATGCTGAACAACCTTTATTTACCTGATGAGTTTCCTATGTAAGTTTTTGATCATTTGTATCTGAGTTCTGTGGTTATCAGCTGTGGCCAATGTCACTATGACACCAAAGCGTAGTTTGGTTTAGCTTGTGTGTCCCAGAAGGGCTCAGACAACCCAAACGGTGTTTATCCTCAATTTGACCAACAGCTTATTGGATTTCCTGGTCACTGGCACTCAGTCTTGTCTGCTGCTGAGATTTGATGTGTTTGATCTACAGGATCATGACACTGGGATAATGAACCTTCAGACCAGTGTCTGGCCAGCAAGGGGCCTTGAACAGATAATTACAATTCCTGACTGGGAAATTAAATCTGATGGGAAGTAATGCTTTACCTACAGCATATCAAAACTTCACAGAGGACAGATAAATGCTTTCTTTGGTGTCATTGTCCCTCTACTTTCCCATTCTCCATTTCTAGACTATTATATTGCTTTCTGGCAAAGGATTTGGCTGATGGAGCTGGGAACTGCCACAGGAGGCAAGGACTTAGCTTTGTGACCTAGAATGCACCTGGCACCTGCTTTGAGCATTTATTTTTTGAATTCTAAAGGCTGCATATTTAAACCTCTACAAGATTTCTTGGTCTTTCATGATCTTTGTCTACCAAGCCCTTATTCATATTAATTTATGTCCT
>JAOXNO010000013.1:27246522-27261997 GCA_028565335.1 Limnodromus scolopaceus
AACCCCTCCAGGGATGGGGCAGCCACAGCTTCTCTGGGCAACCTGGGCCAGGCTTTCACCACCCTCACAGCAAAGAAGTTCTTCCTGAGATCTCATCTAAATCTCCCCTTTTTCAGTTTAAAGCTGTTCCCCCACATCCTGTCACTCTACTCCCTGATCAAGAGTCCCTCCCCATCTCTCCTGTTAGCCCCCTTTAGGGACTGGAAGGGGCTCTAAGGTCTCCCTGGAGCCTTCTCTTCTCCAGGCTGAATCCACCCAACTCTCTCAGCCTGTCCTCATAGGAGACGTGCTCCAGCCCTTTGACCTCTCATTGGATCCTCCACCTCTCATTGCAGGATGCCACCTAATAAATAGCGTAGTATTCCTGTGCTGTTATGGAGTCATCAGAGCTCTCCCTTGCACTGTATTTGTGGATTCTGAATACTAGGCAGTGCCTTCAACACCAGCTTTTTGGGTGAAAATACTCTGTGCCCTTTGTGTGGAAGCCGGGCAAGTGTTTAAAACACTCAGTCGCTTTGTAAGAAGGGAGTACGATCCGCTCCCATGGCTTTTCACACCACTCAAAGCAATCTGAATGAGTTAAGTTTGGTCAGAGTATAGCTGGAAGTCTGTGCTCCTCTGAGGTCTCAGGCATTAGTGCATCTTTCTGAACTGTTAATGAGAGATGATGTATCTAGGCAGCCAGCTCAGTACAGAGAAAGATGCCTCTGAATTTCCTCGGTAATACATCTATAATTACCAGAGAGGCTTTTCCCTGAAACCTAAGTGGGTTAGGTAGGGTTTTCCTCAATAGCTTTTCTGATTTTAGTAACTTCAGTTTGATCTGTGTTGTATTTTGGGTTCAAAGGAAGTCTACCCGCGTTCCATCAAAGACCCGTGTTCCAGCTATTGCATAGTGCCCCAAGGGAGAGACATGTCAAGGGAGTGTGAACACAGAGTTCTCAGAGGCTTAGGCAAAGCCAAGGATTTTTTCCCATTGTTGCTGAAGCTCTGGCTCTGCCCCACTGTTTTGCAGGAAGGAGAGGTGCAGTGAATGGGGGAGAAGGACGAGAGCACGAGGGAGGTTGAGCTACGGAGGAGTAGGTTTACCCGTCTTGCTGTCACAGGCAATTGCTGAGGTGGTGGAGCCTCTTCCACCAACGAAGAGCGCTGCCCGATGTATTCCCACTTGTCCTTCATGAGCTGCAACATGTAGCTTGGAAAAAATGGATACAATCCATTCCTTTGAAAATCTTCACAAGTCCTGTTTTGACACCTCTGAAACACAGAATTTCAACTTTGCATTTGGAAACAATAGTTTTTCCTTAGATATCAAATTTAAAGTCCTATTGATGCTCGTATTTAAACTTTGATTCATGAAGAAAATTGGAAAAAATGTTCTGCTTGGAAGATTTCAAAATTTTGCTTCCTTTTATCAATTCAGGACAACAGGAAGTTTGAAATCTTGCAGTATGTCCCCGGCTGGAAAATATAGCTCACTCTTTGCCTGACTTTATAGAGCAAAATTAAGCACTAATAGTTGGGTCCCTTACCAACTGGTGACTCCAATGAGCCAACGGGTGTCCCTTTTTACATGTGTACAGACAAATATTTAGGTTCAGTAAAGTATAAGCGTATCCACACTCGTAAGAACTAATGTGTATATAGAGAAGCGGGTGAAAGAGACACCAGCCTATAGTTACAATTTCCCTCTGAGTTTGGAGTAAATACTCACAGTGCATTGGTGTTAACTGAGACTCGAGGGGGGTTGGCTGACCCTGCCTTTTTAACCCTCAAGGTGTTTGCCTGAGTGGTGTCCCAGCTCAGGGGAGATGCTGGTCACAGCCCACTGCTGTCCAGAAAAGCCCAAAGGGTCTCACTAGAATCACTGTTTATAGGGTCTGAGATAATTGACTTTCATCAGGTATTTTTCCACCCTGGCCCAGCTCGGATGATGGGATATTCTATTACATTCCACCAGTTGTGCAAGTCCAAAACTTGCTAGATGTTGGAGCTCTGGTATCGCCCCCCTTTGGGCCATGATCCAGGCACAGATGTACAAGGCTGTCAGAGAGTGATTGATTGTCATTACTCTTTCCAAGCGATAGGGAAAGCAGGAGCCAGGAGCTTTGTCTTTGCCTGACTTCTCCAAGGTTGGTCTGTGGCTCAGGGATGGGGATTCACACCAAGAACCCAGTGGCCAAAAGAGGGGGATAGTTTTCACCAACACACCAAACACAAAGCTCATACCTACAGCTGAGGCCAATGGAAAAGGCATTAATTTGGTTGTCTTACCTGAAAGGCTGTTTGTTAGATAAGCTGTGAAGGCCAGACATCACAGATATGTCTTTACTTCAAAACAGGGCCTTCTTCTAGATTAATTTGCTATCTACGGGACTTACCCAGACCATGGCAATCCAGTGCTCAGACCCTTGCTTACTGTTCTTCCTCAAACATGCATCTTTCACCTCTTCAGAAAGGGCCTGTTGCTGAAGTTTTGTCTTCAGTGTCTTCTCTCTTGGTGGTTGGGATGCTAGTTCTATACGTTGTATTCTGAGGCACCCACTCTGCCTTTGCATCACATGGGGAGGCTGTGTTCCTTTGGACTGTGGTAGGACAGCCCAAAAAGAGTAGGCAGATACTTAGACTCCTGGTGGCTATTTCCTTTTGTAGACTTGAAATATTAGCAGAAGTACATGAAACCGAATTTCTTGACTTATGGCCTGATCTACAGTCTCCCTGGGCGTGAAGACTTCCTTTCCTCCATGAAACAAAATTTTGGTTTTGCCTTTTTTTTTTTTTTTTTAGACTTGTCACTAGCTTACTGCTCTGTTGTAAATATAATTGCCCTCTGGAAACAGTGGGAAACAGCTAAAAAAAATTAACGGGAGCTTATTACAGGTAGTATTTTACTGCTCCTTAAGAGAGGCAAGCATGGTGATTTAGATGTAGTTTGAATAGCTGAGATAAGTGATGTTTCTCATCTGAAGTACCTGCACAGCTACAAGCGCTTTGTTAACTTGTGCTATAAAGAAACCTTGCCACTAGTAGTCAGGGAAAGTTTGGGAAAAGTTATATTTACCTTGGATAGAGGGTATAAATGTCATAAACTGTGCTTTAAGTTTGCTGTTGCCACTGCATAAAAACATTTACATTCAAGATCTGTTCTATTACTTGCGGTTAGGATCATCCTTGAAAATATATTTGTTAGCATAACTCTGTGCTGTACTGTGTGTCAGGCTTATTGATGATGAAGAAAATGCCCTTGATACAGCATTTGTTCCAATTTGTTTAGGTATCAAATCAGTTTGGAACCTTATGTTCCAGATTTGACATAAATATATCTGCAGATATTATAGAAACGATCCTGAAGTTATAGTTCCCAGGAGTTGTTTGTGATTCAGCCTATTCTACAAACAATATTTGTCTAAGAATCATAATTTATTGGGTATAGCAAAGACTTCCATGCATCTTTCACTGTGTTGTGCTATTCATTGATAGTGTGAAACGCATTATTGATTGCTGCAAGGTATTCTGGTAGAGTACTGTGCGAGGATTGAAGTTTACAGATTTATTATAGTATCATGCAGCACATTTATTCTTGGCATAATATCTACTAATCGTATATTATTTAGAAGACAAACATTAGTTTATGAGTGTGAAACAAGATGCTGCTTTAGAAGACTGCATATAAATCTTTCCATGGAAGATACTAGCTATTGGAATAAAAGGGATTTCTTTTCAAGCATTCTGTAGAAATTATGTTTATCAAGGATTATTAAGATTGAAAAATCAACCCTTCAGACTGGTAGGAAATTCCAGATTGTGTATATACTTCCCAAGAGCTTCAATCTTTGTAATAAGTTTCAATAAACTGTGGTAGAATATACTGAGATGCTGTAGATGATCTTCAGTTTGGGATTCCTTTGAATTTTATTGAGATGGCAGAATAAGTCATGTTCAAAGAAAAATAATAGCTCAAATTTTAAAATGGACTCACCAGATATTAAAGTGCTATTCAGATTGTACATATTCTGGAGTGAGCTTCAGAATCATCTCAGTCATTACAAAAACTGTCCGTGGGTCTAGAGACCATGTCAAAATTAATAATATTAGATTTTAAAATTTTCATTGCCAACCATTTTTCACCCTTCCCTCTTATTTTTCAAAAGAGAACCTGAAGTGTTCAGTGTAGGGAAAGGAAACTTAGATCTACTGGAAGGAATGAGCCAATTTTGAAGACTGCTCGTGTGGAACTAAATTTGCCAGCACTCTAGTCCAAAACTGTATTACGAAGATTCTTGGCAAATTGAATATCTTTACATGTGTGTTTTTTCACCTGTAGTACTGCACTGAGACTTACTAATTTCTTTTCCATTAATGGTTGAATCAAATTTGATCAGTAATTTGATTTGAGAAAATTGACTCCAATTTGATTTGAGTAAAAGAAAAAATTTTTGAAACATAAAAAATTATTAATGAGAAAGAATTTTCAGACATTTAAGTAACTGAAAAAGAGAATGGAGATAAGAACACTTTCTGTACATAAGAATGTGTGTATCTGCCTATCTTTGCTACCCAATGAAGAAAATTAACTTCAGGTTCTGGAGATCTTATAATATGGTTCCTAGAAATAGTGATTTATGGATAAAGTGGTAGACAGATTTTGTATGCACAAGAATGATGCACTTTCCCATTGTGACATTTGATGATAAGTTTGAGACTGACTTTTGCAGCAGTATGCTTAGGAAGACCACAGCACTCTCATGCAAATATATACCCTGTATGTAACAAAAATAGTAAAAACTTTCCACCTAGTATTTTAAGGATTTAGCATAAAGTGTTTTGAAGTTTCAGCATATTATTACTGGGAACTATTTTTAGCTTCACAAGTTTTTCTTTAAAGCTTGTTAAAATGAAACCCTCTTTTCCTTCATGTCTAAAAATAAGCATAGGTAAACTCTGATTTTCTCAAGGTCACGGTGGATGACTGAAATCCTCATAAACACAAGGTTAGTTATAAGAAATTTCAGACTTGATCTAATTTTTGAGTACAAGGATTGCTATGAATTTGAATACCAAAGACGTTCAGGGCTTAGCTGCCTTTCCTTCCTCTACATGAATAGTAGTGTTTATTCTTTATAAGGGGAAATTATTGCGCTTTGTCCAGTGGGCTTTGCTCTGACAATAGCTATTATAAAGAAGATCCAGGCGTTTCCATCCCCTCAGCAGGCATACAGCACCTGAATAATGGCAGAATGTGTGTTGCTTTGCTGCATGTAGTGGTTAGAGAATAGTCAAGAGAAAGCTCATGCAGAGATGGAAGTGAGGGTCGTGTGTGCGTAGAGAGATGCTCTTAAGGTCTCTGTTTATCGTTGACGAGGGAATGAGGGTTTTCGGGACTGGGAGAAAATGTGGTGAATGCAGATCTACCAGTTAACCTTCCGACAGTGAGCGAGTGTAGGGAGCAGACGCTATGCAGGATTTAATCATAAGCCTCCAAAAGAGTGTAGCAGGCATGGTGAAAGCAGGCTGAAAATTTGGGAAGAATTCATAGCCTAACAGAGACGGTTAGAAACGATTATAAAAGAACAACGTCAGACAATGTTTGCCTGGCTTCTCCAGTGAATTACTGAACCAATAGATAAAGATGAGGCCATACATGCTGTTTAACTGCATTTCTGATAAGCGTGTGGTGGCATATCAGAAAGGAGCTGATCTGTAATATCACGACGTATAGCCTGCATGTTTGTGTTGCAATGAAATATCTTTCATTGGAGAATTTACGACGAGAAAGTGTAAGAGGCAAGAAACTTTGGCAAATCTGATTCGGGTTGTGGTAGAGTCTATATTATTATAAAGGTCATAAAGTGCACATTTATAACGTACTTTGAGAAAAATCTGTTTTAAAAAGAAGCTTGAATATTTGGATAATCAATTAGATAGCAAGAGTATACGGAGGGTGGCAATTATAAATGGAGTACATGTATAATGGTGGTTCAGGGAAAAGCTGGGTAGTCTGAAGTGAATACATTTTGGCACATATATCTATGGTTAATCAATACCTTTGATTAAGTATCAAATACTGGGTTGTGGGGAAAACCTGTGATCTTAATGAAATGAGTGGATCCAAGACTGAGCCTCAGACACAGCCTCAGAAACAAACTCACCTGCCTACACTGGCAAATTGTGACTGGGAAAGAGTGATTAAATCTTTTCTGAGGTTCTAAAACACTCCCACATTGGCAGAAAAAATCTCCTTGAAGATTGGTGCCCAGAGTGCATATGGGATTTCTGGGAATTGAAAATCTGGGTTGTAGATTTCTCTGTGTTTGAACAGCAGCAGCAGAAATTAAAAATGACTAGAGGGTAACAAAACACAGGTCAAAAAGATTAAAGACATATAAGTAAGCATTAAAAAAATTAAAATACAAGGAGCTTAAGCAATGGTAGGAAGCAAAGAATCAGCAATTGATAAAGAATTTTTTGAAGTCCGGTATGAAAATCATCTGGATTTTCATGAACCATGTATTGATCTGGAATGTTCCCAATGTTGACACTGTTTTTCAGCACAGACCAAGGAAGTAAGGAAAAATGGGGTTAACACAGAGAAGACCTAGAAGTTTCTTGAACATTCAGCATTTTCTGGTTAAGCAAAGCAACTGGGAAAAAAAGAGGATTGGCTAAGGCACCATTTAGAAAAATTTCTCATGTTATTACATTTCAAGGCATTCAGCTATTGCTGCTTGAGAAATTCTGAAAGTTAGAGGAATCCCATAAAGTACATTTTAGTATTGCATCTCAAATGATTTTTTCTGGGAGTTGATCAATCAAGAGGAATTTAAAGCCTATGCTCAGTAGTGATGCCTTTTATGCTGCTGCAGAACATAGTGCCAGAAAAGATGAGTGGATTGCCTAGCCTTGTTTTTGATACCTATACCTGTTGTCTGGTGCCAGCTATTTGTGTTATCTGGGGCTCCTTGAAGTCCTGGAGAAGTAAGAGCAAGGGATTACATGCATGTCCCCATCAGAGAATCTAAAGCTGTTGGTGTATTAAGCATAGCCACAAACAGACACAAATCCTGAGAGAAAACTGACAAGTAATATTTATTTCTACCAAAGTGTGTATTTTTAAAATTAGCATCTCTACATAGAAGATGATGAAACATTTTCACAGTCAAATTTTTTGAGCATTAGATTCTTTCTATGTGGTGGAAAGAATACCCATTTTTTATGTCCAAGATGTATCATGGGCCCTGTAGGTATAAATATGTCTAGTGTTCGTGATGAGAGAAAGGGATACTAAAGTGATGTATGAAATGCCTGAGATACTTGGAAATAAATTAAATTTAGTTCCCAGAACCAATAACCTGTTCAGTAATGCAAAAAGTAAAAGAAATCCATTTCACTAAATATTGGTACTATGAAGATTGCTTGTGAAGTGCTTTTTATAAACGTAATGCAAAATAGGAAGGCACATCAGCAGCTCCTTCTGAAAGATTCATTCCTGCTAGCGAAGGAAGCAGAGGCAGAATAAGTGGAAGAGGCAGAACAGAAACATTTCATTGCAGGTACTTGCTTTGGTGTATGTGGACTGTGCAGATAATGCCCTAAATAGCAGAGCAAGACACTGTGCAGGAAGGAGGAGGAGTAGCGGATGCACCTCTTTGATGTTCAAGTCTTAATCTGGAATTGGGTTTGATTTGATGCTTGGAGTGGCAAGACTAAGCCTATGATTTGCAGAATTGTAAAATCTATATTATTACTGGACTGTGATAGAAAAAGAAGCCAAACAGGTGGTTCTCCTCTCAGCTGTACATCATAACAGTTTAATTTACATTTTGTGCTCCTTCTCATTTAAACTAGTGACAGAGACAGGAAACCAGGCCGTAGAAGGGGAATATGCTGTGGGACACCATTTTTGGATTTAGCTCAGATACCTAAAAGCAAGTGTCTGCATGTCAGCTGGGGAGTCTAAGAACCCCGTAATATCAGCAGGGCTTCAGTTGCTTATATGTAGTTATCGAGTGGAATCTGAAACTCAGGCTTCCCTGCTGCAAGCGGTTGGTCCAGAGCAGCTTCAATTTCACTGAATTTCACTGAATTTTTTTTAGAGTTGGAAGGGGCCATAGAGATCATCTAGTCCAACTCCCCGTGTGTTTCTTATGTCACATTACCACATTTGCGCATCTGGATGGCCAAAAGCACCAATTTTAGGCAGCTGAACGGAGACTGCAGTAAGTATGGTTACTGAACCCTAAAGATGCATCGAGCCGATGGGCAATAGGAGCCTCGTTTGCATTTAGAGACCTAAAAATCCGCATTTTACTTCCATGCTGAGTCCTGGCCTGTGTGACTGGAACAGTGCTTAGGGACTCGATGCAGTTGCCCACACCAAGATGTCCAGTGCCACCGGAGACACTGGAGGCATCTGTGATATCAACCTGGCTTTGGCAGAGGTGGCACAGGACCATCAGTAGACCCATGCCCTTCTGGAGTGGCAACTGGATGCAAGCCAGGCAATCCAAGGCTGTCCCAATGGCAGTAAATTTTTGCCTATTTTTAGATAAATGAATATTGTTTTATCTGTGAAGTTAAGGAGAAGAGACTAGGAAGTACCCTGAAAATGTTCTGTGTTCTGGAGTGATACAATTCCTCCCTTTCATCTGCTCCAGAACAGAGACAGGTTATGAGGATGCTCCGCTCCTCCATTTTTAAAAGGGATCAGTTTTGTTGAAAGATTTAACTGACTTTCAGATCTACTTTTAAAGGAAGAAAACTAATACAATACTAATAGTACTTAGTAAATACACAGTGTTTAGGTCCATATGAAAAAGGACTCTGAAGCCAGTCACTCTAACAGGAGTCAGCTCCAGCTGAATGAACCAGACCAGTGCAGGTCCAGTCACTCTCAGGGCTAGAGCTGGGTTTGGACCAGCAGCACCCACCCGCTGCAAGGGATCCAGGATCAGAATTTTTTAAATGGTGGAAGCACTAAGAAAGCGACTGTTCTTACGGTATTTTCTATTCTCCTGCGCTTAAATCTTGGAAAAACCACATGGTTTTTCTTTAATGAGGTCTTAAAGAGGGGGAAAATTAATTCATGTCCAAGTTGGACCTTGGCTTAGGACCTTAGAGTGGGTTCAGATCCAGGCATTCAAAACGAGTCACCCTGCCACGCACCAGGATACGGGCACATTTAAAATTCTGGAGCTGGCCAATTCCTAACTCTACAGCATTTTAAAACCAATTAGCATTCATAAGAGTATTTTATAGCAATAAATGATAATGATGAATTTTTTACATTGATGTTGCTGATGCTGAGGTTGTAGCTCATGATTATGACATCAATATATTCAACTTTTCTGTGTGTGTGGTAGAAATAGAGGAGAAGTTTGAAGCTGGGGTCTCATGATTATTTTGTATGTGTGGTAAAATTTGCTACCTTGCCCCACATCATCAAAGCTCCAAGTCATATGCTGAAATAAGCATTAATACTGTATTATCCAGAATAATAAAAAAAAAAATCAAAATTGGATAGTTATAACTTTGCATGTATTAAAAACCAGTGTAACATTTGCAATGAAGTTTCTACTGATGCCAAGATACAGTATTTTAAAGCTATCAAGCTTAAGGAATGTGCAAAGTACATCCTCTTATCTCTCATTTCAGGCAGAAATGGCACTGCTCTGAGATCTCGGAAGGTGATTGCAGGATATCAAGTAGGCATATTAAAAGGTGGGAGACAGGCCGGGTTGAAAAGTCTTCAGAGGTCTCTGCTGTCAGTATGCAACTTCCAGATAAAGTTGAGAGAAATGAAATCCAGTGTTTTCTGCAGGTATAAATCCTAATTTCATCTGATGGCAAGTTTCTTTTATCAGGTGGCTTTAGCAGCTTTCAGACCTTGGTTCAAGGAGAACCGAAATAATCTGTAAATTATGCTGTAGCTATTATGGCCATTTATTCATATGGTAAAAAGGCAACATTATTCTGTCAGTAGATCACAGCATTCTAGAAGGGATAGAGGAGACCTTGAAAAAGCAAATATATTTTCAGGAAGAATATTTCTCTCACTCTCTGCGATAATCAATAGGTTAATTAATGGCCTATTTTAAAAAGTACACAGATTCTATAATATTGATTGTTTTCATAATTAAAACAAAGCAAATTCTAAATATCAACAATTTTAGTGCAAATGGCTTCATTAACATGCGGCGGAGAACATACGCCTACATTGTTGATACCATTTTTCTTGTTTAATCCACGGCAGCTATGCAAACTGGCAGCACTTAACATGATTATGTCAAGATCTCACACAAGTTAGCTTACAGCCAAGGGCTGACATGTAGAGTCAATACGCCAGGGCTAATTATGTTGATGTCAAAAAGTTACCTTTCTTTGTGCGTGATAAATGCTTCACATGGATTAAAGCATGTTTGTGTGCTGTGAGTTTTACCCAAAAGATTGCACCAAAAAGGTCAGCAATCTTTGATGCAATTTAATTACAATATTGTTGATTATGCATGGCTTGTAATCTGATACTCTGATCAAAGTCAAGTGTGGGATTCAAAAAAAAAAAAAGTATGTATTATGACTTTTAATCATCATTTCTGCTCAATGATTATGCCTGGGAGGACTAGTACAGTCTGCATGTTACCCTTTGAAAGGAATGCTTGGACTGTCATAGAATCGTAGAATGGTGTGGGTTGGAAGGGACCTTAAAGATCATTGAATTCCATCCCCCTGCCCTGGGCAGGGACACCTCCCACCAGACCAGGTTGCTGAAACCCCCGTCCAACCTGGCCTTGGCTGGATGTCCATTGAACATCATTTTTAGTAGTTCACAAATTGAAGGCATTATCATTTTCTTTCCTGTGAGATTTTGTGCAGTCCATGGTATTCCCAGGTAAGGAGGAACAGAGCTCCCGAGGAGCCTCGTACAGACTCCAGGTTCAAACTTTCTATGTTTTGTTGTAGTAAAAAAAAATATTCAGAGCTTCCAGCTCTCCCTTCTGATTTCATAACTTCCCCTCACTGCCAATGGAAGGCACATTGCTTATTTTGCAGTACTTAAACTCCCCTTTCTTCTTCTCCTGGGCTACATTATAATTTTAAAATGAGCCCAGTTATTTTGTACTGCAAGTGTGTGGCTGAGTTCCTGGGAAAAATACCGATACCAGTACACCAGAGGATAAACTCCTGCCTTCATTTTCTGGTTTGCTTCAGCCTTCCTCAAAATTGTACAGCTTTTTGGCTCACCCTCCCAGAGGGACCACCTCTGGGCAAGATAATCCATAACCTTTCCATCCTCTTCTATTACTGGGATGGCTGCTGGTTTATGCAAATTATAATAGTGAGGAGAATTGATATGAAAATACATCAAATGTCCCACAAGTAGCTTTCAGTTTTTTCTTGATCATATTTTCATTGTGAGGTGAGAATGCAGTTGTGGTATATTCGTATAGTGTAAAATCGCTGATTTGTCCCCTTTTTCTTGCTGTCTGCTCCTAGTGCAGGTACAGTACTAATTTCTTCTTGGAAAGTATCTGTCAGAGATTGGCGATATGCGTGCTGCCCATATCGTGTGCTTGTATTTTTTGTATGCATGCTGGAAAGGGATGCATATAACCGTCGACTGGCGTGCACACCTCAAGTGTATGCAAGAGAACTGGTATTCTGCAAATAGAAATGCCTCTGTATCCGGGGTAAATTTATCAAAGTAGATTAATGAATTATTTTTTTTTTCTTTCCATGACTGAGAAACCAATTTTTTATCCTGTTTTGATGGATAAATGTGTTGTGGCACAGCTGAATTCTTTAATCCCTCTTTCCTTTCCTCTCCCTCCAAGTACATTTCTTCACTAATGACAGTTCACAGAAAAACTCTCCAGAGGGATATAAAATCTTGGCATCTGTATTTCTTTTTGGAAGCAAGTATTCTGAAGAGCTATCCTTGTTGCCTAATGAACCAAAACCCCAAACCTTGGATTTCATTATGGTTATGATTCCTTAACCCACTAGAGTCTCTCATCAAAATGTGGTCTCATTAAGTGAGAAAGACATTGTGCACCACTCCATTAAAATGTGCTAAGCTCACTTGTTGTCTGATGTGAGATGAAATGAAATATAATTATTTCTGATCTGTTCCAAGTGGGCCGTAGCATACATCATAAACTGGAAAAAAATATGCGAGAGAGTATGGTATTCTTGGTTATGGAGGCCCAAATCTGAATAGGTGTGTGAAATATTGAGTCCAGAGAGTCAGGGTCTTCTTTTGAGTGAGGAGACTGGAAAGCTGGTGTCACAGTCCAGGTTCAGCTAGTGATGACTTCTGCTGCTCTGAAAAACATCGCTGCAGCTTGCATTATGCCTGGTGTTTGCACATATATCCAGGAGGTTAGGGAGCAAGGAACCTTTCTTCCCATACACATCCCAATTTCCAGACCCTGGACATGAGCTCAGATTCTGATTTCTTTCATGTAATGGACTGTCCCTTGCGAATGACAACTGGGACATCCACAGAATGATTCTTGTGCTTTTGCAAACAGAAAGAGCAGGTGAGCTACAACATGCCTTGGGATGGTAAACAACGTATTCGCCCCAAGGAAGCTGCCGTAAAAGTTAAAGATCGGGAAGGTGAAGAAAATACTTGCAGTAGAGTGACTGAGGTGCTTTGGGAATCTGTTATCGACGGAAAATCCAATAAAGATCAGATTTACAAACATAATTGCATACTCAAAACCGTGATTTTAAGTACCTAATTTCAGTGCAGAATTTCTGTAACTGGGGCATGTATACTTAACTCATATGTGGGTGCTCAGCTAGCTATCTATATAAAAGCTATATGAACGTATATTTGTGGTACCTGCATATGCAAAAAAACCTTATTGTTCTAGACCCCTATTTCATGTAAAGCAAATATGGCTTTGGATTTCTATAATGTGCTACAACCTAAAATATCCTTCCATGATTTATTTGAAGAATTTTCTGAAAAGAAATCTTGTAAATTACTTTGTGGATTTCTTAATGCATTAACAACAGTGATTGAAAGGGCATAATAGGATGAGATCTTTGTACTCAACTGCTTTCCTGCCCCATCCAGGAAGGTGATATCTGAGCATCACACACAATTATTAACATTTGCAACTGAAGTCCTCTGTAGTTGTGAATAAGTAAGTTGGTTCTATTGTTCTGTGTTATGTCGTGCATGGGGGGGTGGGGGAATATCACGAAAGTGTATGAGAATTAGCGTGGTGTGTAGTATTAAACAACCTCCTTTGGACTTGTCAGAAGTCAGTTGACCCAGGCATCCTATGGGTCACTGAATACTTGAATAATACTTGAATACTTCAGCACATTTAATTCCTCAAATGCCACTTTAAACATTGTGCACAAGGTTGATACAGCTGCATAGTGAATTCTCTTTTTTCGCTCACTCCAAGAATTAATTTGACTCTTCCTGTGACTGGGAACAGTACTCCTGTTTGGCTAAAACTCAAAGCTTTGCAAGAAAAAGAGCAAACGGAAGAAAGAGTAATGATTTTTAGAAAACTACAGGAGGTCTGAGTCCCAAATCCAAATGTGACATTGCTTACAATTACATAAATAGCGTTCCCATGCATTTATCTCAGCTATAACCAATAGCTAATAACAAATTATAGAGCCCCAATGTGATTTACACACAGAGGTTTCTATACAGGACTTTCTGTGAATAAAAACTACTATTATTTCTTTTTCCATCCAAAGAAAGGAATCAATTGAATTCTTGTGGAGAATATAATTTTCTTCCATCTAGTTTTAAATAGCATTAGCACAGCAATCACATTTTGAGGTGAAAGATAAATACTTCTGGACCTGGGTCTGAAAACGTACAAAACATTAGACAATAAAGAGAACAACCCCCTTGCCTTTGTATTTCCAAGGGCATTAGCATTTTGCTGTATAGGCGGATAGCTTCTCAAACTGTTTTGCCTCTGAAGTGACCTGTTCCATTATTTTTAAACTGTGTTAAATGACCTCTGAATGTTTACAAAAAAAGTGACGAGATTTAAACATTAAGATTTTATCATTATTTTAAAGACACTTTGATACTGCAGCATAACAACACTACTAATCGATGATGGCTTCTGATGGTGCTCTACCTTCCACAGTCAAAATTTCGGAGATTATTGTAAATGTGTAACAGTACGGAGAAAACAGTCTGACTCTTTGAGGAAAAAAAAAAAAAAAGCAATAGCATTAATCCTTAAACTACATTTGAAAATGCACAGGGAGACCTGTAATTATACAAGGCAGCAGTAACGATGTGACAAAGACTACTGCATGTGGTCATCTCCAGCACTTAGAAAAAAGGGAACCAAATAAATCAGGGCAACAATCCAATTCTCAGGGGTGGGGGAAACCTCTGCCTGTGTGTCGGTGGGCAGGGGAGGGGGTGGCGAAGGGAGAGCACCAAGAGGATGGGTCAAAAAAGGGAGAGGATGGGGAAAAAAGGGAGAGGACCGGGATGTCTGGGCACAAGGGCTGGCTGGAGTGGCCTCACACCCCGCGCCGCTGTAACTTTCGGGCTCTGAATGCCATGTCGGAGGCTTTGTTCATCTAATTTTGTAGATGGAAAGAAGATTTTCCTTCTTAATCAGGGCACACTGCAAAAGCCAAGATGAGATCGTGGCTTCTGGTTCGCAATTTTTATTTTCTAACAGGGAAGGTTATCTTGTTTCTTTCTCATCCTAGGTCAGAGCACGTATATGGCACCTCACATGTCAAGTGGCTTTAATTATCCTTAGAAAAGAGAGTGATTGGAAATAAAGCAAGTAGGGTTAAATCTTTGGGCTCCTACTCAGGTTTCCACAGTCTTTCACTGGATAGTTTCCTCTGAATGCAGTGAGGAAAAAAATAATGAATAAGAGCCTTTGATTATAGCTTTAATTACAGAACAGAGCTACAGGAGAAATCAATGTCATGTTCATTTACATTTGCAGTATTGGAGCAAGCTATTGGTCTCACTGAACCACTGCCCTGCCTTCAGTGGCTGTGGAGATCTGAGCCGATCTTGCTGGTTTTTTCCCCTGTTTCCTTACAGGTGGATGGCCACGGTTCCAAGGAACTGTGAGACGTTGCAGCAGCTGCTGCTGCTATTGATAAATGGTGCAACCAGTTTGAGTAGGACACAGTGAGGTGCCTTTGAGGGAGTGAAATAAGAGGATTTAAAGGCGAAGCCCTAGATAGAGTGATGTATGAAGTACTGGTTGCGAATGGTTGTGCTGGGTTGATAACTGGGGTATAATGTGTTCAAGTAACGTGTTACTGAAGGCAACACTGCATTCTTTGAAATATCTGGGTGAATGTTGTATAGCTGCACCCCTTCTCAAGCAGACTTTAAGGCAGTATCTCACCTGCTGCCCTCCCATTTTGGGGAAAGAATCACAGTATTGTAGCGGTTGGAACATCATCTAGTTGGAGATCATCTAGTCCAACCCCCTGCCAGCGCAGGGTC
>JAOXNO010000013.1:27265794-27320276 GCA_028565335.1 Limnodromus scolopaceus
ACCTACCCTGTTGGAGCTTGAAGCCATTCCCTCTCGTTCTGTCATTAGTTACCTGTGAGAAGAGACCAGCACCAACCAATCATAGTACATCTGTCAGCAGCTGATTCCTGTTACTGGCAGGAATCAAAAAAATAATAAAAATAAAAACACTTCCCGTCATCAAGACACACTGTCCAACAGAGCTTCTTATGAATCTACCATAAGCACCATTCCCTCCCTGGTAGCAGACTTAGTTACACAGGAGAAAAGGTACTGTTGGATAATTATGCAGACCATAAAATAAAGTGTTGTGTGTGCCTTCCTGTTCTGGTTTTCCTGCCAGATGGATCAGTTCACGGACGTGAAACTTCTTTTTAGAAGTTACTTATAAACTGTTTCCTTTCCTTTTCTGGACATGATCACATTCTTGTTTTAATTGATGCTGTTTGAACTATAGACAGATGTTAATTAGGCAATGATACAAACCGTAACGGAATTAGGTGTCCAAAGACAAACCTGTGTCATACAGAACGTCTCTCTTCTACATGGGCTTAATATGTCACACCTCATGTTTCACCACTGCATTGAAGAATACTTTCTGGGTTATGGATAGATGTGGAAGGAAGGGAAGGACAGCTGGAGTATTGAACAGTATGTCCAAGGAGACATTTTTCTGGGGAAAGGTTTGGGGAAAGAAGCATAAACCATGCCTGCTATAATTCAGATTATACAGGCACTCAGACATGCCAGTGCTCAGCTTTGACACGTAACCGTGTGATACACATATGTAAATAGTAGTGTACTGTATAAAGGAACCTTATTTCAAAAATAAATTCAATTTATTTTTTTAAGAATCAAGCACTTTGATGGACTTCCCCACATCCTTTCTTTTACAGTAGGGCCATAGTTTTCTGCTGATGTTGCAATGCTTGCACTGAATTTCTCAGCTCTTCAACACAGTTTAAAAAAGGGCTTGCAAAAAATACCCGAAGAAACAGTAGCATGGACTCCTCTGGTTTTCCACTTTCTCTATATTTATCTCTCTTCCATTAACACCTTTTAATCTTTTTTTTTTTTTTTTTTTCTGGGGGAGGTAATGGGACTTGAATGTTCTACACAAGTCCTGGCTGAACTCAAAGGACTGCAGTGAAATAGGGACACCTATTGGGAGCCTCATGTCCTAGTCACGTTTTCCAAGTTACATCCATCCAGGTCAGAGCAGCCAAGCTGTTGCCTTTTCAAATTGTGCTTTAAAGCTTCCCGTACCGGTTCAGACGCTGTCAGATACCACTTTGGTTTAGCTCACGTAGGAGGCAGACTCTCAGTACGGCTGCAACTTTGGATGTAATTCGTGGAGACAAAATTTCAACAGATTTCAATAGCTTCTTGGTAGTTTGTGTCTTTACCAGTTTTTTCTGCTTGTCTAGCCTGTTGACAAAGCCAATCTGGATTCTGGCATGAGAAAAACACGCTCTCTTTGTCTTTGGACGCTCAGACAAAATCTGAGGCGGTTGTCCTTGAGTAAAGCAGTATGAGAACTAAGAGGAAGTTTAGTGAGCAAATGGGTTAGAATATGCTTTTCTAATTTTCTTGGCATTTCACAATTTACCAGAATGAGTGGGGACAGACCAGTGTTCCTTAAGCTCATGTTATGGAGATGCTTTAGAAAATGAAGGACTCTAAAGGACCCAGATTTCAGTATAATATCTCCCTCCCTTCCCTGATAAATCTGCCACTGTTATGAAAGTCGTGCACCTACATTTAAGATGTTATTCCAGCATTACCTATTTTCTCACAGAAGATGATCTTCTCTTTCATGTTTGCAACCTGCCAAATGCTACTTAGAGATTTTAAAATGGAGACAAAAGTGACTGTGTTTTCATTAATATTTATGGTGCAGGTTTGGGGGGCAGAAAGGCAGGAAAAAGATATAGTGAAAAAAAGGAATACCTTTAATAGTAATTATTTTTTGTAGTGCAAGATATGTTCAGTAAATAGTATATGTGAAGATGTGACTTTCATTTTTTAAAATTTAAAATTTGGATAATTTTCTACAGTTGTAGGTCGTGACTGAGACAAATGCTGTCTGGAGCAGCACCAAGCGAACCGGGGTACTTACAGGATGGAGTTGTTCTGAGGATGCTGCTGGGAGGGGAGCTTTGCATACACATATCACAGAAAATCACAATTCAGAACCTGTGATGGCTGGTTAAGTGCGATGGGATAGTAAAATGGACCAAAAAAAAAAAAAAGAGAGGAAAAAAAAGAAAGATAATGTGATTGCCTGAAAGTTCCTGGCTAATGGCTTGCAGTCGCTGGGGAAAGGGGAGCACAAGAGCTTCCTACCCCAAGGGCTCTGAGAGCTGGGGCTGGAGGGAAAGGCAGGGCAGAGCCCAGGTACCAGGCAAGCCCCGCTCTTTACCCGAGCAAGCAACCCTGGAGAAAGGATGGGGGTGACGAGGCACCCCACAGTGAGCATCACAGGATGCTGGGCGGCTGGCTTCTTCAGTGTGTCCCCTGGGCTGGGCCACCTTCTGTGAGAAACTTGGCTGAAATGGCTCAAATGAGGTCAGTCTCTCATTTTTCATGCGCTCTGGTTCTACCTGGGAATTTACTTGGTTATTTTAGCTGCGTGTCCAACGGGGAGGGAGGATACACTCTCGCTGCTTGAGCATGGGAGGTAAGAAAGGGGCTGAACGCCTCTGTGGGCACTTTTCTTAACCCCCACAACGCCTGCTTTATTTCACAAACCCATTTGCCACGGACCTGTTTGTTAGTGGGGAGAGACAGCTCCCTCTTGGTCTGCAGAAGCATTCACTGCTGCTCTGATAAACAGATTGCATTTCAAATGAACTTGAAAACAGGAGAAGATGACAGTTTGGGAAATGTAAAATTGAAATATGAATGGGTTATATGCTACTGTATGTGTGGGGGAGGGAAACGTGATAACTGAGCAGTTTAAATAGCAGGGTTCCCCTCCGTTTCTTTTCTTCCTAGTGCTTGTGGTAAATTACGGGCTTAGTACTCAGACTCCAGTGCATATTTTACCACCTTGTTTCATAAGTCTGAATACAGCATTTAGTGGGAGGACAGCCTGTAATTATGTTGTAAGTTATCAAACAAACTGCAGATGTATAAATGTGAGGGTAGGCTTAGCTACTTTGTTTTGAAAGGGAACTTTAATATTAAACAAATGTGTACTTATTGGAAATAGCAGTGTTGAAAGCCTGCATTGTAAGTCTGACTTAATAAACCTAATCTTTCCCTAAAGCTCTGTATATTATGGAGAAGTAATAAGATATCTTTACTAACTTATATATTTCCTTTCATCTTGGAAAAAGGACCCCGCTCCTAAAAGTAATTAATTGTCTGATTTAAAGCATCCCATGTACATGACCAGATTTTTAATATTACCTGTGCAGATAAGATTGGTTGCAATAATGAGGCACGTGCACGCACAGTAACTCATTAGAATATGTAAATTAAATATTTGTGTGCATTTAGAGAAAGAAAAATATTTTCTTGCATCTTTTTTTAGAATCAAGCTTTGACAGACAGAGTTAGATATGAACCAACTAAAAATTGCAACTCAACCTATGGCAAATATTTAATATCTCTCATGACCTGTGCGTGGTATTTCATGACTTTTTACTGCCTTCTCTTTTTCTTTTTTCACCTAGGACAGAGCAGAAATGGGGAAATGCCATATGAAATGCACAAATTTTAAAATAGTTCTATTCCATCTTAAAGGATGATGTGCCCTGAATCTCAATGCTTAGTCCACTTTTGCAGGCACAGTAGGTTTGGATCGTTCATACACACACTGGATGAGCATGTGGATAATGGGCACCTCTGTGAGCCGATATGAAATACTCTCAAATATTTTCAAAGACTTGAAAAAGAAAAATCTCAAATCTTTTCAAAGATTTTTCAAAAATTCAAAGATTTTCTTGCTTTTTACTTCTAATTAGGAATGGGGTGCTGGTATAGGTACTGTATGGGAAATGTGTTAAGAGGATAAAAGGTTGTATCAGTTGTCTCACAAAATAGTTTAAGTGGCTGAGAATGAACAGTTAGATGAAGTCAATCTCTTCTGATTACCCAAGTAACGACAATAAAAAGTTCAGACATTTAAAACTTATTTATTATGGAGAAATATGCAGTTATTGTCAGCAGGGACAAACAGGAATCAACATGAATTATCCTGAACTGGTGATTTGGCTTTGAAACCCAGGTTATTACTGTTCCAGTGTGTAAGGAGCAAGGAAGCAGAAAGGATCTGTGAAGGTAAGTTGTGAAGAAGCAGCGTGTTGTTCACAGTCCCGAGGAACAGTTAAAAAAGGAATGAGAGAGGAGAGGAGGGGCGCAGGGAAATAGCAGTCTTGTGATTCACATGGCTCTCATCTGTGAGACTGTCTAGAGACCAGGGGTGGTGGCAGATGGACACAGGGATACCATTCACAACTTGTACTGGTGGTATTTGGTTTCTGCTGCAGTTTGACCTTTCGTCTGAAGGTGTCAAGTCGCCTGCTGTGGAACCAGCATCCAGAGCTTGCCATAAGGCAATTTTTTGCTGGTTCAGGCACTGTCTACGTTGTTCAATGCATAAGGCATGCAAATTGTCATTACAGCCATCTGCAGTTTTTTGCAAAGGTTAATGCCTTTGAAGGAAATTTCTTTATTTTTATTTGATTAATCCATCCTACAGCAAATAACGTGACTACAGTTTCTTGATGGAACGTTTCCGACACTGTTAAAGGGCCGTGATAAAGCAGGATAAAGTGCTCTCATATTTTCTTCTTTTTCTATTAGATAATAGAGATTTACAGAGAGCCCAGTTAAGTAGAGCACTAGTGCATGACTTGTATTCATTGTTTATGAAAGCAAAGAGTTAAGGACTTGCCACAACAGCAACAGCAAGTTCTATGGAGGAACTGTTGCACTGCTCAACCCTTCAACTGAAAAGTAGCTCTATAAACTGGCCCTTTCCCAAGAGACCAAACAACTACTCTCAGGAGATCAGCTGACTGCTCTATTCATTCCGAATTCAGCAAAAATGGGTTTTAATAGACACACCTGATTGCTTTTCTGAGTAGACCAAGTTTCACCTTCGGTGTGTGCAGCTATGGGACAACACATTAGATTTGCCAACGACACCAAGAGAAATTTTCTGTGGAGGTCTCAAACCTTCAAAAAGCCTTCTCAAAAAACCTTCTCAAACCTTCAAAAATTCCCTTTTCCAGTGTGTGAGTGTGATATCTCAGAGAATGTACTCGAAGACATGGTATAATGCAGAGGAAGGAGCACCTGGCCCCGTGCTGTGTGAGGGTTAAGGACAGAGTGTGCCGTGTACAGAGGCACGATGTAGCAGGAATCTCAGCACACAAGATCTGGTTCTGGTGTAATTTGTGAGTCAGATGCACACTGTGAGCCTTTTAGGTCTCAGGCTGAAATGTTGGGAGACAGTAACCGTTACATTTGTGTTAATAAACCCAGCTGATGGGCTTTTGATATAACAAAAGAACAAGAGAGCAGAAATATTTTCATTCAGAAAGCTATGTCATGTTAATTTTGTACTTAATTATGCTTCTTCAGTTAGGCCCTATGTAAGTTAATAGTAAAGCTCCAACAGTTGTCTACAGACTTTGTATTGAGTCCTGGGGACCTGGTCCTGACCCTACGTGCTTTAGTGATCAAAAGTCATAAAAGTCATCTGATCAACAGTCACAGCTGGCATGTATGTTTTTAACCTACCCTAATTGCAACATAATGGGATTTACATTAAACTTCGAAGGGAAGTCTAAGTTAAGAGTCATTTTGTTGGATTTGAGGTAGTCTTAGAGTGTGCACATTGAGGGTTATGAAGATTTGGGTGGTAGTTGCTAACCTTATAAAGCTCCTGTAGCCTCTAACTCTTAGATCTGCACCCTCCGCTACTGAAAAGTAGATATTACTCTTGTCTGGAGTCCTGTGTAAAAGTAGGTAAAGTCCGCTGCTTGGGAAAATGTGGTTGAAAACTGGAACATGTGTCTAAATGTACTACTGCTAAAAAGATCTGCTGTGCATTAATATTTGTATTTTGACAGAAATTAGAGCCCTCAGGCCTAGAAACCTTTGTGTTAAGTGCTGTTCATGAACACAGCATAAGAAAAATTTTCTTCTGAGTTATTTTGGGATCAAAACACGTGGTTTAGTAGGAAAACTCCTCATTACATTTAAAGAGAGGTCATAAAATCAGATATACTACAAATTTTCATGATAGAGAACATTTTAATACCATCTCTCTTCAGCACATGGAAAGTGAAAATGTCCCTTGAAATAGCTTTCCTCTTATTTTAGTGGCAGCTGTGCAATGATTTGGAAGAAGTTAAAAGTACTGCTGTATCCTTTGCTTCACTAATAGCATGCATTTATTGTGCTTTCGTGTTTTTATTTGTTAAGATTTGATGGAAATGAGGAGCAGGACTAGAGAAAGTAGGACTTATTTTTTTTGTCCGGAGTACAAATTGGGGACCAAAATGTATTGCACACACGAATCCATCAGTGACAATCTAATTGGATCAGGATGTCTCTGAATGCATAAGACTGGCGACAGCTGCTCCGTTAACATATATTTCTAGCTATGTAGATACTGAGACACAAAAAAGGTCATTTACAATCCATGAATCCCTCAATGGAGACAACGAAATTGCATTGGTATCCTTAACCTCTTTCCCAGTAGTCACAGAGATATTTCCCATATGGCCAACTTTTGGTATGAAAATTCTAGTAGTAAAAGTCATCCGCATATGCCAGCTATCTCTGTAAGTAATAGGCCAATAACGTGCAGATGCAATCACGGCCACCAACAGAGACAAGCTCCACTGCTGCTAGTGTAATGAAGAAGAAAACTTGATGGACATATCAAATGTGTTCTTCAGAAGAACTCATATTCCTTCCTGAGAGGAAGGGAGAAAGAGCGAAGGCTGACTGAATTAAGAGTTTGGGAGAGCTGTTTGTATTACAGCATTAAGAGGCATTATTTATTATTTCTCTATGCTGCAATATCTGCAAGGAGCCAGGAAGAGAGCTGTAAGTGTGAAAGCTCAATGGAGTCTGTGCTTTGTAGCATCCACCCTGCTATTGTTCTGAAAGAAGCCAGGAGAGCCAATATTGCAGAAATAATAATTGGAGAATCTGCCTCTGTGGGCCAGAAGAGTCTAATTCCACTCAGAGGTCTGAAGGGCACAGTAACCAGTGTATTGAAAAGTGCTAGTGATGCACCAAATAGGCATTTTTTAAAGTCAAAAGTATATGGGGAAAGGAAAAAGATGTCAGTCACTGTGATGACTCGGCAGCTGCCCAACAACCAGTAAGTAGAAATGTGTGGATCAGCATTTGAGAGAAGTTTGAGAAATGAAGTTTTATTGGCTCTTCAGAAAAATTCATCTTGCCAAAATAGTTTTCTTATTTACTTCTCTTGAGAAACTCAGTACTTCATCTGTATCAGATCCAAAAAAAAAATTGAACCCACAATCTTCCACAGCTGAATGGCAGTGGCTTTGAAAATCATAGTGTCCCTCAGGTACAGTCCTGCTCCTGTTGTAACTGGTTGCTCTTAATGGCTTTCTAGTGAGAATGCTTTCCTTGCTTCTCGAACACACAGTCTTCTTCCGCATAGACAGATTATGTAGTCTACAGACCTCATTTTGTATTAATTCAAATTAAAATCTAATTGGAATTGATAGGAAATTTGGTCTTGGTTCTACCTCTCTGAAATCACTGAAAGCTCTTCTATCCTTTTAGTTCGTTCAGGTGCCGGAGATCTTCTGATTTTAGTTTAAAGCAATTACGCCGTCTGTATGTACAAAATCTGAAAGGAGCTTTTGGCAGCTTTATGAAAATCCACTAGAAGGAACCTAAAATCCCCCAGAGTTTTTGCAATTATGCAACATGAATTTGCAAATTACAAAATTCTTCTGGTTCAAAGGAATTTAGGTAAAGGTCTGGGCAAGAAACTGGCAGAGATGGTAAATGCTGGAAGATTGCCCAACCTACTGCGTTCTGTGTGCAGTCTACGTTCTTTCTTCTCCCAGGCTGCATTCGCTTCTACAGTTTGTAAACAGTTCACAATTAATAATCATTTGAACTCAGGGTGAACATCGCTTTCTATTTATAAAATTTTGAATAGAATGCTGTCCCATGCTTATCTTCCCTTCGTATCCTAGAATAATGAATTAGAAATGTAATATTTATATTCTGAAAAGTCCTCTGTAGGAGTTTGATGTTGGTTGTGAGCCTGTTACATCTGACCTATGAGGCAATTGTGATTGATTTGGAGATAGGCAGTCTGCACGCGTTTTTGTCTGTACAACTTTGGTTCATGATGACTTACGGAAAAACAGCACAAAAAAACTAGAGGTAAAATGTTTAAAAAAAATCAAAAGGAAATGAATAATTTGGTGTATGTCTGTCTGCATCCATCCAAACGGTTCTGCGAGACTTGGGGCAAACCCTATTTCAGCTTTTCAAAAATCTGAGGGTTTTTGCAAAACCAGGGAGGATTGTGTGCTGTGTACTACTGCTCAGATTGTGCGTCTTGAGTCTTGAATTTTCTGTGGATATAGGAAGGCCACAGCACTTAATACTTGTTCAAATACTAATCTCCTATCTGTTTTTAGTTTTCTCCACCAGCTTCTACATGATTTGTATGATTTCCACTGAGATTTACTTTTCTGACCCCCTTGGCTCTTATTAAAATTCCACCTGGTACATAACATTTTACATACCAACATGTACTATAGGTCCTGTTCCGTAGAGTGCTTTCAAACCATACAAATCTCATATGATCCCCAACACCATTCCTGAAGTCGTCAGCACCTTGTCATATTAGATGCTTGTGGTCTGACAGGCGAGTTGTGTTTTAAAAGAAAAGTGCCTCATAAACCCAAACGCATTTGATCTTTTCAACTATTTTTAGTTTGTGTCAATCTTCTATGGCCCTGGGCAACACGGGCAAAATGCCAACCTTGGCAATCTCTTCAGACACTCTAATATGCCAAGTTCTGGCAGCAGCACATTTTTATCAGAATTGTTTTCCAGCCTCAGTAAACTGCTTCAAATGCTGGTGCGCCTGCCATGGATATGACATCCGTGGAGACCACAATGATTGCAATCAAAAAGTGGTGGAGAAAATAGAAAGAGTTAGTGTCAGTTCTGATTCTCGCTATCCCCTTCATCATGACAATAAATTAATATGGCTCAGCTTCTGCTCTGGGTAAGCCTTTTCCATAAGAACAAGGTATTAGAATCCCAGCGCTTTACATTCGTGATGAAATGTTCCGGTGTTACAAATGTAGTGGGAGTGTAGAATGAAAATGCAAAAAAGTGCATCTGTGCAATGTCACAAGAAGAATGTACATGCACAGTGGAGTCAAGGAATTCAAAGCAATGATAGCGATGATTCTTACAGGAGTTTTAACTTAGTCCCCTTTTACCTTGCCGAGAATTTCTAACACTTCCTTTGGCAGCTATTTTCCAGCCTATGTGCCGTGTGGATGTTGCATTTGCCACGGGAATCGTAACTTTGAATTGTCTGAGGTTTTGGTGAAAGTGAATTTCTTAACCTAATGTCACAAAAATATTATTTTAAAGGGTGGGGTCTTTCTTGTTTTTTTTTTGAGAGCACTTTCCTTCCTTTAAAAATGCAAACATATAAAAACCAAAAATAGTAAATTGTGATGGTAAATTGTAAATTTAGTAAATTGTAGTCTGGTATTTTAAAGGAAATGGATGGTGTTGGAGTTGTTTTAAGAACTAGTTGAGGGTGTCATCAGTAACCAAACTACATCTGCGTTTGCATAACGGTAAGGTTTGATCAGAAGTGCTTGGAGGACAGGGAAATTGTTTTGATTACTTTACACACATTTCAGCACTTCCCAGGACACCAGGATGCATTTTCTGTGTGTTTAGTACCTAATGCAATACCCAGAGACTTCCTGTTGACTTCGTAGAACTAGTTCGGTACCCGAAGCCTCGACTTTGTAGTACCTTATGCATAGTTGTAGTCTTTTTGCATTGGAGCATTAAATCAGGATTGTTATAAATATCGCGTTCCTCATATTCCCATAGATGTGGCCATGACTTATGTTCTTGATTATGTTGGTTTTATGTGTGAATGCATTTGTTCCTTATCTGCTACTTCCAAACCCAGTCAAGTATGAAATCTTCCCCTTTGACTACATAGGAACAGCGTCTGAAGCTTGCCAAACAACTCTTTTTGGACTAAGCAGTATGCAAAAAATGACAAGGACGTTTTCTTTAAAGTACAAAAGGCAGTTTTTCATGAAAAATAGCCACATTTTTCTTTATTCATCATGAAAGGTGGTAAACTGTGGACTGAGCAGAAAAATGAAAAAAATCAGCTCCGACAATATTTTTGCTTCAGAAAAACAAAAAAGAAGCACTCAAAATAGGATTTGGCACAAAATTGCCTCTATGCTTATATTTGCTCTTCAGTTTGCTATAAAAATATGACCTTTTCAATGTTTTCTCCTTGGGAGGAGGCTCTTATCTCCTGTTTCCTTTCCAAAGGAGATTAGTGCATTAGTACTAATGCATCTTTCCCCTAGAAGAAGCCAGCAGCGGGACCAAGCGTGATTTCTCCCTTCACTAATCAATAGGGTGGTACCACGCTATCAGCTGAACTCAGAAACAAGTCTGCTCTTTGCTCCCATGTTCAGTCATTTCAATGAGGAAACAAAGATAGAAGTGGACTCCAGAGCCCACACTAATACACCTCAAGGCACAAATGTTGTCCAATTTCTCAAGTGAGGTTTGGCCAGCGGATTTTTGGGAACTATTTCTCTAGGGCTCGGTAGACAACAAAGAATGTTCTATACTCTTAGTTCCAAGCATCAGTTGTTATTGGACACTCTTGTTTGTCAGGGGACTTCAAGTGCAAGATGAATGGGCCATCCAGTGATATTCTGCTTTAATGAGCTGACATCTCCTTCCCTAAAAGAAAATGTTTGATCCTATACAATCATGCAAAGTGAAAGAACAGCACATCTGGAGTAAGGGAATACACGGCAAAACCATGCAGGTTTCCAACATCCCCCAGAACGAACCCCAAAAGAGATAGTGAAATATTAATGCACCTCTGCTAAAGCTGTTGAATGGCACAAGTAGGTGAGGCAGGTGGTTGTTTTCATATGCTGTGCTGAGGGAGAGAGAAAATTGTCTTTGTTGTTCTTTGCTGGTAATCTTTTTTAGATTCTCAGATGTTGCTGACTGGTAAGTGAGATAATTTATCGTAACACAACACTTAGGGAAATGTAGCTGAAACTGTTATACTCATTGTATACTCACTGTCTGTCCTGGAAATTAATTCTTGAGTAAATTATTGAAAACAACTGGAATGTTCTGTGCAAAGGTGTTTTCTCTTGGCTTTGCGGTTAGAACTAGAATCATTTGGCATTTCTCAAATCTGCTTTTAAGACGCAGATATTATTTTTGTAGTCATAATCCTTTGTCAGATAAATCAACTTCAAAAATTCTGTTTGACCTTAAAGACAGAATTAGGGCTTGATTAATATTCCGTGTATGCTTTTCTTTTCACATTTACAAAATCAGGAATGTAAGAAAATCTTGAAAGAGAGTTTTCATAAGAAGATCTGGTAGCAAATAAAAACAGACCATAAAGGAAATAGATGCTTTGACTGTCAGAAACTTTTCATTTATAAAATACCTTTGAAGTCGACTAATAGTTAACAGAAATAAAAATAAATTTCAGTTCTACCAATGTAAAGCATAAGAAAGCAGACTTTATGGAGAAATTCTCCATAGTACTTCAGAGTGGGGACATGGGAGAGCCTTCCTCTTACAGACCAGGAAATTCTAACACGGCTGCTACTTTATCTCTGAAGATGCTGTTCCTGCACTACTTCTCCAAAGTTACATGGAGCAGACGATCTTTCTCTTTCCTGCTCAGTCTGGCCATAGCTGACCCAACGTCTGTCCCTGGAGGTCTACTCACATCTTCAAGCCTGAACTCTCCAATTCCTGGTTTTTTTTTTTGTTTTTTTTTTGTTTTTTTTTCTTTCCAAATTGCACTATTGTCTCATAGCTCTGCAAAAGAAAGACAAACTAATATGTAGTTTTCAGAATTAAATATATTCCACTTCTGAAAGTAGAGCATTTTTAGTTGCTAACAAGCTGTAAATAAAGTGAGATGAAAGTGGTCTAAGCTGAGAAAGAATTTTGCCTAGAAATTCCTCAGCTTGTGGTAAAGTCCTACTTCAGTGAAAAAATTAAGATTAACTCCTGGTGTGGCATTTGGGATAGGTTAAGGACATTACACCTGCCTGTCTCTACCGACAGTTACTACCACAGGTCAGCTGCTCTTGGGACCCTTGCTAATATTTTTCTACTACTGAAATGGCTCCGTTTGTGATCTTTGAGCTATGGTGCAGTGCAGGTTGCTGCAGAGGGCAGATATTAGTGTGAATCATAAGATTTCTGGCCTGTGTCAAATTTAAAGGTACATCTGGCTCTATAGCATCTGCCTATACAGAGAGTGACCAGATGCCTAGAAATATCTAAACCGAGCGTACAGTGATGCCTTCCCAAAACACATCTTCATTCTCTGACAGTTTGGAGCTCAAGGACTGCCTCTGGCAGAGGGTGCAGAAAGGTAGCTGTGTGATACAGGGACAGAGCCAGGGCCAGCAAGGCGATTGAATCTTCCTGGTGGATGATGGAAATGATGATCGATTCACCAAAAGGTCTGACTCCAAAGCAAATAATTTCTTCTGCAGTGAGATTTAATATAATGAAAATCCTGAAATTCACATTGTCGCTGTTGTTATATATAATAAAGATAAATAGACTAGCAACAGTCTACACAGACCTTCCTTAAGCATATTTTAAAAAATTCAAGCATTCAGTTCATGAAAAAAAAGCACCATCATTTTACGTTTAGCCAATGAGTAAATTAAGTAAATGCAACACTCCAAAATTAATCGTTTATTTTTCTTTCTATTGGCTGTCTCTTTAGCATACCAAGCTGACTCCCCTTTTGCATTCCGTGTTGATGACAGCACTACAGTCAGACTGTTATTCTGACAACACAACGCACAGTTAGGAGAAATCCGGAATATGGAAACATCAGCTGCTGGCGTGGCTAGAGAAAAACCCTCCTCTCTACTAAGTCCCAACTGTTGGAGACTGATTAGTAGACTAAAATAAACACCTTCACTGTGTAACACTCCATTTAAATATTAACTAAGGTCCACCTTTACCAAAATTCTCATCTGGGGTGATATTGGGAAGTGTTATAATGCGTGCCTATAAAGTTTCTGGGAAATGAGAGTTTGAAAACCTTGGCACTTAAAAGGATCTTTACTGATGAGTAACTTTGAGGAATTAGCTTACATACCCCTGAAAAGGAGATGAACAAGTGAGAAGCAAGGAAATATTTGGGAATAGAGAAAGCACAAAATGTTCTCTAGTTAATTTCAATGTTCTACCTTTTAATTGCTAAGATAATTAAAGGAAGGGAAACATTTTCATGCCGTTCTGCAAGGAGAAGAAGAGTTTGTTTTGGAAGATGCTGATGTTTTGCATAAATGAGGAAATCCCAACACCAATGCACTGAAAGCTTTTGTCACCTTGGTTTGGTGGTGTTCAAGTGGGGGTTTACAGGCATTCACTGATTTTGCTTATTTTGTTTGACTTTCTCCCTGACTTACTTCCAGCAATTGTTTCCATAGTCAAGACCTGGGATTTTGCCATCTTCAATGAAATGTGCAAGGATCTAATTGCTTGCCCTACCCACGATCCTCATTTTCCTTCAAGCCCTGTCATTTTACCTGGAAAACCTGAGTCCATAGCTGTGCAAAGAGGTTGGATGTATTACTGCGAGCCAGGGTGCTTGTCCTCCCATTGCAGAGGTGGTGTATGGCTCACAGGGACCTTCTCCAGCCACAAGGGTCAATAGTCTCTAGCTCACATAATACTCTTGGTTGCTCTGAGTGTTGTTACTGAAGGCCATCTGACTTTTTCTATGAGGTGGCACTGACTCCTGAGACATCAACAGACCTTTACATGCAAACCATTAACATCTTTTGCCAGAACTATTTGGAGATGGCAAATTGCTGATGTTCCACAGTCTGCAGGAGCACTCAACTTCTGCCACTTCTTGGTCCTCATCCCTGGAAAGAAAAGCTGTTCTTGTCTGATGAAAGAACCCTTATTTGAAGATTTCTGAAGTTCTTGAGGCCCTTTTGGGCTTCCCTGCACTTGTGTGATCTGGGCGTTTGGCAGCAGCTCAGTTCCTCAAGGTTGGGGAATGACAATCAATTCTAATCATTGGCTGATGTTGTAAATGCACACTTGGTCCTGGAGGATCTGAGATTCTGCCAGGAATTACAAGTGTTTAGACATCCCCTGGTTAGTTTAAACACTTGCAGCTACTAATTAACAGTAACTTTTCACTTCCCTGCTCTGGGGAGAACTGAATTGCTGCTAAATAACAGGGCTGCTTCTAAGCCAGTAGAGTTATGTTCAGTTTATGCTGGTCTATGACCAGCATGAAGAAAAGGGAGGTCCTGCCCTTCCCTCCAGCCTCACCTGCTTGTTGTGCTGGCAATTAGCGAGCGTGTGATTGTGTGATGGCTTACAGTGGAAACTGAGCCTCCAAAAAGCAGAAGTTTTCCTTTGGGTCAGTAAACGGCTGTGACTCGCTGCATGGCTCTGTTCTGCTGATGAAACAGGAGAAATTGCAATCTGAGGCCAAGGGGAGAGGGATCATTTTTTTTGACAGCAGAGCAATCTTGGATTGGCTTAGACCATCAAGAAGTGACCCCTTCAGACTTTGTGATCCTCTCTGAATCATTTCTTGACTCTCAAGGGACACACAACTCACAGTTTTAGGGAAGAAAAAGGAGCAGATGTGACATGATGGAAAGGATCAACGCAAGAGTGGTTCTGCAGGCATCGGGGGGTTTAATGTCTCTTTGAGAATCACTTGTAGAATTAGTGTGAACCTAAGACTAATTTAACTTCTGCAAACTTTCTTCCAACAAGCTTTTGAATTAGCTGGTGCATGTGAGTAATGTTCCTCATTCTTTCCAGCCACTTCCAGTGGTCCCGTGGTTCTTGTGCTTGTATACATTCCTCTTTTACCAAAAGATGTCTTGTAGTAAGTAATTACTACAGGCTTTGTTGCTGGTAAAAAGTAACTTCATTTATAGTCTATTTGTGGCAAGGCTGTGCACTCAGGGCAGTTTGGCAGAGCAGACTGGCTTCTCCTAACAACAGGAAATTTGGCTTGATGGTTTTTCAGTCATTACTGGAAAGAGTTAAAGTGTCTTATCTCTTGCATTCCTCTACAATGGCTGACTTTGTGTAGAACATCTGTCATTTGCTCAGTCTTCATTGCCATTCATATTGAGGGCAATGATGAATTGCTGTTTCAATGTCTTCATCAGATTGTACAGATATTTTCTTTGAGCAGCTACCCATTTATCCTCCAAGGACTATCTGGATGGTTTAATTGATCTAATACAGCACAATGGCATGTGTCAATCTACTAGCCAGCTCTTTCTTAATGTCTCACTCCTGTTCTCTTAATTTCTCTTTAGAGAATGCTACATCATAGTGAATAGCTACTGTACTTCATGATTCTATAGATGTATCCATTGATTCACTGTGTCTATTAGGGCCTCAAGATCTCTCACAGAGTTAAGCAAGCAACATACTTCTATATTTTTTAGAATAACTCTGCATTTACTAATTGATGCAGGATAATTTTGCAACTGTTGCTGCAGGCATGTCTGGTTTCACGTCACCTCTCATGGCTATTGAATTTTGAAAAGTTTTCAGACTTTTACATGTCACATAGTCCTGTTTGTTGGACGCAGCCTATTTTATAGGCTTTTGCCTAACTTTTAACAGGTGGGGATCACAGTAGTTCTTTTGATGGAAGCTTTGATTCTGTTTCAAGAACTAATAGTGAAACCAGTATTTAATCTTTTTGCGCGTGAAATGAAGAAACATAAATTCAATATCAGATCAGAGCGAGGGTCTGGGTGTCAATCAGGCTCAGTTAACGGGAGTTATTTTGTGGTCTTCAGAAAGTCTGTGTCTGTACTGGGGGATTAGTCTTATATCTAGGAGCCAGCTGAGAGAGCTGAAACAAACACTAAGCTGAATTTTGCATATATGTTTATGCAGTACTCCCGAAAACACAGAGTATGCGCCTCTTCAGAGTAGCGGTATAAATAGCCTTTTTTTTTCCTCCTCATGTATTCCCCAGACAGACTTCCCTCTAGTTGGCATCTGTTATCTTCTTTGTAGCTTCTGTCACATTTCCCCTTCACCTAACATGCTCTCTGTACTTAGAGCCACGGATGATACAGCCTAGTGTCCTTCCACATGAGATAAAGGCTTTTGTCTCCAGGTTATTCTCAGATGGACGGGGGAAATAGTGAACAGTAAATTGGCTTCAAAGTCTAATGAAACTATTAAACTTTTTGTGTAATCTAGTACTTTGCATTTTGACTCTGCAGATGGCTAAATAGTCTGGATTTATAATTTTCTCTAATTTGGTCCAATTTTGTATCCTTAGAAATCACAGCAGATTGCCCATTGCACATTTGTGTGACCATTTCTCCAATCTTTGTACTCCTGTGCTCTGGTGGAGATCTCAGCGAAGGTTCTCCATCCAGCTGTGCTTCTATCAGTGAAGATGGCCTGTAGCATTATTTTGCTTGGCAGCATTTTGAGTTGTCCACGACTTTGCAATAGAATATAAAGAAGTTTTGTGCAGAATGTTAGAATTTATTTTTGCTCTATCCTATAAAAGCAACTAAAAAATCTGAGCAAGACAACCTTGATAAACATTATACTAAAATGTTTAACAGAGTGACCTCTAATTCTTTATCCTCAATTTTGATTCAAGAAATAACTCTAGCTGGAATTTTTCATCTACAAATAATTGCAGCTACATTTTACAGCACTTAGCCTGATTACAGTTCCCACAGAGCTATGGTGAAGTGTGAGTTGCGTGTCGCTCTACTTCCATTATGGGGTCTGAGTTTATCCCGCTTTTTTTCTGATCCAGCTGATTCTGAAGAATTATACCACTCAGGCATGTTTTGATGCAATGGCGTGTCTTAAAAAACATACCAATTTGTCGAAGCCAAAATTTTGCACAATAATGTAAACATTGCAGTAAGCCTAATTGAGAAGATTTCTTTCCTCTGTGGTTGAACTTCTGATTGAAAGCAGTGAGATAGATGGAGAGAGAGCTGAAACCCAAGAGAACTACTATCTCCTTGTGCATTATTGTAGGGAGAGTATGAAAAGGAACTGAAAATGGTTCTTCACCATATTGGTTGCTGATCACTTTATTCCTCAATGTATCAGCTCTTCTGGATGTTCTATAATCTCTTGTTTTGTTTTATAACCTTCCCAACAGAGGAATCACCCCCATGTTTTGGAAAATCATGTGTTCCAAAAATGATGGGGCTGAAGGAAGCAAGCTACTCTTTCTCCCATCTTCTATACCTTTCATCTACTTTAAAAATTAAAAACTTGGATAATGATAATAGGGAAAATATCAATGAAACGTGCAGATGTATTGGCAAGCTGGGAAGGAATTAGGAGGAAAATCAAGAAGCTCCTGGCCACGATTCCATGCATGTTGTAATGCCTTTCCTCTGCTGCTCGCTTTATGTAATTTAAGAACTCAGGGTTATAAAGATGACATAAGAGTCATCTGGAGTTTTGAATTAAGCAAACAAAATTAGATCTACAGAAGCTGTTTTCTGTTGCTCTAAACCTCTTTTCTCTCGGAGCAGGCAAAATACTGCTACATCAGCAGCCTGCAAAATCAGGGGCAGCAGTTCCAGCTCATGGAACCTCCACTCCCCAGCTGAAAACCGTAGCACTAATAATAAGCTTTGGTTTGTTTCTGAAAGAAAAATACAGAGTGTTTAATGGTTAGAGTGTTTGCTGGAGTACCATATTCTTTTGCATTTCTTTGTAAGTTCAAGTAATAATAGGTTCTTGATAAGGTTATGAATTCTAAGCTACTGCAGCTTTATTTTAATATAACATTAATAACTCTGATTAGTTGAGTATGAGTTGTGGAATTGTGTTTGTTTTTCTTAGTATTGTTTGTGTTTGTAAGTGGTATTTTTTTTCTTGTATATGTTTATGACTCACATGACTCTTCAGAAGTGAGATAGGAGAGCTTTAGCTATTAAAAATTTTGTAAAAACCTCCTTCACACTTGGCTGTGTTGGCTCTTTGGTTAAATTCCCCACTGTGACACCCTTAAGAGGGCTTTCTTGGCTGAAGACAATAGGTTGAGACATTGTCCTCCATTCAGCTTGTTTTTACGGACTGGAGAATTAACCCAGCGTCACAACTTTTCCAAAATAATAACCTCTGAAAATAAACGTAATGCAGATGATACATTCCGGGCATAAAATTGTGCAGGAAATGATTAGTATGGATGTTCCCAAAGAACTTTTCATCCTTGTATAACAAACTTTATCTCTTGCCTTCCCATCCTAGTCAATCCAACCCAGGCAACGCGTACTCACAACATCTTTGGTGGTTGGTTTGTTATATCTGATAGAGTTTTTCTTGACCTTTTTTTTTTTTTTGTCAAACTGATGGTCACATACTGTCTTTGAAGTGCTCACCATTAAAACCTAGCATTTGCCAGCAAGTGTGAATTTTACAAAATCATCTTAATCATCTGTGATGTAACAAGGGATAATGGATAAGTGGAGATTTTGTTTAGAATGATTTCTTGTATGGAAGGCGCAATGGGAATGTACATATTGCTGTGGATGATACAGCCTGCTCCATCAGTCTTGTGACTGATGAGCTCTCTAAGCTCGGGGAATTTCTGATATCAGAATATTTTTGGCCCTTTTTATCTTCAAAGGGACTCGAGTCTTCAGAAAATGAGAGAAACTTTTATGGTCTGAGATCTGGGCAGTCATTTCTGGTGCTCAGATGCTAGGATACTTCTGATGCTTTGTTGTATATGACAGCAAATATTGATATTTTATAAAGATAGTTCTATGAATACACTGTTTAATTGTCCTGCAGGGTATTATGCTAGTTCCCTAGGTTAGCTTGCACCTGACTCTTTACAGATGTTGATTGCAAAGTGAAAAATCTGTTAGGATCCGTATTTGAGACTACCAGATCTCAATATATGCTGAACACATTAGCTTTTCATGCATGTCTATCTTGCACTGGTGAATATTGACTACGGTTCCCAGCTCTACACTCCATGATGTCTTGGTGTCACTGCCTGAATTACCTTTATTCTGTCTGACCTGTTTTCTTAGTAATTACCGCCACTGTTAGCACTCTGTTTTGAGGAACTCCTTGGGAAGTGTGGAAACAAAAGAGCTGTACCGACGTATACAAGTGTAGTTTGGTGACACTGCTTAATGTGTGGATTCTGGCACAACAGGATGCCAGTTGGGGGAAGGCAAAGGCTAATATTCAACAGATGGCAAAGTCCTAAACCCTATAATAATGGCTGCAGTTATTTTCATTGCTGTCATTTGATGACACATTCAATAGTTGGAAAAGACTTGAACTGGGTAATCGCAGCAAATATACTCCAAAGGACCAGATGCAGTTCAAACTATCAAAATGGTGATGGATGCTCAGGCTGAGTGCCACTTCTGTCTGTATTCCAGGTATATTTACTGCTGAGGACAGCAGCCACATTGCTTGCTGTCATACGCAGGGCTGGCGTTTTTTCCCTTCTGTGCTAACCAGGAGCAAAACATAAAAATTGGCATCTGTTGTGTGTAGGGAAATTATTCTGTATTGCTGATATGTCCGTCTACTGTTATCACATGTATAGTGACATATATTGGTTTGCAGATTTTTCAACACGAAGATCAAAACATTAAAAACCAGAAAAGGTTTGTTGTGGAAGCCTAAATAATTTTAAAATTAGATCATAAGCTTCTTTTATTGGTCCTGATAAAAATCATACCAGTTTATGGGAAAAAAAGCGTCAGATGATTGTATCTCAAAGTTTTTAAAAGTTAAAGGTATTTTTGTCCCTCTGTCTTAAAAATCCTGTGAACTTTGTTATCATGCTCACAGGGGACTTCCATTTCATAATTTGAAGGTTTAATGTTTTAGATTTTTATGATTTTTCTTTCTGAAATTTGAAGGATAAAATTATGATAATCTGTGCTCTGGCAGAAAAAGGCA
The DNA here is from genome assembly GCA_028565335.1 of Limnodromus scolopaceus. NCBI lineage: Eukaryota > Metazoa > Chordata > Aves > Charadriiformes > Scolopacidae > Limnodromus > Limnodromus scolopaceus. The sequence goes on from JAOXNO010000013.1 coordinate 27,286,018, forward strand.
TTGGCTTTTGGAAAATTAATTAGATCATATTTGAATATTCATAAAAGCACTTCGCATCTGTGTAAAAATAGTTCTTGTTGATTGCCTGGAGATTTAGGAGTGACCTACTATGACCCAATTAAAACAAAAGTCCAACAAAGCAGGCCTTCATGTATATTTTATTTTTCTAAACAAAGAGAAAGACAGTAAAATCACATTACTTTACTTAACAATGCTGTACAAGCCTTCAAACGCTACCACAAAGCTGGAATATTTCACATCTGCCATCGGTGATCTAACACTTAATATGAAGACAGCTCCTACTGTGACATGTTTTAAACTGTTTCTTCCCTCTGCTGGGCTAACAACATAATAGGGATCAGGAAAACAGCTCTGAACACGGCATTGCTAAAATCTCTGCAAAAAATTCTGGGTTAAGCCTTCTTTCTGACCCTACCTTCTGTAATTGGTGCAAAGCAGATTGAGAGAACCTGCAGAAAAAAATCTCGTTAAATCAGACTGCTGTTTTATCAGCTGATGTCGAGCTACTTATATGAGGTCCTTGGTGCAACTCCTGATGTATTCATGGCTTCTATAAAGTGGAGCATTAAAAAAGCCATAAACAAAGGGTGGAAATCCATAAATCAACCTGAATGGGAAATTGAAATTATAACAAGACTTTTACAAATCTCCTAATAAAATGAGAGTCGTTGGTGTGATGTGGTTTTTTTTTTCTTTTTTTTTTTTTTAAAACTCTACAACCTTGAAAAGTATAAGGAACACATGCATCTGGAAATGATTTTCTTATTTTGGAAGCAGGTTGTGTGTGCAATATCTTGCTCTGCAATATCAAGGCTACTGATATCTCATAGGAAATCCCTCCCCAGTGTTGTCAGTGCACCTTAGAACAGGCTCCTTTAATATTAAAGCCCTCTGCAGAATTCAGCTGGACATCACTTGAGACCAGCCTTTCAAACTGTCTTAGAGTCAATCAGGAAAGATGATATCGCAGCCAAAGGCATAGGATCAGGACCCAAGAACTGAGGATTTGTTTCTGTGATGCACCATATACACTGGGGAAAGTAATTTTGCTCTAGATTAGAATTTTAAATGCCTGCATCAGTAGCTCTGAGATGCTGCACTGGAAGCACAGACCAGCTTCTCACAGTCTCCGACCAACATCCTGCCAGCTCCAGGGGAGGAGAGGAAAATATTTTGCTGACGGCAAAACTAGGATACCTGTAGCAGAACACAGGCATAAAGACCCAACTAGGCCAGGTCTGAAAGGATATTAGTGAGTGGGATTTACCTGCTTATTTGAAGCAGTTTACTCGAGGTTACAAGGAAGGTTCTCTCTTCCTTTAAAACACTGTGGAAGTCTACATTCCAAGTTTCAATCTTAATAAATCTAGATGCAGTTCTGTCACCTTTACTCAAGCCTGGGTGGTCCCAGTGATGTTCTGATTCTGCACCGAATGGCAGAAACTAAGTTGTAAGTCTTCACTGAACACAAGTCAGACTCGTCTGTGTCTCCATCCTCCAGCTGTGCAATAGGATAAACAATGCTCCCTTAATTCAAAAATATTCTGAAAGCAAAAAAATGATTGCAAACTGCTTGACTACTAAGGCACTATGATTTGTGTTAAATAAACAGCCAGCCAACCTGACATACAGAGTAGCACGATCACAAAACCACCAGCCAACCATTCAAACAAGCCTCCTCCCAACTTATCCAAATAGGTCTGAACCACAGAAGTGTTGTGGGCAAAGGTTATGTACAGATTTCAGATGAACTGTTTTTTTTCCCGGACTTAATGAGTACCTTTGAGCATTGCAGTCAAGAAAGCATTCCATCTTGTGACAGCTTTTGTACAAATGAGAGAAAAAAGGACATTTTAAGCAAACTTCAGGCTCAAATGGTGGGGTGGGTTTTGTTTTTGGTGTGTGTGTTTGTTTGTCTGTTTCTTTAACATTCATCTAGTGTTGCGTAACTTTAGAAACACAGTTTTTATAGTGTACAGGCCCAATACAAATTAAAAATGGTTATTAGGCTATTAAGAATATATCTACCACTATCCGTTATTTTCTCTGTTAAACTGAATTTTTTTGTACTGATTGGAAAGATCCATAAGAACTCTGAATCTATAAAAACTTTAATAATATTGTCATTGAAAATCTGTTAACCTTTGGTCCTAGTTTTTAATAGAATGACATAATTGCAGATTTACTTACTGTAGCAGGCACAGAAGTAAAAGCACAAGAAATTGTCGTGCTGGTACTGGAAACCCATGGCTGAAAGTGCAAACCTGTCTCTATCCTTTTAATTTGTATTGTTGAACAGGATAAAAAACAGATTTATCAGCAGAGGAAGCGTGTGGGAACCACGCTAAACTGATCCCGAGGAATCAGCTTAGATTCTCAAAGGTAATTAGAAGCTCCACGTCCTGTTTTGACGCTTGCAGGCTCTCTGCAATCAACAGGAGTTCAGGAGATTGGAGCACTGTTGTGGAACTGGTTAATTTGATGCAATTTGATTCTGAGCTTACTTCAAAAACTGATCAGCTGAAACCAAACTAATGCTGAGGGTGTGCATAAGAACATCCTCTCCCTAAGGCGAGATTAAAGTGTAGAAGTCTGGGCCGTCAGACATCTTATGCAGCGAAAGAAAGTGTTGCATGAGCAGTGCTGTGGCCCTTTTATTTTGTGGTGGTGTTGCTTGAACTTGTTTACCAAGAACAACCCTGTCCCACCCTTGCAGTTCCCATAGCCCTGGACACGGAAAGACCTTTACTGACCTGTCTTTCCACTCTACGCGTCCATTTTCTTTCTTCATTTCCTTTTTTCTCCCTTTAATCTTCTTCATGTGAACTTCAATGGTGACAAAATGTTGTGCCGGAACCAGATGCTTTTCCCAGTGGCTGGATGGGGTTCCAGCACATTCATGGGGTTTCATCTCCATGTGAACTTGAGAAGTGAATGAGCTCCCCAGGTCTATCTGTATGTAACCTGCCTCTGGAGGTATCATGAATTGCTTTGAAGGCGTTACTGATTCTATATGGTTTTGTTTTTAGAAGTACCCAGGGGTTTCAAATGACATTAAGGGCCACATTGTACCAGGAGCTGTGTACATAAAGACTAAGAGATAGTAGCTGCTACGCCGAGTTTGAAGTTTAGACAGCACAGATAGGTACTAGATAGATTAGTATCCAGTTATCATCCCTGAGAATAATGATAGCTGTGGAACAGGGTTAATGAAGAACTACTTCAATTATTTTATCAATAGCTTTCTCTTTTTAGCATCCCTCCAAAGGATAATCTGATTTACCACCTGCGACTATTATAGGGCTGTCTATAAAAGATTGATAACATTTTAAAATTCCAACTAGAATTACCATCAACCTACGTTATGCTAAGGCCATTTCCTTAAACCTTTACACTACGTGAATTTTTAATTATGAAAATCAGCCAAAATTTTCATTCCAATTACAGCAGGCACACCAGCAGCGTAATAACAGAATAATACCTATTTCAAATTGCTGCATGTAGGTAGAATGGGATTTCAGATCTCCACAAAATAAATCAATAATGAAAGAACTTATTTGTAATGTTTCCTTTTCAATCATGTTGCATGGTGTTCTACTTGTAGAAAATTAAGATTGGTTTCTGTATTGACGCATCTTATGTTTGACATATGCAGAGAAAAGATAAAACCTTGCTACTTGTTTACTTAGGCTATTGCTTCTACCAGAAGGGAGAATTTCTAGTTTTTTAGCCATCTGTGTGTGATGAGAATTGCTGAAATTCATGGGAACCTTTTCAGGGATAACGAGAGCAAGCCCTTCCTAACTAGCTGAAGGAAACTGTCTCTAGGCAGACAAACCTCTCGTGAGGTGCCAAACTTCTCAAATTTCTGGCTCTTTCTTGTGAGTGGACAGTGAGGTCTCATTTAAATCTGGAAAATAAATCCTTGAATATCTGTATTTAAACTCTCAAACTGATCCGCTTGAAATAAGCCACTAATATTAAAAATGTACATTTGCCTACCAAAAGCGTAGTTAAGCTATATGGTACACTACTAAAAGACAGATTAGGTAGAAATGGATTACACAGAATTTCTGGAGTGTGATCACAAAGTTAAGAAACAGAAACATTATTGTTAATATATCATTGTCATATTAGATGGTTAGATAGTCATATCCTGCATAGTTCAGCTCTTTTATTAATGATTTACAAGTGGAATGTTGACTCTGTATGTACATAATGTCTTTAGAAATAGAAAATATCTCTCTGCATCTTTATATTGTACAGAATCTGAGCCTGCTCAATACTTGTTTAGTTCACACTATTTAGAGAGTTTAGAGTTGTCCCAAAAGGAAGTAAACAATTTGCATAAACTGATAGGAAAGAAATAAGAACAAATTATATCTCTGAATAGATAGATTTTAAATCCACTGTTTGAAAAGCTCTTTTATCATCAACAGAGTGATGGATTATTTCTTTAAGGGAAAATGGCAGTAATTAGTTATAATACCTGAGAGAACTCAATAAATATTTGCTAAATTAAGATTATTTATTATTTGTATTCTAGGAGTGTGTAGAAGACTCCCGTGAGATCAGAGCCCCATTGTTTTAGGAGCTGTATAAGGACAGCTGCTATCCTGAACAGCAGACGCTTCAAAATAGATGGCAGGGAAGACAGGGAGGGAAACAGAACTGCAAAGAAAAAAAAAATTAATTGCCTGAGGGCACAAAGTTAGCAGCAGAGCTAGAACTGTTTTCAGGTAGGTCTCTTCAAAGCCACCCTGGAGCTTTATCTATTGGAGCAGGTACCTCCTCTACTTATCCTGTCCCCTTTGACTTCCAACCCATCCCACAGTGCGACAACCAACCTCTGACACCTGCCATCAAGGCCTTACTCAGGTCCTCATCTCACAGACATCTTGAGCCACATCTGTTACGGAACATTTCTGTTTTCTAAGTATGATGTCAGGATAATCTTATAGAATCAGAGAATGGTTTGGGTTGGAAGGGACCTTAAAGATCATCCAGTTCCACCCCCTGCCCTGGGCAGGGACACCTCCCACCAGACCAAGTTGCTCAAAGCCCCATCCAGCCTGGCCTTGAATCCCTCCAGGGATGGGGCAGCCACAGCTTCTCTGGGCAACCTCTTGTGTGGCAGGTATACGTTCAGAATATTGCTAACATTGCTAATATAGCTAACAGGCTACTTTTTTTTTGGCCTTAAGTGCGTGATACTGTTTCTACCAAGTAAACGGTGTAGTTGCAAGCTGAAGTGTACATGGCTGTCTGGTGCCACAAACTGATAGGAATCTGTTTACAATTGATTTACAATTGAGACAGCATCCAGGAGATTAGAAAATGAATTTCTCCAGTTGAAATAATGACATAAGCTGGCACTGAATGGATTTCCAAGATAAATTTCTCCTTTTCACAGATCAAATTATCAAGAAGAATCATAGTTTCTGATTTGGAAAACCCCCAGAACTGTTGATTTGTTATGTATTAAATCTAAAGACCCATAACTGTCATCTGTTCCTGGCCCAAAACATCTTGTAACTGCTCCTGAGATGACCAGGTCTGTGACTGAATCCCCAGAGCAGAGCAGCGCTGCTGCAATTCTCGATGGGAACGGAAATACAGTCTGTCATACTTAATTGCCAGATCAAGACCCAAGTTAGGATAAACAGCGTTTGAACAGACAAGAATCGCCAGAAACAGGATGGGAAGTCTTATAAGCTCATAGTTATTTGTGATGATTTTCAAAATGTTTATGCTTCAGTGGAAGCTCACAGCCCATTTAGTTGGATGAAGAGCATCGGCAGGACAAAGTGGGATAAATGGAGCTTGTTGTCCAGGTGGTTGACCCGAGACAGATTCATGTCTCTAAATTTACTTGCATAGAGTCATATTTGTTGCCTTAGGTTATCTGATATCTTGGATAACATAGAGTATCAAAAATGACACTAGATGGCTATGTTTAAACACATAATGTATCTGTTTGACACTTATGTAGTGTTTCAGATAGATTCGGCAAGCTTCAGTTAGCCCCGTATTCCTGGTTACACGGTTCCTGAATGAGCATCCCTTTCTGTATGCAAACCTTGCATTTGCAAATCCTGTGACAGAAAAGTATCTCAGGGAAAGGACAACAACCAGACATACAAATTATCTCATCTTCTATCTTTTTAGTGAGTATTTCCTTCCATGAAGTCTTGAACAAATGACTTTGAACTAAAAAGACAAAAGTCTTTTTTTTCTGTGTTTAAAGGTTCGTTTCAGTACAGTGGGATTACCAGATGTGCAGGTGCTCGTTTTCTTTTGCTTTCTGAATACACATCTTCTTCCCACCTCAGTGCACAGATACTTTTGAAAATTTAAAAATTCTGGGAAGCTAGAACATACTTTATATGCCTCAGTAGCTTGACAAACTTGGACCTTCCTTCCCAGCTGTAAAAAACAGGTAAGAACGCTTTGTATTTCTCAGAGGTATTATGAAATGAAATCCACTGAGGATTTTGGGTTCTTTACAATGTGCAGTTAGAATGATAGAGTATAGTTGCAACCAGTACTATATATCTATCTGTATCACCTTATCACACGGTTGTATTTGACATGCAACAAATTTAACCTCTGTATCAGATTTAGAAATAGAAAAGAGCTGTGCCCTGATAGAATACTGCATAGCGAAGTGCTAAGTTTTATATAGTTAACTTGAATGTGTTCCATTCCAGGATTTGAAAAGGCATTAGAAATGATTAAGAATTGGGCCTTCAGCATTTTGTGGTTTTTTTTCTCTTGGGATTTGTGTAAGTGTTTCCCTTGTTTTTTTAAAGGAAGAGATTAAATTGAGCAATTCCCAATTTGAACGCTTGGAAACCCCAAGTGGAACCTCACTGTCCAAACCCCGAACCACTTCAGAGGGAAAACCCATCTGTAAGGGGTGTGGAACCCAATCATATGTGAGTTTTCCATTATTTTAGTGAAAATCTAGGAGGAGCAGTTTGTAAACACAGTTTACTGGGAATGTGGAAATGATCTTTTATTTTTTTATCTCCAATGTCCTCCATGGCAGCCATAGCCATACATTCCACCCTGTGCTCAAAGGAGTCCAGGCCCTGCTGCCTTGACATGCTCAACCAGACCAAGATGTTCAGGGGTTGGACTAGGTGATCTCCAGAGGTCCCTTCCAACCCCGTATCATTCAGTGATTCTGTGACATCTAAACACTGCAGTGGTCTGCAAAGCCGAGAGAACAGTCTGCTGTGTCATTCTATTTGTCAGCAAAAAAGTTTGGAACTGGGAAGGAGGTTTCCCCTGAAGTTCAGCTGACACTTTGATGACAAGCTAAATCAGACTTAAAGTTTGGAACCTTTCCAAAGCAGGTGAGCCTTTCTCAATTTCTCTGTCTCCCTATAATGCAGAGCCTGTTATGTATAGTTACCAAACCAATTATGTTACTTATTCTTGGGCGTATTTTTGTGACATCAGATGCAATACCACTTCAGAAACAATATTGTTTGTGCATTTCACTTATTTCATTTGGTTTGCACACACGTAGGTGTGTGTACATCATTAAGCAAGTATTCATGAGATGTCTTCTGTTGCTGTCTCTCTGGGGAAGTCATAGCTCCAGGTGATGTGATCTTACGATGTGGAGGTATGAGTACAAAATAGGTATAAAGAAGGAACAAAGAAGTAAACTAAGAGGAAGTCAGAATCTAAATGTGAAGTATATAGGAATGTCTCAAAAATCAAACTCTGACAAACAAGTGGTTCTCTTTGTAATTCAGCTGCAGGTGTCCTTTGGCGCAACTATTTATTACCTAAACACAATATAGTGACAATACAGTGAAATTTCATAGTGATGACATGGAAACAATCGAATGTGGTGTCATAAAGGTTCTTGTAAGGATTTTACATATACTGTAGTATCAGTGTGTTTCTTTTTTTTTTTTTTTTTAATTCAAGTACTCAGTGATGCCAGATGCTGACTAGGTAGTCTTTCATAAAATTCAGATTTGAATAATAGTGCAGTGAGGGTGTTATTTGTTTAGATAATGTAACAATATACCTGCATAATTTCATATTGTGCTTGTTTACAGATTTGAAATATACCTTTGAATTTCTAGGCTTTGGGTAGAGGGAAATGTTTGCTTTTTAAATTGGAACATACCAAATCTTGGATGAGCAGAGGGAAGGAAAGATTTTATTTAAAACATTTGATTCCTTCTGTCTTAGCATCATCACTGTAGTCTGGCACTGTGAACAAGTACCCTGTAAGTCACTCCTTTTTTTATTTGGGAATAGCTCATTTAAACAGAGTTTAAACAGAGTTTCTTGTTTTAATTGAGTTGATTCTCCCAAGAAATATTTTTAATTTTTGTTCATAAATAGCACTGTACATTTTCAGGTGCCATTGATTTTTTCCTGTGTAATACAATCATGTTTTTAGATGTACATTTAAAACATTATTTCAGAAAAATGCATAGTTTTAAAGTAAGAGATTTAATTGAGCGATTCCTGATTTGAACGCTGAATGATTAGAAAAATCTTACTGGTACACAATTGTGTTCTGATCTTTGGGGTTTTTTTCCCCTCTTGGCTCAACAAAGGCTAGATGTGTTGAATTTCATGGCATTCTGTAAGTTGATCAATACATTCAGTATTTGTTCTAAGAAAGGACTAGAAGGAGGTGAGTTCAATTCGGTTATTTCAAAAGACATCTCAATTGTTTCCTCAGCTGTAACATTCAGTTGTAATTTTCATAACACAGGAGCCAGACATTAAGGTAGGGAAAGATAGCAAGTAAATAAAAGAACGGCACTGAGATCTCTCAGTTATGACACTGTACTCAGGAAACATTGGTAAAGATCATTATATAGCCCTAGATAAATGACACAATCTTAAGCTAATTTTTCTTGATTAAATAGCTATTGATGATCTGTAAAAGGAGAGCAGGGGCAAACTTTGCCTCTTGAAGCAAATCTCATAATAATGAAATGCTACATGATAGCCCTGATTTCTATATGTGGTCTTTTTCAAGGTCAATGACCTGTTTACCCTTCCTTTGGCTCAGAGATACCAATTAGTAGTTTTGCTTCTATTAGAAGTTGTTTATTAAAAAGGAACAAGAATAAGAAATTATCTGTAGCAATATATGCTAATCTCCAATAAAAGAGTATCAGGTGCTTCTTCTGCTGATTTTGAAATAATAATATGACTTGTCAAATCAAAACTAGTAACAAAAGAACTCAATCTAACTGGATCTAACAACTGCCTAGAGCGATAATTATGAGATAAAGAAGAGGGGCATAAAATGGTCATTGAAAGCAAAAGAGAAGGCAAAAATGATTCAGGTAAGTAACTTTAATTAAATCAAAACAGAATAAAGACAAATTACAGTTGCATCATGCATATGAATATTAAAATTAGCCATCAGCAAAATTTTAATGTAATGAAGTACAGTATCAAGTCAAGTCTGACAATAATTCAGAAACATACCTCAAACAAGGTATGACTCCAAGGGCAGGCCATAAATAACACCCAGAACAAAGGAAGCTCCAGCTCAATGAATAAACACAACTCACCACTGAGTTTGTACTCAGCCTGACTCACTATTGAAATTATACTCCTGAAACTATCAATTTCAATGAAGGCCAACTGTTCTAACTGGAATATCACTGTCATGAATCAAGTTCAGATTCTCATCTCTCCTCTTTCATCACCTTGACATTAAAGATTCTTAGCAGTGCTTGCCATATTTTTCTGCCTTCTCCTTAGTCAGCATTTTACATCATTATGAAATAGTAGTAGAAGAATGGTTTTCCAAGAGATTTGTGACTGGGAATGTCTTCCCAGAATTCCGACTGAATGTTTTGCTATTGGATTTGCTTGACACCTAAGTTTTTCTTTTCTACCTACCTTCTTCATAAACTTCCTACAAGTTCCTGCCAGACCTTTTCCACACATAGTTTTGCCTTTCATAATTCCATAGTGCTGGCAAATTCCACAGGAATTTCCCCTGCTATAGTCTACCTTTCAATCATATAACATGCAATTTTACCGCCCTAATAATTTTATTAGGCAGCTCTTTCACTGCAGTACAAAGACCATGTTGGAAAATGCTATCACACAGTTCTTAAAATCTATTTAAAATATGTATGCTGATCATACTACAATTTTTCTTTGTCACTGAAGCATTGAAAATGTCTGATACATACAGATGAGATTTATGAAACGTTATATACGCCTGGAAACATTTGCATTCTCCTATTGTTTGTTGCCTGTAAGGGCAAAATCTATATAAAAGTCTTAAAGCTAGGTTTCCATGAATCATAATAAGTCGAGAAAGCAGACTGTCTCTTTACATTATGTCTTCCTTTTTGAAATTAGAAATACGCCTGCTTTCTTCAGTTCCTTTCACATTTTCACAGACCTCCATATCAAACAATTTATTGGATGAGGTCTTCAAGATTATAGCTTCTTGTTTTTAACATTTCAGCAGCAATGCTGTCAACACCTGGTGCTTGTTATTCCTAAGAGCTCTGATTGCCTCTTGAACCTCTTCAGAATTTGGCTCAGCTGCCTGGAAAGTGGCCATTTGTTGTTAGCCTTTTCATTCTCTTCATAGAGCTTGTCTAAGTACTCCTACCATATTTCTTTGGTTGCATTCCTTGTAGTAAGATGATTTCCATTTTTATCTTTTACCAGACTTTCACATTATTGATATTCTTTCCTTCATGCATTGATACCCTTGTAAAACTCTTGCACAGTCTCAGCCTCTCTAAACTCCATCATCAGAAGCAAATTCTGTACCTGCTATAATCCTCTGAATGGACCCCGTCTTGCCTGAGGAACAAATGTCTGATTTGCCAATGCTTTCCATCACACCATAGCAAGTATCTCCTCCAAAGGAACCATGGAATAATAATATATTTCACCTAGTGCACCAAGTGCCCTTATGGAAACTGGGGAGGAGTGTCGGTAAAATTGAACAACAAATCTACACTTTAATGAACTCTTACAGAAAATCAACGATGGATGTAAACACCCACTTTCCAATAGGGGAATACTTCTCATGGAATAATCCTCCCCTCTCTGACCTTTCAAGGCCTGATGCTCAAAGGAAAGGTATGAAATAGCTTTGAAAGAAAATTTTGGGAAGGAAAATTTCTAATGCCATTGCATACTAAAAGTGAAGAAGGAGGGGGAGGAGGTGCTGCAGACACTAGAGCAGAGGTTCCCCTGCAGCCTATGGTGAAGACCGTGGTGAGGCAGGTTGTTCCCCTGCAGCCCATGGAGGTCCATGGTGGAAGAGATATCAGCCTGCAGCCCGTGGAGGACCCCACACCAGAGTAGGTGGATGCCCGAAGGAGGCTGTGACCCCATGGACAACCTGTGCTGGAGCAGGCTCCTGGCAGGACCCACACTGATCAGTCTGTTCCTGAAGGACTGCACCCATGGAAGGACTCACATTGGAGAAGTTTGTAGAGAACTGCCTCCCGTGGGAGGGACCCCATGCTGGAGCAGGGGAAGAATGTGAGGAGTCCTCTCCCTGAGGAGGAAGAAACAGTGTGTGATGAACTGACCACAACCTCCATTCCCCATCTTCCTGCAGCACTCAGGGGGAGGAGGTAGAGAAATCAGGAGTGAAGTTGAGGTGGGGAAGAAGGGAAGGGTGGGTGGAAGGTATTTTAAGATTTGGTTTGTATTTCTCATTACCCTACTCTGATTGGATTGGTAATAAATTAAATTAATATTCCCCAAGTCGGGTCTGTTTTGCCCCTGATGGTAATTGCTGAGTGATCTCCCTGTCCTTATCTCAACCCATGAGCCTTTTGTTATATTTTCTCTCCCCTGTACAGCTGAGGAGGGGAGGGATAGAGCAGCTTTGGTGGGCACCTGGTGTCCAGACAGGGTCAACCCATCACAATTGGTGAAGTCACTACCGAGCTGTCTCCTTTCAATCTTAATTGCATGTTTGTCCACTAATGGCTTCCAAGGTATTTTTGTTGGTAACATATTTAACTGTTCCTATTTCATGTCTTGCAGTCAGTTTTCCATTTTGAATGTAGATTCTTCTGTGTTTCTCTGTATTTTATCTCTGAGAAGGCTGTGGCGTGCGCACAACTCTGCTTTGGTTGTGCTATAACAGTTTGGGGAACTTTTGGCCTATGTAAGATCAGATGTTCCACGTTCCTAATTCCTAATTTTCCAAAGCTGATGGCTTTTACTCATATTATTATCTGCATTTTTTCTGAAGTGTTTTGGGATGTCTTCTTAAAATTGTGTTCTGCTGTAGATCAAAGAGGCCATCATTAAATTTCTGTTTCCTATATACGTTCTTTTAAGCTGTAGATCAAATAATTCCTAATCTTCTGTAAAAATACGTAGCTCTTGGAGTATTTAGCTATGAACACATCTTCTGATCTGCTAAGCATGCTCAAGGCTCTTCTGTGAACTGAGTACAATTTATCAACATTTCTTTTGAAATGTAGACAGCAGATTGGAGAAATATGTTCTGGCAGAGCTTATGCCATTGCCAAATATACAAGACAGTACTACTATGTTTTTCCTTGAAATATCCTTTTCCTTGGAAATTCCTAAAGGTGCCATGGTGGTGGGATTTCTCAGCTGATTCAGTCGCCTCTCTACCTCTAGTGGTTCCAGGCTCTGTAGCACATAGTGTGGAGTAAGAATCTGGCAACTCTTTGTTCATAAAATTTATATTTTTGCTTAGGCTTTAGAAAATCTCTTCAGTTACTTTTGTCCAATTTATTAAAATATCCCAGTGGATTTGTATTGTCTAGTTATCTACAGGTTTGCTACCTATCACTTCCATCAAAATCTAAGTAATCAAAAGCCTGTATGGGTGATGATTTATGTTACCTTGCAGGTCAGTGGCAGATGTTTGTAAAAAATGTTGGGCTACAAAACCTGCAAATTGCATGTATCAGGTTTAGCATAAATACCATATCTCGGGAAAACTCTTTAAGTGGTTACATTTCTTCTCCTCTTCATCCTTTGTTTCTATTGCAGCAAAGCTCAGAATAAAACCCTCAAAGGTAATGAACATTTATTTTAAGTTAAGGCTACATCAGGGAGTTTGACATTTTATACCTATTTTACTTTTCCTCAACTAAATGAGCACTGGCAATGCATATATTTTGTGTACTGGAACAGGTCATGTCCCTTTCTGTCACAGTCCACCTTGTTTTGTGGTTGTGCACCCTTGGATGCATAATGGAGATATGGCCACTTGTGCATAAAGATACATGGCTTAAATGAACTGTAAAGCTTTGTGCTTTATTGGACAGCACTTTTTGAACTTTTTTTCCCCTGAGCGAATTATTCAAAAGATCTTCGTAAATGGTGCATAACTTTAAATTGGGTCCATAGACTGTAGATCAGGTAATTGATTCTCCTCCTTAACTTCATTTGTTACATGATCATGTTATTGCTTTTCCTTTTTTGATGAAGGGTTTTGTGGTTTTTCTGTTTCTTTTTTTTTTTTGTGTGTTTGTATTATTACACAAATAATCTAAAACAAGGTCTAATATCTTAATCTGTTGTTACTTTACATTTCTTCAGCTCACTTAAGTTACCCTTCATGCTGTTTTGCAAGGTCATTTCTTGCGAAATCAGAACACATTTCCCAGTGAAGATGTCTGCTTCAATTTGGAGAGAGATTGAAATTGGTATTGATATGAGACACATTGAAAGCGATATTAGGAAAGTGATCAAAACCCCCTGAAGAAAATCGGAAACAGTTAAAGGAAATTCTAGAAGATTATGGTTTGTTGTTGGTGTTTTACTTTTTTCTTCTTTTATTTTTTTTTATTTTTTCCCAAGAGCATTTGAGTTTCTTCTGAAAGCGGCTCAACATCTTAAGATAGAACCGTTTGCTTTGGGTAGCTTTCTGAAACCACATGGACTAAGTCAAAAAGTTTGCTAGAGGAATTTGTGGGAAAAGAAAGTCCTTACACTGTGAGATGTTAAAGCTGAGCTTCTGCTGTGTTTATAACACATGAACCCTTTTGTATACGTTGCATGGAGTGAAAGTCCATTCTTGTATATCATGTATCCATCAGGTTTGTGTAGCTGCTAGTAAGGAAACAGAGCTTTCTATTTCCTTAGACTAAGGAAACAGTTGACTACAGGAAACAGAGCTTTCTGATAGGCTGCATTATTCATTATTATTTTTCCAATACGTTTCTGATGTGAAAGCTGCAAAGAGTTGAATTTCTCTTGAGATAACAATTTACAATGAAATGGAGACTGGTTGATCAGGCTTGACACAGTGTTGTCAACATGAAATCAAAGGTGGGGGGACGGTGCATTTGCATTTTCTGTCTTTGTGGAGTGCGATCATGCATGGAGCTGCCTCACTCCCCTCCGAGCAAAAAGAAACTCCACACTCGCAGTTCTGAAAGGTTTCTTGAAGAGCTGAAGGTTCCACCTGCTCGATGTTGTCTCCAAATTCCTTCCGTGCTGGAAAACCCTCTGGCTCTGCCTAGTGCTTGAGCTGCAGTCCCAGGCATCCCCCCCGTGGATGTGCTATGGGATTAATGAACTCCGAAATCTCTGTGACTGCTGGAATTCTCATAATTAAACCATTTTCCCATAACTCAGATTGATTAAAAGGGAGGACGCAGAGTTTAGTCTTTCATGAACATAACTAATATGATTTGTCAGCTTGGGTTATTAGTGTTCTTTGTTTACAAAATGGAAACACAGAGGAGAAATTTAGTGTCATTTTCCCAAAGTCCTCTCTCACTTGAGCAACACAAAGACTGTGACTTCATATATTTTTGTCTATATAGAATTTATCAATGATAAACCTGACTGCTTGCATGCAAGAGTGAGTAATTGCTGTATGATTTATAGTTTTCTGTGGATAATTTTACAGATGTATAAATTTATACGTTTTTCTCACAGGTGTATCTCTTGTTAGAAGGGTGCCAAAGTTCTTCTCCAGGTGATAGAGAATTATTGGCTGAACACATTAATGAATCGTACTTCTGTCTGAAGTGATTTCTACATCTCTGTGTAGATAGTGTGTCAGACCAGAGAAATCACTACTCTCCTTCTAAACAGGGGTTGTTTGCAATGCGCGAGTGTTAGATTAGTCTGGTAAAAAGGATAGAAAGAGACAAAGTGTGAAAGGAAAAATAGAGTGGCTAAGGTCATATTACATATGTCGAGGGCTTAAAAGCCAAACTAGGAACACCAGCCCTCGGCATCACTCTGAGGTCCATGCAGAGGAGGTTCATTCATAGGAAGGGCTCCTTTTAGTGTAAGTGCAGAGCTGCCTTGGGTATGTGTATTATGGAGGATTACAAATAACTTTAAGACCTGAGCATGGAAATAATACCGAGCTGGGAAGCTCTAAAATGTGTGATGAGAAAAAAACATTTGCTTTTCATTCTGTTCTCCACCATCAATAGGAAAAAAAATATAATTCTTTCCCTTCGTGAGGGGAAACACTTTCCTTTCCGCGGGAAGTGCCAGAGCAGGGTTGTCTACCTTCAAAAGCAGCAGGTCTTGGAGTGTACCCAGCAAGCAGCTGCAGTCAAGGAAAGAAGAAAGGAAGTTGCTAATCCACAGGAAAGACCTCATCCTTCCCTCAAAGAGAATCCTATTTTTTCTGTCCTAAGGGGTAGGAACAGGGTAGCAAGAAAATAGAGTTGAACTTCTCTGTTCTCTATTGAAAAAAATATGCTGAAACATGAGCTTTTTCCTCTTCCCATAGTTCTCCTTTTCAAATATTTTTTTTCTGAATACTGGGTGAATTGGTCCCTCACTTGTGTGTTCCCTCCTGAAAAGGGAGAGCGTACTTGGAGATTATATTATAGTGCTTTCTATAATTACTTGCTAGAAACTAACACAAAAGGGAAGTGTGAACATGTTTTCAGGAGGTAGCAAAGTATAATGAGAAGGAGAAGCCTTTTCTTCTCCTTATTATTTATATTACTGGCACCAAAGAGCTTTAAGTCATAAACCAGGACCACATGGGGAGGCTGTGATTCAAATAAAAGATAAGAGACAACACATGGATCCAGACAGCTAAAGGAGCACAAGGAAACAATGAGGCAATGTTGGTCAGTATATGAGGGAAAGCGTCTCCGTGCATTATTAGTTTAAATATTTTCTCATGTTTTTTTGTAGGCATCACAGCAAGAGAGTTTTAATGAGGGATTTGAGGGAAGATAATGAGGTTGTATGGCAGATGCTTGGAAAAAAATCACAGAGGAGCTTGTTTAAAAATATCTGACAAATGGGTGATGGAAGCCAACATTATCATCTAACTGGAGACAGAGCTCACTGGAGATGATAGGTAGGATAAAAACGAGAAGGAATTGGAAGATGAAGACAAATAGCTTATATCTGATTCTTTAGAAAATCATAAACAGGCATTGGACAAAGAGGCTGACACTTTTGTTCTGTTGGTTTCTGTGTGAGGGGATCAGAGATCACCAGAGGAACAGATGTTGTGATGGTGGAGATTTGAGGTGGATTATGCCAGCCTGGACACGACCTTTGGCTGTGTGGGTGAATATGAATGGGCATTCATTAAAGATGCTACGTAGAAACACATACAAAATTTAGACTGAAGTGTGTCACGTAGGACATTGACTTGTTTCCAAAGGAGAGTCTGTGTTCTCAGTTTTCAGAGGAATGTGAGACAAGTTTATAGAAGAGAAGGACTGGCTGGTGTCTAGACGAAGCTGTGTCAGTGGTGGAGTCTGGCCCTCTTTCCTAATATTGAAAACTAAGAATCTTTTGTCTGAATGAGGGCAATAAAAGACATTAAAAATAATACCTGTGCATACAAATGCATGCGCTTGCATACAAAAATACAGCGTGAGTAGTCACAGTGACAGCAGCTCACTTCTGTCCAGTTTCGTTGGACAGATACTTATGCCATCCCATTAATTTTTTTCAAAAGTTTCAGCTGGTTACTTTGAATTTTAAGTAATCCTCACCATTAAAAGTTCTGTTGCAAGACCAGCTCTATCAAAATGCTTGCAAAAAAAGGGTTAGGTTCCCTGAAAATCAGGGGTTTAATACAGATGATCAAGGCAATTGCTACATGCCACTGTTGAGACCAGGTAGTTAACAGGAGATTTGGGAAAAACTAGTGCCACAATAGGTACAATAGGTTTCTTTTTTTGGCTTTTATAGAAGAAGGTGGCAAACATTTTCTTTGTGGGAAGCCTAAGCCTATAGAAAGAGTCAACAGAGGAGAAGATATGCTGAGCTGTTTTGTGAAGTAATATTAAAGTACTTTGCATGAGAAGTCCATAAAGGTAGCACGAGTAAGAAACTAGCATAATTAATGGGCAGAACTTCTAGACATTAAATTAATGATTTGCCTTAGCATTCATAAGAGAGTGGGTGACAGATGCTGGAAATGGATGTAAATTTCCTATGAGAGGAAGAAGAAATGCTGAGGGAAATCAAGAGCATTCCTGAACAGATGATCCGGATATTAGAATGTCTAAAGTCTACCAAAGCTCCAGGGGCAGATGGAGTCTGTCCCGGAGATGAGAAACACAAGAACCTGAGCAAGTGTAGGCAAAATCATATTATAATAGAGGGAGGAAGTCGGTGGACTTAAAAGGCGTGACTAGAAACTGGGAGACAGGAAATTACTGATATTTAAGCATCGCTTCTGCTCTTGGGGATAGTGACAGCTAAATATTCACTTTCAGAAAGGTATTATTTGGTTACAGGCCGAACTCACTCAGGAAAGGAGGCCATTTAATTATTTTAAGTAGTGGTCTACCACAATTAGATTAAAAGTTAACTGGAGAGAGGGAGACAGGAATGTAAGTGCTGATGATTTGAAGAAGCTTTATCCATAGCACATTCTAAAACACAGACCAGACATTTGAAAGCTTTTCTAGTCAGCCAACATGTCTTTGCATGTACATCCCCACGGGCATTTTCAGGGCTCATGATTCCTTGCAACGTCTGAGGGTTTGGTGGCACCGAGAAGGCTCTGTGCCCATCAGACCCGCAGTACGGTTGGTGCCAGTTCTGGGCCAAATATTGGTCAACTGCAGCAACCACTGAAAAGTTCAGTTTATTTGGATAAGGGAAGAAGATTAGCTTCAGGAGATGAAAGAATCCCAGAGTTAGCAGGTAACGGCAAACACAAATGAAGGCAAATTACTTCAGCCATTTTGCAAGGATCAACATAATGATAATTTTCATTTACTAGAACAACACAAAGAAGGAGAAGCATAGGTGAGTAAAATGATGAGAAGTAATGATTTGCAGCTGTGAAGAATTTGGCATTATAATACAAGTAAGCAAAATAATTCGCGCTTCCCTGGACTAGCTCAGAAAGATGGGTCAGTGAACTGGTTTGTATATATCAGGAAGAAAAACTTAAGAGAACTGTAGGAGGAACAAGAGAAAAAATACATAAATGACTAATCTCCCATAGTCACATGCAAATCAATATTAATCAGGAGGATGATCTAGATGAAAGAATGGTAGGCATATAACTAATTTTTCTACGCAGCAAACAAAGCAAGCAACATCAAGGATAGATAAATACAGTTATTGAATATAAATTATTTTAGCATGCTATAAAAAAATCACGAAATCTGTGATGGAAAGGTCTCCATTGCCTTTGTCATTTTAAATCATCTATTAATATCTTAATACATAGAGAATGCCATATAAAAATACACGGGCTAATAATTTCCACAAAGGAAAACATATGGATCTGTGCTTATTACAGCCACAGCATTTATTTCTGAAATGAAAACATAAATATATGTTTGCCATCACTCAGGACAACAACAAGTCAAAAAAAAATAGTGATGAACAAAATGCTGGTTATTCCTTATTTACTTTGTCATCAACCGTCTCTATTTAAATATAAAACTGGTTATTATAATCTAGCAACTGTGGTATGGCTCTGAGTACATCCCCCAAGTTTTTCTTGTCTAGTGGAAATGTCAAGATTGTATTTTTTGCCTCTGTTTTTCTAGCACAAAACCTCTCTACAAGACCTACAGTTCTTAACCGTGCTGATTAATGTCTTAAGACCAAAGTCTATCAAAGTTAATGGAAAGACTTCATTGTCTTTTTGATCAATCCATCTGTCCTCTGGCATCTTGGACTTGTGGCTTTTCCATTCAGTGAGAAATTATTTCAATGGTTTCCTCTTTACAGAACCAGGGAGATTTACTTTTAATTGGACTTCACCAGTGAAGAATTTGTTTCTCAGGCAACAGATACCCAGTTTTCAGAGTCAAAGAAGATTTTGAGGAGTCTGGAGGAGGAAAGACCTTGCTAGATGCCTCAGTGAATTTGGGAGAGAGCAAACTGAAAGATGTTGCTTCATTTTCTTTTTCATAGTTCTGGTATTTGAAGGCCTAAACTGGAAGACTATAGACTTTCCTGGGAAGGACTGATCATATCTCACAAGACCTGAAAGCTACAGAGTCAGTGGGAACCACTGGAGGGATTACTTCATATTGTTAGTGATGAATAACAGGCTGGAAATGCTGTGGTGGGTTGGTGGTGAGTGTGAAAAGTCTCCCTGTTCATGAAGAAGCACATTCTTCCCAGAGAAAGAGCTGGTAAAAGTCTGCTACTTTGCCATTCCTTAACGTTTCTGGCACAAACATTTCTGCTTCTGCTACTAAATAGTTGCAGTAGCTTCCTAGAATGGGCAGGTACTTTTTGCCATCCCATTGTCACTGCAAACATTAGCTGATCACTGAAGCCAGATCTGTGCCCTTTAAATCCTCCAAGTCAGACCTGCCTAGTTTGCTGACAAAAAGAAATTTCCCCATTCAGTGCTGTGGAGTCAATAAAATGTAGCTGTGGCAGAGCAAGGTGCATTCTCTTCTCCCTGATGTACCATAATCATCAAATTGTAAGCTAAGATACAATTCCAGCAATAACGTTGCACATAATAGTTGATGGATGAAGCAGAAAGAACATAGTTAATTTGCAGATGTGAAATTGAGCTTTCATGTCCATCAGACAGGAAAATCTGGTTTTTAATGAAGACTGAGAACATTTTAAATGGAAGCCACTGATGGAAATACATATGGAATGCGAAAAAGTGCTTGTATGGTCAATTTTCTGTCTAGTTGAACCTTCTTATTTC
Source organism: Limnodromus scolopaceus (assembly GCA_028565335.1). Lineage (NCBI taxonomy): Eukaryota > Metazoa > Chordata > Aves > Charadriiformes > Scolopacidae > Limnodromus > Limnodromus scolopaceus. Next base: position 27,306,155 of record JAOXNO010000013.1, read on the forward strand.
TTCCTGTCAGCTTTGCTGGGACTTTGTATTCATTTCCTCGCTGCTTTTCCTTGTACTTTCCTCTGACTGTAAATTTTCTCATGGTTTCTTGTTTTTACAGACATATTCTATTTCTTGTTGTGCAAGAAATTTGCACCTCTTTAATGACTTAGTATAGGGGTTACCATCCAAAAGACAAAAGTGTGTGATATTACATTTCTGATTCTTTCTCTAGTCAGTGTTACTGAATGGGTCTCTCCTCATAGAAACAGCTATTGGGGACAACACTTAAACACTAAATTTAGTGTAGGAATTTAAGATACCTTCAAGAACTGTACCTTAAGCTGCATCCCTGCTGGCCAGCTAGTGTTATTTTAGGATGTACTAAGCTTATTGCAGTGGAAGTTAAGGTGTAATCTTGGGTATTCTGTAATAAAAATCTATGATCTTGCTTTATTCCTGTGATAACTTCTTGCTTTTCTTTATGCACAAGTGACCTTGACCTACCTTGAATGTGCAACATGCTAAGGACAGGTGTGCGGGCTCTTACTACAGAAATACTGTATCTGAATCCTTTATGATTACTTGGTTAATTGTCAGTGTGAGCATCACAGATACACAGCTGAGAGCACACCTCTCAAAGGGCCACATTTCATTGCAAATTTGGTATTTTTACCAAGATGTGCCACAGTATTGGTATTCAGCTGGTTGTTCTCTCTTAGCAGCTAGCAGGACTGAGCCCTGGCTAACTGGCTTCTCTGCCCTGATACCAGTTTCCTTCACATTTTTCAGAAAAGGCTACTCTTGGAAGTTAAAGAGGATATTTTTAAATGTTGTTGTCCAGCAGCAGTAGATTTCAGAATGGAGCAGGCCGAGAATTTCCTGGCAAAGCTCTTCTTTATCAAGACTAGAGGGTATTCACAGAAATTGGCTTGGAGAGTTTGAGTTCAAAATCTTCTTTAACACATTTGTTTGGTTCAGAAGGAGCTTCTTTATCGCAAGAAAATAAAGAGGAAAACTTTTGGGTGCGGGGGCAGGTGATGGTGGTAATCCCATCTCCATTTACACAGTTGGTTATTTTTTGTTCTTCCAGTACAAATCTACTTAAATGTTGGCCGTAAACCTTGGCTGCATTTTAATATTGGCTGTGTACTTGTGATCTTTCTCTACTGGTGCTTAAAAAGGGCATTGACTCTTCCTTTTATTTGATTTCTGTCTGCAGTTATAAAATTAATCTCCCAGCCTCATGCTGCAATGAGCTGTGTCAGTGGAAGAGAGATAAGTTTCATTTTTTTCGCCTTAAAACTTCTTCCAAAGTTACAAGGAGTTTAGCACATTTACTTTCTCTTTTCAATTTTAACAAAGCCCTTGTCTTTTTTCTGCATTTCTATTTTATCCATGTCATTTTGGTTCTTTTGTTTTATACTTCACATTTTTTCCACACTCGTTTTTTTCTTCCCTTCAAGCCTAGTTTATAGTCTCTGACAGGATTCTTTCTATGCTATCTGCCAAAACATCTGTTCCTTTTCTGAATAAAAAGCTTGCTTCTCCAGAAAGTGTCACACGGGTCCACACCAACTATAAACCTTCATTTCTCTCTGTAACTTTGCCCAATGATGGACCAGCACTGGGAAGCTTTGTATTCTTCTCTGTCTTCTCTTATTTTTCATTATGCCCAATTCAGGTAGTTTACCGAGGAAAAAAAATGGCATAATTTGAGTTTCGATGTACACATTTCCTTTCAAAATATGCTATTAGTTACTTGTACTTTCTATTTTTGGTCTTGCAATTATGTCCTGAATTTCTGATCAAAGCAGATATTTATTAGCTTTTGCCTGTTCTTTTCTGCTAGGACCACATTTGCATTAATACCCTCACCAGAAATGCAACGTAACTGTCCTTGATTCTTCTTGGATTGATTTTTGGTGATGCTACAATTTTGCAGTCAAAGTAGCATTCAGAGCAATTTTGGGTTTCCCTGAGGAAGTTGTGTAACTTCCAGTACTTTGATTTTACCATTTAAAACTTTTAATGATTAAAATAATTCTTATGTAGCAGACAGACTTGATTCTATTATAAAGTTCTTTGACATCTCTAAGGAAAAGTGCTGCATTTGAACAGGACATTATTTTTATATTGTGTTCCCACAGAATAACAAAAATCATTTCAATAAATATTTTTCATGTTACAGTTTATAACTGTGCTAGCAATGAATCAGTGAAATATGTCCCCCAAATATGGAAAGAAATTTTTATTGTTTTTCATGTTGCAAAGTTAAGGGGAGAAGTGGTTTCCATGTGTGTTTGTCTGTGTATAATTTGCTGTTCATGTGTTGCTGAGTTCATTATCTTTTTTGACTATATTAATAACTTAGAAGAAGTGGGTTTGCTGGTGAATGGCTTTAAGTTTCTGCAAACACCTGAGCCTTAGTGTGGTAAATAATGTGAGAGAACAACAGCTAGGAACTTCCCCCTGGAGTAACTGTAGCTGTTTCTCTGTTTCAGTCCCCTGAAGTTTTAATTAATTTTCACAGAAGTGAATGAGGATTTATTAATTTATTTATTTAAATATGCCAGAAGTTTCTTCAACTTCTTCCCAGGAAAAGCATGTATTTCCATTGTGAGGTTTGCAGCAGTTACTTAGGGGTTTCCAGTCTCAATCTGGTATGGGGATGGGGAAACCCACGTTCTGCTCCGTTGGTCCCTCTCTCCGTGAGACACAAAGAGAGCTTCTGCAGGTGGCAGAGATTTGATAAATGCTGGGAAGCTGTATAAAGAGAATCACTAAGATATCCCCTAGAACAGGTGGCCTGACATACTGGCCACAAGTTCCCGTTGACTGAGTCCATCCAATATCTCGGTCCCCTGGTGCAGGGGATTTGTTTGTGGGAGCTGGCAACCTGCCTTCCTGGAGGAGCTGCAGCAGCAGGAGGAGGGCTGGGAATGCTTCAGAAGTCATGAGTCTTTTCACAGCTCTTGCTGTGTGTTGCTGGTCCTTTGAAGTGCTTGAGAGAGATTGCTGTCCGATTTGTTATATGAAAGTTTGAAAATTCCTGGTCAAGGAAATATTTCCAACACAACACAAAACATGCTTTCTCAGGCAGCTTTCTGTGGGGACTCGTGTCTGGATCTTGCTGAGATCTCAGATCAAGACTTGTGAGAATGTTTTTTCCTTTCTTGGCTTAAATTGCCCAAAATATTAATTTAAAAAATAATTTTTGTGACCTGTGCAGGCCTGCCCCAGTATGACCAAGACATCAGGAAAGGGAAAATGTTCTGAGTCCTGATGAACATAAATTACTCTTTTCAATCAGTTGATGTTGACTAGGCTCTTTAATAACTGTGTGGAGCAGATTAGAACTTCCATCATGCCAGTGTAGTTCTGCAGTAACTCCACTAAAGTGTGGTCAACTTATGCTATAAATAGTTTTTATTTGCATGCTAGAAAACCAGTGCTCTCTTTTTGTCCCTTGAGGCGCAACCTGAGTGGACCAGGTTGCGCCTCAAGGTACCTCCCTCAAACTAGGAGGTCCCTTCCAATGTGTGAACTACCTGGTGCTTGCCAAAGTCATTGTGCAACTGGATTCATGAAGCCTGAACTCAGTTCATACGGGAAATGACTCACTCCAGTGAACACATGCAGCTACCGTGATTTGTATTTACTTTGGAAGATTCACATTTTTTTCAATGGATAAAAATGAAGAAAGTTAGGACTCTGCCAACCCTGTGCAATAAATACAGGGCAGCCCTCTGAGCCAGAACTGCACAAGCAGAAAGCATAGAACAGAAAGCATAGAAATAGAGCTGCATCAGCTCAGCACAATGCCCAGGTTGAGAAACTCTGCTAATAGGTGGGTCTAATTAATTTCTAGCCAGCATCATGTCCGCACAGTTTGTCTGCTGTGAGGGACCTCTCTAGTCTTCCTGTCTGAGGTATTAATCGGAACAATCTCAGGGCAGTAGGCTCTGCAGTCCAGTTTGCAATGACGACGTGCTCTAAATATTACAGAAAAGCAAACATAAGCCATATAGAGAAGTCTTCAACAGGTAAGTTTAAAGCAGAAATGTGTTTCTAGTCTTGGTTACAAATATGATCTTAAATCTTGTAAAAAAGCAATATATATTGACATAGACATGTAAGAAGCATGAACCTATGTGACACACTGCAACATTATTAGGCACTGGCATTAACGGGAAAATTAATATCAGTTTAATGACATTTTAATCTGGCAGACAATGTGCAGGTAGAGCCCCTTGTTCTTCCAGTTTTAAGCCTTGCAGTAAGACCTGAGTGCCTGGTAGACCATATAGCTTCTATATTTCTTCTCTCTCAGTCAGTAAATGTTTGTTTGAAATATAATTGAATGTAAATTTGAAAATAACCAAGGAAAAAGATTAGATCTGGAGATAAGGAACTTAGAATAAGCTAATCATATTCAGAAAAAAAACTCAAAGAAAATGCTCTTCATGCTGTAGCTTGAAATTTGAGGAGGGGAAAACCTTTTGTTCATCTCTTTGCTGTATGATCCTTTTTACAATGAAATTCAACACAAAGTGAATCTCAGCTGGTTTGGAATTATATTACCATCTGGGGGAAGATTTTAAAACAAGCCAAAACTAACAGATTTTCACCCAGCCCCTTAAGAATTCTAATTGCCAGGAGTTGGGCATATCTTAGGAGCAAACTGACAGTGCAGTAGTGTGAGTCTGCAAGATCTTCTTGGCTGCAAGATCTTCTTGGCTGGAGATACTTTTTGAAAATTCACATAGAATCACCTAGAGCTTGGCAGACATTGTGAATGTTTCTAGTTTGATGGTTTCACATATACTTTATCTCGAAACTATGGCCAAAGCTGTAATTAACATCGTCAAGTTTGAGCATATTCTTGATGATGCTGTTGGTTAAAACCAATGTTGACCAGAGGGGGTCAAGCTGCATGCCTCAGGGGCTCTGTAGTGTACTTCAGAGTCCCTCAGTAGGGATTAGCAATTAAGTTGCTAGTTAAAATCCAGGAAAGGTCAAGAGTGATTAACACCCTTTTGTTCCATTGGTGAGCGGGAAACAGATGTAAACTGAAGTGATGATCAAAATCCAATTCCTAGTAGATATTTTACATCATAACCACCAAACTCCTAATGATCCCTTGCTGGTGATCTGATTAGAATGGGCAGTAATTGAACAGGCACAGAGACCGCCAGGCAGCCCTTACTGCCATTCCCCATAAAAAAAAGTCCTGCCATTTTCAGACTGAAGGACAAGCTGGGAAACTGCAGTCTTTCTGCCTGAGCTTTTTGTGTTCTGTTGAGATGTTTGGAAATCTTTCCTCCTGAGTGATATCAAACCATATTTTGGACCGCAAGCATAGCTGAAGATTATTTTAAGTGCTCTGAATGCAGAAGAACCTGCAATTTAAAACTGACAGTTCTTGGTAATTTTAAATACACGTGGACGATCCTCAGCAGGATTAATCTGACACGGATGTGCTGAAAAATTCGTTAAGTGGTAGTCAACGGAGCTGGCAAAGGATCTGGTTCTCTGTTACTCAAAGTACGTGATCATACTTGAAAATGCATGAGTAGTTTTAGAGAAAGTATATCATAGCTAAATTATATGCATTATGCATACAACCCCACCCCTGCTTCTACTTCTTGGGCACGGAACAGGTTAGACTTAGGGTTAGGTGAGATGTTGAATCTTGGGGGCTTAGAATGAGGAGTTAGAGTTTTGGATTGGGGTTTAGGCTTCAGGAATTTGGTTAGAATTACCACTGTGATGGAGCAAAACTGTAAATTCCAAAGCTTGACATTCTCATACCATCCTGCAACTGGTGACTGATAGAATGTTTTTCTTGTAAACATGATGTCTTTTAGACCAAATCTCTCTATATGCTGTTTTCCATGGAAAAACTGTTCTGAAATTACCAGAAAATCTATTCTATTAGTTCATCCAGGATATTACTGGATTTCACTAGGCAAAAATGCTTCCTTATTTTAGCAACAAAATCCGTAAGATGAATGCATAAAAAAATGTTTAGGGGGTGGATAAAATGCTTAAAGGATCTTGTAACAAGTACCAACTGGACTTTTCTTGCTGCCCTACAACAGCAAGAAATCTATACAGTAAACCAAGAAAGAAAACACTTTAAAAAGCTAGTAGCTTGAATAAGGTAAGATGTTGCTGATTGCTAGTAAGTTTGTAAAAATAATATCATTAGAATTTTATTAAGAATATTTAAAACAATGGAAAATGTTCGTGTTATTCACTAAGTAGCTGAGGGACTACCCAGAGCTGCTGTTGACTGACTGCTGGAAGATAAAGGGGGAATTTAGGGATTCTCATTTTGGAAGATAAATTATAGTTGTGTGATTACTTGCACTATGTTTTTATCAGAGAAAAAAGTCCAACATTTCTCACTACTGAGGACAGGTGTCCCTACTCCTGGAGAAAACTGGGGTCTCTTAATGGTCTGCAAGTAGTTTTTATGCTTCTTGATGGACTTAATGAGTTCAATAACACAACTCGCTTCTGACCTGACTTTGCTTCTTTGAGCATTTTATATGTCAACCAGCTAGTCAAATCAACCTGTTTTGGGACATCCTGGACTTGACATTTGAAAGAAAAGTCCAGAGAGTTGTACTGACTCTTAGGTCTGCAACTAAGTTAGGACATCACCAATATTTCTTCTTTTAGCTTTACCTTTGCCAAATCTGTTTCAATGAGAAAGCTCTCTCTCTAGGACAGTGACTATATATGTTTAGTTTCTAGCACACCCTAACCCTGACCATAGGGCGGTCTGTGATCATTGCAGTAATAGTAATAATAAATAACATTAACTGTGGGGTTTGAAAGGATGTCTATTCTGCAAATGCTTTTCAAAGAAACACAACCAAAAGTGTCATTTACTCCCTGAAAAATGGAACTGCTAAGCATTTATATTTAAATTAAATGCTTTTATGAGTTCATTGAATGTTATTTAGCAAGTATATTATAGCGGAGGCATGTTACCTATTGCCTTAGAATGAGGATTTTATTGCTTTTTCATAGTTATCTTTTGTATCAGCATTTGGCAGGTAACAAATGAAATTTGCTTGCTAAGGTTAAATTGTTTTGTGCTGCTGCTCAGCCACACAGATAGAGAGGATGAGACAATGGAAAAAAGTTATTTGCTTTTTTGGGCAGACATAGGAATATATTAATATATGGTGATCTTGACCTGTCTTTGAAGAAATGTTTATTCTCTGAAAGGCAAAGAACTTAATTCCTGTCTGAATCACTCAATTGAAATCCTGTTCATGCAGGAGGCTCTACGAATGGAACCGCAGATAGAATTGGCCCAAATAATTCAATGCAGTCAAGGTGGTGAGGCTCAGAACAGTCTGAGGTCAAAGCAGAATGGACTCTAAATATCAGTCAAAAAAGATGAAGTCTCTCTGGAACTTGGTATGAAAGCTCCTGGTTCTCTGTCCATTTTCACTACCACTGCATTTCCTGACTCATACGTATTTTGGACCAATGATGCCTGATTCTCCCTGAAACCTGGTTTTGTTATACTTTAAAAATACGAAAATATGCTGTTGGGTAAATACTAAACCCCGAACTTGCAAGGATTCCAGCGTAATTTTTTGGACCTCAGAGGTTTTTTTTTTTAATTTCAAAAAACTTCTGGAAACCGTGCTTTGCAAGTTTCCCTTTAGTCTAAGTTCATTTTGATAGGCCAGTTGAATTGTTTTACATACCTGAGGAGTCCTTGTGATTCAAGGTCAGAATAATAAATTTTATGTTTTTATTCTTTATGTAGGAAAAGTAATATAATGCCATCACTACTTTATTACTCTGCAGTCATTCTGTTACTATGCAACTTAAAATATTTCAGCTATCAGCATTTGGGGAAAGTTCATAGGTGTAGGGCACTCCATTATAATTTGCTTTTAAAGACTACATTTCTTTTGTCCCCCTGCCTAGAAATGCAGTTATGGATCAAGACACTGGAGCTAGTTCTGAGGTGAGCTGAAGTGATGGTAAACTGGGAGTGCACTGTGTTTGCACTGGTATAACTGGTGATCTAGGGCTCCACTATTTCTGTTTATAAATTGAGTTAATATTTCTCGCTAACTGGAGATGTTTCGACCTTTTCTGAAGACTGAAAAGTCCCCAAAGATTTTATGAAACTGGTACTCAAATTTTTGGTTAAAAAAAGAAAAATCTTTCTGTAATTTGAAGGTGCTCGGCAGAAGTCAGCAGACTTAAAATAATCCCGAAGGTGTCAGTTTACTAGACCTTGAATTATCTTGTATTCAGCTTGCTTCAGTACATCTTAATGTGAATTTAAAGCAGTGTATGAGAACTGCTATGTGTTACAAGGGAGGACAGGCAAGCTCACAGCACTGCTCATTGTCCCAGGAATGGGTGTGCTGAAGCAATGTTCACGTATTTTCTTCCCAAGTTTTTTGTTTCAGTGTGGAAAAAATTAGCAATGAATAACCTCCTTCAACTTATGTGTCAGTGCCCGAAGGACTCTTAACTCATCTCAATTTAAATTAATGACCTTAGTGATAGCACTAGCAATTGGACCATGGCTCTCATGAGCCAGATATTTGCATATGGAATTTTATTAATCCTTCTGGCTATTAATTTTCACTTTTAATTAGGTGTGATACTATTACAGGAAGAAAATACAAGACTGCTATCAGGTGCAGACAATGTTGATTTTCTGTTGGATGTTCTCTTCTGTTTTGTTTGGCTGTGCTGGGTTCCCTCACAATGTCTGTTTGGATCAACTCGGAAAGGTACCACACACCTAAAAACTGGTCTGTGCAAGCTCAGGGGTAATCACTACATGGAAGTACCACACTGAATGAACATTGCTGGTTTACAAGAGGTAGAGAAATTGGTATTCTAGTATTCTTTAACTCTATTCCTCTTAATGGCATAAGAGGTCTCTTTGATACCTGTGTCCAAAAAGACCAACTGTGTATGCAAATGGGAGTAATGCTTTTTCTGAGGCTACTTGGTCCTTCTGCATCCCTATTGAGCAAATTACACTGGTGGTAGAGTCTTGTTCTGGAGAACAAGTCTATTGTCTGGAGAACAAGTCTGTTGTCTGGAGAACAGGACTTATGAGGAGTGGCTGAGGGAGCTGGGGTTGTTCAGCCTGGAGAAAAGAAGGCTGAGGGGAGACCTTCTCCCTCTCTACAACTCCCTGAAAGGAGGGTGTAGTGAGATGGGGGTTGGTCTTTTGTACCAAGGAACAGGCAATTGAACAAGAGGAAATGGCGTCAAGTTGTGCCAGGGAAGGTTTAGATTGGATATTAGGGGAAATTTTTACACTGAATGGGTTATTAAGCCTTGGAACAGGCTGCCCAGGGAAGTGGTTGAGGCACCATCCCTGGACATATTTAAAAGACTGGTAGACGTGGAGCTTAGAGATATGGTTTAGTGATGGGTTTTGTTAGTGTTGGATTAATGGTTGGACTAGATGATCTGAAAGGTCCAGCCTGGGAAATTCTATGATTCTATTCAGATTTGGATGGAGAATAAATTTTGCCTGGATCTTGTGAACATGTAACAGGTGGTGTCTCCTAGTTTCCAACAGGATAATCCGTATTTCTTTGAGATCTTTGCATTAGGGACCATTGCAACACATTTGCATCGGTTGTAACCAAGAAAACAACATGCAGCTCTTGGCTTGCCCAGCAGAGCTGGTGCCCACATGCTGGTCACTGTTGAGCAGTCCCATCTAAGAATTAGCAGACCTTGACAAAACCACTAAGAAAAGTGGGTATCTTGCAATAGAACAGCTGTTTAATCTTCCCCTTCCTTGCCAGAACAGCATTAAAGAAACACACCTCTTTCCTCAGAGACGGATTTTAATAGACTTTGATATCCATTGACCAAATGAATGAATGATCAATGCCTATTAAACAAACACAGTTAGAAAGGGAATATATTGCTGCTTCTGGTTGAAATTCAAAGAGAAGAAAACCTTCTTCTTTGTGATCACAGAAGACTTCTGAGAAATCAGTAGGCGTATCTGGCAAGGGCATAAGGTGAAGATGAAGGCATAAAAGTTAGCAAGGATATGCCAAAGCCGTATTGAACCTTGGAACAGCTTCCTCTGTGCTTTTAAAATGCCTTTCCTGAAGTAATTTGCTGTTTGTAATAAATGAATAACTCATAGTGAACAACAGGCAATTTTAATGAAAGGAATCTATATTTTTGCAATAGAATTTCTTATACTTGTGCAAGCCCTTTTTTGCATCTCACAAGCATCTCATACAGATATACAATTTCTTTTTGTGGAAATGTACACTCTGCCAACATCAGTGAGAGTTAAATCTCCTCAAAAGACATCTCTGTTCAAATTCAGGTTTCTAGAATGCACCCATGAATATCTATGTGGAAAGTGACTCAGCTGTATCAACATTTTAATGCTTTTTTTTGGAAAAATACAGTATCAAACACGAGCAACAAACTAAATGGGTAAAATGTGGGAGTATTTTAATTTTATTAAATTTTTACATTAACAGTGGATGATTGGAAACTGTAGGTAGAAAATAAGTAATACTAATAGAGCATGTTAATAGTGCATGATGGCTCTGCCCATTATATAGTACTGGAATATTACACCTTATAGTCCTTTTCACCCTCTTCAGAAGATATGTCTACCCATATGAAAATGGACATTTTCTTCAGTGTGTTATATATAAAGCAAACTACAGTGCAAATTTTGATTAAAATGTTGCACTGTGGCCTTTCATATAAAAATCTAATTTTATTTAATATTACTTTCTACATGTATGCAGAAAATGGCAAGCCAATATTAATAAAAGAAGGCTTATAAGAAGGTGGAACAAGAACAATAGATCCTTGACAAAATTTATTTACCTAGCTAGACTTTCATTTCAAAGTTAGCAGCACTCTCTGATACTGGCATAATACAGGGGTCTTAAAACTCTGTTAGACATTTTTAACCCACTTTAATTTATTCCATGGAAGTTTAATCCCCTGCTGAACGGAGATGGGGTGAATTTTCAAAAGTCATAATCCACTGAAGTAAAAAATCTTTAATGACAACATAGGCAGCAGGCTTCAAGAGTTTAGTTTAAATTCTTTCTAAAAATATAAAACATAGGGCAAGAGTTAATAGGATATTTCATACAGTTATATTTCAATCCTTTTCCAAATCTTTATAAATTCACTTGCACTTCCACCATTAGAAATATTTGGGCTGAATTCCTGCTCTTCTGAGGCAAAAAGCAGAAAGCTGTAAAATTGTAATGTGAAGATTTTCACAGTGTATTGTAACTCATTTGGTCCTTCAGTTCACAGGCTATTATGTGGGATGGTATAATGTTTTCTCGATTGGAAGAGAAATGATACTTTACAAACCAAACACCTTCCATTCTGCCTTAACTAGGCAATAAAATAGAAACAAGCTACATGATACCATGCTATGCTCATCCTTCTGCTCCTCTAGGATTTTTACAATTGGCTTCAGTGGTGGGTCAGGATTTGGCACAAAAAATGAAGCTGAGAGAGTCCATACATTGCCTATGTGTTCCAAACTAGGCACCTTTGGAGCTGCCTAGCTCTGGAAGTATCTGTAGCTCAGAAGACACCTCCTGTTTTTGACCTGGAAGCTCCTGAGCATCCATGGACCAAGCTTCTGCCTGAACCCACAGGAAAAATGATGCTGCCGCCTTGCTAAATTTTTTTGTGGCCTGCAAGTTCCTGATACAAAGTTCCCAGTCTTCTCCAGGCACTTCTAGGAGCCTGGATGTTTAATTCTGGGTCTGATTTCCACTCTGGAAGTTTGTTAAAGGAAAAAGAAAGTCATGGGTGATTGCTTACCTTTAGGCATTTGGAAGAAGGGCATATATTCAATCCTTGAAGGTTCATCAATATCTCATGGATGAAGTTAATTCCACTTCTCTCTCACTCTCTTGATTATGGCAGCCTAGATGAATATTTTAGACTAAAGCCCTGGAATATTCACCTGGAATTCCATGGTCTGGACTGGCACAGAACGTGTGCAAGCCCCCACTTTCCTTCATCATTCTGTTACCGTTCACAGGACTTGGGGCAGTGTCACAGTTTAACCCCCTGTCAATATGAATGCAAGGGAGAGGAAATGATACTCAAGCAAAATTTGACACGGTAATTCGTAAGCATTCCCATTGGAAACAAACCATTGAAGGGGCTTTCTCACCTTTGCACATCCTGAGAATTATTTGAGCCTTGTTAGTTTTCAGATTTATTTGCAACAGAGAACTTACATTGTGTAGAAGAGCACTGTAGAACTGTAACTTGTGCCAGTTATTTTTCTTCTGCAGAACAGCCCACTGGAATATCTTAGTATTTTATGATCAACAACTGTTAAGAATTATAATGTCGCTAAACAAAGCTGTGTCTCTACTGTTTTATTAGTGCCCTCATCTTTCTGTGGGTACTACAGAAAGACATAAGGACTAAATTTTCTAATTAGTCTTTGATTCTTAGTCATATCTGAAACAGATATCAACTGATATAGGCACTCTAATTTCAATGATGTTAAATTTCACTAAATTTATATCAGCTGTCATCAGCTGAATTTATATCAGCCTCATCTTGCATAACCTCTGTTGTGTGAATGATGAAAAAAGCTCAGGTAGCCACATTTTCTTTCTAACAAGGGCCATTTGGAACAAACATGATAGCTCATAGATTAAAACAAGAAAAATACAGAATTTATAGCTGAGCTGAGCACAGTTTATAGTATTAAGCTGATTTTTATGAATCCTAAGGGAGATCTACACAAAAATTGCAGTAACAGTGTACATTAAGTTCAATTTCCTAACTTAAAGACAGAAAAAAAATTTACCTTCTCTCTGTTTTTTGTGTGACAAAAAAATGTATTTTATTATTCTTTAGTGAATGATCCCAAGCGATTACTTTACAAAATATTGTTGAAAACTTCAGGTGCTTCTTTTTCTATGCTCAATAATGGAAGGAGGGCACCATAAGAATTCTGCAGGGCTCTGTGCAAGGACCTCTGTTGTTCAATCTTGAATACTGCGCTCCTTTCTGGTCTCCTCATCTTAAGGAGAAGGACATAAAAGAAATTCAAAGGTATAGGTATAGAACGGCTTCTGTAGAAGGGATTATTCATGTGGCCCAGGAGGCTGTTGCTCAAAGCTGGAAAAGTCACTAATATTTGTTTACTACTATGAATAGATCTAGCCGAGGCATGTACTGGTGGGCTAGAAGTAGTCTTCTTTATGTAGCTAGAAATCATCAAATTTTCCACTCACTGATATTTGCAGAAAAAAATATGTAAAGTGCAGTAAAGCAGTAAAGAAAAGTGAGGAGGAGCATGGGAAATTTGGATAGAGACTGAATTTCCCATTTGGAGAACGAAAGGCTCCAAAGAAGGTGGCAGGAGCCAGGTTCAAAACAAATAGTAAGAGCTGTGGAACTCGTTGCTGAAGGATGTTACGGAGGTTAAAAGCTTACAAAGGGTCAGAGTGGACAGATGAACGGTCTACCGAGAGTTACTGAAAGGGAAAACATATACAGAAAGTTGTAGCAGAAGAAACTAGAAAGATTTGGCAGCTGGGCAGCAGCTAGGGGGACTATCATATGCTTGCCGTGGTCTTGCTCTTCTCCTGGCATCTCTTAGAACTGCTATTGGAGACAGGATATTTTTTCTAAGTAAGCCTTTATTTGATCCTGCATAATCACTTTTGTGCTCTTGTTTGACAAGGTAGATCAGGATTTGCTGTTTCATTTGTCAGATTCATCCAAGTTTGCATTTTTTGATTGACCAGTCCACATCCTTATTCTTTTTATGTCATGCAGCAAAAAGGCTAGTAAGTTAAAAGTGGAGAAGTCTGTTTCTGTGAAATATTAATGTGTGTGGTTTTCTGTGTTTGCCCTCCCTTTGTGAAGTGCATTTCACAACAGGTACAAATCCTTCACTCTGTTTTACTCCCCCCTGTTATAAACATATCTCCATTAAATTTCATTCTTAATTTCTTTGTTCATGGTCAAATTTCTGTAGAATATTGGTTTTCTGTTTCTCCAGGTGGATTGTGGAGGAGCAGGCAGCTGAGTGTCAGCTCACAAGCTAGAGTAGCATCATCATTGCTAGTGTTAATGCAGGAGT
>JAOXNO010000013.1:27320376-27353933 GCA_028565335.1 Limnodromus scolopaceus
GTTAGCTTTCACAGTGATGGTTGGACTAGATGATCTTAAAGGTCCCTTCCAACCTAGACAATTCTGTGATTCTGTGACTTGTCAGGAAATTATTCACCAAACAAAATATTTCCAAGCCACCAGTAACTTTGTACAGTGTGTAGACAAGTATAGGAAGAAAACTTGATCAAAGTAGAACACTAAACTAGATCCAGATTTTCCTCCACCCATTGCATAAACGGGATTAGCATGAGGAAACTGGATCCACCTTAAATTTTCTGAATGCTGTACTGTCTTGATAATGGTCCAGCTTATAGTTATGTCCATCAGTAGTCTCCTCCCCATGCTCTGTCTGAGATGTCTGACCAAGGAAAGAAAATATTGAAATCTTTAACACAGAGCATATGCAAACACAGTGCTGCCAAATTCTTACTGTGCTATGCCAGCAAAAACGATCTTGGTTTTGATTAGTTATTTACCTGAAGAGAGAGATTTTCTACCTTGAGTATTAGATTGTTTGTTTACATTTTCATTTCCCCTCAAGTAGTCATACATTCAGAGGAATAAATACATAATTTCTAAACCAATACTGTAATTATAGGTAATGAACTGTAATAGAGCTAGAATAAAATGAAAAGAGTGAGAAATCAAGAGGCATTTTGTACCTCTTTGAATGACTATTTTTTTAAATCTCAAATTGATCAGTCTTAAATTAATGTTAATATACCTATGGTTGATTTTAGACTAAGAAGGGGGCCTAGATCACCCCTGAGGCCTTCATGGCTTCCCGAGATCCCTTTCAACTTTGTTTTCTCTGCTCCAAATGTTCAAGTTTGACCTGACAAAGCATTCAGGGCTTGGTGTCTTGGAAGAGTGCTCCAAAATTTTTGAGATAAATAAACTGTTTATCCTTGAGGAAGTCCTACACGAACTACACATATTTGTTAAAATATATTTAATGATGTTAAACATCATCTTAAAAAATTCTTCACCTTCAAAAAGGAGGATCCAGAATGAATAGGATATTCTATTGTAATGGAAAAAAAGCTGAATTGCAGTTCAATTCCTGTATCTTTTTTAATGACACTTCGGGATGTAGTGTCTGGTGAAACCATTGTCTTTGCTCCTTCATAGAAGCAAAAGAAGAAACGGAATAACAATTTGTTGTTATTTGTTGGAAAAGAGTTACCAGGCAGTCAGCTCCTTGTACCTTTTTGGTATCAGGAAACTTTAGTACGTAGTGGAAATTCATACTTCCCATTAAAAGTACAAGACCAGAATGGAAAGGTCAGTCTGCTGTGCTTACTGAGTGCTTTTCCAATGGCATTTGTAGCACTGGATAAGCCTTTCTAAATCTTTTGCTCCTTACTATTGTTCTTACAGACTCTGCTGACATCATAATCGTTCGAAAACACTTCTAGCTCTGCAGTCACAGGGGAAATCCCCCTCCTCAGCCATTTCGTAGCACTGATATATCACACTGTAGTGGTGTTGTGGGTTAACCCCGGTGGGCAACCAAGCACCACACACCTTCTTCCTCACTTCTCCTCCTTCCCCAGTGGGACAGGTGAAGAGGAAAGGAAGAATAAAAATAAGAAAACTTGGAGGTCAAGATAAAAAAAAAAAAGCGAAGAATTAGTGGAAGAAGAGAGAAGAAAAAAACCCCAAAACAAGTGATCCAAAGGCAACAGTCACCAGCTCCCATGGGTAGAATCATAGAATCATAGAATGGTTCGGGTTGGAAGGCACCTTAAAGATCATTCAGTCCCACCCCCTGCCCTGGGCAGGGACACCTCCCACCACACCAGGTGGCTCCAAGCCCCCTCCAACCTGGCCTTGAACCCCTCCAGGGATGGGGCAGCCACAGCTTCTCTGGCCAACCTGGGCCATGGTCTCACCACCCTCACAGCAGAGAATTTCTACCAAATATCTGATCTAAATCTCCCCTCTTTCAGTTTAAAACTGTTCCCCTTTATCCGATGGCTCCACTCCCTGGTAAAGAGTCCCTCCCCAAAAGTAGAGTGATGCCCAGCCAGTTCCTGAGGAAAAAAAATGGCTAACCTCCCCTAAAGCCCCCTCTTTTCCTTTTAATTGTGAAGCATGATGTTATATGGAATATCTCTTTGGTTAGTTCAGGTCATCTGCTCAGTTGTATCCCCTCCCACCCTATTGTGCACTTAATCACTTGAGGGGCCGAAACAGGGAAAGCCTTGATGTTGTGCAAACACTGTTCAGCAAAGAGCTACAACATCAGTGTGTTGCCAGGGTTTGGGTCAAATATCTAAACCCCAGGCCCATGTGAGTGGCTCTGAAGAAAATTAACCCTATCCTAGCCAGCGCTGGGACAAGTGGGCTGAACTTTTCAGTGTTTCATCTGGGAGGGGCACCTTGGCTGTGGAAAAGGCAGCAGGTCTGTTGATAGTGAACTAATTGATAAGGTGAAACATGGAAGGTTCTGAATTATATGCAAATATACTCGAGGAAGAGGACAAAAAAAGCCACCATAGAATTTGGGCTGCTCAGTGTTTTAGCTCTCCATTAGCCGCTTTAAATTGGCTTTTTTCGTGCACCGCTTAAATAGGTCTATGTTTCAGCAAGATAGTTTTCATACTACTAAGTCCAAGATCTCATGGATTTGCATGATCTTTCCTGTATTATTGCAGCCTTGTGGTTGGAAGGATGAGAGATGGAAGAAAACTGTGGGTTAGCTCATGTGAAAATAACTGCTGCATTTGCAGAAATTCTATTCCACAGGAATGCTCCGTATTATCGTGTGTGCAGGTCTCCGAGGATACATAGAGCTACTTTCTATAGCACATATATACTAACAGTATACCAAAAAGCAGTTGGCTGGAAAAATGTTAGCGAAGAACAATGAATTCTAGAGCTTTTTTATTAACCCTTGTGGGCTGTTTTTTCTAGTGCTTACACAGACAGAAGACTGGGGTAGGGGGCAGCTTTGGGCTTTTAATCGTGAATGCAGCCAGTTACCCACCCTGAAAATCACAAAGAGAGGTGTTTGAGTGAACTGCATGACCAGAAGTCTTTCAGGTATTATAAAATCAATGACAGTAACAATCAATTGTGTTTGTTAGATCAGGTATGAAGCAGTACGGCATGCATGGAATCTGAATCATCCATTTCCATGAAATATACTGGCTTTCAAAAAACTGCGTGTATTAGATCAGTCAGCAACTATTTCAGAAAATACCTGCTTCCTTTCCTTGGTGTTCAGCTTTATGCGTCTAGAAAGAGACCTTCCCTTTAGAAGGATTTTATACTGTTACATTTTATTACACGGAACTTGTGGTGTAAGCCTACGAAATGTAAATCACTGGATGCAGAAAGGAAAACAAAGGGAAAATAAGCTGTGAGCAGAGGAAAATATAGTGGTAAGCAATCTGTATCCTACCTACAGATTGCAGGTATACTGGCTCTGGCTGCTAACTGCTTAGATTCATAGCAGGTTGACAGATTCATGCTAGACAAGCCCATTTTTCCTTTTAGCCACATTTCTCCTCTTATTTTGCACTCCTTCCCCATATGCCACAGCAAAATTGTATTCTGAGTCTCTTTCTCTCTCCCTGTGACATCTTCATTGCTGCTTCATTAAGCAGTGCACCATCAGTGCATTTCATTACAGCTTCTCTCCTGGCTCACTGTGTTGATACTAAGATGCAGCTACAAACTGGCTATCAAAACACCAGTCTGTTTTTTAATCCATCCTTCCCTTCAAAAGAGGAGGAAGTAATCTCTTTGGCACAATCCTAAATAAAACCCATATTTTATCTATTACCCTTCCTGGCCCACCAACCTGAAATGCACTGGGGAGGTGTAGTGTGGGATGTGACAGATTTATTTACCTATTTGTTTACTGTAAAAGGCTGGGGGCATACCTCCTATGTGATCAGTGTATTAAGACAATTTAGACTGATTTTATGTATGTGCCTTCAACTGACCTTGAAAAAGTACTGAAGTTAATGAAAGCATGCTTCAATTCCATGATTGTTGGGAAATGAAAAGGCCATGCTGTGATAGATATCCTCCGTGACATATAACTGCAGTTGTACCAGTAGGGAGGGGCTGTGATTTAAATACTAGCTGGTTTCCAATGGGTTTCCTGGGCTGGGAATACACTCAATTCATTTTTAAGTGAAAGGACAGCTATAACGGCAAATATGATAGGAGCACATAAATCAGTGCCAGAGCACAGAGGAATAGAAGAGGCATATTCAGAATCTTCTCTGTAGCCATGTAAAGGGAAATAAGCAGCTCGATGGCCTATTCAGAGCAGTCTGAACGTTACAAAATGTGGCAGTGTGTCTGGTCTGAATTTTTAGGGTGAAAGGGACTCGGGGTGTTGTCGGTCCCTTCCCCTCCACTGGCTGCCCCCTGCCAATTCCAGCCCTCCCTGCCACGCTCCGTCAGAGCTCTCTGCCAGTGCTGCACGTCAGACAGCTGCGAGGCTGCATCTGCTCTCTGTTTTCCACACAATTAAGGCAAAGAGAAAAAATATAAATAAGACAAATTGCTCTGACACTGAATTCTGTGAAAATCTTTGCCTGAAGTTTATGATTTTGCAGGAGTTTGGTTCAAGATTTTGTCTTTTTTTTTTTTTTTTTTAAATGTGATTTTGCAGGATTTTTTTATTACAATTTTTAAATTGCTGGCCCTATTTTATTTATTTATTTATTTATTTATTTATTTGTAAATACACAAATTACTTTCTGTCATGACTTTCAAATGACTTTCAATCATGATTCTGTGATTCTATGATTTCTGTCTTGCACAGATCACTTTTTGGTTTGGGGAGGAAGGTGTGAAAAAAGAAGCGAAGTGAAGGAGGAGAAACGCATGTCATACTAGATACAGACAAGGCAAAGAGTAGCTGATCTGTAAGGGACTATAAGAAAAGGCTGTGACTCCTCTTGCATTAATTGAAGTACAGCACACAGTATGTACAGCTGTCGACGCAAAACTCATTAAAATTTTCATTATTCTATTATTTATATTGTAGTTGTGACTGAAGGTCCCAGTCAAGAACACAGACCGATATGTACTCATAAAAGGAGTAGGGAAATTATATTACTATTATTATATTTATAATGACACGGACTCTGAGCACGGTCAGGCTGGCACCACCAAGACAGCACCCTGACAGTGGGCTCCAAGGGCAGCAAAAATAAATGGATGTGCCTGATGGTGGAAGACGCAGTCGCTTTGCAGAGAGAACAGTCAAGCAAGAGTATTTCACCCTGCGATGAGAAATGACCAGCGAAAGCCACATACAGACGGGGGGATGACATGGCCCTGTACCTTACTTTTTGTCATACTTCATTACATACTCATCATAACAGAAGTAGCTTTCACAATGAAGAATAAAGTGAAAGGGTGGGATTAAATCTGAGGCTCAGAATAAAAGAATGGCAAAGGAGAAATAATGACTCATAAAGAAGAGGAAAACGGTTGTTTCTGTTTTGTTTTGCTGAGTACAGAGATATAATTTAATTTCTCCAAAAAATATTTCCATTGAGTTTGGAAATCTGATCATTTTGGTTTCAGGTGGGAATGACGGGGTTTGTATTACTTATCTCAATATATCCTTTCTTTCTTCTTCCCTTCTTTCTTTTTCAGGTTACCTGTGCAAATTTAACAAATGGAGGAAAAACAGAACTTCTAAAATCAGGAAGCTCCAAATCCACACTAAAGCACATATGGACAGAAAGTAGCAAAGACTTGTCCATCAGCCGACTGCTGTCACAGACTTTTCGTGGAAAGGAAAACGATACAGATTTGGACCTGCGATACGATGCCCCAGAAACTTATTCTGAGCAAGATCTCTGGGACTGGCTGAGGAACTCCACAGACCTGCAAGAGCCTCGGCCCAGAGCAAAGAGACGGCCCATCGTCAAGACTGGAAAATTTAAGAAAATGTTTGGCTGGGGCGATTTTCACTCCAACATCAAGACTGTGAAGCTAAATCTGTTAATAACAGGGAAAATCGTTGACCATGGCAATGGGACGTTTAGTGTTTACTTCAGGCATAACTCCACTGGTCAAGGGAATGTATCTGTGAGCCTAGTGCCCCCTACAAAAATAGTGGAATTTGACTTGGCACAACAGACGGTGATTGATGCCAAAGATTCGAAGTCCTTTAACTGTCGAATCGAGTACGAGAAGGTTGACAAGGCTACCAAGAACACACTCTGCAACTATGACCCTTCAAAAACCTGTTATCAGGAGCAGACCCAGAGCCACGTGTCATGGCTCTGCTCCAAGCCCTTTAAAGTAATCTGTATTTACATTTCCTTTTATAGTACAGATTATAAACTAGTACAGAAGGTGTGTCCTGATTACAACTACCACAGTGACACACCCTACTTCCCATCAGGGTGAGGACCAACTCGTGTCTGAGACTGAAGCCTGGGGAATCAAAGAGGTCATATAACAGGGCTGTAACCTCGAGGAGGAAGGCCACATCTATTGCCTGGAATGTGTCTACCCGCTGCTGCTGATGTCAAATGGCTGCAAATATGTTAGTGGAAAACAATCTAATGTCATTTTTTGCCCAGTCAGCTCCATGTATCAATCTAGTTGTAAATCACTATGGATTTGAAATAAAACCATGCATACACACAGAGAGACACACACTCTTTTCAGCTCACATCTATTGAGAGTCCTGTTAAGAGAGCTTTCATTGTCTGATATCTGAGGTTTCGGGATAACCTATCATCAAGCAAAATGGATTAACTAGACAGAGAATGGTTTCTAACGCAGACTGTTATGGAAATCTCTTTGAAAGTCCTTTGAGTACATGCCAATCAATAATCCCCATTCATGCATTCTACTGCTTGGAGTAGCTGTACTGGTAAATAACACTGTAGGAGTAAATACTTGTGGAAATGGGAAAAATGTATGTCTAGAGTTCAGTATTCCTTATTATATGAACACAGCAAAGCATCGTGACTTTTTTCCAGCATACAGTAGGCACATTCGAGGTGGTGTTAGGTGGCTCTTTTTCTGTGGAGCGAGCCTGTTACCAGTAAAGATGGGCAAACATTTGGAATTTACATGTGGGCAGACATTCTGGTTTCATGTTTCTCTGACTCTTTAAGCTCTGATTCTTTAAACCTGGTTGAGTTTAGGTCAGCTAAGCTACTAAAAAAACTCTCCCACTGATCCCTAGGAAGGAAAATGCCTGACGGAGAACATGTAAGTTATAAGTGGCTGTCTTATCTTTATTACAAAATATTGTAACAAATTCAATATCCTAGTCTTCATTTGTATGAATGGTTTGTATTGTACATAACTTAACCGGTGTTATTTGAGCTGCTTATTAATATTAACTTGTAATTGTCTCTCTGCTTGTTATTGGTTAAAAACAATCAAGGAAATGAGGAATCCATTTTATCAACGTAGCTGTAAACTCCATTAAAAGACAGAACTATGTACAAAGCATTTATTCAGCTAAAGTATTGTTGAGAGCTATACATATACAACATTACAGTCTGTCTGTATTTAGATATTTTATTTCCAGAGAAAAAAAATGAACTGTACATAAAAATAAAAAATCTTAAAGTTGAGTTTCAATATGTACTGTGTAGATAGTAGTTTAAATGGTTCTGACAAGTGGATAACACTCCAAGTCTGACATGGGTTTCAGTCTTGTCTCTTTGCATATGTACATATATATACATATATTTATAAATCTCTGTGTGTGCATGTCTGTGTGTGTATATGTACATGTGTGTGCGTGTGTCTGCAAATACATATAGACATATACGGAGGGTATGTAAAAATTTCTCGGGCCCTATTCCTAGCAAGCAGATCTCATTACAGATAGATCTTGCTAAGTTGAAGGGACGCCTCAACTCGGATAAGAAACTACAGGAGCAGGGCTTTCTTTAAAATGATTAATTATCGTTTAGAAGTGGGGAAACATGGAGCCACTCTCTGTGTACACAGGCCTGCCTTTGCCTTAATTCTAGCCTCCTCTGAGGCACTGATCTCTCTTTATGGAATGAAGAGATCCCTTTTTATGGTACGAGGGAATTTTCTTCCTATAAACGAAAAGCTCATAGCTTTTATATTTTATTTTGTTTTGTGTATAGTGGCATATTTCACCCCCAGCTTCAAGATAACCAGCAAGTTATAACAAATCTATACCTAGAAGAAGGCTGCCCAAAGAAGAACTCATTTCATCTCATATCTTTCAGAATTATAATTCCTGGCAATTCTGCCTTCCCCCTTCCACCCTCACCCCCGGGTTCTGTGGTCTCATGTCAAAGCTGTAAACGCAGCTGTGGGTCAGCTGCCAAATATGTGCAGCATCATGAACAACTTCTCCAAAGTCCCAATAAACACTCCACTAATGTTTCAAGAAGTGAGAAGTTTGAAACAACCTCCAGTTGTGGACCTCTCTTGCTGAAATGTGCAGAACCTAAATGAGAATGAAACAAAGCAAACGGGTAACATTTTTGATCAGTAAATGTTTTCCCATTGATGTATGAGTAGGAGAGAAGAATTTCATATTATTATTACTTTGGCTTCTTTGAACAGATGTGTTTGTGGGAATTTATTCATTATCTATGACATTTCCCAGGACAACCCTGGACCCTGGGCAGATTTGGAGAAAGAAATAGTCCAAGCCATACAGTTCAGATTCTGATCTCATTTGGGAATATGCTCAGATAGAATTTTTTTTTCTTTTGACAGGAATTGTGATTATACTGGTAGTGTTTCCTCATTTGTGCTCTATGGAAAGTAACTGTTCTGAATATAAACCATAAAGTAATTTGTGCTATGACCAAGAATAAAATCTTGGCTCTGTTAAACTCGATGGGAATTTTGCTGTTGAGTTCAATATAAATTTCCTTTTAATAGTATGTAGAATTCCAGTGTTAAATATAATTAGAACTATTAGCAACCTGTATTATGAGTGAGCATTACACGCTTTGTGTTCTCATTTATATTTCTGAAAAATGGATGTGAAATACTATTACTGTTACAGTTTCATTATTTCCTTTCATTTTTAAAACTTCCCATAAATATATGAAGTATATACATTCTGTTCATATAAATATACTTACCAACTTTTCAAGTAACATCAATACGAAAAGGAATTATTCATCATGCAATGGTTTTAATACTTTTAATTGGGGTAGTTGGTACTTTATCTGCCTCTGTCACAGTCAGTCATACTATTTTTCAGTCTTAAGCCATTGAAGAACTTCCTATTTTTCATAAACACTCTTGAGTTTGAACTTGGAAGAGTTCTTTTAGTAATCTGGCTGTGAAACAGTGGTCAAATATCAATATATATAATGTGTTGCTTAGGTGTGAGCTCATTGCATTTCATTCGGTCTCTTGGAGAAATACTTTGTGTTTGCTAACTTTGTTAAAGAGTGTTTTTGGTTCTGCCATTTGAAAAAGGAATTTAATGAACATGAACATGTTAATTCAGTTAACCGATGTATGTGTGGGTATCTGGGTCTTGCACATGAACAATGCCTTAATGGATTGCTAGGCCAGGCAAATGTTGCCTCACTATAACTCACTAATTCTAGACGTAATAAAGGTGTATATCTCTGAAGGTATATTTTTAGGATCAAAGAAGGTCGAGCTATTTGTTTTGTAAGAAATGAAAAGACTGGGTTTGTTCACCTATTTTATTTTTTTTTTACCATTTAAAGCATGCTTTGTGACTTATTTTCACTGCATAGAAAAGTCACAAATAGGGATATTTTAGTAAAGCCAATTATTCCTGGTGCAAAAATACATGGATTGTGCACTTGAGTGAAGTATTAAACTTGCCTTGGATGGATCAATGATAGAACATGTGTCAGCTTCTGTGCTTTTGAAAAGAGGAATCCAGGGTGTAGGAAACAGGTGGTTTTACATTGCAAAAATCACTGATCAAAGTTCTAAATAGTGATGGAAATCTGGAATTTCACTTGTTAGTTTTATGAAAATACTTCAGCATGGGACAGAAAATATACTTTCTTCCCACATTATGAAGTCACTCGTAAAGTTTTAGCCCTCTCTCCCCTTGTCCCAGATTTGCATGGATAGTAAGCAAACTAATAAATTCATCTTTACAAACCCCATGGCTTTCAAATTTTCCCTGACTTAAAAAGTATGATGTCAGAAATTGTAATTTACTGTACTTATTTACAATGAACTAAGAAATGTTCAAACTTCATTTATAGGAGAGCAGAATGGAAGTCTTGTAGTGTTCTGGTGCATATTAGCCTTGAGATTTAAGTAATACTCCTCAAAGGGTTTAGTCAGAGGGCAGTTTTACTGTGATTAAATCATTACATCCGTATGCATTTTCTGAGTAACTTGGAATCCTTTAGGAATACCATAAACTACTCTGAAAATGAAGTGTTAGAGAATTGTGGAGGATTACAAAATATCTGCTACTTTTACAGCAAAACCGACCTAAAGATCTAAAGAATTCTTCTTCACCAGAAGACACTGAACTGTGTTCTCAGCATTGTATTCTGTATTTTGTTGTTCTAGGAGCCACATAATACAGAAGTGTACACAATACCTATTTGGAAAGAGTTTGATGCCAAGAATTCCCAGTTTTCAAAACAGCGGATTGCAAGGTTCTTGTAAATTATGTATTTATAAAATTCAGGCATATTGTGTATAAAATTAACTTTTTTTAAAAAATATGCACAGTTCACAAAAGATTTTCCAATACTCCTGTATATGTCAATGAAATGCAAACATTCCTGACCCTTTGCAAAAGTTTTGATTCAGTCTGGAATCCATGAGAAGTGAAACAACTGATACGCTTTGCGCATGTATTAAAAGATTGAAACCTTGATTGCCATTTATGCTAAAGTCCTTTGATGAGTTACCCTGTCGCTGCTTTAATGTGTGAGTATGAATACTATTTCCAAAAAAATGTTGGCAGTAGAAGCACATGCTGTTGCATAATAAACAGTATTTTTCTTTTTTTAAAGTTTATTTTATTTTTTAAGAATGGATAATATCTAACTGAAATTATGTTAAAATCCACAGATTAATTAATTTTTTAGATAAATTGGAGAAAGGTAGTATCTATGGATAAGGTTAGAACTTCTTGCTGTTTTTGAAATGAGAACTTATTAAAAGTAAATTGTCACTTCTAAAGATGCCGTAAATTGCAGGACTGTGGGAATATTGTGTTCCTGGGGCAGCACACACCTGACAATATAATCTAATACATGCAATATCCCTTCAAAATGGTTGATGCATCCTATGGGTAAAAATAAAATATTTTCATTGTTTTCTATATTCCCTGCTAATTAGTTAAAGTACTATCATTACCCAAACTAATAAGGAGATTGCTTTGTTTTGTACAGGAGTTTATTTTCTCATTGGAATATGTCTATGCATATTTTTTTTTATTTTGTTTGAAGGGCGCAGCTGGTGGATCTCTACTTCAGCTTGGACTGATGTCCTGTGCATAGTATACATAATTTTAAATCCTTTATCTTAGTTTGTCTTTGGGATAAAGAAACAAATGTCGGGGTTTTTTTTGTAGGTGCTTTAGATCAGGAGCAAACCAATGGATCATGTGAACTTTACTTCTAGGAGAGCTATGGTCCCCTTGTCAAAGATAGCATTTGGGAAGATGGAGCTTGTTTGAGGTTTATTCCTAGGTCAAAGTGGACCTCAACCATATAGCAAGTAGAGATATTGCTATGAGGAGAGGCTTTAGTAATCTGTGAAATGAACTTCTGCCTGTTGTTAACAGGAAATTAGAGGGACCAAAAAAATTTTATAAAGTTGAAACCATACGCATCAGTGAAAGTGTGGAAATTGGCCATTTCAAAATGTAAGTCAGATATTTTGTCCAGTATATTATGGAAGCACTTTTGAGTTCTTGGGAAAAGCCCAGTGTACTTACAGATCTGTTCATCACAGAAAATAAGTAAAACCAGATTGGGCGGAGGCATAAATAACATGAGACTTTCAATTCCTCATCTAGGTCACAGTGAATCTAAAATGAGCTGCAAAAGCCTACTTAGAAACAGGTAACCTGAGGAAAAATGAGGTCACTTAAGGAGTGTGAATAAAAAATCATATTAATTCTTATAATATACGATAGCTATAGTTGTGGTGAAATTTATTATGTCATATTTATGAAGCATCTTTGAATTTCTTGAGTGGAAGTAGAATTTTGATCAGTCATAGTGCGGGGAGGTCTTGAGAATAAAGCTGGATTTTTTTGCAAGGAATTTTCAGCAATTGCAACATACTCCCTCCAGTGGCAAATACTCTGGACTCCATTCTACCGGCTACATTTAAAATCCAAAACTCTTATTGCTGATGGTGAACAAAACAGAAATAATAGAGCTTGACTGACAGAGACTGCGGTGATCTTGCACTCATGGCAATTTTACTTGGTTGGGATTTTTTGGTTTTGTTTTTGTTTTTATTTCTGGTTTGGGTTTTTTTTTGTTGGCGGTGGGGTTTTTTGGGGTTTTTTTGTGTGTGTTTCAAATCTAGAGATACAGGAAAGGCATTTAGCTAGTGATCATTCATTTTAACCCTTGAAGTGTGAAGTTTGTTCATAAACTGTGTGAAATGGACTGATATATAGGTGTGTGACATTAAGCAGACTGGTCTTTATTTTGCCAGTAGGTGATGCCCAGTTAATAGTGTGGTCAGTCAGTAGCAACACAGTGTGTGCGTCAAAGAGACTTTACTAAAGAGATTCCCAAATGAATCTTCCATGACTTAAGAACAATTAACCGAAACTTTTAGCTGATGGGCATCAGTAAGTTAGCTGTAGCTGTTTGGTACAGAGGAGTAATCATCACTATTGGATATCTGATGCAAACTTTGGACTGTTTTTCTTCTCAAGAGCTCACCAGTGTTCTCCAGTACCATCCCATGTTATGGGACGATAATATCTCCTCTGTGCATAAGTCTCTCCCCAGAGACTTATTGGCCACCATTTCTTTAACCAAAATGATAACTGTGAGAAACATTTTATTAAGTAATCTCTCTCTTTTCCAATAAAGCATTTTCTCAATCTTTTTCTACCATTGTTCTACGTGTTGAGCAAGTTCCCGCAGACTATACTGTAACTGAATTTAGGCCCCTGAAAGAAGGTTTTTCCTCATATTGAGGTAAAAACATCCCTTTCATTTATTCGTGGGAATCCTACAAGTTTTCTCCATTTAGATAATTTTGCTAATTGCACAAGTATTACCTGTAGAGTTGCCTTTCATTAACTGTGTTGGTCTTTTCAGAACAATTCCCATTTCCTCAGTCTCTGTTACAGTTAAACATTACAAATTAATGCAATATTTTAGATGGAATCCTAACGATAAAGGGTCTCATCACCTTTCTCTAATGAATTTCCTCCATGTTCATAGTTACAATGGTCTCTTTCAGGTTTCAAACTGCAAAAAATTTGCTTCTAATGAGCTCTCCACTATTATTTCTAATTCAAATGGCAAGCCTTAATTATACTGTTTTCCAGTGTTCTTTCTCATTTACCATTTGAGT
This sequence comes from Limnodromus scolopaceus, assembly GCA_028565335.1. Classification (NCBI taxonomy): domain Eukaryota; kingdom Metazoa; phylum Chordata; class Aves; order Charadriiformes; family Scolopacidae; genus Limnodromus; species Limnodromus scolopaceus. The sequence goes on from JAOXNO010000013.1 coordinate 27,333,871, forward strand.
TTTAAAGCAGCAGTTTTCAGAGGTCTTAATAGCTGCTTTCCTACACCACTATTTTCTGCAGCTCTACCTTTTTAGGCCCATTTTTAATACACTTCTAACCTCACAGGTGTAAGAATCACCTGTGAACTTCATTAGCAAATTATTTGGACCTGCTTCTAGGTTGCTACTGTGATGCCTGTATAAGAAGAAGTTTATTGTTCTTTTCTGACTGATTTCTGGTGTGCCTTTTCCCCTGTTTGATGTGCTTTTTCTTACTCTACTCTTCGTTTGAAGTCATTTTGCCTGTTTCAGATCACATGTGAGTAGTGCTCCCCGCTAATGTGTTCTACACATAGAAGCAGATGAGATATAAAATTTCGTATTTTACTAAAATCGAGCTAATGAGAAGATTGCATTAACTCATTCAGAAATAGTGAGTAACAAGTGGTAGTGGTGCTTGTAATTAATCCTCAGGTAAAGATTTAAGTATGCCATAAAAATGTAAGTAACTACTTTATTTATAGGGGTGGGAACTGATGTAAAGGGAGTTGCCTGTGTCTAAATATCGCTGAAAGGCAAAGTGATTTGTTTGGAAATAGAACAAATCAATAATAGAATTCCACAGTATTTCTAGTAAATTCATACTATTTCCATTTAGTTTCCTGTTCCTATTTCTTGTATGTCTCTAGGTAGTGGGCTAATATACAGTTGTAATTGCCAACCCGTGGGATTATTCTATTTCTTCCACTTCCTCTCAATCTCCCCCTGATATTATTAACATTATTTTTAAAAAGGCTTTACATTGTGTTCTCTTTGCCATACTTATGTGGCTTAGCTCTGATGGCTAGTGGCCAAGAGAAGGCAAATAAATTTCTGTTATTATAATTTCCCCTTTCATGTTTTGAATTTGAAAATTTCCAGATCTTTTAGTTTATCCAGTTGGCATCTTTTAAATTTACTCTCCACCCATTCCCTAGCAGGTATAGAATTTTCATTTCCCAGCTTTAGATCTTTTCCATCTGCTGTCTTTGAGGAAGAGAGATGCAGTCAACTCAAAGACTTTTTTTTTAGGTTAGCTGGGACCTAATATAAGGTGTGTTGAACCCATTATAATATGCAAGCTGTAAATTCAGTATAGAACCTGTTCAATGGTGCAAATTATATATGGATAACCGGGAGGCACATAGGATGCCAATTCAATTGGCAAATTGCAATCAAATGCAAATGAATAATAAAACAATACATATAAATATAAGCATAATTTTACATATAATTGTATACATCATGTTTATTTATTATTCTTTTCAATGATAAGTATGGTATTACAATCTTTTTACATATAGAGAAGACAAGGAAGATAAGTTAGATGAGACACTGAAAACTGGGTGGTAAATGATCAGACATAAAAGTTCCCATAATTTGCTCTCAGTCTTCAATCAATAGATATTGCTGCCCCACAGCTAATTGCGAAGAATATATTTGAGCCAAGTACCGGCCACTAGAAAGGCTACATTTTAGCTTGGCTGCTATAGACGTGAAGAGATTAGTGAAAGGGAGTTGCAAAGCTGTCTAATTCTGAGCTCCTGCCTGGAAAAAGGTTCAAGAATGCTTAGACCACACTTAAAGATGTTTGTCTAAACTATGAATTGTTTTAAAGACTCTCCAGTGTGCTTGATTCCTTGTTCTCTCAAGGTAATCTGGCCCAAAACTCAGCCCGTATTTCTCAAGCCTCTCTTGAAGTCTCTCGCTTTCTCTCTTTCTCTCTCTCACTCTCGCTCCTAGAACTGGCATGTCTTGATGCTAGAAATGAAAGTAATAAACCCATTTCTCCTTGCTCCCATTGTTGCCCTGCTCTTGTGACCCTCAGGTTGGTATACCTCAACACTTCCAAAGTGCTAGTATTGAAAATCACCATTACCAATGAAGCAATTAATTCCTTCCTTCACCGAAAAAATAAGCAGGGGGTTATTTTTCAGCATTCTTTTACGTCTTTGAAGGCTGTTACAAGACTCAGCCGTAAGCCATAGTTTTTCTAGACTAAGCAGTCTCAGTTCTTACAGAGTGTTTGACAGCATCCTTGTGACTGCTGTGAAACTTGCCTACCCTTTCAAGTGTGGGCCCCCAAAGAAAAAGGAATGTTCTGGCTGATGTCTTACCAACGGTGAGCAAAGCAGGATATGAATAATTGTCTTCTTTTTCTTTCTATATGCTAGTAACAGTGTTGTATGTGATACCGATATCACAGTTATTTTCCATCGTTTGTCACTGACTACGCTCGTTATGCTGACTGCAACTTGCTTATGCAGTAATGCTGCCTAACCTGTAATTCCACACTTTCTATTTGTGCATTTGACATTTTTTTTTCCTGCTTAAAGGGAGCATTTAGACTGGCAAATTGCAGTAAGATTGGGTACAAATTTACAGCCCACCAGCTTCTCTATGCCAGTCTCCCCTGTGGATACTTGTAGCCTACACTAATGCCGGCTCCGTGCAACACGTGGAGTAGACAACATCACACAGAGCTTTACTTACCGCTTCACAAGAGTGTCAGCATGAAGCTACTACGCAGCAGCAAGCGTACTGTAAATTCATGCTTCAATTTGCTTTACTAACCTGCTTGTGCAGACAAGCCCCAAGTGTAGTTCTCTGCACTTGTCTCTATTGAATTTCCTGTTATTGATTTCAGACCATTCCTCCCATTTATCAAGATGATTTTGGTATTCAATAATGTATCCCTCTCCTCCTCTTTTCCCTTTCAAAATTACAACATCAGCTCTTCATAGTCTTTAATGATACTGTAAATCACTGCGAGATCGCACAGGTGGGGTCTTAGCACTGCCGGAATTACCAGGATGGCACTTTTACAGTTACGGTTTTTAGACTACAATTGCTTGAGTTTAAAAAAATGTTTATTTGGGGACTAAACAGAAAACTCACCAGGTTATTCACCAGAAGAGATAACTTTCATGTGTTGAGGGAATGAGATACTTTTATAACTAATCCACTTTGGGAAGGAAGGAAGGTCATAAACTTTAAACCCTGAGTAGTTTTTTGTGTGCAAAGTCAAGGCACAAAAATGTTTCTCTTGGAACTAGTGACAGTTATTAAATGCCTAATTCCTTCTCATATTAATGAGTGAAATAATTCCCACGAGGGGGATATCTATAGTCTCTTTGGGATTTATGCCCACAGTTCCTGAAGGATTAGAAGCAGCCCTTACCCTTGGCCTGTTACTACGCCTGCATTAGAAATACAGTCCTTGTCTGGCTCAGAGGTTCCAGTCTGGGGCAATGGCTTTTGTACAACTCTAAGACAAGCTCCTATATTTTAATGGGCACCACACGCTTAACAGAAGCTATGCAAGGTTAACATCATATGTTAATACTACATTCTCATCAAAACAAGGATTTTAACCTTTGTAAATACTATTTGATTTTGATCACCATTCAATTTTTTCATTTAGTTTTAAACCGAATTTGATCCTTCTTTATAAAATTTTAACTGCAAATATTTGGAGGACAAAATTCACCTACAGCTACCCTTTACACAGTTTTACTATTAGCTGTCAGCTCTCTGTTTACCTCTGGTTCTAATGTGACTATTACAACACGTGGTGTAGCTTCATGTGAAAACAAAGGTTCAGGTCTATTTGGCTACTTGGAGGCAGAGACAGACTTGGACAGTGCTCCGGTCAGAAAGGATATGAAGATAAAGCCATATAGTTCCATTAACACACTCTCCTGTGCTAATAAACCTCTGTGACAGGTTTAAATGTGAGAACATCATTGAGGTGATGCAGCTGCACAGCTTTTGATCTGGAGGGAAGTAAGTTCACAGGACAGCCAAAGTCAGTTGAAGCAGATTTGTGGAGTCTGGACTGGAACTGAGGAAGTTATTTCATTTAACACCAGTTTCGTTTCTGCAGATTGCTGATAAAAGAAGTTTCTGTTTCTTCTTCTTCTGGCCTGTTGTTTCCAGCCACTCAGTCTTATTTTTTTCTCTGACTCAGATCTCATGACAGCCACAGTATAAGTTGAATCAGCCCTCAGTCCTTTCTTTCCTTCAAAGAACCGAGCAAAGACTTCCCTTTAAAAATATCCAGGGTTCATCCTCACCATTCTAGTGAGAACAATTTGGTTACAACACTTGCCTAGAAAGTGAAGAATATTAATTTGGTTCTCTCTTCTGTCAACGTCCCCACTGAGCTGCATTTTCTAAGGCTACGATTCCTATCCTTTTCTGTTCTATGTGTTCCGAAAAATTCAGGAAGAGAAATCTCTCAGGCTTAGGCATATGTTAGATATTCAAATGTTCATTGTGGTCAGTACTTAAGTAGAGCAGGAGCTTTCAAGTGTCCTGGACCTTTATTGTTAAAAATCGTGAGAAGTGTGGATTTTACTTCCTTGCCTAATAGACCACAGCTGAACTAGGATAATTTTGCCTGAAGTCTTTTGCAGAAACAAGTCTGGTTATTCAAGGTGAATGTATGGACAGTCAACAGTTAAGCAAGAATTTTGTGAAACTTTGGGTTCAGTGTCATAAGGACAAACTTGAAGGGCTTCAAGGTGCATTTGTCCTTCTGTGAACCTAACCTCTACAGCTTAATTAAACAGAGGAAAGACCATTTACATTGCAATGGAGAGCAGCGTCTCTCTCTCTCTATTTACTTGTTCACTGATTAGTCAATATACTCAGAGTTTATTTGCAGTGTTGTTCACTATTAGAACAAAAATACCAATTATTCTCAGTTGCCTCACAGTCTGACCAGCATAAATTGGCTCATTTCCTGCAGACATTCTGTCAGGGGTGTGTCATTCTGTTTTTCAATTATTTATATTTCTGTTGTTATTAGTCCTGTTAACCATCAGCACCAGTAAAGGCAGAGTGGAACCTCGCCTTTCCAAGGACTGTGCCGATGGAAGGAGGCAACGACTGCTGAGCAGCTCTTCCATGTGGCACCGCACCAGCTCTTGCATACGTATAGTCTCGTGTCACTCAACGCTGCTTGCTGCTGTTCAAGGAAGGAAGATAGATCAGTCTCCTTTTCCTACCCCTGACTGTTTCTGCATGTCCTGTGTGAAGATCCCCACTCTTCCCTCTGTCCCCTTCACCACTCCTCTAGACAATTATATAAGGGCCTTTATTGCACATATTCCACTTGAAGAAAAGCCATTCTGCTGAGAGATGACAACATTTCTTCACCTACAATTACAGGTCATTGTTTTGAAGTTTCTGAAAAGAGCTATTGGAGAACATCATTACTGCCAATCTTTTCTTTGTAAATTTGAACTCTCAAATGCCCTCCGTGTATTGAAAAAATCATGTACAGACAATCTGACTCATGAAGAGTAGTTTGGAAGGTCTGCGGACTGAAAATAAATTGCTGGTTATAAGAGATTTGACTGTAAACTCTGTCTGCCAATCATTTGAAGTAACCTAGCTGGACATCGTCTGCAAATGGGCATGGTGTGTTTGATTTAAGAGTTGATGTTTTCTTTTGTGCGTATTTTCCACTCTGGAATGAGATATCACGCTCTAGCTTTTCACTGTTCAGGCAAGTCACATTACATTGTTTTCACAGAGGTCATACTTACAAAGTCAAATTTACAATCTGAGGGATTCAAGTCTTCAAAGTGTTCACATTGAGTCAGTTTTGGGTCTGTATTTCCTGTCATTCTTTGCTTAAATGAAAACACTGACATGATTTGAAGTACTCGGTTTTGGAGCAGTCTCAAATGCATATCTGACTGCTCATGTGATACCTAACTTCAAGCCCACTGAAACCTGTGACAAGATTCACACTGGAGTCACTGGATTTTCCATCAGGATTTTAGTGAATACTCCCACAAACCAAAGACATCACGGGCTACATAATTGTCTCTTTGACTAACATTACTGAATCTTCTCAAATCAGTCTTTCCTTTCTCTTTTTGAGAGGCAAGTTCTATTATTCAGTGGATATATTACCTCATGGCTTGTCTTCCTCACCTTCAAAACTAAAGACCTCTTCGTTCCCCTCCCGGGGAGCATAAAGAGTGTGATCTTGATACTGCAACAGGAACAGGCCAACAAAAGGTTCTGTCTCCCTTCAGACCGTTGCAAGAAGAGGAATGGAACTATTGATTTTTGACATCTGTCAGATGGTTATTTATTTATTGCTTACTATTTACATGGTGGGATCTGTGATCTCAGCCATTGTGAAGCTGCAAAAATAGGTAGCCGCTGTTCCAAAAAAGGTCTAAACTGAGATGGGAGAATCCATACTGTAGTATGGATGATAAAAGGGAAGGTTAGGGAGGAACAGGAGAAAAACGAGACATGGAGATGTATAGTACCTCAAAACTATCTAAATGCTGCTGTACCCTATTGCTAGGACAAAATGCGTATCCAACAAGTATGCTCTGAACCGGTTTCATTAAACACCAAATGCCTTGTGGGCTTGTAAAATGAAAGCCTTAAGGACAAGCATAGAAGTTTGCAGTAAAGCAACATTCAAGAGAAGAGCAATAGAATAATTGTGATAAAGAAATCCAGCATAAGAACAAGATAGAAAAAAAGATAATGAAAATAGAAAAATAAATAAGGGGAGATTTCTTTACTGTGCTCCATTGTATACTGTAGATAGACTCTTGGTTTTAAGCCCCTCTTGGTTTCCACATCTATTTTCCGTACCCCTTCACCTGATAGGTTTTCTGGTCCCGAGAGGAAGACACATCTGACTGTTACTCTTTTTTTTTTTTTTTTTTTTTTCAGTGTAACTTAATTACTAAATGGCCTGATCTCATCCTGACTGGAAGCTGAATTTAACTTTGCCTGATTCTCTCCACCCTAGTAGATGGCAGTCTTCTGAAATCCTTTTCTAAGATGCTTAACCATATCTTTGCATCTAGCTAACATGTGGTTAGGTCTTGCCATCAAAGACCCCTAAAGGCCACCTCAAGGTTAGATATTTGCTCTGCTGAGCACAACAATATCTCAGGAATTATCTACATGGTCAGAGGCTGCCACTTGCACACAACCCTTCCCAGTGCTCTGAGCTGGTGAGACTGGCTCGTACCAATAAATCCATTTGAGAAGGAAGGACTGTTAGCAGGGTCTAAATGACTGTATAAAAGGCTCTAAAGTCTCAGCTGGCTTTGATGACTCTGGCTTGGAGCTGGTGCATAATAGTCATCACCTGCCCCTGGAGACAGGGCATAAATCTTAAAAAGCTGACCCTAAGGATTTATGCAGTTGAAGAACAGAACTTGCAACATTATCTTCTGGAGCACCTTCTGGCAACTTCCAGCGATGTGTCATTACCCAGGTGAGATATTAAATGGTCTCATTGCCTTCAATTTCATGCAGTTGCATTTAGCCTATAGGTAGTAAAAAATGCTCTACTACATGAAAGGACTTAGGGAAATTTTTTTTTTTCAGATCAGATATCTGCTGCCAGACCTGCTCTCTTTATTGACAGACAGAAGCTGCATGAATTGATAAGCAACTTCTCTATCTATGAACTGCTGGATATTGTGTTTCACTGACTACTTGAGCTATACTTGGGTAATTTGGCACATATCATGTAGAAAACACGGTAAACTGCTCACTCATGGATTTGCTATGTGGTTTTTTTTTTCAGAGCAATGTAATTTTCTTTTCTGTATTCATTCTACTTACAGTAAACTTGCTGTCTGTTATCCGTTGCAGTCCTTGTGATTATCTGAATTTTTAGTGCATTTTGTGGTGGAAACCATTACAAAGCCTGAAAACATTTCCATCATTTATGTATATCCAGACAACTTCAAGTGACTTTCTTCTAATGTGAATTTTCTCTTTCAGAGCCCTAAAGAATGTTTGATATTTTTTTGACAACATACTAATTTTAACACGTAGTAGAAGAGCTGCCATGAGTGAGCACACTGTCAGTTACATAAAAACATTCAGCACAGCCCACATTTGAATCTGTATCTTTGATACGCAGAGTCTAAATACTCCATTTCCATTGAAAATCCTCTTTAGAAAACATATTTCAGTTCATTTCACACTGTGTTAATTGTGTAACGCACTGTAACCATTACCTTTTACCAGCCACAGTTGCTCATCTAATGGGAAATGATGACTTTAACAAGGAATTATTAGATCTGTTTGATCTGAGAATGCACATGTGGACAATGGGGGCTGCTGGCTGGAACATGCACCATTTTCTCCCCCTATGAGTACATAATTGAATTACAAGTCTCATTTTAGGCAGAAAAAAAGTGTCAGTAAGCCTTATGTTCTGTAGCTAGCCCTAACAAGTGGCAAATTTTATTTAACATTACTAAATAAATATGGGGCATTTAGTGTTACCACAAGGTTAGTTTAAAATATGTCAGATTTTCTAAATGGAGAGCACATTGCCAAAACTGTTTTTATTGTAGATTAGAAACATCTTGGATTTTTTTTCATTAACTACCACTACAACTTTGGAATGTGATACCAGGGGTCAGCATCTCAGAGCTTTACTACAAACAGGAGGAACATATGCAAGTATCAGAAAGTAATGTTTGACATTATCTAATGAGAAAACAGTGTTTTTTCAAATGTGTTGCTTCAAAGATGTTTCTGGATTTGTTTCTCGGGGAAGTGAGAGACTTACGGTCTTGATGTGAGACATGTCTCATGGGAACATAAGCCCTTAATGTACCATAGTTAACTCTGCCATTGCCATCTACTCTTTACTGGTAGAACAGTCATTTTTGTTCCAGAAACTGAGAAATAGAAGTGAAATGCCACTCTAAAATAACTTGGGAACCTGAAGTCCAGTTTTCATAAGTCACTGAGAGACAAAGGAGGTTTAGGGTATCTACTCTGCGCAGCTGTGAGCAGAACCACAGAATGGTAGGGATTAGAAGGGACCTCTGGAGATCTAGTCCAACCCCCTGCCAGAGCAGGGTCACCCAGAGCAGGTTGCACAGGAAAGTCTGTCCAGGTGGGGTTTGAATGTCACCAGAAACTGAGCCTCCACACCCTCTCTGGTCAGCCTGTTCCAGTGCTCTGACACCCTCAAAGTAAAGAAGTTCCTCCTCATGTTTAGATGGAACAGAGGGCTCTCTTTCCTGATTAAATTTTCCCCCATTCAACAGCTATGCCAGTCTCAGCAGGGTTCTTAGTCCAAGCAACCATCCTGTTGTGAGAGGGTGAATTTACTTATTGGAGTGGACCTCGCCTGATGTGACTACTCCACTTCAGAAGCTGAGATAGGACCTCTGTGAAACATCTCATCACAAGCTATAGCTGTAGCCCTAAGTCTCCTTGACAGTCATTTGCTGGGGCTTTCGAAATAACTCAGGCTCCCCAAACAACAGATTGGTGCTTGGATTCACTGTGTTGGCACTGCTGCTGTTTTCACAGCTATAACTGCAGCCTAAGCTCCCAGGTGCCCAATTCAGATTTGCGTATAGTCTCTCACAACTGGCGGCTTCAAAGCAACCAAAGTCCTGCTGCAACTTTCCCCACTGATTAGCTGCTCAGAGCACTGGCTGCAGCCTGGAGGCCTTGAAGATGGACTATTACAGAAGCTGGGAACATCTAGTTTGTGAATGATATATAATTCACGCAAAGTGCCTAACGCTTTTCATCCTGTAAACTCTGAAGCAGAAGGGCCAGATTAAAACCCCTAACAGCTGGAACATCTGCATAAACAACAGCCAAGTGGCACCAGCTGTGTCTGAAAGAGGTACCGTAAATGGGAAGAGAGATTGAGGAGTCTAATTTTGTGTGAGATCCACAGTGGGACAAGTTATCTGTCTTGGTGCTATCAAATCCAGTTCCTTAGTCCTTCCACTCCCTGCTCCCACTCTTCCCATGACCTCTATGTGATGTATGTGGTGCATCCTGGATGCCTACATAACAACTCAATCAAATCTGCCTAAGACCACTGAGAGTGTGTTTGATTGGCTAAAAGACCCCTAAATCCTTCTAAAAATGGGTCCCAAAAGACATTTAGAAAAGATTGTGCTGCCACAGATGAACGTGCCCTTAGGTGGATGTCTTTTGGGATAAGCGTGTATCCGTTGACTGGCTAGCAACGCTCCTGATGAAGCCCAGGACGCTCTACCCTCTCCTAGCCCTCTTTAGCTAGACCTATGTGCAAATAATGACTAGCAATGCATTTTGAAAGTTGCAAAATAATTATCTGAATTCTATTTAAACCCCAATATGTTAGTGTTTGCAGCAGAGTTTGACTTGTTTCACCAGAGCTAGAATGCCTACATCTCTTCAATAGCAAACACATTGGATTTCCAGTGCCCCAAGACATGTATGCAAAATGAAAGCCTGATAGAAATATAATCTATGTATCTCAACAGTTTATTTAACAAAAGTCCCAAGTTAGATATCTAAAAATATATATTCTGATGTGAGATCTGATTTTCAGTAAGGCAAGGGTCTCACACCCACCTTGTAACCAGTGCTGGATGTTACTGATATTAACCATTCATGAAACGCTGTACAAAAAGTAAGTACCAGACATTTCCATATTCAGTGAAGGCAGGTTTTAGTGAAGTCAAGCTATCTCATTGTTCTCTTTCAAGGCTACTATGTTATCTTTTGAATATAAAGACAATATAAAGTCATTCTGGATCCAGTAAGATACTGTATTTTCATCTGAAATTGCTATTAGTTGGATTCCTCTCTCAGTTTCTGCATTGGCTTTGAGATTTGCTGCCTCTTAAAATATGCTATCATCAGAAATGTCATTGCATTTCTGGGCAGCTTAATGGAAATATTTTTTGTAGCTTTGATTTTTCTTCATTACACTGTTATTTATTTAGTTTATATGATGGAACACCGATAAATTGGACTTTGTTCATATTCCATATCACATTGGTTTGAATTACAATGCTCAAACTTCCCAGTAAGCAAAAGCAAAACTAGAGAGATTACACCTTTGATAAGATTACAATCCCCTGTTGTAAGTAATATTAAAATTGACTCTCTGAATATAATCAAGAATTTGTCCGGTTATCTTTAATTGATCTCCCTGGAAAGATAGTACGAACTGCAAATGAAATTGCACTACGTTACAAATCAAAGCAATAATATAAAATCAGAGAGTAAAACAAAATGGCAATTTGTGCCTATCTTGGACCTTAAAAGTTATAACTCGTCTCTAACTGACAGGAGAGGTTATCTCCTGGGTATAGAAACAGTACGTAAAGTGAGACATCTAGGACAAGGCAAAATGACATTCAATGTCAAGATGTTGAAAAATGTTTTCCTTCTTTGAGGGTGTGGTTAAGCTTAATAAACCTCTGAGGAAAATCTGGAACTAAAGTAACGTTTCCATACATGTTTTTTTAGGCATTACCAATCACGGTGGACTCATTGCCACCTTTATTTGAAATCAACACAGTACTCTAATTTTAGCCTCCTGTTCCATTTTCCACAAAACAGTATGCCAGAGCCCCAGGCTCCAGCTACTAAAACAAAGTTTAAAATCTGTTAGACCAGTGGCTTATAGGTAAATGTTTGGAAAGTCCCTCATGGTCCCTTCTTCTATGAAGTATATGCAGTCCTGTAGCACTTGCAGTCCTCCCCTTTCTGGATGTGGCTCAAGATGCCCAGTCCATTGTTGATTCCAGGGTGTGCAGGTGGCCTTGAGCAGATATGGCCAACTCTTGGTGTTCTCAGTTCATAATTTCTTATAGATTCAACAAGCCCTCTGGTCACAGGAGCATAACATATCTCCCACAGTCCTGGGAGACTGTCAGATGCTACGTCTCAGTATGCCCTTTTAATCTCTTCAGCCTGCTGTTTTCCAGTTATTATTTCTTCATATGTACCCACAGATACCTATAGAAATTATTCACACACACTCACACAGAAGGGGTGGTACTTTTTTCTTCACTAAATCTTGGCTACTTGGGTAAGTGTTTATGAAGAAGATGGTGAAGAGGTTTTCCTCTGCAGCCTGCCAAGAAGTGATAATCAGGCTTATGAAATGACTTTCAACACTACTGACACTTTCTGCAGGTACTGTTTGTGCTAAATGTCTCCAACGAAGTCACTGACAGGCTGAAATATATATTTATAAGTGGTTATAGGTGTATATTTATGTTGATATTCCTGTGACTGTATCTTGGTAAGTCACTGTTTTGTAGGTTATTAAGGTTATGAAATAGTTGCTTCAGTTATTTTATATCTTTGTCCTATGCCGTGTGTTAGTGTACGTGTAGGTATATAAGAGCATAAGGAAAAACGTGGAAATGCATGGTGAGATTCACTTTGATTAGTAGTACATTTACAATGATTAAATGTCCTGTCGTATTGCAAATAAGTCAAAATGCTTAAATCCGTGGTGCTTAATATCATTATTCATGATCTATGCTACCTGAGCACTTAAAATCCCCCAGCGCTGGTCCCCCACTGTACCAGGTATTGTGCAAACCATTAAATCGGCTGAATAAGAACTTTCTTCTTTTGCCCCTATACTGTAGTCATGACATTCGTGTAAATAAAACCTGTAGAAAATATATTTTTTTGTATGGTTTGACCGTAAAGACAGGTTTTTTTGAGTCTGTGTATGCCTGGTTGCTATGAGGCTCATATTCACATTGGATGTACTGTGCTGAATGGTCAAATACTGCTTAAAAAATATTTGTCTTGATCTTTTTGCAGTAAAAAGAGAGTTGAGGGAGGAAAATGGAGTTCTTTATTTATTGCTTCTTGTGGTTATGAAAACCGTGAAATTACAGAGAGTAACATGGCTGACAGCTATGGTTATCACACAGAAACAACAAAGAGATCATTATAATATTATTCTGAGTCATTCAACCAGGTGAAATCCATACCTGAATGTCTCTCAGCCATTACAGGTCTGTAAAGTCCTACAGCTTCCATGAGGGAAAAACTCTTTTTAGATGCAAGAAACAACATTTGCCTCAGTTCCTCTATGAGAGTCCTCCAGGAGAATTTTGAGACAAATTGCGAACTACCTGAGCTGGTCAGATTCCTTTACAAATCTTTTCAGATTCTAATCTAAAATGATTATTCAACAAATGTAGTTTTTCCTTTCTGATTCCCTAACAGACAAGCTAACATTGATTATCCAAATCAATTCATAGTTCTTTCAAACATTATTTGAAAAAAATTACTTGATGTCCAAAGCAATTTTCAGCCTGTACAAAATACACAGAGAAAGCAATCTCTGCCTTGAAGAGGTCAGGATCAAATCTATGATGGGTCACAATGAATGCAATAAGCAACAAGGCAAGGAGAAGAAAAAATTGAAAGGATAGGGGTGAAAAAGTTTAATAGTTTCATGGCTTGCCACACACACGCACGCACAGAGGTTGGTAGTTACAAATCATGTAGAAGTTTTGCCTTGTTTTATGTGCCCAGCGAGAAGGTTCATCTCATGTCAGTATGTAAACAAGCTGATGCAGGTAAAAGCTCTACACGTCAGCCCAGAGGATTTCAGATGTGAGAAAGGTGTTTCCTTGCATGCACCGAGCAGTTACAGTTTTTCCATTTGCTTGCTTGATAAAGCATCTGACTAAATGAAGCCCAGTAAAAGTTCTCTGTGCTGACATCCAGTAAAAATTTTTGAATTTACTTAATACTGTAAAAGTACTTGCATTTTTCGCTCTGCATTGTTCTAGTCATCTGTTGCACTGGACAACTTTTGTTTTGACGTTGTCAATATCGCACTGTACAAACCAATAGCTCAATGCAGTTCTTGTGTTTGTCTCTGTTCTCCTATTTAAAATTTGCTAGGGTTTATTCTTTCAGACCTATACAATGAGTGAGGCTCTTCCATTCAAAGTGTATTAAATTAGTTTTGTATCTTTAGTCTGTCAATACATTTAGAAAGAGTATTCCACTTTTGCTTGAAAACCTAAAATTTCAATGAACTTTTTGTAGAATGACCACTTGCTGTCAAAGAAACTTTCAAAGTGAGTGATGACATTTTTATTTTGCATGTTAATCTCGCCCTTTATCAGAAAGCTGAAAGTGTACATTCGATTAAAGAAGATGAAACACCCTACAATGAAACTCCAAACTTCTAGTGGCAGTTGCTATGTCCACAGTTCAACTCAAAAAACCAATATAAAGGTCCCATTAAATCATGCTTTCCAAAATCTCCAGAGGATAGAGAAGGCTATTAAGATGAGCAAATGAATCAAAGGTCTACCTTACTCCAGATTATCAGAATTTGGCTTGTTTGGTATAGAAGATGAAGCCTGAGAGGCATATAAATATCTTTTATATTTATTTGGAGGGACAGAAAACCAGAGAAGGATTAATATGGTATAAACAAAAAGGAAACTTAGGCAAATAATCACAACCAAAAAAATCCTTCTTGGAAGGGTCATTATAATGGGTGGCAGGCGACACCATAGGGTTTCTATACCAGTGCTAGCCCATTTGGTGTACAGTGTAAATGTGGATGTATCACAGAAGACAGCAGGACAGGGGATGTATTCCACTGCACCTGTAAGGTACTGAAATGGTGATCAGCTCTGCAAAAGAAACAGGAGACACAAAGGATTAGTGCAACATTTAGGATTGATTTCAGGTTTGAAAACATGGCTATAGCTGGGGATGCAATAGGATTCCAGATGGAATTTTTACTGTGTCTTCCCCAAAAAGATTTGCTAGGCAATAGGTCATCCTTTTTAGTCTTTTAGATGGATAAAGAGGCTCTTTGTTTAATTGTGTTAGTTCACTTGGCTTTAGCTAATGAACTTGCAGAGCCGGGCTAACACATCTGAAGTCATGTTAATTGACCATGTTGTCATGTCCCCATCCCTGACGTTTTCTCCTGAGGCTAACCGAGCCCAAAATGCAGTAGCCTATTTTGTCAAGGGTTTTTAATTGGGTTAAAGTCTCCTGAGCAAGCACCACTGAGAGTTTCACTTATAGCCTGAACAGAGGGCTTAAATAATGAGTGCAGAACTTTTGCAAACCTTTTGGTACTGGATAAATGTCTACTTACAAAATCCCCTTCTCAGCTAAAAAATTAAACATAAAAATGAGTCTTCTGCTGATTAATTGTATTTTAGAATAGCTGGTAAGATGTAAATTGCTTTCAAAAATTAGGCTTCCGAGAGGAAACTTTGATTAAATCCCCAGAAACAATAAATCAACTAGAAAAGTAAGCAAAGTAAGACAGCGACAGGTTTTGGTTTTTTTTTTACTTATGGATGGCCTCTTGTGTGGGAAGTAACACAGATATAATATTGGTATAAGACACAGAAATAACATTTATAAAATTACAGCAGTACTTTATGAATGCATATTAAAATAAATCAGTTGTTTGTTGCGCTCTGAAAATGACAACATAAAGAAAAAAATATTCCTTTAATTTCAAGAAGCATTATCTTTAGCAACAGTAGCTCAATTATTTTGTTCTTATTTTTAAACAGCCCAAGCATATGGTAAATGATTGATAATGCAGATAATGGCAAGATATTGTAAAGTGATCTCTTCATTTGCTGTGATAGAGCAGCTCAGAGGTAATGCACTTCTGGAAGGTATCTAATGGTTAGCAGCCGTTTTCAGTTATATCTAAACTAAATCATGTGTCTTCACTAATTTCTCTGTTAACCATTCAAAATTAAACTTACATTTTATGCAAGAACACCAAAATCTGGACTCATCTCTGAGTTATTATAATACTATTCACATACACTTTATTAAAATCAGAATAACCCTCTGCTGTAATGACAGAGATGACAACTATGGATAAGGTAAGTTACAAAAAGGGTAAGAAATATATATTGTATTTTTGGTTCCTTGAAATTACTTTTTATTTATAGTGGTCATTAGGATGTTAAATGTTCTTTGCCTGCATTGGAAATATAGCGATTGTTGGGTGAAATGCAGAAAATAGTTTATTTCAGGTGTCAGGCTCAGATTGGTTTTTCTGTGCTGGAACAAGATGTGTACAACATGGTCTAGGTCATGAACAGAAATCTCAGGTACTCCTTTAGTGCAGATTTTAGATAATAACAGGAATTATTTGTAAAATAATTGATAAGGTCTGGAAAAAGTCCTGGTAAACCCATAATAATAATTTATAGAAAGGGAATTATTCAAGACCTATAAATCACACTGAGCTTTCTATCACATGATGCAATCAAGACAAATATAAATAGTCATAATTAAGTAATTAAGTAGGTGTATTTTTTCATGCTTCTTGGTATTTGACACTAGTTTTTTTATTTTGTTTCTACAAACAATTTTTTTTTTTTTTTTTGGAATCTTGCCTATACTTGCCTGAAGGACTACCATCCTAGTCAAACAGAGTTGTATTTAAGTAATTTGGAATTTTCTGGAAAAAAACTTCCTGTCATCAATGTAACAAAGGCATTTGTATTATCCTATAGCTAGGTCTGTCACATTAGCTGAAAATCGTAAGGGTACTGAAAAAAAGTGATCTCACCAAAACTGACAGGCTCAGTGAAATTCATTTACATAAGTGGAATTGAGGGAAAATTTTCACCTACTAAGAAAAGGAGAACAAAGATCTAGAGTGGACTGGAAACAAGGACAGAGTAGAGATAAAAGAATGAGATCATTAGGTCAAGTCCTTCAATCAGCTAGTCTATTTTTCAGACCCAGGCTAACTCACTGACAAAAGTATGTTATTACTCTTCAATCACACCTCAAGTCTGCAAGCCTCTTGATGTCTAGAAACTTTGAATTGTTTTGCATGATTTATGCAGTCACATTTCAACTGAAGAACTTTAGTCTGCTCAGCAGCCATTAGCTTACAGAAGAAGTAGATGCTAGGGTTAAAGCCAGACCAATGTGATTCTATTTTTCACATAGATTTTTATTTTAATTTCTGAAGTCTAATCTCTTTGTAAAAGAGGTAATATAAAAATGCTATGTGAAAAAATTATGTAGACAGAACAAAATCTGCATAACCAAATTGAATTAATTAGAAAAAGCCTTTATACCCTACACTAGGATTTAATATGACTTTGAGGATATGTAATCTCTGAAAGATAACAGTTTTGAAAATAGGAGGATTATTTTCTAGTTTGAATGTGTAAAAATGTTATAAATAACTCCCACTACCCCCATGAAATGACAGACAACTAACTGGTGATACATCTGCACATCCATGGGGTAGAATGAGACAAAAAGATGCCTCTGCAGATCCATTGTCCACTCCCATTAGTCATCTCATTTGGCAAACTGAATGTGAATCATTTGCGTCTGGCAGCTCTTACACAGAAAAAGATCACAGCAATAATACAAAATGTTGAAATGCTAAAAAGTCATCTTCCCAGGAGGGTTTTGCCAATTAGGAGAGGACTGAGAAGCCCGTGTTACAAGAGGTAACTCAGTATGGTTCAGGATCAGAAATGGGAAAGAAAGGTGGGAGGAGGAACAAGAAAGAAAAGAAGCAAAAATATACAAGAGGAATTTGAGACCAAAAAAAAATCTAAAAAGCTTTCAACACTGGTCTAGCTGGTTGCGTGAACTGAAGTGTGGAAGCTGGTTCTAAAGACCTTGATTGCTGGGTGGCTGCACTTTGTGCAGCTGTGCGGTGCGGGGATTGGGCTGATGTAAATGAAAAGCGAAGAGTAAAGGCATTGAAGAGAGGAACCCATAGCAGGAGTATGATGTTGAGCCTCTATCAAATGTTCTTTCACAGACTGGTAACTTTGGATCCAAATGCTTCCAACTCTCATGTGGAATATCTATCAAATATTGTGAGGTAGCAAGATAACATTATTAACCCTTAAGGGAAGACCCACACAGACAAAAGAAAAGGATAATTGTTATGTCTAAGTCATGGCAGAGCAAAGAATTGTTTCCTAAGCTTCTCCAGACATGGATCCTTCTGTTTTTCTAGATTTTCTGTCTTGTATCTTGTGACAGTGAGGTACCTCTTTCAGAAATCTGCATTTATTTCTGCTTTAGAGTGGAAGGCAATAACCTGGTTGAGACAATAAAATTATTGCTATTGAATTTTGGGCAGATTTTTAATTAATACTTGTTATTGTGTGGCGACATTTCAGTACCATAGCAAAAATTTCTCATGGATGAAACTGATGAGGATTCAGATGAGATGCACGTAATTAGACCTCTGAAAACCAGTCATTGTACTCTAAGCTTCAGACACTCACCAAAAGCATATAAATTTGGAATCCATTCCTGCATTTATATGTAATGGGAAGAATTTCCCTGAAGATGTTAGAATCTGGACAGACCATGGCGACAAATGAGACCAGGGCAAATCTCAAGCCCCTCTGGAGACCCATAGTGCATAGATCATGCTGCTTTCTCATGCAGGCTTGAGAGTGAATGCAAAAGCCACCCAAAGCTTTACTGTCTTCAAAATATGATTAAAATTACTGTCAGGACAGTGGCTGAGTCCTCTGCCTAGAATAAACCAGCTCCTGGCAACTCCACTCACCCAGTATGAGTTTATCGTAGCACTGGGACCTATGTGGATCTGGACAATAAGTTTATTTAACTATGGAATTCTTAACTAGTTGCAAATTTGATTAACCTCTAAATGTTTGTTTTTGAAACCTGGAGCATTAGGATTATGCCTCCCTCTAATACTCAGTCTCTCTTTCATGTTGTTACAAAAAAGAGAAAGCTATTTCTTCAAGGACTCAGTTGTGCTTTAGTACAAAGTATACAGGTCGCTTACAACTGCTGGAGCTACCCTGGATTCCCTCATTTAATAAGAGGTACTAGTCTCTAAGTGATAAAAAGCAAGCTGTGAAATAGAGGAGCATTCCCTTTGTACGAAGAAACAGTTTGAAATATTTTTGTGAATGACTGTGGTAAGTCTGTTTCCCCTTGTTGTGTTTGTTATGTGCTAGTATTTAAAAAGGTCATTGTTTTCCCCATTAAAATATTGCTAAATCTAAAAGTTGGGGCCAGATTTCAACAGGAATATCCCTTTTTATATCTGAGGAACGTTAGTCTTTTCTGTTTTTCATTTGTAAGTCCCCTGCTTAAAGTCCTCTGTTGTCCATTCAAGGAGCATGAACTATACCAGGAATCCTGGATGAAAAATAATCGTGTAGCAGAGGAGATGATACAGTTCAGACATTACAGCGGGTGACAGGGCTACATGTAAAAGCATTTTTGAAATGGTTTTAAATAGCAAGAACACTCTGTGAGACCAGGATAGGTTTATACACAGTTCACAAGACTCTGTCTAGGCTACAGCCATGGCTGTGGATTACTTTACCTAAGCCTATTGCCATTCTTGCTGTAAGCTGCCCTCCTTATCTAGCAGTAAAAGCTGCAGTCCTTCTGTGGCGCTTAGACAGCGTGTTAAGCAGGCAGGGAATTAGTTGGGAACGTCAGACACCAGCTTTTGCTTCAGTGCTGTAACACTGGGAGCTTACGTGTGGCCAGTCCACACTTACAGTTCCCTTCTCCTTGTGCACACAAGCCCAACACGCATCACACATGTGATGGTGACATTGACTCTATGACACAGTCAGTTGTATGTCATAGAGTCATCGAATGGTTATAGTTGGAAGGGTCCTTAAAGATCACTGAGTTCCAAGCCCCTGCCCTGGGCAGGGACACCTCCCACCAAACCAGGTTGCTCCAACCTGGCCTTGAACCCCTCCAGGGATGGGGCAGCCACAGCTTCTCTGGGCAACCTGGGCCAGGCTCTCACCACCCTCACAGCAGAGAATTTCTCTCTTGCTCCTGCTAAAATGGAGAACTGAACTCAAGTGAAGTTGATTTGGCTCAATTCCACAATGCTGAAGCATTATATTTAATCTTACTCCCTGCAAAGGAATTATTAAAAAACACATTTGTTTTGAGGTTTTTTTTCTATCTTTTCTTTTTTTTTTTTTCTTTCTTGGCAACCTTAAAATATTAATTTGAAAATAAAGTTATGGCAGGATAAATTTTTCATATAAAACTGATCTAATTAACTTCAAATGTCAGGGGCTTATTCTTTTGGAGGAGAAAATCACAGAATCACAGAATCTTCATGGTTGGAAGGGACCTTTGAGATCATTGAGTCCAACTAAAAAAAATCAAAAAAAACCCCAAACAAACCAACCCACCCAAAATACCCACATAACACTGAAACAAAAAAACCAACACCCCATGACCAC
>JAOXNO010000013.1:27354033-27372131 GCA_028565335.1 Limnodromus scolopaceus
AGGGCAATGAGGTCTCCCCTCAGCCTCCTCTTCTCCAGACTAAACATGCCCAGTTCCCTCAGCCTCTCCTCATATGAAATCCTATATTCAAACCCTCTTTCACCAGAAAATAATACTCCAACTATGCATCATGGTGGCAGCTATGAAGATCTACTTTGTTATTTAAAAATCTAAATTTCTGTCTTTCTGAGAGGATACATACAGGAGGAGCATAATCTCTGATCTCTCACAGGACTGTCACTAAAACTGGAGAAATGTGTTTGGCTTGTGTGTTTTTCTTATCTATTACTGCTACTCAAAATTATCAGGAAATACCTCTTTAAATTAGGCAGCAAAAAAGAGTGAAAAATGTGTAACCATCTTTAACAGTCATCATTCTGTCATAAATTATCTTGCTTTTCTAATAGAATATGGTTATTTCTAATTAAATATTTGCTGGCTACTGAATCTATAGCTATACTTCGCTTTTCAAGCAAAATTTAAAATGCAATAATCCTTGTGATATTCGGGGAACTTACAAGTTAGTTGGCCAGATCCTGCCATTCGGTCTTTGTTTTATTGTTCTTTAGGTGCCAGTTATGGTCAATCCATTGTGTTTAAATTGTTGGCCATCACTGTCTCCCTCTTTTTCAATTGACAGCACACAGCAGGAGAGAATTTCAGAATGTCTGGCAAACTCATTACTCCTCATAACTACTGCTGTGCTCAGCTAACTGGAGTTGTGGCAGCATAAGCCTTAAATGCCTGACAGCATACTAAACGTTATATTCATCAGCTTTCTTTTCCTTCCTTTTTTCACACTTTATGTTTTTTTTTTTTTCTATTAAAAACTGGTTTCGCAAGAAACTTTCAATCACTTGAACAAGCAGCAAATCAATTTGTAAGGTATTTTAAAGGAAAATTAAGGTCACAGAACTTTCTTACATAATAATTTCTCTACATAACCTGTTACATACAGTAGAAATATATTCTTACACTGCTGATTTGTTTCTTCCCAAATGCTAAACAACACGGGATTAACAAAACTGCTTATGCATCAGATTTTGGGATAAGAGTAAAGAGACACAGGCTCTCCTTATAGTGATTGCTTTATGAAGTGATGTGCAGTTGATACACCTACAAATAAATCCCAAGATTCGGGAAGTATCAGGATTCCATGAAGCTTATTACAACTGAAGATACGTGCATGTAGATATAGATAATAATTTAGGGAACTGGGGATTGATGAGTGCTTAGAACACTGACAAAACAAGCCAGTTCTGTGTTCTAAAACAAAACGTTACCAAATTAATTCACTAAACCCCCGACATTTTATGCCAATGGTTAATTCTTACAAATTATTAGTTACTATCACTGCACCTACACAACTGCTAGTCTTTAACAATTGTTTTGTAAATTAGCTGTGAGTTTCCTTCTTGCATATTTGGCATTATATCCTGCCTATTTACAATCCCTTGTGATTATTTTGTTCTTTACGTACAATTACTTGTTATCTGGGTCCCTCCTACATTCAACTGCACACATCTTTGCCCCTTTGATGTCACATTGCTCAGACACTTATGTAAAATGCATGTACAGAGTGTGATAAGATATTGCTGTTTTACAGACATTACTTTGGCTACAAATTGAATGAAGGGGCCTTATTCATTTGCGGACAAGTTGAAAAGGGATTTGACACTTCTTTTTATGGTTGTTACGACCCTCTGCCACCTCAGCCATCCAGTATCATTGTCTCCATTTTTATTAACAGCAAGAAGGTGGTGATCGCTATTTTATGTTTGTGCAAAACCATTATAGGAAGTAAATCTTAATAAAGATGCAAAAATTCTTATCAATAAAATAATTCAAATTTATTTTGGGGGAATTTTTGTTATTAAACTCTTGCTTGTGTACTTACTGACTTGAAGAGACACTCAGTTTTACCTATGATACTTAAAGATACTTAAAGAACGTCTGCTAATTTATTGACATCTTCAGGGAATGCTAAGAGACTCATACTTCTTGATACCCTTTAAAACAATAATGCTAGGGAAGATAGTACTTTGTTATTCAAGACTAAACATGCATATTCCCCAACCCCATACATTCCCCATCCCTGGAAGTGCTCAAGGCCAGGTTGGATGGAACTTTGAGCAACGTGATCTAGTGGGAGGTGTCCCTGCCCAGGGCAGGGGGGCTGGAACTCAATGATCTTTAAGATCCCTTCCAACCTGCACCATTCTCACCATTCTATGATTCCATGTATTTCTACAGTTTTTAAACACATTAAAAAACCTTTCCTGATTTATTTTCCTAAATAACATAGCTGCATTTTAGGAATATGTATATTAACTTTAATTATTATCATTTATTATGATTTTTACTTTGCACAAAATACTTATCAGAAGTGTCTGATGGTGGGTGGTGTGGTGGCAAGGGTGGGCTCTGTGGCAGGAGGCCAGGAGTTGCCCTGTGTTGGGCAAAGCCAGTTCCAGCCAGCTCCTCTGTGGATCTACCACAGGTCACACTTGAACCTGTTGGCAAAGCTGGTGGAGCCTCTGTGAAAAAAATGTTTAAAGGAAGGGCAAGAATGCCAGACAAACAGAGGAGTGAGGAAAAACATTGAGAAGCAGCAGCATGAGGATTAGGGTCAGAGAAGGAGGAGGAAGAGGTGTTCCAGGGCCAGAGCAAAGATTCCTCTGCAGTCGGTAGAAAAGGCCATGGTTGAGCAGGTATTTCCCCGCAGCCCATGAGAAGACCATGCTGAAGCAGATATCCATGCTGCATGGAGGACTCCACACTAGGGTATGTGGATATTTCATGAAGGAAGTGTGGTCCATGGAGAGCCCATGTTGAAGCAGGTTCACCCTGAAGGACTGCAGCCCATGGAGAAGCCTCACACTGGAGCAGGGGAAAAGTGTGAAAAGGAAGGAGGAGCAGAGAGAAACTGTTATGGACTGACTGTAACCCCCAGATCTTCATCCCACTGCGCTGCTCAGGGCAGGAAGGAAGAAGAGAAGTCTGGAATAAAGGAGTGAAATTGAGCCTGGGAAAAAGGAGGAATGGAAGAAAGGTGTGTTTTAATTTTGCCTTTATTTCCCATCATCCAAATCTGTTTCAATTGTCAATTAACTAAATTAATTTTCCCAAATTCAAATTTGTTTTGCCTATGATGGTAATTGGTAAGTTCCTATCTTTATCTCAACCTGCAAACTTTTTTCATCTTTTTTTCTCTCCCAGCAGAGGGTATGTGAGATATAGGGGGAACGAAAGAGCGGCTGGGTGGGTACCTGGCATCTGCCCAAGGTTAAACCACCATAGATGGAAATGACAGGTTATAAATCTATTCACCACTTTGGTCAAAAGAAAAGCAAATTGTAAGATCATACCAAAGAAAATGATTAATGTTTTAAGATATCAGTTAATCTCACAGATAAGTGTAAAATTACACACCCAACAAAATGAAAGTGACTAAACAGACCAAACAAGAAAAAAATCTATTACTTACAATAATTCAAGCGGGACATTCAGAATAAGGATTATTACTGGATACTAAATCCAAGTCAGTTACCAGGCTTTTTCTTTCATACTTTTGTCTTTCTTTAATGATAAAACCTCATTTTACAACATAATAAAACTCTTAGTTTAAGCAATTTTTATAAGAATACCAAAGGATTTAAATTTAAGACAACACTGATTGTTGGGATATGTTTTACAGAAACTCATTACTTTTAACTTATTCATGTTCTTTCTTTGATGGAAACTTTAATTGTTTCTCAACTATTTAAGATAAGGCTCTTTTGAAATTTGTAGTTAAAAATATCATAGGTCTAAATGTAAACCATTGCATAATACCCTCCTGATTCCCTTGCTGTGTGAATAGTAAAAAAAATTACCTACAATATAACAAGGTCATCTGATGCTGCAACTGGATAACAAAGTAAAAAAGCCATTTAAATGTAAAAAAAACAAAATTCAAGAAATGAACCCCAAACAACACTGTCATTTGGGGAATTAATTAGGAGTCTGGCATTGTTCAAGCAACTTCTTTACCAAACTAAAAAAAAAAAAAAGACAAAATACATCTTTCAAAGATGAAAGGTAAATGAGAAAAAAGAATGCCTTCTCAATTGTCCATTTAAATGTAAAAAGGTCCCTTAGGAATAATTAAACAAATAAAAAAAGAAAATCCCTATTTGGAGAAGAGAGAAAAAAGGATGTTTGACTCATTTGAAACAGAAATTTAACCCCTAATGGTGTCTGTGGAAAAAAAAAAAAGGGAAATATCAGAAAATATGCTAAATAAAAAGGCAAGACCGCTAACTTTAAAAAAAATTGTCAGAAGTTCCTGCCAAATTAGCAAAGGCAAAATGACTTTGATGGTGAGACAAAATATAAGCCTACTACATAGATCACCTGTTCATGAGTTAAAATTGCTAACAAGGCAACCTGAAAGGGTTTTAAATGATTGAAAGTATGACAATATTTAATTCTGAACCTGGGGGAAACTGAAGGAAGCTTTATTTCCTTCTTCCTTGCAGTTGTGGAGAGAAAGGAATATAAAGCTCCCTGAATTGAATAGAGAACACAGTCTGGTTCCATCTTTAGCTTCACAATGCTCATCGCAACTACTTATTGATGCTAAATCTGATTCACAAACAACCACAAATGAGTTTATAATAAAGCATTGTCAAATACCACGAAAAGCTGGGATAACAGTATGACTGTATTTGTATGGGTTTGATCACATATATTTTGGCTGGAAATACATCCTAGACTTCATATTGAATCGCTAAAATCAATTTGAAAGACAAGTTCAGGGAATTACATTGAAATGCACTCCTATTTAAAACGACTATCTGAAGCTACTGTTCCTCCTATTTAAAAACAGGGGCCTGATATTGCTCCTGTCTCACACTTTTTCCCAGGGTAATATAATTGCTGTTAGATGTTTCACCTTCACTAAAATAATGCCTTGGTGAGTGAAGCCTCAAAAGTTAAAATGAAGCTATACAGATTACTGTATTTTGAAGGAATATAAGATAGCTTTAGTACTGAAAACATGTTCTTTGGAATTATATTACAGATTAAAAACATTATACCACATCTTCTGAAGATCAAATGCAGTTTTGTGTCCTTAACTGATGAAAATCTTCCTATCTTCAATTTGTATCAGTAGTACCATTCTGCTTCACACCAGCTGAGAATCCAGCTGCTCTTTCCCCATGATCACATAAGATTTTCTTATCTGACCAAAACACTTGTCTAATTCCTGTTCAAAAACAAATGTGCAGTACATTAGAGATGAACTGAGTCTGGGGTTGCCTTTTCTTGCTACTAAAAATTCTATTTACCCATTGATGCTACAAACAGTGTGGGTCTGTCCTGCTTTTTTACCTTGTTCCTACAACGTTTTCATTGTAAAAGGTGATATTGCAGCAGCACAGATGTCACGGAGTATTCTAATCAATAAAGAGCCATTTTGTTATTTCTTTTCCATAAATCTGTTTTATAGGACAACGCCTAGGGATGATGTAATTCAAGACATTAGTAGCTATTGGTTCTGGAACTGATTTGATGTTTAAATGAAAATTTCATTTTCTCAAAATTTTGTTGTATTCAGTCACAGTGTACCACAGCTGAGGCAAACTGAGATCTCAGTCCTCCTTACATTAATGTTTTGTCTCTACTTTCCAGGGAACAGGATTAGGCTTTTGATTCAGTCCTTCTTCAAAGGAAATCTGACTCCTGTGTTTGACAGAGCCACACAGAGTCCTGGAATTCAGTAGCCAGGGTAATTAAGATCTGTTGTGTACTCACGTCATAATTTTGAGCTTCAAGTTCCAGATACAACAGAACAGAAGCAGAAGTGTTTGGCAATGGAGACTTTGACTTCTGTGCTGTACACACCAACTATATCCCAACTTTATGTTTACATCTGTATTACTTCAACAAAGTACTATTTTCTGTTCCTCTAAGGCCCATTTACAGGTGTGTGCTATAAGGTATACCTTATATTAGTAATTATTTCCTTGGCTAATCTTCAAAAAGGGTAGAAAATTACTTAAAAATTAGTGACCTTAAATTTGCCCTTCCAATTGCATTCTCCATGACATTTTAGTCCAGTACTATATTTATATCCTCTTTTGGATTTTAAGTTTTTTTTTGCTATATAGTATTTTAAGTTTAATCAAAAGTCAACTTAGAAAGGCCATTCTGCCTAAGGGATATTTTTCCATTAAGTATTTGACATATTGGTGGCCTTGAGGGATTATTGGTTTTTGAAGAAATATTAACAGCTGGAAATTTGCATTTTAATACAGTTCTCCTCAACTACTCAAGCAATTTTATTTTTAAGACCTGTGACAGGCTTCAAAGCCTTAGTCCTAAAGCAATCTTGCCAAGTAGTAGCTAACATAATTTTACTACAAATGATTAAGTTTCCTAATAGGTTTTCCTTTTCAAAATCTTGTTTGAGGTGTCTGTGAAATCAATACCAAAACTTTGTGATTCGTACTAGAACTAGCATTGTTAATTTGGCTGAACTAGAGGGAACTAGGAAAAGAACAATTTTAAAACCCAAAGAAAAAACAAAGTGAAAAATAAACCCAAACATCACAGTCGTACCATAATTACGTTCTCTAAATCTAAGAAGGACAAGAACATCTGTAAATTGTTATCCTTGGCAAGTGCGTTAAAATTATGACTATAAAAATAGGTTAGCAAAAACATTTGTGTTTGCTAATATCTGAGGCTTTTACATGAATCAGATGCAGGAAGAGACATTTACAGTGAAATCAGAACAGTCTACACAGGATGGAACTGCTGATACCACCACTACACACATGGTGTCTGCCCAGCTTCTATTCAAGTGAAAACGCCTCTTGACTTCATGAATTTTGTGTCAACCCAACACAGAATTTATGAGTTAGTGACAGTTTTGAAAATAGGTCCCAGACATGTTAGCATTGCTTGTTGAATTTATATAAACCCAGTTTGATTAAAAAAATCACACATTAAAGTACGATATTTTTCTTTTGAGAATGAAATTACAGGGCAAAATTTGGATGATATAGCAGTTTAACTAAACCTTTAAATTTCAGGATATAGTTAAACTGCAACTGACTGCAGTTGCACAATGGAGAAAAAGGCATGAGTTGGGAAAAACCATTGCCAAAGTCATCATCAAGACTAGTGTAACTATCATTTTCGATGAACTAATTTCAGAGGAAAATATGATGTAATTTCTTTTTCAGAAAAAAAAATGCATATAAATCTGATCAAATGTCCACGCTAACTGCTGGGAACTTTTTCATTGACCTCAGCAGATCTCAGATCAGGTGTAAAATTTAATATTAGAACCCAAAATATTTTAAACAGAGGAAGTAACCTTTCTTATTACTTTACTGGTTTCCATAGTTACGAAGGCCTCAGTTTTAAGTGAATTTTCTCCAAACCCTCGCATTTTAATTTCAAAACCAATCGCACTACCAGTATTCAGAGCAAGGTCAGAAATAAAACGCTCTTAACTATACAGTCAAAAATTGGTCTGAAAACTGTATGGGTATGAAAAATTTTAGGATATTTGGCAAACTTTCACCAGTTTAGAGAAAAAGAAAATCTAACTTAAATAGACAGAGGTGAATCCATTTGATGTAATGACCTATAAAATACTATTTAAAAAGAAATATGACTGTCTAGACTACCATGGGCTCAGTAAAAAGTCCTCATTGATGCTATGTGAGTTTGTATGTGGGGGCTGCAGTTGTGATTTGAAAGTTATGTACATATTCCTTTGGTATATTTCCTAAAAATCAGTAAGTTCCAATGTAGCAGTAACTGAATACATCCCAAACCCCAAAAACTTCCTTTTAAACTGGTAATTATGTAACAAAATACATATTTTGTCAGACTTGATAAGACCAGCATGTTGATTCAAACACCTGAGGCAAATAAGATACACACATAAGAATATAGTTACAGCTAGAGGCTGTAACTTTATTAACTTAATTAACATAACGATAACTGGGGAGATGCAAAACAGCTATTTCACCCAATATCACTACCTAACAGGAGTGCTCCAGAGTGCTTTTACCTGGGATATATCAATCAAGTTCATAATAAGCTTCATTTACATTCCTCAGCAGCTGACAGCCAAACCCTTTCCCATTTTCTCCTTGTGTCAGAGATCCAGGTGAAGGGTGTCTCAGCCTACGTCTATAACTTTCCCATACACTGGGGCAGGTTAGCCAGTAACTGGGAAAACACTTGACACTGCCTGAAAATTTTCCCCTAGAATTGCCTTAGATCTTGTACCATAAGGTCCTCTATTTCAAATTGGCAAAAACTGCAAAAAAAAACCATATTCAAAAACGGTTGCCGCTGTAAGCTCCTCTGAGTTTACTCCTGTAAGTTCCACAGATGCTTGAAACATGAGAAAATTTGCATTGTAGAAAATGAATTTCTAGATACAACAGAGGACAAACAATACACAGTACAATAATGTCACAAAACTTGGGAATCAGAAATGAAGAAAGAACTAGAGACCAGACAGATTTGTTTAGTACAAGTTAATGGTAACATTGAACCCATGTAATGGTTTACTTTGCAAATGTAGAAAAACTGGACTCATGACTGATTTTACTTTTATGTAATAAGCTATAGTTGAAATATCTTTTATCACTAACTCCAAGCATTCTTTTTTTTTTTTGTGTGTGTTAAGGATATTCTTATTAAGGAAAACATTTATAATGTACTATGACAAATTTTATTGGTCTGAAAACCCCAGAAATGGGTTTATAAACAGAGTTTATAAAAATTTAAACAGAGCTTATAAAAATTATACTTGAAAATGAGAGGTTTTCAGTAGAAAATGCTGAGGTGTTGGAAGGGAACTTTCCACACGAATGTACTTATTGCCTTTTTTTTTTTTTTTTTAAGAAAGATCGCTCTTATTCTGTGTTTAACTTCTGTCAAAACTAGAAATAAAGAAACCCTGTCATTGCCAACAGATACCCATGCACTGGCTGTATGAAGAAAGAGACCTCAGATCTTTGCTCTGATTCGTTTGGAAAGAAGGACTTGAGCTTGCAACTCATATCCCAGGGGAGCGGCAGAGCTACTGCCTCTTCTGAGGAGAGGCTCTCTATTTTTTTCCATAAAAAACCTTCAGAAGTGACAGTTTTGGCTTGATGTGGAGCCATCACAGGCTAAGATAATAATTAACCAACAGGTTCTTCAGTGCTCATGCCTTTGAGTGATATTTACCAACACTCTGATAATTTACAGTTCCTTTAATTGATTAGTGTGTACATGATAACACTACTGTGTAAATAATTTTTCATTCTGTAAACTCAAGGATTTGAAGTTTCCCAGAAATTTTAGTAGAGGTCTATGATATCAGCAAATCAGTTCTGACCACCACAAGTGAGAGTGATAGAGCAAGTGACAGTCTCATGCCCCACTCTATGACCAAGATGAACAACATAAAATTATGTCAGAGTTCTCTTTCCAGGGAGTTTACTAGAATTACTTTCTGTGAAGGGAATGCAATTCAAAAATTGAACATTTGCTCCAGTTTGATTTTCAATATCTCGCAGTGCAAATTTTCAAGGTACCCATGGAAATTAGAAGCACAAATTCTGAAAACCTAACACTCATTCTCCTAAATGCTTCAGTTGTTTACAAAATGTCCTTAACGTCCTTGGTGAGGAGGAGGAAGGAATGGACATTCTACCACTTCTACTGTGTCCATAAACAATGAGTAGACATTACCAATCACTGCATGTGATCAGAAGCTGTCTGCTTCACAGAGTATGCATGTTAACATAGAAAAAAGTGAAATATGTTATTTTTTCTTAGAAGCACATTACTACTCTGTGTTAAAAATTTGAAGCATTACAGGAAAAAACACAGGTGGAAAAAGAAGTATCTTGAGTAGACATTTGTAAAACATTCTGTGAATAAAAGAAGATGCATAATTTACTGCAGCCTCAGGGTGGCTATAAATTATATTCAAACAAATCACTATTTGTTCTGTTATTGTAGTGAAAAATTCTCCTAGCAACTACTGTGCCTTACTGTATCTGCTAGTTAATATACAGAACAGGCTTTCTTAGAAGAATATATACAAATGGATGACAAAGATCTTTATCCTTTCTGGCAAAGCCCACAAGGTAAAATGGCTAATTTTCAGTTGAAAGAAAAAAGAAATCTTTTAGTTGCTCTGGAGTATTTGGATGAAACAGTAGAAAAGTAAGATGTAACGTGTGTCAAGAAAAAAGAGGAAAGGGCAAGAAACAACAACAGAGGAGAAAATATAAACCAACTTTTTACTAGATAAGACTTAAAATATAAAAACAATGGAATTTAAAAAGTGATAATAAAGCCTGAAATAATCTGTTTGAATCATTATGTAGAAAAATAAGAAAATAAAACAGTACCAGGTAGTGTATAGTATGTTTTGGAAAAATAAATGGGTAGTATGAAGAAATGATTGTATATACTTGTTATAGGTCATCTGACTTGGGATGGAAAATTTCTACATCAACCCTTGAAGTGTTAAAAACCAGAAGCTACTATTTTCACGAGGGACTTAACAATAACCATTTTGAAACCCATTAGGTAATGAAGACAGTAAAACATGAAAGTAGTTCCTAGAATACAGAGGAGACAGCTTTATGATCCAGAAAGTAGAAAATCAATCCAGAGGAGAAACTGTCCTGGATCTACTTCTTCAATAGGGAGGAACTAATTGAGAACGTGAGAATAATACAGAGCTACTTGCATTACTCACCATATGTATCTGATTGTGAGAAAGTAAATCCTGTCGAATAAAGAAACTGAAGAAATACAGCACAGCAGAGAAAGAAGATGAAGCAGACAAGAATATGTCTGTGCCAAACTATTAACCCAACCTTGCAGTCCTGGGGAAAATAAAGTGTAGAAGCTCTAGGAACGTGCAGAACATTGTGCTGCACAGCAACAATGTTTGACACATCACTGATGAACCTATACCAGTGGTCACCTCTCATCTGCTGAGCTGTTTCTCTCCTGCAGTTTGCAGAATTGTGTCTCTCTGGTCAAGTCAGCTGGCAGAGAGTGAAGTGGAAGAAGACTAGGCACAGCAGAAGGGAGCATGATGCAGGCTAATTTGTCTTACTTTGTAGTTTAAGCTAACTTGTTTAAAATAATATAAGATATGTAAATTTCTACTACAGGCAGTGCAACATAGAAATGTTTTCTGCTGTTGCTCGACCCTCAGGAGGATGAAGATGGGAACAGAATAACATAGAAGAGTAGAGACTGGAGCACTCGAGATCCTTTGGAGCATCACCTTCTCCAAGAAGGTCTCTAGCATTGATTTCAGTCCTCATCGGGTCATTGACTGGGTAGTCTCTATCCTACCCTGTCTGCTTTCATCTACACAGAGTCAGACAGGAAAATGGAGTACTGGGGCCAGATTATAACCCTGCAGTACCAATACCTAACCTAATAACCATGACCTTTGATGGAGTGAATTTAGAGTTCTCCAAATTAATAGGTAGGTTAGACAGGTAATGTAGTTGTGGAGGATGGCAGCACAGCTATTCAAAGAATCAAGAAGTAGTTTGGTAGTCTCTTGAATCATCCAGTGCAACTGCTGTGTTCTCGCCAGAAGCACAAACGTTTCTCATCTCTTGCTGATCTATGGAGGTAATCAGTCCTAAATAGATAGACACAGTGAATTCAGTGGGCAGGACTGAAGAGAGAGTGAAGATGTAGTTGTAGAACCCACCAATAAGTAGGTTAACTTCTCAGTTTAATTTTTTAGCTGATTCCTTATAGGAAATTTCAATTTAGAAGGGACCTCAGGTCATCTCTACTCCAACCACCAGCTCAAAGTGGAGTCACTTATGAGGTCAGACCTGGTTGCTCAGGGTCAAGTTAGGGCTTGAAAACCTCCAGGGTTGAGTGACTGCACAGCCTCTCTGAAAAACCTGCTCCACTGCCAGATTGACCTTATGGTGAGAAAGTTTATCAGGGCATCCTGATAACTTTACCTGCTTCAAATTATGCTTGGTTTTCTTTCAGCCACTATGCACTGCTGCGCAAAGCATATCTCCACCTTCTTGGTTAGTGCTTTGTAGGCCCTGACAGGCTGCTTTTAGGTCCCCTCGAGGTGTATCTTCTCCAATATGAACGTGTGGTCAGGCTCTTCTCAGTGGTGCCTGGTGACAGGAAAAGGCAACGGACACAAGCCAGGACACAGGAAGTTTTGTCTGAACATGTGGAAAAACGTTCCTGTGAGGGTGGCAGAGCACTGGAACAGGCTGCCCAGAGAGGGTGTGGAGTCTCCTTTTCCGAAGATATTCAAAACCCACCTGGATGCATTCCTGTCCAGCCTGCTCTAGGTGACCCTGTTTTGGCACGGAGCTGGACTAGATGATCTCTGAAGGTCCTTTCCAACCCCTACAATTCTGTGATTCTGTGATGTGCACCTTCTGCAGTTTCTTCTCACAGGGCAAGTGCTCCACCCCTTGACCATCTTGGCAGCTGTCTTCTAAATTTGCTCGTTTACCAATGTCTTGTACTGGGCGAACATCCAGATGCAGTGTAAAGAAAGCTGAGTAGAGGGGAATAATCATACCCTTTGAGCTACCAGCTGTGCTTCTGTCCATGCAGTGCAGGCCTCCTTGGCTGCAACAGCTTTGCTTTGGGCTCCTGCACAGCTCACAGTCCACCAACACCTCCAGGTCCTTCAGCAGGGCTGCTCCCCAGCCTGGATCATCCCTGGTCTCCTTATCTATGTGTGGGACTTAACATTCATCCTTGTGGAATTTCACCAGGCCCCTGTGGCCCATTCCTCCACCCTTTGGAAGGCAGCCCTGCCTGTGAGCCTGTTGACTGTCTCCTCCAATTTGGTGTCATCTTCAAACTTGGCATCATTTTTTTCTCTTCCTCCATTCTTCTTTCTTTTGAGTAAATTCATTGAGGGAAGGGCTGTCTCTTGCATGGGCTGCCTATTTGAGGGACCTTAGAGGCCCATCTTCTCAGAAACCTCAGGGCTTTCCCTGAAGATTTTAAATTTAAATTTAATTTTAAATTATCAATAATGACGGCATTTGTAGAGCACCTGTCACCCATATCCATGCTTAAATCCCTGACTGAAAACTCTGTGGACAGATTACGGGAGAGATGTGCTGCGTTTCATTTCTTAGCCCAAGCAATGATACTAGACACTGTGAGACTGGACTGAGGAAAGAATGTCTGTTCTGAGGAACTAGATACAGCAAAATATTATGAACCGATATTATTTACTCTGGCTTTGCAATGGAAAACTTCTGCAGACTCTATCATAGTTTCTTATTTTTAAAAAATCTTAAATAATTTATCAAGTATTAAGTATTAATATTGTGGCCTTATTTAATTTAAATAATTTATTTTTTATTACCCCTCACCCATGGTGCTTTAACCCTGTCAAAAATTTGACCTCATTAGTCAGCTGGTTTGACTAGCTAATTTGGAAGAGCAAATCTGGCAGAAAAAAAAAGTGAAAAAAATCAGCCATTTTTCACTTTTTGCCTCAAGCATGTAACTATGAATGATTCATAGCACTTCTTGCTCTGTGACAGATTCATTATTAAAAGTTTATTTAATTATCAATACTGTGCTCTACTCTATTAAGAAAATCATATTTTATATTGACTATTACTTGTGAATGAAGTTATCAGTGTCATTCAATCCACTTGGAATCCTGAACATCTGTTTCATTAAGCTGATACAGTTTGTTATCGACATGTTTAATGCAATATATTTTCCAAGGGCATATTGGCAGTTTCTCCATGTGTTAGGAGAACTCTCTGGTGTAAGCTTCTATATGTGATACTGTTTGTTGTCTGGATGTTTGGGGTATTTTTTTAGGCTCAAAACCACTGAGAGATTGTACTACATGCCCACTTCAGCAGTGCCAGATGAATTTATTTCATTGTTATTTTCATTACAAATGTGTGACAAAGAACACAATGATCTCAGCATGTAAATTATATCTGGACGTACAAAATAAAGGGATTTATTATCTGCTGTTAATGTCAGTTGTTTCCAGTTTGCCTAAATACATTAAAAACATATTACGATATTATGGATATTATGCAAACAATAACATTAACATATTTTAATGCATGCTTCTATTTTTTCTTCATTCCATTTCAGATTAATATCCATTAACATTATCAATGTTTTATCTCTTTTGTGCTGGAAATTGAATTCTGCATTAGAGAAGGTGGATAATGTTTAATAGGAAAATTAGAAATATTCCAAAATAGAAAAGGTTTATTTTTTTTTTTCTATTTAAGATTGTTTTCATGATCAAGTGATATTTTCTGCTTGTTTACATTATTCTCAATGGTTTTTATGTTGGAAAATACCCGAGTGAAAAATTGGTTTTTTCTAAAGGGCGGTTCCAAATTTAATCCAGAAGATTTCTTTAATAGCATGTGATACCATTAAAAAAGAATATGTTTGTTTATTTATTTAAAATAAAAAACGCACAGGGAAATCAATGATCTTTTTGCTCACTTCAGTGGACTGGGTCTTCAGTTGGCAAAATATGTTACATTATGAGGAATCAATATTCTGTCTATATTTAATGTTGCTTTCCCTGCCAACCAAGCCAAATTTTGTATTTTGCCATTAAGCATTATTATCTTTCAAAGTTTACACTAATAACTGTGGCTTAGCAAGTGCTGTCATAAAGTTGATTCCATTTTAGAGATAGGAAAATGGAGAAAGTATTTATGATGTTTTGAAAAGTTTATGTTTCAAGTATTCTGAGATTTTTTTTTTTTTTTTTAAGTTTCCTTTTATTGTCTCCCACCAGGACAAGGGCAAACGATCTCGAGACCTCTGCTAGCTGCTTATAGAACACTTCTTCTACCTCTGCATCCTGGTTGGGTGGTCTGTAACAGACTCCCACCACAATATCAGCCTTACTGGCCCTCCCCCTGATTCTTACCCATAGGCACTCAACTCTACCATTACCCTCAATTAGTTCTAGACATTCATAATCCTCCCTAACATACAGGGCCACCCCTCCTCCTCTTCTTCCTTGCCTGTCCCTTCTGAAGAGCTTGTATCCATCCGTTGCAGCACTCCAGTCATGCTACCTATCCCACCACATTTCTGTGATGGCAACTACGTTGTAGCTTTCCTGCCGCACAATGGCTTCCAGCTCCTCCTGTTTGTTGTCCATGCTGCAGGCATTTGTGTAGATGCACTTCAACTGGGCTAGTTTTCCTGCCACTTTTTTGGGGGGACGAGCCCTATTTCCCACCCGACCATGCTCAGTCCCTTCTGAAGTTGCCACCCTGCTACCACTTCTTCTGTCTTCACTACCATATGTATCACCATCTCCCATTGCCACTGAGACAATGGAGCGCAAGGCCTTGCCAGCAGTAGTAGTAGGATTTCCCCAGCCGTTGCAAGCAGGCCTGGTATCCTCTAAATCAACCCAAATGAAAGAGCAAGAGTCCTCACTACTCTCCCGTCCCTCAAGCCCCAGCATGCTTCCCTTGGGTTTAATCCTTTCAGTCCCACTTATCTCCCCCTCCCCCCTCATATCTAGTTTAAAGCCATGTCGATGAGCCCTGCTAACTCCTGCCCCAAAGTTCTTTTCACCCTCTGGGACAGGTGCCTCCCACCTGCCACCAGCAGGTCAGGTGTCTCATACAGCAGCCTATGATTGAAAAACCCAAAGCCCTGCCTATAGCACCAGTCCCGGAGGTACAAATTGACCTGGTGCATCTTTCTGTCTGTTTCCTCATTCATCATTGCTAATGAAGGGATAGAGGAGAACACAACTTGTGTTCCTGATCCCTTAAGCAGCTGTCCCAAGGCTCTAAAATCTCTTTTAATTGATTTCGGGCTCCTTCTCCCCACTTCTTCACTACCCACCTGAAATACTCAAAGAGGGTAATAATCAGAGGGTTTTACTGGGGCAGGAAGTTTGCCCAACACATCCCTAACTCTTGCTCCAGGGAGGCAGCAGACTTCCTGTGAAGCGGGTCAGGGTGGAATATTGGCCCTTCCGCCCCCCTCAGTAGAGAGTCACCAACAACAGTGACCCATCTGCTCTTCCTTTTAGCACTAGTTTTTATGCAGGTTCACATGGGCCCACTTCTCCAGCGTGCCTCATTCCTCATGTGTCAACCATATCACTCAGCTTGGTGTTATCTGCAAACTTGCTGAGGGTGCACTTGATCCCACTACCTGCATCACTGATGAAGATATTGAACAGTACTGGTCCCAATATGGCCCTTGAGGGACACCACTTGTCACCAATCTCCATCTGGACATTGTGCCATCGACCACTACCCTCTGGATGGGACCAATTCCTCATCCACTGAACACCCATCAAATCCGTACCTCTTCAATTTAGAGAGCAGGGTATTGTGTGGGACCGTGTTAAAGGCCTCACAGAAGTCCAGAGAGATGACATCCGTAGCTTTTCCCTTGTTCACTGATGTAGTTACTCCATCATAGAGGGCTAACTAGGTTGATTAGGCAGGACTTGCCCTTGGTGAAGCCACGCTGGTTGTTGAGAATCATCTCCCTGACCTCCATGTGCTTTTGCATAGCTAAGTTCCATGATCTTCCCAGGCACAGAGGTGAGGCTGACAGGTCAGTAGTTGCCATGGTCCTCCTTTCTACCCTTTTTAAAAATGGGTGTAATATTTCCCTTTTTGCAGTCACTGGGGACTTCACCTGTCTGCCATGACCTTTCAAATATCACGGTCAGTGGCATGTCAACTACATCAATCAATTCCCTTGGACTCTGGGGTGCATCTCATCAGATCCCATAGACTTCATAGAATCATAGAAGGGTTAGAGTTGAAATGGACCTGCTCAAATTGGGGCTGCTCAAAACCCCATCCAGCCTGGCCTTTAACACCTCCAGGGATGGGGCATCTACAGCTTCCCTGGGCAACCTGTTCCAATGTCTCACCACCCTCACAGTAAAGATTTTCTTCCTAATATCCGATCGAAATCTACCCTTTTTCAGTTTAAAACCATTACCCCTCATCCTACTGCTACACTCCTTAATAATGGGTCCCTCTGCATCTTTCCTGTAAGCCCCCTTTAGGTACTGGAAGGCTGGTATAAGATCTCCCTGGAGCATTCTCTTCTCCAGGCTGAACAACCCCAAATCTCTCTCAGCCCGTCTTCATAGGAGAGGTGCACCAGCTCTCTGATCATCTTCGTGGCCCTCCTCCAGACTTGCAACAACAGAATTCTGTTTGCTCAGATTCCTCAGGTTGTCACAAACCTGATCTTCTCTTACAATGGCAGGGACTTTGCTGTCCCAGTCCCTGCATACGTGTCCATCTATGCAAGAGGTGGGGGAAGAGAAGTTGCCAGTGAAGACTGAGGCAAAACTTCATCAATGAACTACAGAGAATTAATTTTATGCCTTTATGCACAATGCTTCTGTTTCCTTAGGAAGGACAGAAAACACCATCACAATTTGATTTGATCAATTGATTTGCTCTCTAAAATACATTCTTCTTATTGATAATATCTACAAGGACAATAGTGGGAGCCCTGAGACCAAACTTATCATTAGAAACCTAAATTGAGGACTTTAATATGGAACCTTAGACAAAATATACATTTAACAGAGACATTCCAGCTACTTTTTGATTCTCTGGGACAGCCACACAGGGCTGATAGATTTGGCATAGATTCTACAGGAAGCATCTCTCAGGAGGGGTGTGCTGATATATCTCAAGAATTATTAGATCACAGAATCAGAGAATCACCTAGGTTGGAAGGGACCTTTTAAGATCATCTAGTCCAACCAATGAAAAAAAAAACAAAAACAAACAAACAAAACCAAAAAAACCCCAAAACCACACCCACACACACCACACCACACCCAAAACAACACCAAACCAACACTAATTCATATCCCTGAGCGCCATGTCAACTCGTCTCTTGAATACCCCCAGGGATGGTGCCTCAACCACTTCCCTGGGCAGCCCATTCCAATGCTTGACAACACTTTCTGTGAAGAAATATTTCCTAATATCTAACCTGAACCTCCCCTGGTGCAACTTGAAGCCATTACCCCTTGTCCTATCATC
>JAOXNO010000013.1:27386258-27430556 GCA_028565335.1 Limnodromus scolopaceus
TTTCCTCTTTCCTTCTTTCCTTCTTTCCTTCTTTCCTTCTTTCCTTCTTTCCTTCTTTCCTTCTTTCCTTTTTTCCTTTTTTCTTCCCTTTTCCCTTCCCCTTTCTCTTATCCTTCCTCTTTCTTTCATGTCTTTACTGTCTGCTTTATCAGTGTTTTAGCCCTGGAAAACCATATCAGTTTCTGCAGTACCACCAGTAAGGGATTTGAGTATGTGGCGAAAGGTAGCACCTGCGTCTTATAGATATCTAGACTCCGTTGTCACCCTGCCTATTCCCTACCACTACAAGAAACACCAAACCCAGCTCTCTGGGTGCTTTCCCTCCAGTGTACACAGATTCACATCTTCACTATCCCTTCAGACGTCTGCTAAGGCCCAGTTGCAAGAACAAGGAGCCTGCCCCAATGTACTGTAATTCTTTACAGATTTAAAAGATTTTTACTGTAGTCTCAAAAATATTTACATGGTACCAGTATATAAATACGGTTTCAGTGAATTGAAACAATATTTTACAATTGCTTAGAAATATTTTCACTTTATTTGTTAATTAGAAAAAACAACTAAAATCTGAAATAAAGAGCTCTCAGATGAAAACACACAACCCCTCCCTTTTTGTTACATAGCTTTTGGAACAGAAAGGCAGCTGAAACTGAACCTTTCTAAATTTATTTTCTGATGAGTTGGTATTTTCCAACAAAAAAACATTTCCCAGACAATTTTCTAAAAGGCTGTAATCTTGGCTAGACTGTGGATGCAATGAAATACCTGTTCCTCAGCATTGCACTGCCTTTTAGTTTCAGCCCATGCATTAGCACTCAGTGTTGTCCAGGTTTAGCTGTAGAATTAGTGACTTAGAAGATATTTTCATGGGAGTTTCCTTGTAGGTTTTGAACATATCTTATTTTCAGCACTCTGAATGCAGTACCTTGTTTGCCTAAAAATTAAATTTTCACTACTGAGATCTATAGAGATGCTAGTCAGTCAGAGGAGTTCAGAGGGACACTGGGATGATACAGGTTATTGTGGAAGATAGTGGTCTCCACACTGCATCAACCTAATGGTTGGCAAGCTTTTCCAGTCATTTCAGTAAAGGAGATATTTGAGAGGGGGCAGTGCCCTAAACATCAGCCATAGGTTGGCCAGGAAGGGTGTGGAGTCTCCACCCTTGGAGATATTCAAAAGCTTGGCTCTAGGTGCTTGAGCAGGGGTGCATTGGATAAGATGACCTCCAGAGGTCCCTTGTAACCTTAGCTATGG
Source organism: Limnodromus scolopaceus (assembly GCA_028565335.1). Classification (NCBI taxonomy): domain Eukaryota; kingdom Metazoa; phylum Chordata; class Aves; order Charadriiformes; family Scolopacidae; genus Limnodromus; species Limnodromus scolopaceus. The sequence goes on from JAOXNO010000013.1 coordinate 27,387,516, forward strand.
ATTCTGTGATACTAGGAAGGTAATGAAGGGTGGGCTAATCAGGAGGTTGGGGTTGGATTTGCAGTCTGTTTTGTAAGGTGTGGATGTACACAGAGGATATAATTTACTTTAAATATTAAGAGGAAGAGGGAGTTAGTGGCGGGATTAAAAAAGAGAGGTGATATAGATAAAGCAACGGCCTGAGGAAGTCATCTTAACGTAACAGAGTGGATAGGGAGCAGATTGCAGAGGGAACTGCATTGCCATGATTACAGAAATAGCTATGACAGCATACCCTTTCACTGTACTTCAGGACATTCACGGAGGAAATATTTAAGGTTCAAATTAACAGAAGAATTTTCTGTAGATACATTACAATGACAGTTATAACCTAAGCTGATTTACTAATTAATAACAACCCCATTGCCTATTTTTAATATGTCTGCACAGTAGCATTGCATATTTGAAGTTCTCTTCTATCTCGTTTATATATAATGTATTTTGAAGTTTTGCTCTTTCTAACATGAATAATGGCACACTTTATGGTAATACATCTACAGATGTTACTCTGTGACAGAGATACACCTTTTCATTCCATTCTGTAACCGTAACTGTGACTATATGTATAAAACAATAACAGAAGAATCTAAGTAATAAAAACAAAAAAAATCAACTTGTTCATTTTTAACACTGGAATGTTAGCAACTGGCTTGCTGTGTCGCCCCTTTGTGCTGGAGGCCCGATAGGATGCCACAATGAGCTTGCTCTTTTAAGCCTAAGGGCTTAATATTAGCAGCATATGACAATTTTCTTATCAGAGGCTGCTTTGCAAAGCACACAGGGACAAGGAAGTGGACTGGATGCTGTCACGTACGGGATGGTGTGTAATTAAGCAACACTGTTCAAGCATGGAGAGAGAAAAAACCTGAGGGTTTCACTGTTAGGCTTCTTACACAATTGCAAAACACACCAGTGCAAAGCTTTTTTTGCCTTGCAATAAGGACTTTTTATTTTTTTGGGGAAAAAAAAAAGTGCAGTTATTAAACTCAGCATGGAGACAATCTGAAACAGGATCTTCATCAATCAGATTAACTGCTTTCCAAGATGAAAGTAGACGAGGCACAGTGTGAGCCTGAGAAGATATTTATCAAAACCCATATTAATAACCACTTTCAGCCTTCTCCTGACAGTTTCATCTTAGCTTCCATGTTTAACATTTGAGTATCATATGTTTTTGTCAGGATGAGGCTGCTAAGAGCATCAATTAATTAATTCCTCTGAAGTATGGTTTGGAAAGGTAATAAAGTAACATTCCCTAAGGCCAGGACCAGTAATGGTAAGCAGCATTCTGGTGCTGTGTAATTTGTTACTTCAGAAAGAAATTAAAAGCATAGAATCATTTCCACTTTAAAAAGCAGGATATATTCAACTTTATTTTAATAAAATTACTGATAGGGATCCGTTTTTTATAAATAATATTTTCAAAGCAGATAAAGAATGTTGCTGCTTTTTATTTGTTTTATTTTAATAGGAAAAAGTAGCATGCCTCCGGCAAAAGAAAAGGCGAAAAAAGATGACTAGAACATGTCTCAATATTGTTATTTATTTGTTATCATTATTATGATTTGCCTTGTTATTTGGGTCTTACTGTTCTGTTCTGGAATTTTCTCTGTGGGGTGAAGGAAGCCCGCTGACAGCACAGAGAAATTAACCCTCTCCTTGGTTCTACTGCTGCCACCTTTGCACAGGAAATTTGTAATGTACTGTTAATTTCTCTGTCCTCTCCCATGTTCAAAGATTCTTGTCTCTTTTACTCTGTGAGAAAGGAGGGTTTTTTGCCTTGTATGTAGTAGCAGAAAAGCAAGGATAAAGAGCTGTTTGGTGACACAGGAAAGCATCAAGATTGTCTTTTTTGGTATTTTTAAAATAAGCAGATAGTGGTTGAATCTGGGTACCCTTTAATCTTGCAAAATATATCCACTCTTTTACTTCCACATCCTTTTAGTCCCACTACAAACAAAGTAATACTTCTATGCAAAAAGATACCTTGTATGTTTGTAAACTGTTGATGACTCCTATTTTCTCATTGCCTGTGGGCAATGTCAGCTTTATAATTAGTGTGTCCTAACGACTGCATGAGTCCGATCAAAATGCTCTGCTCACCAGGCACTAAATAAAGTCTCCACACATTTCCTATGAATGTATTTCAGCCCGGTCTCGTGAGACAATGAGATCCAGGTGGCCATACTCTAAATCTGTATGTGTAGTGTGTAAACATGTCCCACTGCTACCTTTGCCTCTCAGTTCCTGTACACAACTTCTGAGTACTTTGGTCACTCTCAGATGGTTTGGGATAGTTCTGAAGACATTTAAGTTCATGGGAACTAACTACTCTGTCCCCCAAGAGAGCTAGAGAGGCAATCAATCACTTCAGAACAGTCTGAGAATAAGAAACTTAGTGAAGTTTTGATGAAGATCAACAAGGCAGGGACCTTTTTTCTTTCACTCACAGGAATAGTTCACTAAATTGCTTCCAAACTTGAAATGCTCCTGATGTTTTATAAAGACTCTGCTGATTTATGTTCCTATACTACATGTTGGGGCTTTGTCTGGACACCATTATTCAGGTACAACAGACCTGGTGAGTCCTGTGCAACATCATCTCCTTTCCCCAAGAGCAGAGGCCAGAAGCCTGCAAACGAGACTTCCCACCAGCTTCCTACAGAAGCTGGGAGAAAAAAAAACCTGATATCTGTATTCAGCTGTAACTTTTTCACTAAAATTCTAACAGTGCATATGACCAGTCATCACTGATTGCTGGAGATCCATTCTGCAGAGATCTTGGAGCAACATCAGAATAAGCTCAAAGCATATTGTGGAATCTGCAAAGAACTTGCTATGTCCTAAGAAACAGCTGAGAAAAACATTCAGCATTTGCAGGAGGAAAATTAGACTGGAACAGAGAACGGGGGCAGAAAAGATGTGAAATGGTTAAGTGAATGCAGTATTTTCTTGCGTAAAAAATTTGGTCTACAGTGTATGCAAAGTCCATTAAATATTTCTGAGTTGACAAATGTTGTTTCCACCTGGATCTCTCTCATTATCAGTTAATACTGCTAACGATTTAGGCTTCTTTGTTGAAAATGAAACAAATCTAATATTTTTGAGGTAGAACAATGAGACAGCCTAGCACAGTTAGACTGTGTTTGTATTCAAGGTCAAGAGAGAGGGACAGACATTAAGGTGTTCTCTGGCCTATTGGATGAACTCGTATGAATCAGATCCAAAGTCCTGTGGAATTCCTCTTGGCTTGGAGCTACCCCTTTTCCAAGTATGAAATTGTTATGGATGTGTTCAAACCTAACCGTCTTTGCAGGAATACGCAGGTCTGAAGAGGTTTGGTTCAAATTCTTTGCACCGTGCTCTGTTCTCAAGTTTGAGATAGCTATAAGTGAATTAGGGAGTGTTTTCTGTGTAACACGAGGGGACTTTAACGGGAGCGTGAGAAGACTGTAGAACAGCCAGCCAGAATCACCAGCTGAGGTCCCTCGATTTGCATTCAGAGGTTACAGAGCATACAGCAAGAGGGAGGATTATGGAATTGAAAGGTCTTAGGCACTAGCAGGCTGAGTTTATAAGTGCTGTAAAGGAAACTGAGAAAAATCCCAAGAAGCCGGGAATTGAAACAAAACTAGTTTGTTTTATGTTCTAATTCAGCTTCAGAGAATTAAGGGTTGATCTTTTTGCTAAAACTCAAGAGATTGTGCCTGAACTCTGAGAGCATCAGAAGATCTACTGTTACTGTCTTCCCTACTCTGGTGGTTGCTGTTGCTGGATAACAAAGACGTACATCAAAGCAGAAGGATTACTGCGATTTAATACCACTGTTCTAATCTGCAATTCTGCAAATGGAATTGATTATTTTGGTGTTTATAACTATGGAAAGTTAGCATTTAGAAATGCACAATGCTTCTTGCTAAGGTAGTTAGTGTTAAAAAAAAAAAAATCATCAGATTAAGTGTACGCCCACATGCTAAGCTGACCCAAAGCTGTGTGACCATGCTGTACAGTAAATCTTACTAGGTGTGATCTGTGAGGCACTAAAATGAATATATTGCTTAAGATGAGTATGAAGCACTGGTGCTGACCAAGAGTAGACTCTACACCCTGAATATGATTAACACCCTGAAGAGGCTTGTTGTGAAAAAAAACCAACCCAGCCTACAATTTCTGCTACAGCATCCTGGGAACCAGAGACCTTTTAAAACAAATATTTCCTTTCATGAAGTTTTGTGCTGTGCTCCACAGGGTCACTGGGACAGGTCAAAAACACAATCACAAATATCTTCTCTGTTTCTCCCACTTTGAAAACATTTCCCTGCTGTTTGCTGACTATCAGTTCTGGTTACTTTGTGTTACTCCTAAAGCCTGAGGAATGAAACTGAAGATCAGCACAGTGCTGTTAAACACACAGACAGGCAACTGACACAAAAAAAAAAAAGAAGAGAATGAAACGTTTCAGCGAGTCTCTTTTACTGTTACTGAGAGGTTGAGATTATATGTATATTGAATGAATATGTATATGTGTAGCAGCACTGTGTTATCTAATGGAGTTACAATACTTAAGACACTGATGTGCCTTTATAAGTAAATGATTATGGTTAGATAGGTCGTAATATTTGAGCGTAACAATGTAGGCTATAATTCTTCAGAAATTCTGAATGGAGTTACTCGGGTTAGTTTTTCATCCTATGGAGGTCCACTCCATTGAGGTCAAGTAACAGGGTCTCTCTGTTTGGGATCAGTAGGAAACTGTGAAGCTCCGCTCTGAGCATTATTTTCTGTCTGAGAACCTGCCAATTGACAAAATATATGTAATTTTGCCCTATGGTTTTGAAAGCTCAGATGGAGTTTCTTTATCCTTTTTGCTTCTTGTTTGCCTACTGACCGAAGGCAGTTGTGCTTGTTGATTTCTACATGCTGAGAAGGACATGAATCCCTTTTCTAAATGACATGGGCAATGCTCTGCATATGCAAGTTTCATATATTCAGCTATAAAACTACAAAAAATACCCATGCTGCCATCTCACACATGAACTGAAGGTTGTCCTGTGCATTTGAAGAAGTAATGCCCTGCTGCTTGCTTTTACCAGTAAAGTATGCCTAGAGAGGAATAGAATTTTTTAAAATCAGAAACTTAGAGAAATATTGTCAGTAATGAAACCAAAATAATTTAATTGCAATACTCAGTCTAAAACATCCACGAAACCTATAATTCTCTAGAAACCAATTATTCTGTATTACTGAACTTTTGAAAATAACTCACTGATTATTCCTTGTTATTGATTCTGATGGGAAGCATAAAATGGAATGTCCCAGTTGGTCTTTAGAAATTGTATTCTTATCAGTTAAAGTATTGGAGTTAGGCTGAACTGGACAACTGTATTTTCAGACAAACTATTGGTCTCTGTTAAACAAACTTTAAAGGTAACAGGAGACCACTACTGATATGTCCTGGCTGAAAACATTTCACCCGAAGGAATTAGTCCGTGCTCCTTGGACCCACAATTATAATGCCATCTGGCAGATATGATTTCAGCAACAACTTCTTAATGAGATAAGGTCAAGTCAAATATGGATTCAGGGTACAAAAGAATTTAATAATCTTTTATTTGTCATTGTGAGCATTTGCATACACTTTATGAAAACAGTTCTTACAAGAAACATTTCACCTACTAGCATTTTTTAAAATATTGTGGCATATAGCTCTTTCTGAAACATCCATAGTATTTTTATTTTTATTTCTGGTTTTGGTGGTTTTTTTTCCTTCTATATTTAGATTTTTATACTCATCTACTGGGAATTAAATTTATGTTAAAATAATTACATTAAATCATATATAACTAATCACTTTTAGGAGGTATTTAAAAGAGGCGTTGACATAGTGCTTAATGACATGGTTTAGTGACAGTTTTTTCTCAGAGTTAGGTTGCTGGACAGACTAGATGATCTTAAAGGTCCCTTCCAACCTAGACAATTCTATGATTCTATGATTTTAACATCTAAGGCAAGTACTAGTAGAATGCTGAAGATCCAATGTTTTTCTTTCCACTCGATTTAAGGTAGGACAGTCAAACATTTAAAAATTTGAACTCTGAAGTCCACCTATCCCTTGTATTACTGAACTGGATAAATTATTAGAAGCAGAGAAGGGCACATTTTAATTTACAGAGATACATGTGAATATTCATACACACATCAGAATCAGTAATCTGCTCGAATTCAGATGGCCTGCCATCGCTAAAATACATCAGTTCTTTTACACCATGTCATGCAAGGAACAGTAGTATTAGCATGTCTGCTCGCTCTCAACTTCCTTGCCGTGATGAAGGCTGAGGGCAGTTTTTAGTTCAATTTGAGGTGAGACAAAGAGTTTTAAACAAAAGGATCTTGTGCAGGCATATCATGTACACTGCCTAATGTAGCTGTGGGTATTCTCATTATCCACATAATGGAAAGGCTCTGGTTAAGATTCATCTTGCCTTGGTTATATGTAATGCATCTGTCCATGTTTGAATTAATTGTGTAAGTTCCATTATAGCCAATGGAGGTACAGCCAATACAGTCAATGGTGTCTGGAGAGCAGTTCATCGTCCTAAACTTGGTCAGATGAATTGTTCTTTAAACTCCATTAACTGTATTGATTAGCTCTTCAGGACTATAATGGAGTCCAGACAGTAAGTCTCTTGCAGGCAGGCCAGATGGTAGACATCTAGAGTAAGAATTTCATGCCCTCTGCTGCTCTTCACTGCTATGAAATCTGGTTGAAATACTAGGGATTCTGGTGTCTCAAAGGCAATTCAATACAAGAAGAATACTCAGGTTATGAAAACTTCACAGAGGAGCAGTACTTTACCATCACAGCTCTGGCTATCTAAATAACAAACAACATTGGAAGAAAAGAACTGATTTCTGCCTTCTCTTTTGGGTTAGTGGGGACTCACAGGGTCCTATTCCATCCATAATCTCATAGGGTTGTTCAGGCCAGCACGTTCGTCCTCAAATTTGAAGGAACTTCATCTACTGTCTGAATATATTCTCTGTGGCTTGTTCAGACCATAGTATAATGCTGCAACGAACTCAGTAGGTCACTCACACAAAGCTAAAGACAAATACTTCATTGTCCTTCTCTGCTGACTTGCGTTTTTGAGTTGTGTTGTCTTCATAAATTCTGAGCTTACAGAGATCAAAGAAATTGCTGTAATCACCAGCCCTCCTGACAGGCCTGGCCATGAGATTTCCCTGAACAATAACTGCTTGAACCTGGACCACATCTTGATTTAAAAAACAGCCATTGGTGAAAAATCCATCACTGTCATCAATAAATAGTTCTAGCTAAAACTTTCCCCCTCATTTCCCATATGAACTTTTCTAGCGTTTATAGTGATCCAAGCAGTGTGCTAGAACAGAAAGCTCTCTAATATCATGTTTTTCTTCCTTTGGAATATAGCTATAGATGGAGCAAGACAAGCAAGGGCTTTCCGGCCCACTAGATATGTTCAGTAGCTCACAGAATGTAGTGTCTTTTTCCAAGCTGTGTATTGGAGCTGTTTCACACCTGATAACTGACTAAATAGGTACCACAGTAGGGGCTTGGGTCTCTGTTTCTTGCTTCTCAAGGGAATACAATGAACACTGGGTCAGCCTTTAAGTAGCTGGCCCAATGGATTATTTATACAGAGTGTCACAGTACTAAAGAAAGGGTATGATAGATCCTCCTTCCACAATCAGGATACTTGGTTGGGAGGTAAAAAACATCTTTGTCTGAATCAGGCAAAGGAAGACCTTAAACTAAGGACCCTTGTATGCATGTAACTGCACAACTGCAGAGCTATGACTACTCTGGATGATGTACCTTTTCTTCTGTTGTGACAAAAAATCCAGAGTGTACCTAAAGACTCTTTCCAATGCAAATTTAATTCCTACCGTGTTCATTGAAAAAGTTTTTATGTTGGAGAAATAGCATTTTCTCCCAGAAGAAGGCATGTTGAAAAATGTCCAACCTGTTCCTTTCAATCACTGTTGATTACAATCCCCTCAATAAGAAAACGAACAGTTTTTCAGAGTTAGTAATTCAGCTGAAAGTTGGGTGAGTAGATAATAGAGGGCCACATTCAAGTGGAATCTTTGGTAGGTCTTTGGCTTTATTGGTGAACAATCTGAGAAAAACACATCCAAATTTTATTTCTAATGCTTCTTATTTTACTTTTCAGTCACAATTCACCTTCATTAAAGACATGTAAGTTGGAATATGCTCTTGTTTTGAAGGAAATAGATGATGCAGAAAAAATATTTTCACCCGTCTTTCTACTTGATTTATGAACTAAAACCCATAGTAAGTGAAATCTTATTGGCAGAACATTTACATATAATAGGCTTTTGAACAAGCCCTAGAGAATACGATTATTCATATTCTTTTGATATACATTTTGATGACTTTATTTTTACAGCAAAACTCTTAAGGTGATAAATAAGGCATATTCTTGGACATATCCAATTAATCAGATCAGAACTGAAAAAATATAGTAATGAAATATGATTGGTTTGTTTCACTGAGTTTTATGTAGACACTGATTTTAATCAAGAGACAGTTGGGGACAATTCCTACTTGGTAAATAAGTTCAGAATATAAGGTATTATATGATTAATAAAAAACCCCAAAACAATCACTCTTCTCCAAACTAAAAAACCACAACCCACAAACCCCATTTAATTTCAAAATGCGTGGTAGTTCCTCCTCAGGAGGAAACTATAAAAAGAAGATTCCTCAAGGCTGGTAGTGCAGGGGAGATAGTCTACAGGAAGCCCAGATAAGAGAAGGAAATTGTAGAAAGGAGCAAGATAAAGAACAGCTGGTCATGGCACTGGACAACATGAAAAGATTGGTCATAAGTGTTCATTTAGTCTTCTGGCTGGTTATTCCAACCTTCTCCAAATACTCCATGTACACAATACAAGTATGGCAAGCACATTCTTTTGCACAAAGCTCAGAGAGCTCACTGCAACATGAGCAAATGTAAGTGCCAGTAGCCGTGGAAGCCAGTAAAACTAGAGGATTCAAGAACTGTGGACATTTTGTAATTAGCTTTGGTATCTGAAAAAGTGGATTATAACATGCACACGAGGAGGCAACCACAGACTGAATATCCACTTATAATAACTGTCCACATAACTTGTTTAGCAGCAAAATATGTTCCCAGCAGTTTCACAGATCATATAAAACAAATTAATGAAGCAGATGTAACAAAAAAAATCATAAAACCAGTTAAGCTGACACACCGGCTACAAGAATACTCTCATTCATTTGATACACAACTATTGTTTTGTGACTAAAGCAAGACTGAGACAGAGTAATAAATATGTACATCATTATAGTAGTAGAAGAACTTTCTCACTTCTGTCACGAGCCTTTTTCCATTTATTGCTTTGATTTTCTTCTGCTCCAAATGTACTTTATCTCTCATATCATTTGGGCCCCAGTTGCCTGTTATAATACGCCTTGCTCCTGGACAGTGTGCTGATAGGTGCCCTAGAATTTCAAGAGTGAAACAGCAGATTTATCTCTTTGTAACATTCAGAGACTGTACGTGTTGCTAGGCTGGGGGCAAAGGAGAATCTCTAGAATAAATTCATAGCAGAGTATGACATTATGAACAGATCTATGCACGTTTAAGTCGCTTGCAGCTGTTTTACAATTTTGGCTAGCAAGCAGGTGTAAACCGCAGAAGGTGATAAATGCTTTTCTTTCATCGACTCTAAGTTGTCTGCCCTTTGAGGCCACCAGGAAGCTGGGTCTGAAGACAGATGAACAGAGCATTATACAATCTCAGGAAATGATGAAGAGCTGCATTTCCAGTCGCCATCTGGTGGTTTCCTCCACAACAGCATGTAATTTGGCAACATCTCTTAATGGTAGTTACGATGTCAAGAGATTATTTTTAAGGAGTCCACCAAGCGCAAAAGACATTGATGCAAGCATTTGACTGCCTTAACAAGGTGGTGTGTGTGTCACTAGACATGTAAGAACAGCATCTACTAACTGATCCTTCTGAAAGTATGTATTACAAAGATCTGGCTCTCACCAGTTGAAAATTTCTCTTCCTCCTCACTCTGTTAAGTACTTGGTAGCAATTGTGAAATCACAGCAGGCTTAGTACTGTCTGAGAGAACATGCTTTTATGACGAACCCTACTGTTGTGACCACCCTAAAGTATTTTTCCACATTGCTTACTATTTTTTTTTGCTTCATTTTATGTAAATCTTGTCTTTTACATGACTGATTTTTCCAGGTGTTGAAATGATTACTGAAGATCACTTCACCTATACTTGCATTTACTTATGTGAATAAATGTGCATGCTGTTTTTATAACCCTTCAGCTTTCATCAGAAAGTGTCTCGGAAGCAAAAGGGACACTTTCTGTTGGAGATTACCTTCTCTGTTGGCGTTGAATAGGACAGCTACCTTCCTAGTCTTTAGGAACATGATGAAGCCAAAGGGCCACTGAAAATCCACATTTAGCAATTAACAAACCAAAGCGTAATCACCAGTTGAAACTTTTACTGGACTTCCAGTCCCTCAGGAAGGATTAAGATCTTGGTATTGAAGAGGCTGTGCAGTCACTGGTCAGTAACTACAGGAAGAGCCTAGTGAGCCATATTGATTTACAGTAAACACAAGTAGAATAGGCTTCGTCTAGTAGAGAGGTTGCGGGAAAGCTGGGGGGAGAGTGAGGAGGTCAGAGATTTGGAATAGCTGTAAAACAGGTGTGATGTGATAGTTCTGTGTGGGATATCACTCCTCAAAGTGGGAGCGTTTAGGGAAGGGCTGGATTCAAGGCAAAAGATAAGCAGTAGGAAAATAATAATAAGATGATGTTAAACAGCATTTAACCACTCCCAAATAGGAAGTAATAGTGAATATACAGAAAGCAAAGGCACCCAAAGGCAACCTGCCAAACAATGTGGGAATGAGGGGAGTTTTATGGTGTTTTGAGAGAGAATTTAAGTGTTTGTAAATAAACAAACCCGACTGTTTACTGTCCAACTGTTCTTGTATATCATTACTACAAGACTTTATCAATATAAGAAGTGGAACAAATAGATATAAACTACACAGAATAGAACTATGTATGTGTATCTTGACATCTGTTATAACAAACAGCAAGAAGTTTTTGGAAAGAGAAACACTTAAAATATATCATAGAAAATTAGTCTTTTCCTAAGTAGGCATTTTAAGTAGTGTCAATATACATCAGGCTTGGTATGGTTTCAGTGGAATGAAGGCATATTATTTAATGATTTTTATGCTTCCTCCTTTTGCATCCTAGCATAATTTTCCCTTGAAATCATTTTCTGCCATAATTTATTGAGAGTCCTAATAATCTTTTGCTCTTTCACACTGATTCTAACAAGGTTCTGACCTGAATCCTCATGTGTTCCACATCATTTCCTTCTGGAGATTACCAGGCCAAGCCGAAGAGTAAATGAGTTGTAAGGTCAAGAGATTCTCACTGTGAGACAACTGCTGAATTCCTGGTAGCTATGATTGCATCTTTCTATTACACCTTAATCACTATTTGTCAAATTCCAATCAGAGATTCATAAATTAATGTGTCTTATTTTAATTAAGGTAATATGTTGCTTCACTACTGGAATATTAAAAGTACACAGACCCTGAAAACAGTAAATATGTCTTAAATGGATGGTAAAATGACAGAGCTTTAATTGTGGGTGACTTCTACAGATATAATCTCTGATTTAAGAGTGGAAAAAGATCATCATCTAATAGTTATAGTAGAGGGAAAGTAGATTTGAAACCGATATTTATTTATTTTTTAATCTCCAAGTACTTTTAAGCCTTTACAAATAAATAAATTAAAAAAATCACAGAGGAGAATTTAGTGACTTTACAAACTTTATTATAAAATACATTTAAAAAGCAATAACTTATGTTCTTTTGACTCTAATTACTACATTGCTTACAGTTGAATGTATTTTATGTGAATCGCTATGTTCTCTTGAGTATAATCTCTTTTGGTGCTGAATAGTCTAGGAACCAAAGAATCCGATTCAGAACCCCCTACTGTTCACATTATTTCTCGTATTTCTACTAGCCGGAATCAATGACATTACCTCTTTTGCAGCAGAATTGATCTTAAAAAGAGTAGTACGGTTTTTGTTTCACTGGGTTTCTTTGGGTTGATGTGAAATATTCTTTGTACATAAGGAAAACCCCAGACCAGTACATTTTAACCTTCAGAGCTTCAGTGAGGTTGTGCATCAAATTCCATCACCAAGTTCATCATCAAGACATCAAGTTCCACAGTGGTGGGAAGGAGATGGACAAGTCTAATACTTTCAGGCCATTCTAAATAATTAGGTATTAATTTAACATTCATATTTGGCAGCGAAAACAGTACAAGGTTCTGACTCTTGCCTCTGTATCATTACGAGGAGAGTATAAGCGCTCTTTCATCACATTTGCTGTAGGAAATGTACTTTAAAATACTTACACTTTGATTTGCCCATCAAAGATATGCTTTATATTAAGATCTCAGATTTAGCTGAAGCCTTAATTGATTCAGTTTTGCAACCCTAATGATCAGGCAGGAAAATGTTTTTTGTTTGCATCTTAGATACGGAAGATAAAATACAATCTATACCTAAATTCTCATGGCAATGTGCAGGAATAAAAGGAACACAAGGACTGCTTTGTCTAGTAATACTTATTTTCCTAGCAGGATAAACACTACATTGTCTAGAGATTAATGTAAAGCAACCACCTTCATGAAAACTATTTGTTGTATAATAAATGGAGTTGATTCAAAGCACAGGGCAATAAAACTTAGTTTATTACTTTACTTAGTTTATGATTTCATTTAGACAAACGGCTATAAATATTTATTTCTAAGGAAAAATTCTGTTGACTTTAGATGAGGACAAACAAGGGATGCCTTTAAAGCTGCCAGGCTTCTTGAAAATCCAATGAGCTGGTGAAATAGTTCTGCTGACAATATACACTATAATATCAATTTTCATTCAAGCTTGCTGTAATCCATGTTTGCTTTAAAGATTATAGACATAGTTCATGTGGGAATCAAAACCCAAGTATAGGTCAGATGATGATTTAAGTTACTAAACCTTTGTATCTCTCTGTCTATCAAATCCTTCAGTAATATGTGAACTCAAACATCTATAGATTATAGTACAGCAGTTGAAAATTAATCCTTAAAAAAGGTGGGCCTAAGATTGACTCTGATATAAAGTTAGAAGCAGAGTTTGTGTGTAGATATGAATATGATTTCAGTGATTAGAATTCACAGGAGAACCCACTCAAGACTGACCTGGAAAGAGAGCATGTAGAGCATAGTTGGAGGAAGATACTTATTGAAATAAAATACATTTTGCAAAATGACTAAAATTTGCTGGTGACACAAATGATAGGGGAGGGAGATCTAGAACAGAGAAATATGGTGCCTTAGCTACACTGAAGTCATAGGCAGATAATTGATAGAGAAGACCTCCATTCCAGAAATAAAAATATGTGTGTCCAGGAATTGTTTTAAGATTTGCAGGTAAGGACCAACACATAGATATGTCCTATGATCACTATTACCTAAAATAAAACCTCCATTCTCATTCTCACCCAGAATTGTATGGTGATGCTAGATATATATTTTTCCTACCTTCTGTGTATGCTATCTCTATCATAAAAGTTTGCCAGCCAAATTGCAATTTTCACATCTATTTTCATAGAAGATTTCATGTCTGGCATGGTACGTGGTGAAACCTTGCTAAGAAGGGTTCAGCATGGCAGTGGTTGGGGAAGGATGGCGTCTCTCTGTTGCATATATAACTTGGATCAGAGCTCTAGGCATTTCCCTGCTGAAATGGCCTTGCAGGCACGGGTCTCCTTGAAACAAGGAACACATGGAGGAAGCCAGTGGCAGGTATTTACAGAGAGATTTACAAACAGCTGATAAATGGTATTAGTGCTCCGCTACAGTCACTCGGTGTTTGCCGTATTTGCTGTCCTAGGGGGTTCAGCTAACAAACTGCCGGGAGATTCTGCCCTCAGCAGAGGAGGGATGGTCATTCAGAGGAAGATGGAAAAGAGAGGAGAGGCTGAGAGGAGGATTTGGGGGTTACACAACATTACATTGCTTTCTTAGGGAATACTAATGATTCTGTGTTCAGCGCTGTCAGCTCTTTTTAGTAAACAGTAAAGCGTTAAACCTCATTGCCTCGTGCACACCAAAAAGACTAACTTTCTGCTACATGGTAAGAAGAACGACTTTAAAACTCTGCAGAAGCTGTGCTTACCTTTTACTGCCTGATCAGTTCAGGTGACAAATGGAGAAATCATGGTTTTCAGAGGTAAGCACAGGTAGTAACAATGCAATCCGAGGAAATAAGGAGGAGGACTAATCTGAACATACTGAAATTAAGCTGACTTTTCTATGGCAGGGCTGGAATGGATTGATCTAATGCTAAAATATTTACCCTGTCTGTAGGTCTGAGGTAGACAATGCTGTCCTGGGTTGAATTCAGAGGCTTGGGGCGAGAAGTGCTCATGAGCTGTTTTGGTGTTTTAACAACGCAAACAGAAAGGTGAGTGAGGATTGAACCCAGGCACTACACTTTTTTTCAGTTTCCCCAGTTGTGAATACTGCAGCCAGCATGGAATCTGCATTGTGCATCTAAAAATAGTGTTTCAACAAAGTCAGCATTTAGACAACTGAAGGTAGCATGAGCCAGACATTTTCCAGAAACAGTTAGGAAGGAGATGCTATGGTGGCTGTAGTATAAGATACAATCACTTTTCCTTGTATAAGGTGCACAAAAGAAACATCCTTAAGTTCTTGAGTTACTTTTTCCAGATGATAGAGTGCTGCACTGTGTCATGATATCAATGCACAGACAGACAGAAATTGCATTGGCTTGCTTTTGCTGCTGTATTTCATACTGTTGTCTAAATTGCTTTCCACGATCACTCCTGTCTTGAATGTCTAGGTTTCTTTCTGCCTGGAGAATTTATGTTTTATGTTATTTAGTCCCCATCTAATTGTATTAGCCTGAATTCGTCTTCTTTGTATCCTTCATTGTATCATGTCCACTTTTCTAAATCTTTTACACTTGTTTCCCCCCTACCATCTTGTCCTTTCCAGTTCTTTCTTCCTGTCATAGGATCATATCCTTGGTGGAGACAGGTAGCAAATTCTTCTACAAAATTATTACTAAGGCTCAAATTTTTAAAAAATTAGTTATTTAGTTTTTTAAAATTAATGAGGGCATGGAGCTTACAGAGAACTGATCATGGAATAAAGGCTGGGCATGAGCAATCCTGGGCTGCTACAGTACTTCTTAAAATGTAAAGTATGGAAAAGTAAATGTGTGGGAAAGAACAAAGGCTGAGAGATGGAAGGAAAGTTTTATGGGATTTACTGAAGAGAAGACTCAAATTTGAACATGGAGGACACCCAGAATTTACTTTGATTTGCTTTATTTTACATAAATGCAATTATTTTCTTGAGTTTTCTCAGACAGAAGACAATAAGCTGACAAAGGGTAAATAATAATTAAAGAATAAACGACTCACACAGGTATTCAGAAGAAAGGTACAGCCAAATAGTGGGAAAAAATGATGAACAAAGGAGTTCATTCTTGAAATTAATGGAACTAAGGAATAGGGTGGAAATAGCTAAAAGCTGAGGAATTCTTTACCTTGTAAAGAAAAATAAAAATAATATTAAGACCTCTTCCAACCACATAAATAAAAAGATAGGAGGCGCGGCCTATACGACACATTCCAAATACCAAGGATGTGTATACGGCTAAAGAAAGTCTGAACCAACGATTTATGAAAAGGATGCAGGCATAAATGGAAACTAAAATATACAATGGTTTTTATCTAAGGTAATTTCTATCAAAACAACCAAATGCCTGTTAATATAATGGATTTCTTTGAAAAATGATAAATTCATGAATGTCGTATAGCTATGTTTAAAAAAAAGCATTTGATTTAATGCCCACGAGTAATCATTGAAGTGGAGATAATGGGATGCATGAAGTTTATCGTATGGTGAACAAAAAAGCTGGCTAAGAGAGAGATGACAATTCATTGATACTAAAAAGAAAGAAAGGGGGTTCATAATTTATTATTTTCTTTGGCTGTTGTTTTTTTTTTTTTAAACTCTGTTTAATATTTTCAGTCATGAGCTTGGTAATGTAGAAAAGTAGGGGTGATACCAATCCAAGCCTTACTACCAATTTGGGGAAAGACGAGATTATCATATGGTATAACTTAAGTGATGGAATGATAGAATGAGATAGATCTGGTCAAGTACAAGATCATGTATCTTGGAATGGACAGCATAACATTTGTTTTAAGCAAAAGTAGTTCATCAGTGTAATGTGATGGAAGAACAAACCTAAATGAGCAAGACAATGATTTAACATCAGCCATGGAAAAAGGTGGGAGTTTTACAGTATATAATGTGAGATATTTTCAGGAGAAATATTATTCCAGCCACTGTGTAGCTGGTCTACAAGGCTATTAGTAGGAGCACAGTTAGAATACAGTAATACTGTGTTAAGTAATCTGTGTTTAAAACAAACCAACAAAATCCTCTGAGGCTGGAACAGGAGCAAAGGAGGACTACTTGTATAACTAGGGAAAATGGAGGACTTATCATATATAAAGAGATTAAAGGAAATCGCTTTGTTCAGCCTAGCGAAATAAAAGTTGAGAAGGGTAAGATTATTTTTCATAAATACATTCAGGAAATAAATGCAAAGGAATAATACTGAAGGATAGTACTTACAGAAAATTAAATAGATACAAATGTATAAATTTAAACTGGAAATTTGAAATAGTTTAATAGTTTTCCAATCAACAAAGGAAGATTTAGAAAGGCTTACATAGCAATGGAGGAATCTAAATTGCTTCCAAACTTGATGAAGCTGGTGAGTTCATGGAAGGTACTTGTAATACACCAGGATCGATTATGATGTAAAAAACAATTTATTTTTTTTGTGTGGCTTTATTTCATTAGTCTTGCTTCTCTGAAAATGCTTTTATTCCACCAATGTACTAGTTATTTTAACAAAAAAAAGGTTTAAAAACCAAAATATTAAAAAGGTAGCATAAAGTAAGCTATATGGGACAAAGTTGAGATGATCACGCAATGAACAAGATACTTAGGTATATTTATCAATAGGGGAGATAGGTTAGGAATACCAAGGTTGTGGATGTCATTGAGGAATCATTTCGAGTCCTAAGCCTTGACAGATCCAAAGCATTTTGACATATAACCATCAGGACAAACATAAGTAATATGGGAGTAACATTCAGAGGTAACTGAAGGTTTTGTGTATCCAAATGTTCAATAGTAGCATCTAAGTCATCTAAGTCCTGCCGCTGAAAATCAGACATAAGATGATTTGTATTTTGATTGTTTGGTAAAGTTTGCACTTTTTAACACGATAGATATACTTTGACAATATACAAATAAAAGAGTGCATAAATGGAAAGTCAATATTTTTAGATATTCAGCCATGATTAATGTTTTCTGGAAGAATAACCAAAGAGGGCAGGGAGCAGACATAGTACCTTACCTAAGAATAAAATTGTCCACAACAACAAAGAAGAAGAAACAATAGTGGTCTGTTAAACTACTGATCAAGCAATGAATTGTGATCAGAGGATTCATGAGGACATAACTGAAATCAGAGAAGTTCACCTTTGCTGAACTTATTCCAGGTGTGGGACCTTAATTTGTATCATGGCATCTTCCTGGACATGTACTTGGAATGTGAAAACAACATAAGTTTAATATTTCTGCTTAAATATACAAGTTTGACTACACTTGCCTAATCATGTTGAGTCCCTATTTGGAATTCAGTGCATAAGGGAAAGGGTTGTCACAGCGTTTGAACCTGACACTTTGGCACAATGCAATTTCGAAGAAGAGCCTTCTGTCAGACATGCTGATCAGTCACTTTCCTTATTAGAGCTGACAGTGCTAAATAAAAGGCTTTTACACAAATCTTAATCATGACAAAAGCCCTTGTAACAATATGCAAGGCTATACCCTGTCAATAAAGAAAGCAGCCTCTGAGTGGAAAATGGTAGAACAATACCCACAATATTGCTCATCATACTTGCATTAAGAATCAGTACAGTGTTTGCTAATAGAAGGAACCTTGTCTGATTTTTGCTGGGATTTTTTTCTAATGGTACCACAGTGACACTGAGATCTGGAGTATCTTTGACAAAGAAAATATATGGAACTACAGAGGGGTTCATATAGTCTTCTTTGCTGGGTCTTTTTGGTTCCTTCTCCTGCCCCTCAGAATACAGCATTTTCTTTCATCTGGTAAGGACGGTATAATTTTGCCATTACTTAGCAGAAAATACGTTGCCATGTTCTTTGAAAGTGTAAAGCTATTTGGAGAGCATAAATTTATCTTTGAACATATGGTAATACAGGTTTTGGAAATCAGAAAGTATTAATTGTGGTTGGCTTTACAGCAAACTGTATTACCTTGAAATGATGTGCAGCTTGGCAGTTTTGCTTTGCAGGGGTCCATACAAACATTATATTTGGCTTTGATACACTTAGAATAACACCTGTTAATTTAAATTTGGGGTTTCTGTTGTCTCAGTAAAATTCTGTCAGAACTCCTGGATTTCTCTCAGTTTTACGTACCATCAATGAAAAACTACAAATGGGGTATGTTACAGATGCATCACATGTTTTCTCAGGCTCAGAGATCCATGAATTCCAAAGAATATTTTGTTTAAAAAGAAGAGTTTTACATTTCACAAAATAACTAAAAGGTGAAAGACATTTTAGTCTAGCCTGCAAATGATATGTAGATTTTTGTTGTGAGGAGGAAAGGCCAAGCTGGTAGAACACAGGGACATGAAATGATTTCAAGCTGAGATTAAAGTTAACATGGATTTTCAAGAGTCTAGGTAAGGTTAGGGACAAAAAGTCTTAGAAGGATAAAGTAAATACCCACATATGAACTATCAGAAAGCAAATTAGACAAGACAAGCTAGTTATATGGTTTGGACATCTCTAATTAAGGAATTCTAGGTAACTTACCGAGCCTACAGCATCATTGTCCTCATTAGTGTTCTGTCACCATCATCAGCATCTCCACCCTACCTAATACCAAAGCCTGAGGGATTTGCCATCACACCATTGGGCATCCCATTTCCTTGATTCTTAGATTGCTTTGAGACGCTGTGAATCTCAGCTGCTATTCCCCAAGGAGCCTATTTAAAAAGCAGAGCACAGGAGGGGTACTCTGTTGTTGGCAGCTCTCGTGGCTTACACAGATGGTCTACTGCACTCAGAGCCTACCGTGTCTTTTAAAAAGTTGGTTTCATTCCTACATGCAGAAGATTAAAGTAAGAAAGTGTCAATCACAGATGTGCAGATTGCCAAGTCTGACTGGCTTTTGAATTCCTGGGTAGCAACCACTCAGGTATCCAAAATCAAAGAAAAACTAATTGGCAGAGGATGTATCTACACCATGACCATGCAGACCTCGGAAAAAGAATTCTGATGAGTGAAGAGCAGAGACACCTTTGCTCAGGAAAAAGAAACACGGCAGCCAGCCTGGGTCCACAACCAACGATCCTGTGTTCAAGTTAATAATTATCTCAGATTTTTTCACTGAGATGTGTCAGTGTGAAAACACATCTTGGCTGTGTAAACTTGCTGGTTCTTCTGAATCTTGCCTTAGGGGTGCATTGCCTTGTGCACTGGGCTGCATGTGAAGTGCTGACCTGTTGCAAAGTTCCTTTATGCACTCCAGCCATCCAGTGCCCCCAGTGTTCAGAGAATTACCTGTATTTTTTTCTATTTTTACAGAAAAACCAATACAGATAGATATAAAAGGCACAGCTGCTAGGTTACACATTTTAAACTTGTCAGTTCTAAGGGATTATTCCCATTTTAACCTGCAATGAATTAAAAGCATATCACCAGGATTTGAAATGCAACCCTCACCTTGGATTAAGAATAGCTACACAACAAGTAGTACTTCTGTTTCCAGGGGATTGTTTTTTAACTTGTAGAAAGTGCTCTATTGGAACAATTTTACATTGGGAAAAGGTTCATGCATTCAATAAAATCAACACCTGGGCATCAATTTCATTGCCCTTTTTTTTTCCAGAAAATAATTAAAAAGTTTTTTTTTTTGATGTGGCCGCAACAATTATGTTGGTTTATTACATGAACTTTCTACTGTGAGTTCTTTTCCAACATCAACTATGGTATAGCAGAAAATGAAAAAGGTGAACTCAAAGACAATTTTGAAGCCTTACTAAGGCAGAATTTGTTTTGGAGTATTTCTAGGAGAAAAAATTTGCCTTTTTATTTATTTTTTTAATTCCAATTTGTGGAGGCCAAATTGTTTATGAGAAATTCTGTTTGACCTGCTCTGCTACTGAAGTAGTAAATGAATGCTCTAAGGGAACAGTGACTGTGGAGCCAGTTCTTTCCCTCCTGTCTTTGTAATTTGGATTTAGCCATGTGTAACCCCACACATTATGGGCAACATGTGATGTCAGCAAAAGCAGCTGCCTGATTAAGTGCTACCCGCTGCAGAAACTGGGCCCTGGGCAATGATTTGTGGGGTAATAGTCATCATAGTTAGATAACTACAGTGTTTACTGTAACTTGGAGGGCATACATAACATTTTTAAAGGCAAAGAGAGGAGGAATGTATGCCTCATTAATATCTACTTGGTAAATTCTCAGAATATATATCTGTATACATATTTGATATATCTCACCCTGTTATCTTCAAAATGCTCCTAGTTTGGATATAGCTCCGACTTCACTCTGACTTAATAGGGTAAAGCTATATTTCAAACCTACGGTGTCATCAGAGAGTTGTTTATTTCACTTGAACTGATATAAAACCTCTCCAGTGTCACCTGAGATATAAAAAATAGCCAGAGTGCCACGTTTAAAAAAAAGAACGCAGAAACATATTTTAACTTGGAAACTGGCATTTTGGATGCCATTGCTTTAAGTATATGACGAACTTCTGGTTGTGCTCGGTAGCAATGTTGATTTTCTGAGAATTAAGGCCCAAGATGATGACACTCAAAGTTTGCATAGGGGAATTTAGTAGCTTTTGTCTTACTGTTTTAGCATTATTCCCTGGAGCAGGCAATTAGACCCAGTGAGCCAAGCAGTACTGTTGCCTCTCTGCCTTCCCAGGTGAACCTCCTGGGACAGGAGGTTAAACCAGGCTCTGATTAAACCAGGACACGGTTAAACCAGGTTCTGACTGTTCTTTGCCCTCCTTCAATTTTCTGTTTTGCAAGAGGCCAGTGAGGAGGGAGTATAAGAAAGCACAAAGAGCCTCCTGGTAGGGTGCTGCTCTATAGCAGACTCAGGGAGACCACAGTCATCTGGAGGTGATTGCCAGCTACCCAGGTAGTTGTACTCTTCAGGGAATGTGGTTCTACTCCAGGAGATAAATGCTGGTTGGGTCAGGGCTTAGACCTGCAGGACAGATGCAGACACACAACTGGGCTGCACATGACCTGCTGAAGACTCCCCTGTGCTGTTAATGGGGGAAGGTGTGCAGGTCAAGACAATGTGGCTATGAGTTAAGGCATCAGTTTACACTTAAAAAAAGCATGTGAACCTGGGTGTAACAATGCATTGTGATGGTGTCATCAAAAAATTCTGTGTTCCAGTGACTTCTGATAGCCTATACCTTCAGTGGGTACAGTAGTGTAACTGGGTGTTAGTACTACAGGGTGAAAGGAATATATTGCTCGGTCCCACGCTCCCTCAGTATTACTAACGACTCACCTGCATGTTGTGCTCCTGCTTTTTGTTCACGTGCATTGTGCGCTATTGACTTTATGTTCAATCTGCATAATTTTTGAGACTTTAAACTCCCATCCAAATAATTCATGCGTCCGCGTAATCTTCCTGAAGTCTGATTTCTGGGTCCAGAAGATCACAACGTGACCTTTTATTAAAAAAAACACCCCACAACTCTTTTTGAAAGAATTTTTTGAATAGCTGCCAGAGCTATGGCACTTCAGAATCACTGCTGCAATGAAGCAGCAGTACAAGTGCCTTGGTCTCGTGGTTCTGCTTGTCTCATTCCTGAGCGCCATGCCAGCCCGAAAGATGGGACACTGGGGCCCAGAGGAAGAGTCCTGGTTATAGCCTGCCTCAGAAGTAAATTGTAGGTATTAGGGGATCTTTACCAGCAATCCTTGTTTACTTATAAAGTGGAAGAGAAAAACGAGTACTTCCAATTTTGAAAAAAAGGACAAGAAAAAAATCAAAGATTCTTGTTTGTTTCTTGAGGTCTACAAAAAAACTCTGATTGATTTCAGAGAGGAGTTTTATTTGCACGTGGCTTGCAGTAGCCATCAAATAAATGACTTCCCTTTACATAGTTTGAGTATTGTCCATAACATAACTACTGGCTTTCAGTCTCACAATATTTTCCCACTTAATTCTGGAGGTTTTACACTTGCCATTTTTAGAAACATACTTTCTAAAAGAACTCAGAACTTTTCTGCCATTTGTGTATTCATTCAGCCTTCTGTCTGTGATAGCCTACTTGCCTTGAGAAAAGATGTGTAATGGTTTTATATGGGATATGAAATTTCTCTCATAAATGTGATATGATCTAATAATTAATGAATGCCAGAAGACAAGCTAGAAAGCTTAAAGTCTAACAACTTTTGTCTAAGTTATTCTATCATCTCACTTTCCATCATCTCAGACTTTCAAATAGGTCTAGGGTTTATAACTAGGTAGATATTAAAAGTCCAAATCTCTTTATATTGAAGCCCTATTTCTCCCTTTACGTGTCTCTGCCCATATAACGTAGCATCAAAATGAGGTGAATGTAATGTAATTTATTTCCACTTTAATGTTCCTTAGCAGTGTAAGAATGGCATACAGTGGTATGGGTATAACTCCAGAATCTTACTAAAAATAAATTAAAGGTAAGCTAATAATAATAGTAGTAGCAATATTTATATATTCATTTACATATGTCTTCATATATATTTTTTGCCGGTGTGTCCGGGGGAAGTGAATTGTAGGTACTATCAAGTGTGCAACATTTTTTCTGTACAATAAAAATGGAAATGGTCATTTTGGGTTGAATTAGATACTTTGTTTGAAAGAAATAAGATGCTTTATTTTGATTAAGAGACTTTAATTTATGTTTTTAATTATGCTGATAAAAATGATTTATGTAAAAATGTTAAAATTCAGATATAAAACTATACTGTGCGGATGAAAATCAGTCAACAGAATTTTCTAGAAAAAGTAGGGCTGGCATATGGTCCAAAGTATTTTGCAGTTTTCCATGATTTCACAGAAATAACTGAAAGCTAAAATTTTCAGAAGTATATTAAGAAATTAAATAGGGTTTCCAAGTGTTTAAATTCATAAAAGGGAGACGTGTGCCCGAGAAGATTTTAAAGTGCATAATGAGGCTACCACACCTTACTAGCAACTGTGTAGAGGGTTGTGAATATTGACATAATACAAGTTCTTGTGCTTATATACTTAACAGATAGATATCTTTTTGCATTTTACTAGAATTAATCTTTCTGATTCACACGCATCAGCTGCTTCTCTGCTACTACATATTTTACTTCTGTTCTCTTTCTTGGAACATCTCAGTATTTTTTTTGTTTTTCCCTTTTTCCCCATCCTTTTTTTATCTCCCCTTTCCAATGTGGAAAGAAAACGCGATGCTGCTTCTGCTGAGGAGACAACACAGAGTAAAATGGTACACTTATGTAAAGGTTAGCAAAATAATGTCTTTGGTCAAAAAAATAAACCAGCAATATTCAGGAATTCAGGAAAATTTGCAGTTGGCCACATATCTTTGATTTTTTAAGACCACATATAATGCAGCAGTGAATTTCTAACACATTTCTTGTATAAGAATAAGGCAATGGAAGATATAAAATCATTGAAAGAATACATAAAAAGGCTCAAGGAATAATTTCTGAATCCAGTAAACAAGTGCAAGTAATTACCAATGAAGTAGGGGAAAAAAAAGAAACTTATTTTGCAGCCTAATTTCAGTAAGGTGATGTCATTAATACAATCCTATTTACTAAGTTTAATTATTTTCCTCCTGAAAAGCTTGGACTACTTTCAAATATATACTTGTTATTCTTCTTGGAAAATACAGTCCAAATCTTCCCTTTTGTGTATATTCAAAGCCAAATAGAATTTTTATATCATTTTAAGACAAAATAGTCATTGCATTTTTTAAATGAAAATAACTAAATACATAGGTAGGTGTTATAGCTTTAGTAAAAGTGGATTACCAAATATATGGATATACTTAACAAATTGGTTTAACAGACAAATTTCTTTCTTAGTGTTCTTTCAGGACTCAAAGAGAAGCATTCAAGACCCATTTTGTTGTCTTCCTTTTGAGTCACAAATCAGTACTGGAAATGGAAAGAAAACTATAGTTCTTGCAATTAAAGGCACTGTTCAGATAAATTGAGAATCATTGTATTTATTTTTAAAATACCATGTAAAGTTTCATGTGGACATATTTATTCCACATAAAGTGAACATAAAACCAGGATCAAAAAATGTAAAATGAAGCATACAAACTATATTTAGAATAATCCTAATGTAATTCTCAGTTGCTGAATTGATTTGATCTCCTTATCGTGGGGAGAAATTGGACTCTGAGATATTATCAACAGCTTCTAACTCCAATCTGATTATTGCTATAATCCTGACAGTGATTGATTCTGAGTAATTATCTCAGAAGCAGAATTAGATTAAAAAACAATATTCCAGATTATAGAAGACTCCAGTCCATTCTTGTAATTAGTTCCATCTTAGAATGTATGATGCTATCACATTTGAATAATTTAGAGCGAATTATTTGCAAGCAGCCTGTTTGACTATACTTTAATAGGCAACCAGATAAACAAGAAACCAGAGTATTTTAAGAAGCATTACATTGTAAATTAGCAACCTCATTCCAATAAAGTTTACTTTGCCAATGTTTTCAGTTTGCCATGTAGCTCCTAAAATATTACTGGGTACTAAGCAAAAGCCCAGTGCTACAATAGTCAGTGATCATGCACTCATAATGATGATTTATGATTACTGATGGTGTCATTATCATCATAATTATAGGCTATGAATTAATTTTTCACAATTGGCATCTGAATCATTTTCAACCATAGGCCTTCCCTTTGTGAGAAGAATTACCTGCAGATAATGGCCATAAAGAAAGGACTCGTGAGACTGAACCCAAAGGAAAAAACACATTTGAAGTTCCTGAGCAATATTCAGTTATTATTTTCATTAATTCTGTTTATAGCAGTGATGACCAGAACCAAAAAGGGATGAAGCTTAATTATGCTAAGCACTTTATAGAATACATAGAATGAATGGTCTCTGTCCAAAACACAATAGTAACAGGATCGTAATGGAAAATAGAGAAATAAGTATATGTGTCTTATGCATTGTAATTTATGTAAAGTGATGTCCCCAGTGGTTTTTTTCTCCCTTTCTTTCTTCCTTTCTCTCATTATGATTACTTGAAGGAGTGGACTCAAAATATTCCATGGTCCAGACTCATTTTGAAGATTATGATTCCTGTGACTTACTCGGAGCCAAAGGTGATGTGTTCTGGGCCATCTCTTCTCTGACAAAAAAGAATCATACAGGTAAAAATCAGAACTATCAGTTACCTGTGAACTGGATTGCTCCTCTGAATCCTTTTGAAAGTTAGCCTGAGTGCCACACTATGGTTTGCGTGACATTCTTATGCACTAGCTCAGTTTCATACTCCTGTCCTGTGCCTTTGGCCTTGGTGCAGAATATTTGATCCTTTGTCCTAGGTTCAGCAGCAAGTAGATGCACAACCTCAGCACTGAATGGGTGACAAAAGACTGGGAATATATAAAAAAGCTCTCCCTCACCCTCTGCACAGGACAGCAAAAACAGCTGATCTGGCATGTGTATTGTAGCCCACTTAACTGCTAGTGCTGGCCACCAGCAAAGTACAGCTAATTCCCTGGAGGAAAGGGATTGACAGGGAATGACTTATAGCTGAGAGATGCCTTTGTGCCACAATAACTCCCAGTGTTTCTCCTGAGGCAATGCCTTTATTGTAATTTTCTTAGCTGTTATGTAGCGTCACTAGCTCAAGGCTGTTCCTGGAGGTACAGACCAACCCCTGCTCATTTGTTTCTTACGTGCAGGGCTCAGCTGCAGCAGGTACCTTTATCCAAGGAAGAATGCCATCGCATTCTCCCCAGAAGTGAATTACAGACTAGCAGTTTGACTGCATATTTCCAGGAGAGAAATACTTTTCAGTTTCTTAGTTGCTTTAAAAAAAAAAAACATATTCTTTTAGTATTTGTGTATAACAATTTAGCTCTTATTTCCTATTATTTAAGAGTATAGGAATCTATAGAACTCTTATTTTCTGTATTTACTCTTTTCTTGTGTTCTTTCTAACAGGAAGGTTTCTTTCCATCATTAAAGCAAACAAAGAAATCCTCTAACTGACAAGCCTCATTCTGCTGTCCTGAAACACTTTGAAATAGTTAGCCTCCCACTCCTTTTCAAATTTGCTGTTCCCAGATGAAAACGCAAGCCTTTTCAGGATGTTTATTTTTAGTGAATATCAAACTAAACACCTGTAACAAGTGCCAAGTTGTCTACTCTTTTATGTTGCTGAGTGCATAGAAACAGCACTGAGAAAACTCTTTCCATATAAAAGCAATATATTTTGCTGTCTCCAAAGGACAAAAAGACATTATTTTCTTATATGGATTACTTTTTCCCGTCTCTTACTCATAACAACATGTACCTTTGACCATCAATGTCAGTAATACCACTGCCTGAATCTCTTTGTAAGTAAATGTCCATCCCTTTATAAAATAGTTTTCTTATCTTTGTTAGCTCATCTTCATTATAACTAAACCTAATTCGTTTTCTTCTAAAGGATTTATTTTCTGCTGGTATTAAGGGAATGCCATTTGAAATATTTCCTTTGGAAAACAAAGCAGCTACAAAATCTAAGTGTTTAAATCTGATTGACATTTGTTTCTTTAATGTTATTTTAGCAAATGTAAAATGTAGGCACACAGCACTTTCCTCCATTTTCAAAGCCAGTCATATAAGAGAGAGCTGAACAAAAAAGAGCCCTCCACATGCATCACAATTCTTTTCTTGCTGCAGCCATTTCTGATACGCTTAGGTGATACATCCATCCTCATTAGTTACTGTTCTTCTTTATGGGCAGACTATCTTGAACAATCAACTCTACTAGACCTTACACAAGATAAAAAATAACCTAGCTTTGTTCCTGTAGACCCTTCTACATGCATTCTTGTCCCTTCTTCCAATTAATACCATCTTTTTCAAATCATTAGAGACTTCATATTTAATTTCCTGTGTGTTCATATATGCCAGAATATGTTAAATTACATTCTGTTTGAATAAAATAGTTCAGTTACAATACATGCACAGAGAGTAAGATATTTTCTTGTCTACTTAATCTGGCTGCCCAACCAAATATTTTTTACACAATGAGTTCCATAAGATGTAAGAATTCTATAATAAAAAATGAAATATAATACTAATATTATAATCTCACCTTAACAGAACAGATGTCTTTCTATAGTGGATACCAATTAGTTGTAAATAAAGCTTTCTAAAATTATTTTCTTTAATACTATATGTGAAATTTAGCAGCAAAATTCAGGAACAAGTGTTAAGAAGCTGCAAACTTCAGTGAACACCTGATAATCACTTATGATGGATCACAAAGGTAAAACTGAATTATAGTACCAAAGTCTACAGAAGAAAAGCAGTTCTCAGGAAATCACTCATGTACGTGTGTAGATATAGAAAGCATTAGCATTACACATGCTCAGGAACTTTGCTTTAATTAAAGATTCATTTTTAATTTATTTAAGGTAATTTATTTGCAGTCTTATCACCATTATTATAATTCATTATACTTCCATGCCTGGATACTTGACATAGCTAAACAGAAAAATCAGCAAACAAATCAACATCTGAATAAGATGAATTTCAAGAAAATATGTACTACTCTTTGGCACAAATATTTGGAATTACCGTTTATTCCCAAACACAGAGCTACTGGCAATGTGTTCAGTTCTTTTTCTGCCATCTGTAATTTTCCTAAAACTAAGCCTAATTCTCCTACACCGGTTTTCTTCTTTGTATGAGAGTTCTTACTACTTCTGATATTTTGAGGAAGTATCTTTCTTCTGCTTTTAGTATTTGGGGCATTGGAGTAGAAAATGGCTTTCAGTTTTGATCTCTGCTCTGTTGCATCAATTGTAGAGTCAGTCTTCCATTGGTTTCTAGTACATTTTGTGTCATTCCTGGTTTCTATTTCTAATATGTGGTAACAGACTGCATTTCGCTGGGGCAAAACATCTACATATATAACAAATATTGCTATAGAAAACTTGCAGATTTCTCTTCACTCTCAAAACCCAGGCCTTCAGTTTAGAAAGCAGAATGTATAGAAAAAATGGTGTGTTTCTTTCTATGTATAGTTGCATAGCTCACATCTTTTGGCATACACATGAATTTTAAACATGGCAAGTGTTTACCTACAGTCTTCTCTTCAGCTTGCTTTAATTCACACCTGGAAAAATGTATGTTTTGTCCTTTTTTAGGATGTTCAAGTGAGCATCAAGACTATCTCAAGTGAGTCAAATGGACAAATCTCAAATGGAGAATGTGTGTCCATTTTTATTCGGCATCGTGTTTTGCACGTCACTACTATTATGCTGCTCCTGAAGAATACAGTGTGTCGATACTTCTAGTGAGCCATTTTTAAGTTAATTAACATAGCACTGGGAGCTGTCTGGGCACGGGAGCAGGGAGCACCACAGAGGCTAAATTACCCTACTTCTCAGGCAGTTTTTCAGTATATTAGACTTCAACTGAGCTCCGTGCTGTTGCAGCTACTCTGCTCCTGTGTGTCTGAGTAAGTCTGTGAAATTCAAGATCAGATTTCTCTAGTTTTCTATGTAGAGATGCTGAAAATGCCATTGTTTAGCTCTTGGTCACTGATAGGACAAGTTGTTCGTAGCCCCACGCAAATTTTATTCTGAAAATTTGGATAAAGAAATGAACCAAAGCAAATACCACTATGAAGTGGTACGAATTATTTGATACATATCAGCAAGGAGTATCTCCCTGAGGAAGGTGCATTCTCCTGTTTCTAGCCATACTGAATACTTAGATTTTCATATGAACTGAAGTTACATAAACTAAAGTTATGTGATCTGTTTCAACAAATTTGGCTAAGGCTAAGGCATGTGAAAATTCCTAGTGTATTGCTGCTCTTCTATGAGTAGTGATGTTGATCATGTTCTAGCCTTTAATGTTTTCTCTTGGGCTTAATAAACTCATAAAAATATTCACTAAATTACTTTGTTTTCTAACTCTTTTTAGTGATCTTGGACTTGAGTGTATACACTCTGATCTTAGAGTGTCAGCATTGTGCAAATTTCAAACCTTTTAATAATCATTAACTCTGTTATCAAGATACTTTCTAATTTCTTCTCCTTTGTCCTGGTAAATCTAATTTCTGATATAGGCAAATGTTCATTGATTTCATTTGTACAAGTTGTGCTTAAGTAATTGTTTAACATCCTTTCTATTTTCTTATCCTGTGTCTCTCTAATTCTGTGCTAATCACTCTTTCAAAGGTGACTTTTCCTCCTTTACCAATTCACAAAAGTGGACAGGATATTCTTAGCCCTTTATGTGAGAATGCCTTCAAAGAACAATCCTTTATTATCTCTCCTTTTATGGGAGATCTCTTTATTTTTATATGTAACTTTCTGTTCCCATACAATTGCCTGAAATTGTCCCACTGAAAAATTCAGATGTAAATATTAATCATGTGTTTTGGTTTTTTTTTAAGAAAAGAGAAGAAATCTTAGAAATGTTTTAGAAATGATGCTGGGAACAGAGTATGAAGAAAGCCTTATGGCATCCTACATGATTCCTGGATTCTGTGTTAATGTTTGCCAGCACCTTAACATTTGTTGATAACTTCACATTGGATGAGCATGCAGAATTAAATAGGAAAATATACAGTGAGTAGCCATGCTGCAATTATTTTATAGCAACCAATTAACTTGTCTCTGTCACTACATTTTCAGTTTTCCACATTTCAGAGATTTTTGCACCAGTGCTGGACAAGCTTAGCCTAAGATATTGCAGAAGATATTATTGGGACCTAAGGATTCAGTACCATAAGTGTAATGAACTCTACCAGACTTGAACTTTGCTAAAAAATGGTCCCATTTGGGGTTACTTGTAAACAAACTGGATCAAGATAGATTTCTGATGAATGTATTCCTTTGCCATTAGTAATATGTCATGCTTACTCAATTTTTTCCTAATGAAACGTTAAAACATTAAAAAGGTTCTATTTCTGGAGTAAGAAGGTTTATATTCAATGAAGCCAAAGCACCTGATGGAAGCCTTTCTAGTGAGTCATAGGCCAATCTTTGCGGTATCCTGCATGGTTTTTTCCATTATTTCCCTGGTACCTGGGGAGACTGAGAGACTATTTTAAATCCTCCTGGGGAGCCAGGGACCATGGACCATTCCATGGTCAAGGATTTTTGTTTGGAGGAAAAAATAAAGCAGAATTTATTTTTCTGAATAATAATAACAATAATAAAAAATTCTATACACTTTCAACATAGAACCATGAAACTAAGTTTTTGTTCTCAGTTGAAGTAAAATATTTTTTTAAAAAATCGGAACTTTTTCTGGAATGAAAATGTAATATTCTCATCAACTCTATCTATGACTGCAGCTATTTTGTTTTTAATTTGGCACTGCCCCAAGTTATACGCTGCTATTACTGCAGCAATTATCCGCCTTTGGTGAAACAACTCAACGTGAGAATAACCCTGTAAAGCCCTTTGGTACATTTATGCTAACTGCAGTCTGTTTCCCGAATCCCTCTTGTAGGTGCCCTTTGATTTTTTGAGTCAAGGTAGAGGAAGAATGGCTGAGTAGTTACTGCAGATAAACTGCCCCCAACACTTTCCCACTAGTTTTAACCACATGAGCTAAGCCTGTTATGCCTTCTTGATATCTTGGTGAATTAATGCAGCTTTTCATCTCTCCTACCATGAGGGACTTCAGATGGAAAAGGAGACCTGGAGCTGACTGTAAGCCAGGTCTCATTGTCTCAGACCTAGTACAGAGTAAGTTGAATGTGCTCAGCATCTCTGAGACAGTGGATTCACAGAATCTGTGCAGGCCAGACTCACCAGACATGCCATGCAGGCTCTTTTGACTGTGCAGGGTGACATACCAGCCACATAACTTTAAGCCTCTGCTCATATACAGCAGTATTCTATGTTGTTTATTTATGAAAGCTAGCTGGGGGAAACCCAGAATATCCAAGGACTGTCAAAATGATCCTAATACTACCCGTGCATCTTTGTATATATGGTATTACTTCATGCTGGCACACATCCAATAATGGCATAAAAACTGTCCATGGAAGAATTAAAAACATAAAGCAGGCAGCTTTCATAAGCAGTTGAGTGCTGGAGTTTTACCTCAGGATACTCACAGGAAATGAGAAAGGTTCTGGTTTGCTTTGTTTTCCTGGTGGTGAAATGTTTGAATGCGTTTTGGGTGGGTAGTGAAGCCAGTTCCTGAGCAGGAATTACTTCCAGTTTATTGTTGCCATTTCAATTAAACCTAAGTTGAATTGAGTTGTCAGTAAAATTGGCTGTTATTTTTTTTTAATTCACCTCTGGACTGTTAAATGTTATTGCTTCAAACACAATACGCTCTGGCTACCGTTGGGTGCTTATAGCTAAGATACGTAAACAGAATGTACCAAGGTCGTCCCTGGCGTAATTTACTGGAATTCAGCACTGTCACACCAGGAGTGAATTTGGCTCAATGTTTTGGCATTAGCAGTAAAGGTCATTCCTGCAGTTTGCCCTCGCTACAGAAAGTGTGATCAAAAAGTTTTCCATTTTATTTCTCTTTTGATGGTCCCATTAAATCTTATTACACTGTTGGTACTTACCTCACTGGAGTGTCTGTGGGTTTTCTTTATAGGCAAAGCTTTCATCCCTGGACATCCATAAATAACTCTATTCACCACACTTTCTCCCGCAGCATTTGAGTTATGTTTCAGAGCTGAGACAAGTGTTAGTTTGCATGTTCTGCAGATGGATTTCTGCTTGTTTTTGTCCACTTCAGAGAGGTTGCCTATTAAGAAGGGCTTTCTGCCCCTGAACCCTCCATTCCAATCAGCTCCATCTGCATGTTCTCCCCTGCACCCTGCCTTTCATAGGGCACTTATCCAACTTTTCTGATTAAAGTGAATTCACTACTATAGATACAGAGCTCTTGAAAGCAGAGGCTGCTGCTGAAAATTCTCTTTTAACATTTGTTTCTGAAACGGATGCCACAATAAAAAGAGAAAAAGTGCTAACTGCATATTTTTTCGATACAAGGGTTAGTATTTATGTACTTGGAGATGTTATGACTCAGTTGTATATTATTCAGGCCTTCATTTGTGTAAGTTACTTTCTGATTAGTTATTGATTATAATCAGAACCTTTGGAGCTAAATGTGCAATATAGCTAATAAGCAGGTCTTCTGCAGATGAAGAGGATCCTTAAATATAATTTTGATTCACTTTACACTTTCTATTTATTGAACATTGTCACAAAACGCAAATTGCAGCAGGCCATTGAAAATATAGCAGTAGCAAAAGATTTGCAGTATTTCTGTAAGCAGAGAAACAACAGAGTCTTAAAAAAAAGGTCTTGTTTTTCCGTCTCAGAAGTCAAAGCAATAAAAAGCATTTCAAAATATCCTTTGGTGTCTAACTCAGTCTGATGCAGGCTGGTTAAATCTCGTGCACTGACTGTGATACTCTACTAATGGGTAACTGCCTCATCAGGTCCCACTGGCCAGTGTGGGGTGCAGGATCAGACAGAGGAAGAAAGCTCACGAGGGTGCACTGCCAGTTGTGTCAACTTGGAGGGTCTGTGGTCAAAGCACATTCCCCAGCTTCACATGGATGTTGTAATTCCTTCCCCATCAAGCCATCCCTGGAGGTGTCCAAGGCCAGATTGGATGGGGCTTTTGAGCAACCTGGTCTGGTGGAAGGTGTCCCTGCCCATGGCAGTGGGGTTGGAAATCAATGATCTTTAAGGTCCCTTCCAACCTTAAACATTCTATGATTCTACGATAAGACCCTACCAGAAGCCTAGAAACACCAGGTATTTGTCCAGCGGGAGCGCCTTCTTCACTCCTGGGAGATAAGTGACTTGAGAACTCTGGACACTTTAAAAGTCTTCTATGCGATTGGCAAAGGCACAAAAAAAGTAGCAGTACAAGGCAGAAAGGATTGATGTTGCCCAGTCCCAACAGACCATGAGAAAACAGAAGGATGCTGTGGAACAGGTTGCAGAAGGAAACGTGCTCCTTTGAGCCAGACAGTGTATCTGGCTGCTTCTTAGGTGTCTTTTCATGCTTAGTACATATTTGCTGGCAGCAGACACAGAGGTCAAAAACATGTACTGAATCTGTTAAAGGGCTCCTCTGAAGTTAATGGGAGTTTTTCAATGGGTCTTGGTTTAAGACATTCCGTATCAGGGAGTTAGAAATCTGTTTTCTAATGTAAATTTTGGTCAGTAAAATTATGCTAGGCTATGAGAAATATATAAATATTTATAATGTAATCTTTCTCATGAGATAACATTGCATTAATATTCACTATAAATAGGAAAGCTACTGACAAGATTAGATAAAACTTTGGCAAAAGCAAATTTGTTGTCTAAAGAAGCCAATGGAAATCAAATCCAAGGCAAAATTTTTACCATTAATAGGTGCTCCAGAATGTTTCAGTTCAATCAAAATTTATCAAAATCTTCTTTTTGGAAGTATATAATCATTTTGCTGCTTTTAATTTGTGTTTTTAATCAATTGAAGTGTGGAAAGCAAAACAGTCAAAATTGCAGCATAGTACATAACACAAGTAGTCAATCCGTAAATGAACTGGATTTTATTACAGAGAGGAACTGGGTCTCCTTGAAAATAATGTATTCTTTGATGAACTTTGTCCAAACTTCTTAGCTTGTAATGAAAAAAATAATTCAGTGGTTAAATATAGCTAAAATTTTGCAATAAAATCTGTATACTTGCCTTGCTAATAAAAATAAAGCTCTGATACTATGACAAAAGCATATGCAGATCTAACACAAACTCTACCAAGACTCCCACAGTGAAAAATTTTCAGCTGACATTTTTTACCACTTGATTCATCTCTGTTATTTGATTCAAAATTCATGGCATGTCTTCCCTGCATCTTAGTTATGAAATTGTTTGATGACAATCATAAACCTCTGACTACTAGATATAGTATCTGCAAAAGCTTTGGAAATTGACTCTTGAACACACAAGAAGAGGAGAAATTTATAAGGCAGATGTAGAAAATATTTTCCTTACTAAAAACCTTGAAACATCAGAACTGTATAGGCTTTAGCTATCCTAGTCAACAAAAAGTGGGCAATGATGTAATGTAACAACAGTGTAAAATGATGTAAAAATTTGTAAAAAAATGGCTGATAATTGGATTCATAAGTCACAGTGCCAATCTATGGAAAAACTGGAGTTTCTCTTGTCTCCATCCACCACTGCAGAACTCATAAGACACTAGCGAGTCACCCCAGATTCCACATTCTCATTCTGGAAAATGCCTGCCTCAGACTGCCCATGCAATTAAAATAAATGAGAGCTTTGGGATTTTAACTGTTATTGCACTATGTGGACTCTTCTATTTTGTATGAGGAGGAGAAATCATGAATGCAAAGAAAAAAGTTTTCTAAATGCTTCAATTTAATTTCAATCTGTACTTTATATGAGCCCATTTATTGGATTTAGAAAGGGTCTCATTAACTGATGAGAAACTGGGTTAGAGTTTTGCAGTTTCTTTTCACTTTCTGAAAGCTTGATATCTCTTTCCATCTTGTCACACTTTTTAATTCTAGCAGAGGTAAACCTAGACAACATTCATATGTATATAATAACTGATGGGATTATGAAGTGAAATACATATCCTTCTCATCCGTGGATTTGCTGGTTAGGAGTCTTACCTGTATCTTCTATGAAAAAGCAAAAAGACTTTTCCGTGAATGCAGTAATTTAAATTGCCAAATCCTCTTGAGTTAACTCCACTTACACATTCACAGTTTAATGACCTTTCCCTATTATCCCTGGTCTGGTTCTCAGTTTCGGGATGAATGATTTGTAGACTGATTATCCGAATTGCTACCAGAACACGTTATCTATTTTCTGTACTTTCTTTTTAATTGAATTATTTTCAGTACACACGCTAGAGCTGACAAAGTATGACTGAACGGTTATGTGGTATCTAGGACTGACATCAGACCACTCATCCTTCTCAAAGCTATTGGTACCAGGGATACAGCTGTCATTCTCTCACACTATATGTGTGTGTATTATACACTATACTGGATGAAGATTTGCCTCTATATACTTAAAATTTTAAAAGACTTTGGAGCTATAAAGCCCTAGTCCTAAAAAATAATATTTTTACAATAAATTTATCTTTTTGAATTAATTTCTTTTACCTCTGCTTGAAAGGGATCAAAGTGGACAAATTTCTGGAGATCTAGAGATATAACACTGTATGTACTGGTATATGAGGTGAAACAGAACTACACAAAATTCTCCCTAAGTGTTACTAGTTTGGTAATCTGTTCTAACAGTTCAATGTCACCCCCTCTCCCTTCCCCCTCCCCCCAAGAAACCCCAAAATCAATCCAGAAAAACCCAAACCCACAAAGAACTGAAGATTTTTCAGGTGACATGCCTGTAGATCTGTGCTCAAACTGCATTTTGTGGTGTCAAGGATGGTAAGTATTATGGGATAACAGAGTGTGAGCTCAAGAGAACTAGCAGTGATTTTTACTGTTTAACATCTGGGACTGATAAACAATATTACCCTATACAGTAAGTAGAAAGAAATAGGAACAGTGTTCATATTATCTATGAATACTGTACATGACTACATTTGTTGTAACCCTTACATTTTTCTATTAACTGGCACCCATGAATAGCAGAGATACTCGATCTTTCATCCTGCTTTTAAAATGAGCACACAAATCTTTCTTAGATGATGTAGGTATAGTCAGTTCTCGTGCTAAGCAGCAGTCAGTTTTGTTGCTGGAAAGACGGTATTTTGAAGAGGGCTAGAGTATGGAATGCTGCGGGGAAACGCATGAGGCCATGGAGAACATCTATGGTAAGAAGTTCTTTGGGCCCTGTTGGTGAAAAAAGGACTAAAATGTTTTGGTACCTTTATGTCAACGCTTAGTTCTGAGACTCTTACAGAGTCTGAAAATTTCCTTTATTAAATTCAGGGAAGGAAATTTCCTTGCCAGGCTTATCTCCTTCATTCAGCACAGGAAAATAGATCCCATTTTCTTTTTAATGGAAAACATATAATATACTGTACATATACTGTCTTTCTTTCAGGCATACATGTGTGTTAGCAGTAGAGTTCTGCCAGACTGCTAATTGCAAATTCACTCTGGAGGTTACGTCTTTTAAAAGCCCAGTAACTTTGATAAATTAGAACAATTTTCAGCAGACTAGTGTAAGTCAAAGCTGTATCTCCATGACAGATTTGGTGTGTCTATCTTTTCTCTAATAGGAAAGTTGCATATTTTTCCTCTTCCACACTTAAAAATGGCAACCGATTGCCTGAAAGACAGTGATCAACTGTTCTTAGTTTTTGCTGGGAAAGGAGTGAAATTGTTATAAACAGCTGAAGATAATCCCTTAGGAATAATAATATCAGTTTACAAAATTATAAGTAAGGTATTATGCTCTGCAATGAAAGTTTTTGGTTGCTTAATGTTGTGAGAAAGTTTCTTGCAAAATCATGTACAGCACTAAATAAAATCTCAACATGTCAAAAATCTTAACTGAGACAATATGACAAGTCTTTGAAGTGATTTTTATGCCATTTCAGTCCCTTTATCCTGTAATTCAGATGGCTTGGTGACAACAAGTCACAAAACTTAGAATAAAAACCACAACCATCTAAAAGGGAACACGGGGAGCATGAATATTGTCTAAGATCATGGTACATATTCTCTTTGAGTCAAGAATGTGTGTGTATGTATATATATGTGTATGTATATATATATTTATATATATCAGGTCCAAAGCCATGAGAGATTATAGAAAAGCGCAGGAGATGTTAAGATGTAAAAGCAGAATTTGGGGCTAGCAAAAATCGAATTAAATAGAAAAGGTAGCTGTAAACAATAACAAGGCAAAACAAAAAGCTTTTGAAAAACAGCTTCCTTAAGTCTTTTTCAAACATAGGAAAAAAAAATCTGGCAGCCTGACAGGGAACCTGTAGATCTTGTACACAGATCAAGATCTAAAATGAGTTCTCAAGGAGGATGAGGACACCATAGAAAACCAGAATGAATTGTTTGACTCAGTGCTCGGTTTAGAGCATTGACAGTCTAGACCAATTCTCCAAGGGGTATAGGAGAGATGAACTATCTCAGCTTGTGGTGCCATCATGTAAAGTTTTAGAAAGAACTGATGAAATGAGTATTAATATCTCTATGACTAATATTTTTTTTTTCCTCAAAATTTCTAAAGGAATCACTGTGTGAAACTGCCAAAAGATGAGTCACGGTTTGTAACTTATCTACAGAATCAGCCTTTGTACTAGAAAAGAAACAAGGTTGTAAACATAGTAACACACTGAAAGGTTTCAAGGTAAAATTTAGAGAACTGTAGGCTAGTAAGGACGGACAAATTTGTTGAAAACTGCAGTAAGTAATAGGTTCTGTAGACACCTCATATAGCGATGACATGTCAGATGGCTTTTCTAGAGGGAAACCACATTTATTAATCTCCTGGAATTCTTTTAGAAATCAAAAAACCACATAATAAATTGTTAGGTTTTACTCATGTTCAGGAATCTTTCAACGTGTTCCTTAGCAAGGAATCTTTGCCAGATGTGGAGCAAAAGGAGTGCTCCAAAGGATTAATCAAAATAAAAGAAAGGGGATTTTCATGTGCTTTGGAAAAAGTACTATATTCTGAGAATCCCAAAGAGAGATGTTCAGGATCAAGTTGTATTAAGCACATTCATAACTTATCTTAAAAAAATATATATAAAAAAATAGGGTGATGAAAATTTTCTGATAATGCAGTTACATGAGGAGCACAACACTAACATTTAAAAGATGATCTCATGAATGTCTGAGTAGCATTATGGGAGAAGAAATTTATTTTTAATAAGTGTAGAACAATCATCTTGAGGAAACAGAGTCCTGAATGTGCATGAACAATGGTTGACTCTATCTTCTTTGTTGCTACAGAAATCTTTGAGTGTATCTGGATTGTGGCATCAAAAAGAAAATTATATATTAGAGTTTATAAAGCAAATTACAGAGAATAGAACAGAAATCCTTATACCAAAGGAAATCAGTGATAAACTGCTGTCATGACTGTTGTGCACCATTTCAGTCAATCCCCACTCAAAACCGATATAATTGGAATTGATAAGTTACAGGGAAATCTAACCTGAATATTTAGAGTCAAGGAATGATTTTGGTAAAAGAAGTGAAGAAGTAGATTAGAAATCAACTTGAAAAATAGACATGACAAGGAGGGGTGTTTGACAGAATACTTGTCATGAAACACTTCATTAAGTTTTGAATACTTTACCAGAGGATGTTTGGATGTCAAAAGAATAAGCATATTAAAGGGAAATAAGGACCAATTATGGACTATTACAAGGAGTGACAAAGGTACTTTTACTTACAAAGTCTGGAAAATGGGTGGGTATATCAAACAAATTGTCATAGTGATATTCTTACCTTGTTTTTACACAATTTCTCTAAAACAAGTGTTACTATACCCTGTTCAAGTGTGACTTTGGGATAAAAGGATGACTGTTTTGACTTGCACTGGCTGTTTGTGTGCCTTTTTTGAGTATGAAAAAGTGGAAGTATGTGTATAGTCATTGACTGGTTAGAAATAAATTTCTTTTTGAGATGCAGATATATATTCGTACAGATACAATAGCAGAAACTGGTTGGGGTTTTGTCTTTGTATGGTATGGTACCTTGCATATTTCTGATTTAGAAACAGTTGATCATGTGTCGCTGTGACGCATAGGGTGCCAGAAATAGTCACAGGAAGAGCAATAGATCACAGGTGACAAGCATCAGCCACAGGTACAGTGTAATCCAGGTTCCTCAATCATCTTTGATGCAGAATAAGATACAAGTCATTCGAACTGATAGCTCAGTCTATATTCAATTTTATTCTTAGAAATGACAGTGTGGAAAATAGTTCAGCCACCTGGTCAGCTGTCAGGAAATCCTTTTAGTCTTCTTGTCCTGTAGAGAATGAGATCAAGAGACTTCTCGCGCTCTTTTTACTCAGGTACTAAGAAAATGGTAATGAAAACATGCTAAAATGTCTCTCGGTGTCAGTGAATAACAGTGTTCATAAGCAACTTGACTCCCTGGGCTATTTCAGTTAGACTGTGTAAAATGCTTAGCAAACACGGGTACAGTTTCTCAGGAGGAGGTACAGTTCACTACAACTTTAACAGAATATGGTAAAATATGCTTTCTAAAATCTTCAGCTTGTCTCATCCCATGACAACACATTTATAGGGTTAATGCATAGTTATGGAATATGGTCTTGTAAAGTGTGATTTCGTTGATGACACCATTATAGGCTTTTTTTCGTACTGAAAATACAGGATGACTGTTAAAGTGTAATGGCACAGAGCATTTTGTTTAAAAAAAACCAAGCCTTTTACAGTATTCTTGTTTATAGATGATATTTATTGCCTTTGTATTCTTATGGTGTGCTTCTAAGTCAATTGAAATGCAAGAGCTAATGAAACCTCTACCATAACACATTCATTCTTTCTTACACCAAATGAGTCTACTACAAGATGTAAATGACTTACATATATCTGCTGCTCAGGTTTTATTGTTTTACGTTAATTTATTCACTGTAATATTCTTAATGAAAGTAATGACTCTTCCAGTAGTTTGTATACTCATATATTGCAATTTTATTAAATCATGCTGTGAAAGTTCACACTGGCTGCTCTAAACATTCCTGAAGTTTCATGTTACACTTAATATATAAATGCAATCTTCT
Source organism: Limnodromus scolopaceus (assembly GCA_028565335.1). NCBI lineage: Eukaryota > Metazoa > Chordata > Aves > Charadriiformes > Scolopacidae > Limnodromus > Limnodromus scolopaceus. The sequence goes on from JAOXNO010000013.1 coordinate 27,427,850, forward strand.
AGCAGATTATCAGCATAGTATATTTTGTTATCCTTTGCTCTTCCTAATTTGCTCACACCAGGGTATATCTAATGTACAGGGGTCCTTGTACAGGCAGGGCTGTAACATTCTTATGCATTTTATTAGCGCAGACCATTGCAAACACAGATCAAAATCTACGAAACAGAGACAGCGCAGCACACATGATTTTTTTTTAATATGCTTTATTGTTATGGAGACTTAGTGCAAATTTAGTATTCCAGAAGGAAATCGTTATTTGTCAACTGGAGTGTTGGCTTTTACTTTATGTGCTTAAAATTGAATCTTTTCCTGAGCAATTAAGAAACAAAAAAACCTGGTGACTAGAATCCTTTCACCTGCCTCACACAACTGTAAAATTCTCATTACCAATCACATGTAATCTCAATATTGGACAATACAGCTTTGCATCATCAAAATGTCCTACAACTATTTTGTTACATAAAAAGCTTGTATTTCCCTTTTCATTATTCTTAAACCTGTTGCTTCGTCAATACTGGCAATCACTTTTTAAAACATTGTTCAAACACTAGTTACAAAACATCGGACTTCTCCAAAGAAGGAAGAATCACTACAGTCAGTGCACAAAATAAAAGCCTGAAGAGCAAAAAGGTTAAGTGAGCTGCCCGAGGACACAGCAGGCAACAACAAAAAGAGCTTCTGGTAACATTAAACACTTTTCTGGCCGCTGGACTCCAAAAATACAGAAAGTTGAGATATGAGCCTACTACCTGTGCTGCAGTTCTAGGAGAATACTACCAAATTATCTGAATATCTACCATGCAATTTGCCATACACTGTATATATGTTAACACAAAATCATACTCTCTTCCTTAAGAAAGATTCAGTCGCAGGATTATTCTCCATTCTTTTCCAATAGGAAGTTCCCCAGATTTTGTTCACTTAAAAGAAAAGTAATAAATTGGTTAAAAACCCCACAAATTTAAAAATACATATAATGAAGAAATAATAACATGTAGACTAACTAAACGTTAACCCTCCTTTGGTAAACAGTGTATTTTCACCGTGCATTCTTCTATTGCTTACTCTACATATAAAATGTTCCATGAAAGCAGTAAAAGACTAAAGGTATTTATTAATAACTCTCTGTATTGGGGCAGTCTGTGATTTTATTCCTACCTGACAGCGTTACTTACAGATAAGAGTCCACTGTGTTACTGTTGTGCCAAGGCACTGCAAACATCTTCGCTATCCTATATAAGTGCAAAATTAGAGGGCAATGATGTAGACAATCACTTGGATTCTACACATTCTATTTTAAAATAATAAACTGCTGAAATAAAACATGTATTTCCGACTGTATTGACCAAAAGATGCCCTGCCATGAATGTTAATTTTTTATTTTTTTTTAAAAATTCTTAACACGGCACATGTCAGCATCATAAAATTACAAATGTAAGTGCTACAATAAGTGCCCATAGACTTGGAAGAAAAATTTCACATATGCTTTAACATTTAAACCATTTTGTCTTCATTGCTCTTAACTCTTCCACTTTTCACCCTGTGATTTTGAGTCTCCCTTACAGGTTTCAGACTAATAGCCAGGTCCAAGAAGTGAGGTCATAAAAGTTTGGTGCTGCTTGCTTTTTGGTGTTGGTCTCTGAGGTGAAATCCATGTAGATCTCTCTACTGGGGTTGAAGAAGTCAGCATAATGCACATTGTCTTCACATACAATTAAAATGTGTTTCAACTGTTAAGCTAAGTTTGTATTATCTCTTGCTGTGGAGTACTTATATTACTATGTATTAATGAACCCCAGCGTTTTTCAGATATTGAGGCGTAACCTTCATGAATATCTATGAAAGATAACAAAAAATATGGGCACAAAAATCCAAATCCCACTGAAATTCATGGGAATGCCTCTGATGTCTTCAGGGGACTTTGGATTCAGCTGCAAGAGCCTGGTGCAGGACATGGTTTTATATACTTTGGAATATTCACAAATATAATTTCATCACAATCCTGTTAGAAGTCATGGATTGTCTCGTGTGTGCGCATTCCTCTCAGATACAACTTTGAAAAATTTTGAAACGTGGAACTGCCCATTTTTTAGAAACAACACCTGCAATATAATTTTAGGCAGTCTCTATGCAAAACCAGGTTTCTGAATAGCTTAAGATAAACAATTTCAGGTTTTCAGTCTAACTGCTAGAAACAGTTTGTCTATTTTTGTTTTCTCCCTTCAACAAAAGAACTAACAAAGCAGCACAACATTCTCTCAAAATGTTGAAAAGACCTGGAATATATTTCAGTGTGGGAAGTTCTCTCAAAATAATTGTTTAACACATCACATCTTTGTTCAGAATGCATCTTTCTATTTTCCACATTAATTTATTTCAGAATATTAGTAGTAGTGTGAACAAAATTGCTGTCAACAATTGTGTTTAAGAAATAGGATATAGACACTCCCTTTAAACTTGGGGCTTGTCTTTAAAGTTCTTCCTCAAAAAAGTGTAATTTGGTTCTGCACGTTGGAGTCTTTGCTTCCAGGGGGATCTGTTCAATGCCTATAAATACTTCAAGGGTGGGTGTCAGGAGGATGGGGCCAGTCTTTTTTCAGTGGTGCCCAGTGATAGGACAAGAGGGAATGGGCACAAACTTGAACATAGGAAGTTCCATCTAAACCTGAGGAGGAACTTCTTTCCTGTGAGGGTGGCAGAGCCCTGG
>JAOXNO010000013.1:27430656-27443469 GCA_028565335.1 Limnodromus scolopaceus
AAACCCGCCTGGACACGTTCCTGTGCAACCTGCTCTGGGTGACCCTGCTCTGGCAGGGGGTTGGACTGGATGATCTCAAGAGGTCCCTTCCAATGCCATATCATTCTGTGATTCTGTGATTTAGTTCACAGTCCTTGGCTACATTTGTGTGTCAAAGTCAGAGATGATGCCCATTGATACCTGTAAACCTAAGCTTGAGTTCCCATAAAACTTAAAAGATGCAGATACCACTGAAATCCTGTCACAATAGTACCATTAGGAACATCTGCTTTAAGTATCTAAGGTATATGGAGAACTGCTCTGGTGGAAAAAACTAGCCATGCTTTACAAAGAGCTGGAATACTTATAAAACCAAAATATTTCTGAGATGGCATGAGAAATATTTTGATGTGATTCATATTCTATTCAGAACAGATATGTATATTTTCTCAATACTTACAGCACTTTTCATCTTCATAATTGCTTTGCTGACATTAATTAATCCTCACAATGAGGTAGGTGGTAAATTAAGGTGGATAAAGAATTCACAACAATTAATTTATCTAGGACATACAGTTATTTTCCCGAGTGTGAAGTGTTCAGGAACAGACAGGGAGTTTTACTGTCTTATATGTACTTCATAACAGTTGTGTTAACATATTACGCAAATGTAATTCAATCAATGGATTTCTTGCAAAATGCTTAATGTGGCTGGGTTTGATGTAGAAGCTTCCAGAAATTAGCTGTCCAATTTGCATTGTTGTTGGACCAGCAACACTTCCAGGCTTCATGTCCCCATCAATGAACAGAGACCTGGCTTTGTACCAGCATCTCTTTTCAGGATGGTTTTGAGAAGGAAACCTGGGCTTGTCAGCTGGATCGGAACAGTTGACAAACTTCCCAGTGGTCTTGGATGGGCAGGACTGGTGGACTTGCACTCCGAGGATGCCATGGTGTGCAGCCCACTTTCAGTCAAGATACAAGAGATTTAATTTTTACGGAAAATGTCTGGCTGCTCTAGCTAGTTATTCAGTATTTGTAGTCTTATCGTTAAGATGAATCATAGAATCATACAATGGTTCAGGTTGGACGGGACCTTAAAGATCATTGAGTTCCACCCCCTCTGCCCTGAGCAGGGACACCTCCCACCAGACCAGGTTGCTCAAAGCCCCATCCAGCCTGGCCCTGAACACGTCCAGGCATCCACAGCTTCTCTGGGCAACCTGTTCCAGGGTCTCACCACCCTCATAGGAAAGAATTTCTCCCTAATATCTAATCTAAATCTCCCCTCTTTCAGTTTAAAACTGTTACCCTTTGTCCTACAGCTCCCCTCCCTGATGGAGAGTCCCTCCCCATGAGCTGACACGAGCTGACCATGTTACATCAGCCTGCAGGTCCTGATGCTGCTGCTGGTAATATGATGTGAACTGTTGCTGCTGACTCTTGCACACTGCATGAGAGCCCCAGCTGACAGTGATCCATGTAATTTGTAGCTGCTTTGAGTCAACCTATTCCAGCTGGCTTGGTACTACTATTTTAAATGTTAATGTCAGAAAAAAAAAACCAACGAGATAGCCCATTTTTATTAGACCATACGTGAGTGATACATGGAGAAAAGTAGGAAGGGTACATACAAGCTCATAAATTCGGCATGAGAACTTCTGAGCTACTTGGCACAAAATTACATTGTGGGAAATGGGAATATTGTGGTGGAACCTGTAGTAATATTGTTATGCTGTGTGATTTTGTTAAAGAAAGCATCCCACCACCTAAAGAAGAGATCTCTGCTCTGTGATGGAGAAAAGTGTCCTCTCCTTTTAAAAGTGCACCTTCTATAATTGCCAAATATCATAAAATTTCCATGCTAAGAAACAAACATGCTTGATAGCACCAAAAAATGCCCAATAAGAACAACCATTAAATATTTCTTTATAACTTTTTTCTATTACTTGTGAAAAGACTTAAAAACTTGCACTGAAATCTTTGAAATTCAGAACAGATCTTTTGAAATCTTGTCTTTAAATGGCATTCAAAGCTTCAAATTAGCTTTTGATTTCTTTGTTATGTACTTTAAAGTGATCAATGACATATACTTGGTTGTCTTCAACAGGTACCTTTCCAGTCTTAGAGCCGAAATAAGATTTCCAGGCTGAAGTCAGATTGACCCTAACGTTACCCTGTGGTTGAAAGAAGGGTTTAAACCTAGTCCAGCGCCAGCCGTGGAAAATAGAAAACAATTAAATGTTGCCTAATTGCATTATCTCCCATTTTTGAAGTTAATAAAAGCATAATCTATTTGTACCTGCCATTTGCCTTAGGAGACAGCAGAAGATAATGAAAATATTTTACTATCTATTTTCAAATTATAAGCTGTTGTTTCCAAAGAAAGTCAAAACCCATGTATATTATCACATTATTGTTCTCCAGGGACTGCAGTCACTATAGTGATTGTAATTACATGGCTTCATTAACTTTCTACATTCTACCTGTTATGGGGGTTTCACATTAAGAAAATTTGCATATACAGGAAATGAATGCCGTTTGCAAGGAGCTAATGTCATTAAACATTTAAGCAGCCTCTCTCAAGTAAACAAGGAATTTTCACTAGAATATCCTTTTAGTGTGCATTTAAAACCAATGCAGTCACAATTGTCACTTTAAAGAAAAACATATAAAAAACATTTAGAGTAAGCAACAGCCATCTTAACAAAACTGCTTTAAAATTGGGAATAATTCAATTACTCTCACAGTCATTACAATGCATAATCAGGTGTAATATCCTTGTCAGATTAATACTAGCTCATGTTAAGACAATGTATGTGTGCTTACGATATACTGTAACCAGTGACCCATATTTAAATAGCACATGCAATGAGAACTTTCATTTTCTAATCTGTAATTGCCTAATTTTTGCTATGAATGCATTACACATAAAAATAACTTTCAATTTTTACTTATGAGTTAGAAAAAGCAAAGAAAGATGCTATAAGAACAGGCATTTAATACCTTTAATACTGTGCTGTAGCAGAGGAACACGAATGCTTTCTGGTCTGTCACATTTTCGTTTCATGGGCTTGATGTAAACCCAGAAATGCCAAAAGGAGGAAGTTTTTTTCTGTTTGCCTGAGCCAGTTCTGACTGAGAATACCCAGCTGCTGACTTCAGGAGACACAAGATTTTGGATTTCTTTGCGGTTTGAAGCCCTTTGCCATGGACATTTTCTTGCACGGCCAGGTTAGAGGCAAGGCATGGTCAGCCGTCTTTTTGAATGATGTACTTATGTTTCCTCTGGGAAGCTTATTTCCCAGAGTGCACTGGGCATCATTCTTTTGGCGTAAGTAATTTCATTATACAATGCAAGGGAGAATAAAATACATAACTGCCCTTTATAGAGTCTACTTTAAGGAATTCAGAGATTCAAAACTTAAGAATGGGCATTGTAGTACCTAATTCATTGAAGCTTAAGGTCTTTATTGGTTATAATTCTTCATGCTTCCTCCTTAGTATCTCTTGGAATTAGACTTTAAACTTCTTTTCCTCTTCTAACTTTGGACCAGGCAGAAATACCACAAAACCATTTTTTTTTTTTCCATGGGGTATTATAGGGTGTTTATTTGTTTGGCACTTTGAGCTCTTCTGTTGAAAAATGCTGTAGTAACATCATGCACAAAGAGCTGGACTTCATTCTGCCAACACGAGGATGTAAAAGAAACATGTGAATGTTTACCACCTTCCCTTTTGTACCAGTTCTGAACGCAGTATCAATCTTATGCTTATTTTGAGTGCGAGGATTACATTAAACCAGCAGTCATCCATGAACAAGATGGGGGGGAACAGAGGAAGAAGTAGACCGAAATATTAAGAAGCAATTCTGAGGTTCATCTGTGAATTTAGCAGGAACGGTTAGAGAAATTACTGCTCTTTAGTTCCTACTGCTGATAGTACTATCCACACAGCTAACCAATATCACGGATTTTGTGAAAATTTCCTTTGGTAGAAAATTCAGCTGATTCTACTTTTTTTTTTTTTTAGTTAATGCAACCAAATTATTTTCACTGACTGACAGTTTCTTCCAAGTCAGAGACAGATTTCTTGTTTGCAACAGTTCATGTTAATGCTTGCTTTCTCTTACACTTATAAAAAGTCCTTTCTTTTTGCAATATATTCTTCAATGTACATGATGTCTTATAGAAGTACCTTTCCAATTGCATATTACAAGTAGTCAGACACTGTTTGAAATATATTGGTTTCTGGAACTGCAACTATTGATCTGATCTTTGTCACTGGAAGCTTATGGTGCAAAACCTTCCTTCTCTGGCTCGGTTAACTAATTTTTTTTCTCTACATCTTGCTTTGCTTTGCTTTATTTACTTCTTTACTTACTAACTCATTTATATATATTTTTTTTTCTCCTCAGCAGTTATATTTCTTTTCCTTTCCTTTAACAGCTGCTTTTAAGGAATTTCAGTGTTGTATAGTTATTTGTGAGCTAGACTGTTTTACTCTCTTGGTACCTGCTGTCTTTACTTGAAGCCTCTAAACCAGTAATTGGTAACAAGTTTCTCTCAGTGGGTTTTACACACAGCTGCAAGGCAGAAAATAAACAGTTCTTTCAAGTCTACACTCTTAGGGTTACAGCTGTATACTAATGACTTCCCTGGCTTCCTAATGTAAATTTTAAAGAGATATCATCCATTTCTAGAAAGAGTTTTTTAAAAGCTTTTCCACAGTTTAGGCAGGACCTTGTAATGACAATTGTGAGAATATGAGATCAGAACAACAGCTTTCCCAATTAAAATATCTTTCCTAATTAAACAAGTTGATCGCTTTTCATCAAACAATGTCACCTTCTTAAAGTTTTTTAAATTTATTATAATTTTTAAAAAAAATGTGGGTAACAATGCCCAATATATTGTCACTCTATTATTTCAATGCTTAAATAAAAAAATAGATAGCAGAAAAAATATTTAAATTTATAGTGTGAATTAGGTTTGTTCAGAATTTTCTCTTCATATTTTTTGAGGAGAAATTTTCAAGTATAAATAAAATTTAGGTGGAATACTTTTGCTTTTACTAAAAATATGTGAACATATAGTCTGCAAAAACAATGAGAAAGTAAGAAAGTAGTCTTCAGGTGAAATTTTTTTGTTCTTCGCTTCTTAAATCTTTGGAAAAAAAAAGTCCAATACTTCTTGGAAAGTGAGGGAAGTAATGAATGTTTATTCAGTTATTCCAGTCTTAACAAGTAAGGTCATGACTTAATGCACAAAAGGATATATATTTTGCTGAAGATATGACACATACATAAACTGTGTGTGTATGCGTGTGTAGACAAGAGAAATAAAATAGAGTTAAAAACAATTAATACACCTTTTGCAATTAAACTTGTTCTATTGAGATTCTTTTTCACCTTCCAAAGAAGCTTTTTCAAAGGTGTCAGAGATTTTTCTCTCAAGCTATTCCAGTCATGGCATCTAGTTTTCCTTTTTTTTTTTTTTGTTTTACAGAATGAAACAGTAATACTAGCACTTGTTTAAGCCTTTCATGTGACTGTTTCATCTCCTAATAATACTTCAAAAGCTTATTTAACAGGTTCAAAAAAATATCTGCAATGTTGTTTGCACAGGTATGCAAATCAGACTACTAAAAGGTTGGGATGCTGGGGAAATAATATGGTTATTCCCACCATAAATTATTCAGTTCTATTGATTTTGCATGGTAGATATTGTGTGTACAGGAGAATAGGGATAACCTCCTGACTCAGGAGGAAGTAGCACGGTTGTTGCACTTAGAATCACAGAATCACTGAATGGTTAAGTTGAACTTAAAGATCATTGTGTTCCAAACCCCCTGCCATGGGCAGGGATACCTCCCACCAGACCAGGTTGCTCCAAGCCCTGTCCAACCTGGCCTTGAACCCCTCCAGGGATGGGGCAGCCACAGCTTCTCTGGGCAACCTGGGCCAGTGTCTCACCACCCTCACAAGAAAGAATTTCTTCCTAATATCTCATCTAAATCTCCCCTTTTTCAGTTTAAAACCATTACCCCTCATCCTATGGCTCCACTCCCTGACCAAGAGTCCCTCCCCATCTCTCCTGTGGACCCCCTTCAGGTACTGGAAGGCTGCTAAAAGGTCTCCCCGGAGCTTTCTCTTCTCCGGGCTGAGGAATCTCAACTCTTGCAGCCTGTCTTCTTGTATTTGCCTACCCCTACCACTGCGGTGAAATTGCAACCTGATCAAGGTCACACGGAATTGAGTTTGGGCTCTGGTTCTGTCATGCTTATTGACTTCATGTCTATAAACCAACTCTGCATCGCTCGCTAGAGTAGTGGTCTGTGCTCCAGGGTGTTTTGTAAGTACGTCAGGAAAGAAGTGCCAACCCTTTGCCTCCCTGTGTCAAGAAGGGGAAGGGGAAGCCACCTGGTAGCAGCAAGGAGGATGTTGCCCACTGCAACGCACAGCGTCCATTGCAGGCTGACGGGTGGGAAGGCAGGGCCGAGGTGCGAGACGCTGAGAGGTCTAGCACCTCTTCACACCACAGCTTTGTATCAGCCTAAACCTGACTTTCCTTTCTTAGCAGGGCATGCAAAGTGGGGAGAAATAGTGCTTAGAGATACAGTTTAGTGATGGTTTTATCACTGTTAGGTGGATAATTGGACTTGATGACCTGAAAGGTCCCTTCCAACCCAGCAATTCTATGATTCTATGATTCTGTAATATATTTAAGATGCCTGAGAACAAGCAGATGACCGTATTAAAGTATAACCTTCAAGAACTGTCCCTTGTAACTTCTGTTTATCAAAGACAGGGAAGTGAAGTTTAAATTATAAATCAAGAATAACTACAGATGTAGAGAGCTCAGAATGTGTCTTTACAAATCTTCTCTCATTTAGGTAACCATTAGCTTCTGTACTTCTGTGTCCAGAACGCCAGAGGCAATCTGGAAATGGCAGCTTACAGCTTTTTCTCTCCTTTGAAATATTTTTTCCATGACTTAAGATGTTATGTGAAATGTCTACCTTCCCGCCTTCTTCAGAGAACAACAACTTCGGATTTGACTCATTATGCTAAAGATGTAATGTGATGTGCATGGACCATTTGAGGGAGTAGAAGTGAGATTTCCCACAGTGTGGAAAGAAAAACATGTTCTTTACAGATCTCATTCAGTAAAGTGTTGTGAAGGTGCATTACTTTGTACTTTTCTATTAGTTCCAAGCTAGCAGATACAGGTTTCTTTTATTTTAAATAAAGCAGTGTTGTAAGTACTAACTTGATGAACTGACTGGCAACAAATAACTCTGTGAGCTGCCTACTTTCTAAATGCAAATTCTAATGACAGTGTTCATGGGATACTGCAGACTATGTTTTTTTTTTTCAAACTGCAAACATCAGAATGGTGACAAATAGAAGCCTGAACAGAATTTCTATAGGTGTCACGGTACCTTTGGTTCCTGAACAGTGCATTCTCGCTTTTAATATTAATTACAAGGTAAAAAGCATCTGACAGTTTACAAAATCAGAACACAATCAGGTTGACGACATTATATGCTGTTGCACATAAGAATTCTTAGTGCTGTCTAACAAATGACTTTTTTTTTGCCACTTTTCATTAGAGCCCCTTGTTGCCATCCAATCTTGATTTTAGAAATTAAAGCTAACAACCAGATTGAAAGAATCCGGAGAATGACAGCATGGGGCACCGTCTCAAAGCCACAACTAACAGCATGAGGCAAAGCGAACCTCAAGCTATTCCATCTTTGAGAGAAGGAAGGAGGAGAAAAAAGGCATTTGCAGGAAAACTCAATTATAACAACCCACAGCTATAGTAAAGCACTTGTGAATGTTGACATTAAAGCTTTTTCTGCTTAATGTTTTAATTAAATACCTAGAAGCCAACTATTCTCCTCAGTCAGTGTCAGCGCAGTACTTCTCTATGGATAAATGTTTACAGCAAATGCTCTGCTGAGGGTTTCAGCAAACAAGTCTCGGAGAACCGAGAAGGCTTTTCAGCCGAGGCACTTGAGATCAAGAAAGCACCAGTGATTAGAAACTAGCAGTACAATAACAGGACGATTTAATCCACCCAAATGTCAGTCGCCGGTTTACAAGTTGGCAATCCCATCTTCATCTGCAGACAAAAGGGCACTGGTTAGTCATCTGTTTAATTCTCTTGCTGCAGCATGTCATTTGGATGTTGAAGGAAAATCCCCTGATTCAGTCTGCCATTTCTGACAGTCTCCCTCTAGACCACATTAATAAGCTTTTTAGAGCAGTGAATGCAGAATAATCAGCAGGCAGCCTGCCCTCAAAATGGAGACAGAACAGACAGCAGAAATGCCTTCTTCCCTTTGTAGCTCTGGTGCATGGGTGACCCTTCTCTCACAGAGCTGCAAATGATTTTCACTAAGATTGCCTTTGAAAAGCCACAACGTAATTAACCATTTTATGCATGTGGTGTCTGCCCAGCTTCACAACCCGAGGCTTTTGCAATGGAAAAAGATTCAGCTGCATTTGAGGTAGATTTATGAAACGTGCTAACAATAGAGCAGACGGACAGAAAGGCTGCCTGGCATCCCGGAATACCTGGGGAATTTCACTCAGAAAACAAACATGTTACTCTTTAATGTAGACTCACATCTCATTATAAAATCACAAGTGGAATGAGACACACTTCGCCTTTGTAACTGTGTTGCCAGGAGGCAGGTAAGTGTTGTGCTACAGACAGTCCTGCTAAGGTCTGCATGATTTTAATATATTTTGAAAGCAAATAATTTGTTAGATAATGGGGGTCTTGCTGTGGATATTTCCTGTTTTTCTCTATTAATAATTTCTCTGTTGCCAGGTGTGAATTGAAATTGTCAATAGCTTAGTTTAACCTATTGTGCACTGGCTGTTTCAAGGTGCAGCTGAAAAACAAACTATTTCAGGGTATCCTTGTTTTGTTTCGGGAAGGATTTGCTGGTGAGGCATTACTAAACACCAGAAATAAGAAAGCAGAAACCTTGGAGCCCTGAAAACTCTTTTTATTTCACTTGGAGATGAAGGAAGTTAGCACCATTGAAAATCAAGCTCAAGATATGCACATACAGACAAGAAAAGTGAAAGGAGGTTGAAAGAAGGAAAGAAATGTAATCCTGTGTGATGAGGTAAGATGTAGGTAAGGTTCGGGGAGGATTTTGTCAAGCAGAAAATTGACAAAACCTGCTATTAATTATTGTGCTGATGCTATCAGTGGCATTACCATAATCCAAAAGTGAGGCGTGAACATAATTCACAAGGCACTAGGTAGCTTGGGGGTTAAATCACTTATACTCAAAGGAGATTTTAAGAATAACCGTAATTAACAGTAAGAGAGAACACAAGAATTCTTTTATGTAGCCCATGTAGTCAGTAATATCTCAGTAACAAATTCAGATACTGGCCTGTTTGCATGTGAAGAAATACAGAAGCGCTGAAGGAGACCTTATTTGTCAGCTGCAGCTACCAGGAAACAAGACTGGTTTAAAATTAAAATTTTTTTTTTTTTTTTTTTTTTTTTTAATATAGAGGAGCAGCTAGGGTCTCCTTAAAAAAAACAATATTATTTGCACTTTGTAGACAAATACTAGCATAAGGCCCCTTCCAGGAAAAGCTTATATTCTAAAGTACCAGGAATATATAAAAAGAATATACCAAACAGAAAAGTGATGAATTGGTTATATTTATAAAATACCTTTTTATTTGTTTTTTCCTTTAGAGAGACTGAGAGAATAAAACATGGCAGCAAAGATGGAGACCAGTAGGTGCCACCATTTTAGAACATCTTCATTCTTAACAGCAGCATCTTCAAGAGAAAAGGTAGAAAAGAAATTAAAAACAAGACCGGATCATCAGGTTAACCATGTAACTTGACTTGTCGCCTTGCAAATTTAAACTGTTAAAGAAGCTGAGACAAATCCAATATTTACAGTAGTTGCATGTTAATAAGTCAACATTTACCAACTCTTACAGGCACAGTTGAATAAATAATGCTGAAAGTGTTTGCAAATTGAAGGAAACTACTTTGAAGGAAAACATCACATTGACTTTGATTCACAACATATATTATTCACACATTGCAAACATTCACACAAGCAAATCTGTGTTTAGGTGGCACTGTAATCTCTCAGGCTAATAACCATCTGTATTACTATTCACTCTGGAGAAAGTTATATGGCAGCGTTAAAAGCTCCTGGTTATTCTGAAATTCAAAAAAAGAGAAATCTTCAGTAATACTCAGGTGACTAACGATATGAGATAAGCAACAGATTGGGTAGGGTGTTTAAGGTGAGTGTCACAATTAGAATATCTAAAGATTTTTTTGTTTGTTTAGTGCTCATGATTTTGTTGTCAGAATGAGAACCAAGCAATATACGCTCTCTGGATTCTTGATCCCTTTATCACTTTAAGAAAGCTCACAAAAATCCTTCTCCCAGGAGTGGTCCAAGAGCAGTGGCCAATGAAGACAACAGGTATTGCCCTCATTGAAAGCAGAAAGCACTTGCTAATACCCTATTACAAGAATTTTTTGGCTCTCAGTAATCTTGCCAGATTGAACTGTAAATAAAGTTCCTCATTTGCAATGACATCTCATAGAAGAATTATAATCTTCCCAGTGGAAAACAGTATTGGAAGACTAGAGACAGAAACCCTTTGTGGTTTTATGTGGGACTGCCTGTAGATTTTCAAGATCTACAATATGCTGTAATGGTTGAATAAATTAATACAAAATTGTTACAAATTCCATGATATTCTGATCATGCAACAGCGTTAGTTGGTAAATTAAATGTTGAAAATGAAGAATCAATATCAAAGGGAGACCATTGAATAATATAGGAGAGGTCTATGTAACAAAGCTAAACATGAATTTGGACAGTGGAGAACGTAAAGTTATTTATGCTTCTAATCTGCTGAAAAGAATTGTTGGAATGATTGGTTTTGTATCAAATCAAACTTGTCAGCAGCTGTGGCCTACCTTTCAAACTAAAAATGTTTTATGCTTCTTGAAATTCAGCTATGACCTCCTGAATGTTTATAAATCACTTTTGTTATCTGTTTTAAAACTAATGCCAGTAAAGTGGCTCCAAAATCTCTTGGAAACTTTGTACTTGCCCTTCAGTTACAACAAGGCTCTCATCCCTCTGCGAAGAAAAACACCATCTCTAGGCCCATTTCTAAGATTGGAATGAGCTGGTTGGATTTTGCTGGTTTGGACCCAAAATGACTAGCAGCACGAGTGGCTGCATGGTGTTCTGTGATGTGACATCTTAGTGTATATGAAAGCAGACACCAAACAGATCATGCAAAGTAATTAATCACATTTGTGACAAAAGTCAAATGCGATGCATTTGATTTGAATAAGTAAGCTAGCAAAGCAGTGAAAAGTAAGACTACTAGACAGGAAAGCCTTTCAGAGAGCCGTAGGCAGGTAAAGACATCTAAATCAAAACATTCTATATTTGTTGCAGTGAAATGGTGCTTTTAGAGCATCAGTAGGGGACAGGTAGGAGTTGTGTAGGACAGAGACTGAGGGAGAAGGATTTAGGAATTCAAGGCCAAACCAGGCCAAAACCACACCATTCTTCATAGGCTACTACTGAATTATTTTGAGATGACTGTTACACTCCAAGCTCAAAGTTCCCTGTTCCCTGGGCTGTTACTAAAATTATAAAGGTCACTGGAGCAGGTCCCTCTCTATAATTATGATATGGTTGTATTTTCACATCTGTTTGGTCAGTTGATTACAGCAGTTTAGACTGACAGAAACCACTGAAAGAGACAACTGCAAAATCAAATTTGCTTTAGAGGCATATACTTCTAGTTAAATTAATTTTTTCCCACTTACCAATAATGTAAAAGACAGTACTGAAAGCCTGGAATATTGTATGACTCAAGAGCCATTTTTTACTTCAGAAGACTAAACCAGCAAAGCATAAAAATTTAGTCGCTTTGCTTCATTTCTGCTTTCTTTGTTGCATCCAAGTTTAAATAAGAAACCATAAATACTGTTCCTGAAATAAAATCTGCACACAAAAAAAGACTCTAAGTCTTTGTTAAGTCTAATATCTGCATGCAGTCATGTGACTATTCAAAATTACTCACTGAAGCAGCTGTGAATGCATGCAAAATGAAAAACCTCTGTCTTATGTATGATGAATATAAAACGTGCCTCACTACTTGCTAAATACTTAGAGCCTTAATTCTCTTCTTTTTCTCATTATTGTAATTAAAAATGTTTCAGTTCCCATTGGCAGAGTGTCTGTTAAAACATGAAGTTATTGGCACCTATTGCATAGGATAAAGCTCATGTGCAGAAGTGAATCTTTTGAACAAGACAGTTAGCTGCTATCCTGACGGTGACAATCTCTGTCTTCAGTGTGACAGTGACTCCAGTTGGATTCACTGAGACTCCCTGAAGCATTTTTGTCTGAATTCTTACACCCGGCTTCTCTATGATCCTGTGTGATCACTCTAGCATATGAGCAATCTGCTGTTATTGATTATCCTAAACTATGTACAAAACACCTCCTGTCTTAGCTGTGTGCAAAGGATTGTCTGAAGCGATCAATTCTTCATCAGCAGGAACAATTTCTACTGACTAATTACAAATGTGTTATCCATGTATGCTTCAGCCAATTCTATGGCTGGAACTATCTGGAGGAGAATCATAGAATGGTTTGGGTTGGAAGTGACCTTAAAGACCATCGAGTTCCAACCCCCTGTCCTGGGCAGGAACATCTCCCACTAGACCAGGTTGCTCCAAGCCCCCTCCAACCTGGCCTTGAACCCCTCCAGGGATGGGGCAGCCACAGCTT
>JAOXNO010000013.1:27443569-27460433 GCA_028565335.1 Limnodromus scolopaceus
TAAAACCATTGCCCCTTGTCCTGTCACTACACTTCCTGGCAAAGAGTCCCTCTCTGGCTCTTCTGTAGGCTCCCTTCAGATATCGAAAGGCCGTTATAAGGTCTCTCTGGAGCCTTCTCTTCTCAACAACCCCAGCTCTCTCAGCCTGTCCTGAGTCAGCCTCCTGACAGTCTCCTGGCACTAATCATTATATTTAAACATGAAAATAGTAGCCAGTAGTTGGACTATATATTGCAGAAACTGCCTGTGGGAAGCTCTGGGTCTGTATGAAATTCTTACCTGAAGTACTGTAAAAATTGGTCAAATGCTTTGTTGTGAAGTCAGCTAGGAATTCAGTCAAACTTTGACTCAGGTTAACTTGTTGTCTCAAATCAGTCCACTTTTTCACCTGTGCAGAAGGCAGATGTCTCCTAGATCACAAAGGGAATTAATGAGTAAGTGCGTTGGTTAAATTATGGCACAGGCTTGATAACAAGCTATGCCAAAATGTATAATGTCCTCCACACTTATAACATTAATTCCAGAGCTCTTGCCACGCCAGGTCCCTACCAGCTGTTTGTTGAATCCAAAGTGGTCATTACCAGTTAAAGGGTGCTCCACACTATGAGCTTAAGAGGTTGGTGAAGCCACAAATGTCTGAATTTACAGGCACTCTAGTGTCTCAACATGCTCTTTACTTATTGCATAATGATATGGTTTCCAATGGGAATTATAGTTCAGGAATAACTTGACACCACCACCAATCCTGGACAGGGGCTGCTGTCTACCTTTTCAATAACAACTTACTCACTGGAGCATTCAACCAGAAATGGGCATCCTGGCTTCAGTATTAAAGTCCAAGGGTTTCGTCTACCTCTTGGAAATCAAAATTCTAACCCTGAATACAGACTTTGAACTGCCATAAATCTGGAATGATCACATTTTTAGGTTTGGCTTGATCACTAATAAAAGAGGAACCAGTGAGGAAAACCCAGCTCCTTGTCCAGAGTTTCAGATGTTTTGATCTAGGACTTTAGGAAGAAAGGGCCTGCATAAATGTTTCTTTGTTTATCATCCTACATGGCATCCTCTAAACTCTGTATTAGATGAGGAATTAAGCTGGTATACACAGTTAAATTCTAATACTCTGCTTTAAATACATTAAAAAAACCTCAAAGTTTTCAAAAGTTGTTTGCTTTTTGGTTTTAGTTTTTTGTTGGTTTTTTTTTTTCTTTTTTCTGATAGTGCTTAAATAAGCCTGGTGTTTATTTTCAACCAACTCACTTCTTAGTAATGATTTGCAGATTTCATCAAATAAATGGACAGACTAACACAGCTGCCATAATGTCAGCCATTGGAATTTCATTAGCAAAGTAAGTAATTTGCTATCCTGAGTCATTTACTACCCTTACTATCCTATTACATCTATTTTAGATGCAATTCCTTTGAATTGCAAGTCTACTTGTCCTAGACTGACCTACTACTCAAGTGAGAAACTACTCACCTGAGCAAAACAAATTGGATTTGGTCTGTGGTTCCTGAAGCATCAGAGGGAGGGGAGTTCTCTTGTGTTCACATATTTATTTATTTTTTAATTTAGTGGTTAGACTTAATGTTTATGAGTCTTGCTCTGAACTCTTCTGTCTGCAACTGAATCAAATTGATGTTACTTGCTCAGATTGGTTGTTGCTTGAGACACATTACAGGCTGGTCCCATTCAGAGGACGTCTCCCTTCTTATTGATGCTATTAACTTAATTTGGTATTATCAATGCCAGGACAGTTTATTCTGATGGTATATAATAAAGGAATTTAGTCATTGTATTGCTGTTTTGCTGTTGGGTTTTTTTTTTGTCTAAGTAGTTCAGATATCACTAACACAAAACATCTTTATTAATTAGTATTATTTGGTTTTATTGGAAACATTTCCAACTATAGAAACATAAGTAATGAAATTACCTTAATTCAAATGCAGACAAATAAAAAAAAGCCCTAATCTTATTACAAATGATATACATAGTCTTAGGAAGAGCAAAGATGACTCTTTTGGGAAGACAGTACTGTAAGTCTTGAGATGTGCCTGCATTTTCTCAGGAAGTAATTCTTTGTTTGGTATAAAAGGCATGCTTTAAAAATGCAAAAGTGTGGTAAAGAACCTTTTAGTAATTTTCTCTTGCCCTTGGATGTCCCTAATTGACTAAGTACTTTAACCCCACCTCATAAACACAGGCAGGAGGCTGAGGAACTGACAATGATTTTCCCAAAATCCAAATTGTGAGGAACATGACTGTGATTAATGTTAACTACTCCCCCTCTCCCATCACACATCTGCAACCTCTATTTTCAAGTGTTTTATATATTAAAGTGGCTCCCTGATGCTTACGTTTTAACTGAGGTCCTGTAACAGTGAGAAGAAAGCACCAAGGTAGTCAAATTTCTGTGCTAAAAAGCAGTCTCTCTTGTCCACAAACAGACAAATCCTGACATAGAGGAGAATTGGTGCTTATTGGCACACAACCCCTAATATGGTCCTGATTCTACCAAAGTGAGTTCAAACCAAAATTTTTCTCTTCAGAAGTTCACACGGTTGTCCTCAAATTCCCATTCAATTCCAAAGTTGCTCATGAAGAGTTGCATTCAAGGTATAGGAGTAAGTTATATACTTTCCATGCATGAAATTGTCAAATAAGGGAGTATTTCAATAAATATATGTGAAAAATATATACACACAATTACAGCAATAATAATTTTTTTTTATTTTTCTGAACAACTCAATATTAAAAGGTTTCCACACTGCTTTCTGCCAGCACACACTACTGATGAGCAGAATAACAAATGAGATAACTTCTGTAGAAAGAAATTAATGCTTCCATTTCAACAAATGTGGTACCTGGAAAAACAAACAAAAATTTCAGGCACAGTAGCCATCCTTCAGGTGTGTAAAATAGACTCAATATATTAATAAAATAATAGATAAGAATTGTTTTACTTGGGAAATGCTTATGATGGCTATTAACATTATACATTACTATTACTAATATTTTTCTCAGAAGAGTTTTTTTTCTAGCACTGGCTGTAGAAATGAAATACGTCAAGTGGAACCCAAGCATCTTTAAGGCTGGGCATCTTCTATATCAGTAATAAAACAAAATAAAGAAGGTATAACTCTATCCTCTGAATTCTATCTGGATGGAAATTCTGCTTATCGTTGTAACTAAAGGCTATGTTCTCACAGTGTATATTAAAAGGTCATAAAAAGCTGTTGATGAGACTCATGTTTTCTTTCCTTACTTGATAGTAGTTATGAAAGCAATATGCACACAGATTTTTAATATAAAATACATTTTCCACATTATAGAGAACAAAATATGGAATGAATAGTCGTTTACTTGATAGCTGAAGATGGGAATGAATAAGAACAGATCCTGCTTTTATTTAGTTTATCTATAGTATGGCATGAGGCAGCCAGAGAGTCGTTTAAGGAGATTACTGTTAATGCAGGAATATGTATACTTAATTTCCTTAACTACAGTGTATTGGATCAAGCTTTATTCCATGATCCTTCCAGTGTGTATAATAACATAATAACAACCGTGCATGCAGGTAGAAATAACTAAGTCATATAATTTGAGCAGATGCACAGAACTGCACAGGGGCTTTTTCATTATCTGAAATGAAAAGATACAGATGTTCTAACCTGGCAAATGTTAGTATCAGAAAGCGTTATAAATAGCACAGATCTTTTTAATTGCTCAGATCTTGGCCAAAAATCTAAATTGAGCTTGACTGATCAATTCTGTTCTTCTTTAGGCATATTTATGAGAATACAGACAATTAAATGATCAAAGGAGAAAAAAACTGATTAAGAGATCTTTTCTAGTCAGGTATTAAATTTCTGGAATGACCTTTACTTTCAAAACATTGAAGTTTTATGATATTAGAAAGATGTCATGCCAGCCAAAGCTAACGTGCCATTTTCAAACAGGAGAGAAGTCAAGATTAGTTTTTCAATCAAATAGTCTCTATTTAGAGAAGGGATCTATGCATTTTCTTTGAAAGTACATAAAAATATTAAATAAATACAGTATAGGCTATAACCTATGCTACCAAACTACCAAAATATATTCCACCAAACATATGGTCAGTGTTGTTAATATTGATAGGATACAGTGTTTTATTTTGAAGATCTGAATCAAAATTTGTTTTTATGATGTTTCCATTCAGGTTTTCTGGGTTAATGTGCATCTCACTGGGAATTACTGTCACTGGTAGCAGGGGTGTTTTAGGTACTGATGAAAACTTTCCCAGTCGTGCAGAAGAGAGAAGAGATCTGAGTCTTCCTTCACAAGTTCTCTGATCCCTCAGGGTACCAGCAGGTTATCATTGTCACGGTGCACCTATTCAGGTCTTTTATTGTTGCCAAAAAAGAAATATTTTAGTACTGAAAGAAATTTTTATTGAATCAAATATTTTGGGTGAAGAAGGCGGGTACGTCAATAAAGAATCCAATAAAATTTAAACTTCATAAAATCTAAGATGAAGGTTTCGATTTTGATTTTTTGTTTGTTTTAGTCCTGAAACTGAAGAATACTGGTTATTCATACAACCTTGCTGTTATCAGCTTTATTTCAGTGAAACAAAACATGTGAATGAACAATGTACAGAGGAAGAAGAACATTTTACTTAGACCATTCTTTGTAGAAATTGTAGAAGGAAAAAACCAACAAACCAGTCCTTTGAAATTCAGTTGCCCTAGAACACCAAGTCGGCATTTCTCACTTATTTCAAGGAGACAGATTTTGATCTGTGGCACAATTTTATGCTCGAAACATCTCCAAAACAGAGGGTGAAAGGGTAACGTTAGAGAAAGTGTTAAGTTGTCCTGTAACTTTAGAGTGTCTGGAAATAATAGGGAAATATATTGCAGGGAAAGACTGTAGTAGGAAAAGAGGCTTCCTGATCAAATGCGTGTGGACAGATAACTAACACAATAATTGATTTAAATTTTTAATTTTACTTTTTTTTTTTCTTTTTAATAATCTGGAGATCAAACTGTGCTAAACAAATCCAACAATAATCTATAATAGGATATTACAATCCAGCATGTGTGCACCGAAATCCCCTAAACTTTGTCATAGTAAAAGCTCAATTCTTCGAGACTGGCATTTAATACAAGCACTTTTGAGAAAAAAAAAAGCAAACACCAGTAGTTCTAGAAATAACTTCATCAGTAAGAAGCCCTTTGTGAGAACTTACAATTATATTTATATCTAATACTGACATGTTGAACAAGATTACTTGAGAAATAACGTACCAGGAAACTGAGAGAAAGGTAGGATCTCACCAGTGTCAACATAAGAAACGTGGTAGCTACTTTGTATAAAGAAATATGTACCTTGAGGGAATACCGAAAGGAATAATGTCAAAATCATATAAGTTTAATGGAAATCAAAGTACTGTACTTGTCTCCTGGGCTGCTGCCAACATCTTTGCAAAACTTTTCTGACCATATCAGGGAAAAGAAAGCCCCCACAGTGTTGTAGATATTTTCTCCTTAACAGAACTCGAACAATTTTAAAAATAATTTCCCTTGTGCCCTTCTGAATTCTTATAAGTGTGTGGTAAAGAGCCTAGAGAATCAGAAAGTACAGGGCACACAGGATAAGAGGGATGAACATTGTCTTAGTCAGGTGTCTGGGAAGCAGTAAGGGGAGAAAATGCTTACTAAAGCCTTCTGAGATACTGTGCAGTTTGCTAATTCAAAGAGCAAATTTAGAAATTTGTTTGGTATTTTAATTTTATGCTTATAAGTTTCAAGCGTAGACTGTCAGGTACAAGATGAAATCCATTACAAAGAAAAACTGCAGTGCTCAGGTGTTATGAAAAGTTATACATCACACGCGTTCTGGTATATAAAACCATTTGAGTAAAAACACTAGAACTTATGAAAAAGCAAGCCATATAAAATTATGTGGAAGTCTTACAAACTTTTAAAAGGTGAGTGTAAAAAGGACAGGAAGCATGAGAGGAAACTGTTCAGAGAGACTGAGGGGTCTATAAAGGTAGTACCTCATGAACTGGTTGGGCAGTCACACATGGGAAATGGGTTAGATCTGCCTTCCTGTGGTTAATAATAAAATGGACACAAGTATTGCTGATTATTTTGACAAAAGGTGTTTTGTGTTTGACATTTATTTGGGTCAACATTATATTCTGGCAGAGATCCTCCCTGTAGGGACTTCCCTACCGGCTGCCTAGAGAACCTGGCAAGGAGCTGGTGAGGCTCAAGGGTGCACTGTGGAGACCTGAGAGGTTCATTACTTCACGTCCTGTGACTATGGGCTAAAACAGAAAAGCAAATGCAAGATATGTGCAGCTGAAGGACATTTTGGACAGATGATCAGCAGTCAGGGAGCATTTCCCCTTCAGAGTTTGTCTCAGGACTGCTTTCTTCAGGATTGTCTCTAAAGCAGACCCTATAATTTTTTAGGAAACAAGGAGATGAGGGCAAGATTTTTCAAAGCATCTGTGTTTTGTAATAAACAACTCTGATTATCTCTGATTACCAAAGTGTTTCTTAATTTCACTTTTAATAGATAAATTATCTTTGATGAGCTCTCTAACAGACATAAAAGAATTCTGCATTTCAGGTGTAGAGAGCAGGGGCTTCCCAGCACAGGAAGGACATGGACCTGTTGGAGTGGGTCCAGAGGAGGCCACAAAAATGATCAGAGGGATGGAGCACATCTGCTATGAGGACAGGCTGAGAGAGTTGGGGTTGTTCTTGGTGAAGAGAAGGCTCCTGGAAGACCTTATTGTGGCATTTCAGTTCTTAAAGAGGGCTTATAAGAAAGATTGAGACAAACTTTTTAGCAGGGCCTGTTGTGATAGGATGACGGGTAATGGCTTTAAACTGAAAGAGGGAAGATTTAGACTAGATACAAGGAGGAAATGTTTTACAATGAAGGTGGTGAAACGCTGCAACAGGTTGCCCAGAGAGGCTGTATGTGCCCCATCTCTGGAAACTTTCAAGGGCAGTTTGGACGGGGCCTTGAGCAACCTGATCTAGTTGAAGATATCTCTGCTCATTGCAGGGAGGTTGGACTAGATGAAATTTAAAGGTCCCTTCCAACGCAAACTATTCTATGATTCTATGTTTCCCTTTTACTTGAAGGAATTCTGTGGTAGCAAAGTAAAGATACATAACTTCAAGAGCTGTTGATAAAACATACAGGGAAATTAAATTGTCCAGGGAGGTCCTATACTATAAGAAATCAGTCTTTTTTTCTTTATTTTTTTCAACCCAGAAGCAACTGTAAGTCAAAGGCATCTTGCAAATAACCCTAAATCTTTACATTCCTTACTTGCCCCAGTTACTGATTCCTCCTCCTTATTCTTTAAATAGAGTTATCCTGGGGAACCCACCATCTGCCTGATGTAAACTGCCCCGTTAATTCTCACCTGGCTACAGCAGCAAAACAGATGAGAACAAGGAGAGGGAGTTAATGAATGAGTCCTGGTAAAGATCTCAGCAGGGTGCCTCTTTCAATTCAGACCACGTGTGTAGTTAGTGTGACAACAAGCTGTTACCACCTAATGATTTCAGTTCCTTAAGTATAATGAGTCCCATGTTCTCAGTGTGCTTTAGACTGGGCAACTTAAACTACCCTTGTGTTTCATAACCCCTGTTGTATGTTGCAAAATTCCATGTAGAACAAGGCTTCGATGTGGAAATAGCGAATTGTGATGGAAAAGCCAATTAATGAGCTGTCAATACATTAAAATGTAAAAAAAACCCACCCAAACAACCAAAAACCCAATCCAAATATGAAAACCTTTTTGGATATAAACATCCAGTAGCTTCTTGAAAGTAACATGGTTTAAAAAAAAAAAAAAAAAAGTTACTGGTATTACCTGAATATATTGCAGAAATTCCAATGTTATATTTTACACATTTTCTTGCCGCTAATAATAATATAAAATCTGAGATAATGGTATACATGTGGTATATGAAAGTTGTTACACAAGGAAAATGCCAAAAGAATTCATCCAAACAAATGCACATCAAGAATTAGAACAGCGTGGAGTGTGAAGTATGAAGAAGCTGAAGCACTTCTGAAATTTAAAGGAGTAGAAATTCAGCTTGTTCAGACTGAGTTATGTGTGGAAATACACAGTCTTAAACCGTTCCTTAAAATGATCCTTCGGGAAAGATTAAGCATCCAAGTTAAAACTTTAAAAGTTATTCACCTGATTTTGGACTGGTGTTTATTTTAGAAATGACTAAGCACTTAGATATGCAACATTTGGAAGGGGGAAAAGTGGCATCCACATGCCAGATGAATAATCTATACCCTTATGCATATTCATACCATCTTTTGCTGCCAGTGAACCTTGTGTTAGTCCTATATAAAAGCTGTGCACAAACACATTTCCCTCAAGTGAGTTAAGCTGTGGTGATTTGTCGCATCTAAGACATCAGGCATTGAATTACTATCAAGGTTAGGTGGCCTTAGTCAGTTTGGATACAGCAGTGACTTCCCCTTCTAACGCGATGAGGTGGAGAGAAGGCAGGACAGAGCCACATTATTCTGTGAACAATTTCTAGCTGGCATATGCTAGAACCATCACTGTGGATCCAACTCCTCACCACCATGATGAGAAGAAGCAGTAAGAAAGTCACGGGATGAAAGGGATATATACCCTTGAAAGTCCTAGATGGTCTGATGAGTCTCTTGTCGAAAATGTCATGGAATGACATAATGACTATGGATTAATCTGTCCTTTTGGTGAAGAGAGCTGAAGGGTTTAAGGGAAATTTTCTGTGAAGACTAATGGTTAAATCAGGCTGCAGATTGATGGCTGGTGGCTATTTAAGAATTAGGAAAGAGTGCATGGTCTTCCTGCACTCTTACCTGTATCTATTCCTCTCACAGGTCACACGCCAAATTCTACTGGGAGGACTTTGTGATAAATTTGACTGTTTTAGGGAACTCTTTCTATGCAGTTGCTAAGAGACTTAGAAACTCTCCTTAGAGACTCCTCCTTCTGGAAGGCAGTCTACTTGACAAATCCATTCAAGAAGTTACATCGTAGGGGATAAAGAGGTAGAACTGCTTAAATGAATAGTGTGAGAAACTGTGCTCATTTTCCTCTTGAATAAAAGCAGGAGCACGACATTTATCCTAGAATCCTAGAATGGTTTGAGTTGGAGGAGACCTTAAAGATCATCGAGTTTCAACCCCCTGCCATGGGCAGGGACACCTCCCACCAGACCAGGTTGCCTAAAGCCCCATCCAGCCTGGCCTTGAAACCCTCCAGGGATGGGGCAGCCACAGCTTCTCTGGGCAACCGGTTCCAGTGCACCCAAAAGGTGCCATTCACGCATCCATCTTGTACAGAATTTTGGGGTGCTTTTAAGGTGACAATTTGCTCAATAAGAGCTTTGGGAAAAGTATGCCCTCTAGGCATTCTTGGGTGAATAAACCTTCATGAAAATTGGTGATGCTGAATGGGACATTCTAGTTTCAATAAATGCTTTTGCCTCCACCGGCAATAAGTCTGCTAATGAAGCATTACTGTACAGCTACTCACACTTATCATCTAGTCTCATTAAATTTTGAAAATAAATATTTTTATGAAGGTTTCCTTTTTTTTCAGACTGGGGAACTTCCTTTCACCTTCACATATGAAGAGCATTTCTTAAAATCAATCTCCTTTTCCCTGCTGATTAAACTGAACAACAAATTCCTAATTAGAAGGTTTTGAAAGTTCTGTTTTTGATGTTAGCTTTGGAAGTTATTCACTACAGGAGGTGATAGGGTAGTGAGGGTGCTTCTGAGTCATCCCCAATGCCCAAGCTGCTATGCAGGACATAAAAGATGTTTGCAGGAGAAGGGAACTAGTCAGATTTAGAACCTACTTTTACATCACTGTTACCCCTGAGATGAACTCAATTCATTAAAAAAGTTATTTCTTGGGAAGTTTCTTAAAAGGTTGTTTGAACTTAAAGCTCAGGCTCTGTTGGTATTCAGACCATACCTATTCTCTACATTATTTGGGGCCATGCTTTGAAGTTTTCTCTTTCTCCTGGGTATTCCAGTTAATATAGTTCATTGTGAAATGAGAGCACAAAAAAGAATACAGTATCATCATATTACTTGTCTCAGAGTTGAAATGCTACAAGAAAGTTAAAAAGAAAATTGCTCTTATTAGAAATTAATACACAACTGTAAATAAAATCTTGAAGACAACAATTTCAAAATTGTTTTAACTTAGTATTGTCTTTTGTCTTGTCTTACAATATATGCTTTATAGATTACACTCATGAAAAATCTATCTTCTGTTTTTCCAATATGTGTCCACTATTAAAAAAACCAAAACAAACAGCAGAATTTGCTACTGGAATAAGTCAAAAGAGTTAATCTAAATGGACAGATTCACCATTTCTCTTTCCTGTACCTATTTTCTCAAATTTCATACTTGTCCACATACCGAGTTACGCATTTGCTGTGTCAATTGCTTTGCTACAAAGAAAAGCAGGAAATTCACTGCTGGGTGGCAGAATATGCATGAGACTGCCCTGCTCGATCCCAACAACTTTTGAAGCTGCGTTTGGATGATGCCTGGGAGATAACTCAGCTCCTTCCTTCAGGCTGTCCTGAGTTCTTTATTTTTCATCCTCTCAACGGTTTCATTATGACATTTCATGATGTGACACGATGCATGAAGTTCATTGCAGGCTGTTAAAGCTGCTGGTTTCACTCAAAAGAAAATTTGAAAACAAAGTGGATTCATTTTTTGCAAATACAATGACTTTGAAAAGAAACAATTTTTATGTAGAGATGGTGATTTGGTTGGGCTTTCTCCAGAATCCAAGAGAGAGGTCTGTGAGCTCAAAGGACCACATGTGCAGTATTTTATGTTGCTTCCTCTTTTGGCCTAGTAAGATCATCTGGAGAACAGTGATTTGCTCCTTTACTGAAATTTCAGGTAAAAATGTAATAAAGAAAACTCCTTTACACATGATGTACAGTTCCTCTTTGTTAATCCTTGGTGCTCAGCAGGGTCTAGTCAGATCTAACTCTTCAGACCGCTGGGCTTACAGCGGTAAATTCAGCGTTCCTCCTCTTTCAGTTTGCCCTAGAGACAGTCCCTACTAGTAAAAGCAGTAGCACAATTCCTCCCAAGCCACGTGGGCTGAGCTATTCACAAAATTCCTGCTGTCACTTCTCATATTCATGCCGTCATGTGTGAAAGGCCCTTCTAAAGCACTGCTGGAGATAAAAGCATGAACCAGAAATGCCTGTAGAAGGAAATGTCTGCAGAAGGGGCTGCAAAGCCAAAGAAAACAAGCATGAGCTCAGATCAAAAGGATCTTCTTTCTTGATGACTGAAGAGCTCTGTGGCCAGTGGAAGATGGTGGTGGTGGAAGTGGGAGGAGAATTGTCTGTGTATCAACGCCCCAGCAATGTCTGTAAAGGGCAAATAGTCCTTTATAGGAATTACCTGATCTGCAATGCAAAACTGGATTTGTATAGGATGTGAAGCAATTCAAACATATTTTACTATGTCAAAATTTAACAAAATGTCTGGGGTTTTGTTTAAAAAATATTTAGAAGTGAGAAATATTACCTATGTCAAAGCATTTCAGTCGAGTCACTGCTCACCAGCCATATCTTTTTTTTTAAAAAAAATGGATATAATGAAATTTTTTTTAAATACAATGAGACATCTTGTATTTACTGCTAAGCAGCACTATTTTGGAATGAATCTGTTTTCTTAGAGTTTCCAGTTTTGGAATATTTTTGTAAAGCTCAGTTGTATTTCCAGGTTCAGAAAAAAGTGAGTGGGGGTTCTATTTAACATCTATTAAAATCCCTCTGTCTCATCTTTGAGTGCATGTAGTGTATTTTGAGGGGGTTATTTTTATTGCTTCTAAAATAGTTTTTATTACATTTTTCAGGAAATTTATATTTTGTTATTATGTGCCATAATGACATCTGTTGCAGCAGAGTGAGACAAGATCAGACAGAAATCATTAATATTTCCCAGATTCCAATCTGAAACTCAGAACTATCAACAATGCTTCATTGGTTTGAGTGCTTCTGTCTTACAACATTTTAGCAACTTCATACTAAAAAAAAATCTTCCTGTGCAAGCGCCTATAATGAAAAACTTGAAACTAAACTAAACTAAAGCCTGTGTATATGTGTGTGCATATGTAAAATAGTGCTTAGTAAAACCAGAATTAGGGGAAATAGGATAATATTTCATGTAATGACTGCAATTAATAGCATGTATGTGCGGAAAAGATGTGAAAACCAACTGAATATGTGAGTGTTGCTGCATGTACAAAAGAGGAATGGAGATTAAAAACTGGATTAAAAAAATCCACTGCCATCAGCACTGAGGAGAACTGCCAAAGATGCCAGCTTCATCATTTACTGCAGCTGTGCACCTGCATATGCCACCTGGATTGTCTGTCACCGCAGCAGTTTCACAAAGGTTTGAATACGCAGCCAGTGAGTATTCTCATGTTTTATCTACTAAAGATTCTAATTATTTTTTCTGCTATTAAATGGCAGAGGTAAAAAAAAAAAAACCTCTAGGATTTGGCTCTGTGAGCAATAGGGGTTGCAGTGGTTAAGAGTAACTTAATCTACTGCGCCAACAGATGCATCAGTAGACTGCATCAAGCAATCAAATAAGGATTAAGGAAAAAGCCACATTGGCTTTAATTTTCTTAGTTTGACTGCTTGGCATACATTGCAGAAAACAATTAATTCAGACTGTTTCTAACAAAGAATAACACCAGAAAGTTTAGTGTTTATGAGCAGTCCAAATGAACTGCAACCTCCTTAAAGGTTCTTTAAATTTCCTGTCCCTGGAAAGGGAATTAATAATACATCACTGTTTTTCTCAGGCAATAGTTGTTATTATGTATTAATACCTTTAGCATTCAAAAGAAAAATGACCACATGAAGCACCACTGCTCTGGACTTAGTTTTATTTTAAATTAAGACACAATAGTAAAGGCTGCTGAGCAGTGGAAAAGAATAGGAGGAAGTAGGGGCTGATGATCAAATCACACAGGTGGTGGCAGCCAGCCACCAGTTTGTTGATTCCAGACTATCTGGCTTCAAAATAAATGAAGGAAAATTTGTAGATGGGGACCTGAGTCTCCATCTCCTGAGATACAGTCAATTTTCAGAATGCTCTGAGACCTTGCTCTGTAAATCTCCATGGTTCAATCCCTTGGCCATGCATCCTGAAAGGTCTGCTAAATTTCTGCGGATGAGGTGATGTTTCTTTTTTCCACTGCTTCTATCCACTGGAGTCTTTTTTATCCACTGCGGTTATTCTTTTTTGCAAATAATCACAGTCGTGGAAGCAGAAACAGTCTACAGCCTGTTTCCGAAGAGAGCCACAGAAATGAACGACAGAATTAGTCTGTGTTTAAGGAATTAGATTTATACTCTAAGAATGTAGAGGGATGATTATCATGATGACAGCAAAAAAGGGTGGGGAGGTTCACTGTTGTGAAGGACCTTGAAGACATCATGAGGAAGACTGGGTGGTACAGAGGGAAACATGGAGCAGAGTGGAGGAACTCAGTGGAGAACAGAGTATGATAAGATCATCTCAGCAATTATATTTTCTGTGGTCTCCAGTCTATCACTGAGGGTCATAGGGAAACCACAGGACCAGTAACCATAACAAAAGGAGACTAGGGCACAGATAAAGGTTTGACAAAACTGGTTTTAGATGTAAATAACTGGGTAATAGACAAGCGCCTAGACAATAGAGGGATTACGGAAAGTAATCTGGTTTGTAAAATAAAGTATCAGTACTTAGGTCATTCCTTAGATTATGTTTTAGGTGTGTTGAAGTCTGTTAGAAAGATCTGAATTCTTTTATTATCATTTGGCAGCTTAATAAGAGCTGGGGATCCACTGCTACATGAGAACTAGTTGTTCCACAGAGTACGGGTGGGTGGGGAAACCCTGAATTATTTCAGTATTCTGTAGCTAATACTGGCTAGGTATAACTTTAAACACATTGCAACTTTCTTATAGCATGACAACTGTACCAGAAGTCTGCTCAAATCTGCTAAATCTGGACAATCGTAGATCATATGAATGAACTACTATGGTTGAAAGGCTCCTGTAATGAATTCATGACAACAAAAATGAGAAAGAGAAGAATTGAGCAAGTTATTTACCTTTTATTCTTACTTATAGAATAAGTAAGGAAAACCGGACTTGGACTATTTGACTTAAAATGCAAAGTGTTAAAAAGTATTCATAGTTTAATCTGTGTGTCTGTATTGCTAAAATATGAAAATTCATGAATTATTCTGCATGAATTCCTGAAAGTTATTCCACCACAAAAAAACACAAAAAAGAGTGGGTGAATTTTTCCTAAACAAAGAACTTGGAAGTGAAAGAAAACAAAGTGCGAAAAAAGAAAGAACGAAAGGCATTTATTTTTATTCTACATGCCTTCCCTTCAAAGTTGTAATATATAGAAAAATATTGAAATAATTTTCATAGTGCTGTTCTGTATTTCCCAAAATATGTAGTAAAACCATTGGTTTAGGGTGATAATATCTCAACATTTCACAATTTTTGGGCCCTGTACTATAGCACACCAAAATTCTGATTATGGCTAAATAGAAAACACACTTTCTATGTAAAGCCAATAATTTTTTATTAGCATAATTCAAATCTCAACAATCCAATCAAATAATTAGAAGATACCTCATTCTACACAGAATTACTACTTGTTACTACTACCCATATAAAAAATCATTACTGTTGCATACAAAGGTAAGCAAAAAAAACCAACTTCAGCATAAACACCTGGACATCAGAAAAATTGCAGTTGTAGCTAAAGCAAGTGAAAAAAGCAGCAGCAGGCAGGTTGAGTTCGAACAGAGTGAGCCTGATGGTCCTCGGTCTCGAGGCCTTGCAAAGTCTGTACAAAGCCTGTGGCCTGTGACTACCAGTGTCAGTATTATG
Source organism: Limnodromus scolopaceus (assembly GCA_028565335.1). NCBI lineage: Eukaryota > Metazoa > Chordata > Aves > Charadriiformes > Scolopacidae > Limnodromus > Limnodromus scolopaceus. The sequence continues at coordinate 27,458,571 of JAOXNO010000013.1, forward strand.
GGCTCTAATGTTCTCTGATTGACAGAAATCATAGAATCGCAGAATCGTAGAATGGTTCGGGTTGAAAAGGACCTTAAAGATCATCTTGTTCCAACCCCCCTCCCTTGGGCAGGGACCAGGTTGCTCAAAGCCTCATCCAGCCTAGCCTTGAACACCTGCAGGGATAGGGCACACACAACTTCTCTGGGCAACCTGGGCCAGTGTCTCACCAGCCTCACAGGAAAGAATGAGATGCCCTTGTCACTTGCAAACATGTCTTTATTAAGTGGCATTAAAGCACTATCAGCCAAAATTTTTGCTTATTTTCTTTATAGTCTTAAACTGATATCAGTCAGTGAATCCTTCAAAACCTCAATCCCTAATGTTAAATGTGGAATACAAAGGGTTGAAATATTTTGGTCTTTTCAAGAGTCTGCTTGATAGAGTCCCTTGGGAGGCAGCCCTGAAGGGAAAAGGAGTCCAGGAAGGCTGGACGTTTTTCAAGGAGGAAGTCTTAAAAGCCCAGGCACAGGCCATCCCTGTGCACAGGGAAGCGAGGGAAGAGACCAGTCTGGCTGAACAAAGAGATAGGGTCACAGCTCAGGGAAAAAAAGGAGAGTTTATGGCCTTTGGAAAAAAGGGCAGGCCACTCAGGAAGATTATAAACGTGTAGGAAAATTATGTAGGGAAAAGATTAGAAAGGCCAAAGCCCAACCAAAACTCAACCTGGCCTTGGATGTTAAAAACAACAAAAAGAAATTCTATAAATATATTAGTAGCAAGAAGAGGACTCGAGACGGCCTCCACCCACTATTGGATATGGGAGGTAACGTAGTGACAAAGGATGAGGAGAAGGCTGAGGTGCTGAATGCCTTTTTTGCCTCCGTCTTTAGTAATGGAGTAGGGTGTCCCCCAAGTACCCAGACCCCTGAGCCAGCACATAAGGGCAGGGAGCAGAATGAAGCCCCTGTAATCCAAAGGGAAGCGGTGAGGGACCTGCTCTAGCACCTAGACACAAACAAGTCTATGGGCCCAGATGGGTTTCACCCAGGCGTACTGAGGGAGCTGGCAGAAGTGCTTGCGGAGCCACTCTCCATCATCTACCAACAGTCCTGGCAAATTAGGGAGGTCCCAGCCGATTGGTGTCTAGCAAATGTGACGCCCATCCACAAGTAGGGGTGGAAGAATGATCCAGGGAACTCCAGGCCTGTCAGTCTGACCTCAGTGCCTGGGAAGGTCATGGAACAGATCATCCTGAGTGCCATTATGCAATGCATGAAGGATGCCCAGGTCATCAGACCCAGCCAGCACAGGTTCATGAGGGGCAGGTCCTGCTTGACAAACCTGATCTCCTTCTATGGTAAAGTGACTCGCTTGGTGGATGAAGGAAAGGCTGTGGATGCTATTTACCTAGACTTTAGCAAGGCCTTTGATACAGTCTCCCACAATACCCTCCTGGAGAAACTGGATGCTTGTGGCTTAGATGGGTATACTCTCCACTGGGTCAAAAACTGGCTGGAGGGCCGGGCCCAGAGAGTGGTGGTAAATGGAGTTAAATCCAGTTGGCAGTGTGGTGTCCCACAGGGCTCAGTATTTGGACCCGTTCTCTTCAACACCTTTATCAATGATCTGGATGAGGGGATCGAGTGCACCCTCAGTAAGTTTGCAGACGACACCAAGCTGGGTGGGAGTGTCGACCTGCTGGAGGTAAAGAGAGGCTTTGCAGAGGGATCTGGATAGGCTGGATGGATGGGCTGAGACCAACGGAATGAGGTTCAATAAGGCCAAGTGCCAGGTCCTGCACTTAGGTCACAACAACCCCAGGCAGCGCTACAGGCTTGGGGAAGAATGGCTGGAAAGCTGCCTGGCAGAAAAGGACCTGGG
>JAOXNO010000013.1:27460533-27482262 GCA_028565335.1 Limnodromus scolopaceus
ACGTAGTCCTTAGGAATATGGTTTAGTGATTTTTGTCAGGGTTAGGTTGATAGTTAGACTAGATGATCTTCAAGGTCCCTTCCAACCTAGAGAATTCCATGATTCTATGAAATACTGTATTATAAATCCTTGCTTCAGTAATATCATGGTCACTTTTTGTGTTCTTGACCTATAATAAAGAAGTTTAATGGCACTTCTAAACAAAATTTAATAATTTGTTTGCTTCCTTGTTTGGTCTCTGATTTAAATCATAATCTTCCTTCCTTAAGAGAAAAGCTGTTGGACTACATCCGTGTAACTGGTAATGTGTCCAATGGGAACATAAAGGTAAATAAAAGAATAGCTGTGCCCTGTCTCTTCTCATGTATACGTCCACCAAGAAGTCTTCTCCTCCTCCACCTCATATACAAATCAACAACAGCAAACATTTTCTGTGGCTTTAAATACATTTCTATGAGTTGTGAAACATGCTATTTTGCTTTGCTTTTCCTATTACCTGGCACAGTTTCTCCAGTTCATGTTTTCTCCTATTGCCAGGCAAAGAAAACAAATATTTAAAGAATGCAAATCTTGCGATTACCTCCTAATAAAACACTATAAACTCAGGACTTCCACTGTTCAGTGTGAAATCACCCAAAATCTGTTAAGGTATGGAAATATTTTTATTACAATTTGTTATAACATAATATTGTTGCTATAATTGAGGCAAATCATTCTTCAAAATCACATAAAACAACAATACGATTAAAGAGATTGTTTGCTTGTTTTTAGTCTCAGTGAAGATTAAAATAAAATTTCAAATCATGCTTGTTACTCCTTTTTCAAATGTTTTCCTTACCCGCTTTCCCAAGAGGTAGAATTCAGAGAAGAAATATAAATTTACTGTTAAGAGAAGTAATACCGTACAGAGTGACCCAGAGAACTGGCAAAGTTGCATGGAGAAGTGTCAGCCTCTGAAAACGATTTCTGAAGTTCAGTGCCTGCCACTCACACGTATCCACCAAACAAGTTGAAGAGTGTGTAAAGAATGTGAGACAGTACATGCACCAGCACCTGTTTGCAGATGCAATCACTCATTCTGAAGCCTCTCTGCCGGTTACCTATTTACACGTCTGTCTATACTTCCTCTGACAAAACATGTATGTCTTCATAGTTCTGGTCAGAAAATGTTGACTTGACCTTCAATAAATGTCCATCCTCTTGAATAGTTATTCAAATGAAATGTCTGAAGTTGTTGCTGCTTTTCTACCACCGAAATATGGCAGTAAGATAGTCTTGAAATCTAGGAGAGAAAATTTCTATTTGTCAAATGCACCCCGAGGCTCTGAGTGTGCGCATCAGTCACAGCCGTAGTGCAAATGGGTGGGTCTGACTGATCGTGATGGAGTAAAGTGCCAACGTAACTGAGTAAGATTGAAGACAACTGCTCCGATATGCTTGAATTGCCATTAGTATTAATGAACAGGACAGCACATATTTTGACATGAGTAAGTGGTCACAGCCTGAGAGTGTGGAAGGGAATATCAGCTCACATGACTTGGCGGAACTCTGCACGGGTGTGCGTGTGACACGTGAATGATTACTGGAAGTCGGTATTGGTGGGTGGGAGTAGCGGAGTGTCACTTTATATAAATGAGCATCCCTGACAAGGGGCAATTTAGTTTCTGCCTAAAGATTTCCTGTTGGTAGGGAATAACCTACCATCTACCAGTGACAGAATATCCACTTCCTTCAGGCAGTTACTTGCTACTTTCCATCAGGTTGTGGTATTTCTTAACATTTCTGAAAATACAGATACGTATCACTCTGATTAAGATTATCTCAGAGGATTTTGTTGGAGATACTGTGTTTAATCTTGGCTGAAATCCAAGCCTTCATTATTGTATAATTTGCTCAGTTTTTCTAATAGGCGATATCTGTTGCCTGATTGATGGGATATTATCTCTCTTTCGTCTTCCCTGTCAAAAGACACTTCTGAATTTATTGGGGCACGCACCTATTTATATGTAGGTGTGGGGATTTATGCATGTGTGTATGTATGATCATGCGATTCTCCTTCCAGGCATGATAGCACAGCCTCCTTCAATGGACAACTGCCAGTACCTGATGATCCTGCTCAGGATATGGCTCTCTTCAACCTCCTTTTTTTTTTCCCCCAGGAGAAGAATGCTTCTACTACTCCCCTGACTCAGACCAGGATTAACAGCAATCTGTTACTTCTGTTAATCTGTTAATTAATATATTTATATTGTATTATTTATATAATAAATATATATATTTATATTATATCCCTGGGGTTACAGTTCCTATTTGATGAAAACGAGAGTTGCTAAAGTAACAAAGACTGACTGAAGATATGAGTCTTTTTTTCGTAGTAGAAATCCTGCTATACCAACAACTATTTTTAAGGAGCCCTATAGCAAAATAGGTATGCTTGAACATTCATGTTCTTGTATTTCATTTTCTGCCAAATAAGACTGGATTTATGAATATTGTGGCCACTCTGTGTTTCTCATTGGTAATTTGGATCTTAGTCTGTGTGCTTGCCACCCTCAACCTGAGAGATCCTAAATGTGTAGGCACCATTTAAATAAATTTTCCCAAATCAGTTTCATTTTTGCATTCTGCATTTTTTAAGCTTCTCTCCTGTTGCTTCTTGCAAAAGTTGTAAATCTGTATCACAAAGAGGCGTCTGCAGATTATCCACAAGAAGACACTTTGCAACTCCCTTTGACTGGCTTGGTTTTCACCTCAAGAGTAAATACCCAGCAGAAGGAAAGCAATGGACTTTCTTTTAACTCCTTGGAGTTAAAAGAATGGGAATGGGCATAATAGTGAATACACAAGTGTTGAAAAATTGTTCTTTTTACAAAAGGGGAAGAGTTTCAAATTGTGCTCATGTGACCTCCCACTTACAGGATGTACCCACTTAATAGTGATTTTCATGAGCCATTTGAATAAGTGACCTTATAAGTAAGACCCCATGTAAATCATGAACACCATCATGCAAGAAGATGACAGATTTTATGGCTTGGTCATGGCAAAAATAGCAAATTTCACAGTTTGTCATGCAATAATGGAGATGGTTACAAAAACACGAAGTCATCTGTAATGATAAAAGATGATTCTGAAGGGGTTCAAGATATCTTTTTAACAAATATAAGTCATAGAGATATGTGACAGGCTGTCAATGGAATCTAGAAAGATTATTTTACACTGGGGAAAGACAGAAAATAAAGGAGCAAATGGCGATTGTGAGAGGGTTGTGTCAGAAAGAAAAGCAAAAATAACAAGTAAGGATGGCACCACTTCAAATCAAAGTCAGTGTGCTTGGAGCAGACAGTTTGCACAGATGTGTTCGGCATGGTCATTGTTATGAGCCCTGATGCATAATGCAAACACAGAAGAACAGTGCAAAGACCTTTGCTAAGCCAGTATAAAGGCAAGGTATTATCCTGGAACACAATAAAAACTATTCTTATGGTGACAAGGTTGATCTGGAATTAAAGCAACCTTTCTAAGCAGAAAGTCTGGTCCAGCCACCTGTAACCATGTCACTTTGGTCTGCGACATTTGCTGGTTAATGTAAACAGGGCTGAACCTCAGTGTCTGGTTTGATGGGAAGCTCAGAGGCTGGCACATGGGAAAGTGTCTCCTGGGTTTTGCATTCCCTGGTGTTTTAGTGGTCTTTCTGAGACACTGTTTAGATGTTCCTGTCATTACAACGTCATCACTGACTCCAGGTGGCTGTATTCGTTTGGCCTTCCCAAACTTGGAGTTTCTTTTGTAAATGTGACAATGCCTAAAAGTCAGAGGTACAGAAAGTATGAATCAGGTTATAGGAAATCCTAGGGGCAGGAGTGAGTTGGGAAATAAACCCAAGCTTTTTGAGAGAACGTGGTTGTGGCAGTATTTCTGCCCTGAGTCAGGGAACTGGTGGCTGAGATACTGTGGGACTCAGCTCTAAGGGAGTTCAGGAAAATAAGCAGGTCTTTAAAGATCTCCAAGTGCAAGAATGGCCCGTGCTGGTGACAAGGAATAGAAGCAGGTGTTACAAGAGGCAAGATGGGCTAAATAGGGAGCTCATTTCCACTCTCTAAATAAGCCAGCGGTGGAGCAGGTTGCCCAGAGATTTCATGCACTCTGCATCCGTGGTTATTTTCAAGATAAAGCTCTGAGCAATCTGATCTTAAGGCTGACTCCTGCTTGGAGCAGGTGGCTGGACTGAAGACCTTCTGAAGTCCGTTCCAGCCTGAACCGCTCTGTGGTTCTCCCTGAAATGTGGCTGCCACCCTACTTATAAGTGCTGTGTTGAAGTATTTCTGAACTCCGCAGCCACAAATTATAGACCTCACTGCTGATTTGTGACCTTTCAGCAGAATTTACCTAATTAAAGGAGATGCAGAGTTGCAACGTATCTGAAGTTAAAGGCAGTCCCAGCTCAGCCAGCAGCAGGACCGCAAGGAAATACCATTATTTCTACAGTAACTGAACAGCTGGTGTTGGAGAAAAGTGAGGCCAGGATGAATCAACATCCTCCAAATTGTTCCAAAGACAGATTTGTGAAGTATTTTTCAGAAGTGCACTATGTTGACTGGAGAAAAAACATAGAGAAACATTACCTTTTTGTAACTCTCTTTCCAAAATATAACACAACTTTGAAATTTATAAATCTGCAGCTTGTAAATTCTGTGTCTGTAACTATTCCCAGAAGGACTTTATCTTAGCTAATGAACTCTACCATGGCTACAGAACAAGACTAATGTAGCACCTCCTGCAGCAAACTTTCAGTGGGTGACATAATGGCATATAGTTGGAGAGCTTTTTCAAGAGGCAGTCAAATTAATTTGAGAATGCAGTAGGCAATCCACTATAACATACTTGCAGGAATATGTTTAAGACAATGAACATTTTGTAACTAAAAATATAATATTTATTAGCTTTACATGCTTCATAAACATGATAAAATGCTTCTGCTAATGCTTTCAAGCTATACTATAGGGCCTATGCACATTGTTCTCTAGTAAGCTGGATTAATTTTTATAGCAAGGTCCCTTAATTCAGTGGTAGTACCATGTAGCAGCTTGAAAATTATGCTGCTATTTCCTTTGAAGTAGAAACTAAACCATGTGATCAGCAACATTTACTTTATTTTTCCAATATTGTTCATTTCCTTTGCTTTCTTTACCTTTCCAGAATTGTCATATTGAAAATTGCCAGATTGAAACTGCCGTTTTTGACCCGTGGCTTTGGCGGGTTGTTAGGTCTTTTCTCACAAGGACACGAGAAAAACAAGAGACATAAGATCTCTTTGCAGGAATCTAGGTAAGCACATGAGGTTCATATTTTGCTAAATTGGTCAGCACTAACAGAGCTGCACTGAAATGCAAATTCTCACCATTAAGCTTCCTAGATAGTCTCACAGACATCAGGACCAGTATGTTCACATGACCGCAAGCAATTAAGTCAACAGAATTTAATGAGCTACCACTTCTCTGAGCCATGGTAATGGTATTAGTTCTCTTAACCTGTTGCAAGTACAATATACAATTTAATTGTTTGCAATGTGGCAGCGTATGCTAATGTATGTTATTTATTGACTCTGTTAACTCTACTTGTGCTGTAAAGGGAGAACAAATTCAGAAGAAAGCTGTGGGAGTAAGAATGTAGAGGTAACAAACATAAGGGAAGTGAAGAACACAGAATTGTACGTACGATCAGCTAAAATGGCTCAGGCAGCCAGCAACATCTTATTATGTTGCAGTAACAGAGCTACTTGTCATTGTGCAAAAATAGATATCTGGTTTGCATTTTGTTAAACTGTGATCTGTACACAGAGGAAGACATTATTTCATCAGTTTATCTTCAAGTTTTGTTTTATATGTTTTCATAATACTTATCAGAGCTGTGCGGGGGTGTGTATACATACATATACACACACACATACATAAATATAGAAAAAAGAAGTGAGCTTAGCTTTAGCCTCTTACTCCCACAGCAAGAAATAGATTCCATGGTATTTCCCAGAGTGACAGTGTGATATAGATAGCTATAACATTCAAACTGACTTGTGAAGAAAAGGAAAAATAGGTCCCAAACCCAAAGGTAGCTTTGAAGAGTGAAATCATAAAAGTAATGAACCTAGTTTTAGTGAAGAACACAGACTGCTATCTCTCACTCAAAATGAAATTACTGTCACCAAAATCTATTCATTATGCCATTTTCAGTTCTCATTATGATTATACTCAGTAGAATTAGGTACTAAAATTCCAATTCTTCACATGCTTTATAAATCATGGTAGTACACTTGAGTATTTTGACCTTTTTAATATTCCTTGGTTTGATTGGCTGTGTTGTATGTCTGTTCCATGTATCCTATTATTTTACTGCCACTCTAACCTATGGGGTAGTAGATGAAGTGGGTAGCCAATGAGGATGTAGGATATTGTAAAGGTCAAAGTACTAACATTAATGCTAAATATTTCACAGCATACTTTAAGTATTAAAGCTCTGACTTCAGCTCCTTATAACTAATCTTGGGCAAAGAGCAGAAAATACTATGATTTTTATTCAGTATCTTAAGTTGGCAAAAATCAAAGTAACAAAAAAATGAAATCGTAACACACTTATTACAAATATATTACTTAGCACTAGCCCACATTATCTCAGAATTATGCATTTTAGTCAATACTTTGAGTAGGATAAGAACGTTATTCTTATGCCTTAGATCCCTTTCCCTGAGCATAGTTATTTCATGAGTCTGTGTTCATAGTTCAAAGTTTCTGCAGATGTGTAGGAACACTGAGGATTTATTAATCATTTAGGATCTCAGTCAACTAATTGTGTTGCATCTGGCATCAAAAGCAGTGTGGCCAGCAGGTCAAGGGAGGTGATTCTGCCCCTCTACTCTATTCTGGTGAGACACCACTGTGTCCAGCTCTGGTGTCCTCAGCACAGGAAGGACATGGACCTGGTAATGGGTCCAAAGGAGGCCACAAAGATGATCAGAGGGCTGGAGCACCTGTCATATGAAGACAGGCTGAGAGAGTTGGGCTTGTTCAGCCTGGAGAAGAGACGGCTCTGGGAGGCCTTATTATGGCCTTTCAGTACTTAAAGAGGGCTTATAAGCAAGATGGGGACAAACTTTTTAGCAGGACTTGTTTTGAAAGAACAAGGGGCGATAGCTTTAAACTGAAAGAGGGTAGATTTAGACTAGATGTAAGGAATACATTTTTTTTACAATGAGGGTGGTGAGACACTGACACAGTTTGCCCATAGAGGTGTTAGATGCTCCATCACTGGAAACATTCAAGGTCAGGTTGGACAGGGCTCTGAACAACCTGATCTAGTTGAAGATGTCCCTCCATGTTGCAAAGGGATTGGACTCTATGATTTTTAATGGTTCCTTCCAACCCAAATTATTCTATGATTCTATGATATTTCTGTCCCAATATGACTGGAGACACTCCAGGAAGAATACTGGTACTGTGGGATGTGCACTGTGCTCTAATAGGTCTTTTTACACCTACATCTCCTACTCATTGAGGCGAGAGACTGAGTTGTTACTCAGGATGTATCAAGTTCAGGGATCAGCAGCTGAAAGCATGTTTTTGTGTGTTTTTCTGCATCAGAATTTAAATGCATTAAAGTATATGTGTGTACGCAGGAGAAAAAATACATATTTTTGTCAGTCTGGAAAATACTTCTCAGAACGCAAACCTTTGCTATTTCACTTTCATACTTTAATTAGGTGGTATATATATCTAAGCATAACTTTATAATTAAGTAAATTGTGATAATAGACCTCAATTTCCAGGTTGTAGTGCCCTTTTAATTCCCTGCATGATGTTCCAGCCTAAAAGGCATTAATAGAGATGTTCCAATGTTGAAAAGGAAAGTAAGGGAAATCAACATCTAAAACTTAGTAAAGTCCTAGGTAGTAAAAGGCCTTTGTTCTGAAGATTGTTCTCCTACAGAGTAACAGAATTTTCTTTTAGCCTTTACAGTCAATTCTCATGCTGTTGAAATATCATAATCAAAGCTCTTTGCCACCTTGTGTTGAATCTACTGTAGTTGAAATCTTTTTATTTAGTGAGAAACAGTGTTTCTACCCTAAATAATATGATGAAAGCATTCAAAATGTCAAATGAACATTCACCAGTTAAAAATATCTTCACTTTTTACTGTTACAATGGTAGACGGAACTGCCTGTAGGTGACTGGAATGATTAAAAAGGAATGGAGAATACACAATAGTGGCTCCAAAGGGACTGTGAGAGTTCATCACACTACCAGGTGTCACTATTACTTTTATCTGCAATTTCCTAACCAGGATGGTGCAGCACTTTGTTCAGGACAGGTTTGTGCCATCAGGAAAACTACAGTTTTTTTCAGAATCTTTTGTCAGTTGCTTTTAGCTTCCCCTTGTCATCCTCTCCATTCTTTCCTATGTGAAGTTAGTCTTAGCTTACAAATAGCTGTTCCCCAAAGGAAATGAGCTATTACCTTAGCAGTCTGTGCACATCAGTCCATGGTTCAAATAGAAATTTTAGGAAAATGATAAATTTGAAAATTAATCATCTAGGAGTTAAGTGAATCGTTTTGTGCGTGCCTCCAGTTTTCCTGGCATCATGATGAACAGAACTGGTTGCTGGTACTATCTAAAGAAAAATAATAAGTGAATATTTTTATTGTGACTACTGCTATAAATAGGTAGGTTTTTGAAACAAGATCTGTTTAAAGTCTGACATGTTTCTCTTCAGCAGGACATAATGCGGTATTAGTATTTAATGCTTTTCCTAGCCTTACAGAGTTCATTAAGAATACAGTATTTCATAATGTCTCATCAATACACCTCTTTCTTGGCATAAGCAGACTTACCAAGATGAGAGAAGCACATGGTCAGAGTAGTTGTTAAGAGGAATTTTATAGTACTGCCTGTTTTCCAATTGAAATGCCACTGACTTCTAAATAACTTTAAATCACCTCATACAGCCAAAATGAACAAGCCCGGCAGAAGAAGATATACTGGTAGGTGGCCTAGATCAAAGGGGAAGAGTATGAAGAGGAAGGAGCGGCAGAGACAACACATAATGAACTGATGTCTTCATTCCTTGTCCTCTGCGCCACTTGAGGGAGAGAAATCAGGAGTGAAGTTAAGCCCAGGCAGAAGGGAAGAGTGGGAGGAAGGTGTTTTAAGATTCGTCTTATTTCTCATTATCCTGCTCTGATTTAGCTTGGCAATAAATTAAATTAATTTTCCCACATCAAGTCTATTTTGGCTGTGTGGTATTTGCTGAGTGGTCTCCCTGTCCTTACCTCCACTGGCGAGCCTTTCATCAAATTTTCTCTCCCCTGTCCAGTTGAGGAGGGAGAGCGACAGAGTGGCTTGGTGGGTACCTGACAGCCTGCCAGGATCAACCCACCACAACCAGTAACTCCTCTCCCAGTGCAACAGGTGATGGTTTTGTGCGAGGTGTCCTTCATCAGTGCCAGTGATGGGCTGCTGATATTCTTGGTACCACAACCTACCTCAGACGAGTCTTTCAGAGGACAGTCCTTGTTCAGTTGAAGTGAGATACCTGTTTTGGCTTGATGGTAGGAGATCCTGCACCTCCTGACCTCCAGGATCATTCTGCTCATTATCCTTTCGTAATGCTCATAGTGCTCTTTTTCAACTAAGCAAGATGTTCTAGGTAAAGAATGGTTTGTTTACTAGTATTGGCAGAAGCTAACATGTTGTTGGAAAAAAACCTCCACAACAGGAAAAAACCCAGCAAACCAAAACTCCTCAATGCCACACTCTACTGTCTGCAACCTTATAGTATCTACTTTGTTGCCATTATTTTGAAAAAGCTGAAATTAGTCATTGTACCAGCAGGTGAAATTTTATATATAATTAAGGCCATTTGCAGTAGTGCAAGGGATTCAACATTCATCAATTAAAGGTATCAGAAGATTGCTCTTTAAGAATGCCACATTTTAGGCAACATGAAAAGTTTTCAAATTTCACTCAATGCCTAATACAGACCATTAAAAGGAAGATTCATGGTACAGAACACCAATCACTCACTTCAGCTAAAGAATAATGACACAATTTTATGAGTTTGAAAATTCCCATGATAGCCACAAAACGTACACTTAGTATGTGTTCTTTGATGAAGATTATTAAAACTTGTCAAAATAATGAGGATGGTGAACAGAAACTACTGAAAATGGTCACCATTTTCTTAAACACAGGGGATCATAGTATTAAACGATGCCAGTTTCTCTAAGTTGTCATTGTCCTGAAATTTCAAAGTGATGAAGTGGAACTATTTTAGGCAAGTTCTTTAATGTTGTGCAAATGGGTGAAATACATCAAACAGGACAAGATTTGAAGTACAAGCAGCTTTGTCTTAGCTGCAGCATATAATTAACCGATAGTTTAAAGCCCACATAGCTATTGGATATTGCAGCACAAAGCAAATAGAATTTCTCCTGAATAAATAGAATTATATAATTACATTTGATATGCAATAAAAACTTTTAAAAAGTTTTTACATTTTGTCTTTTGGAGTGTTTACATTTGAAAAAAATTACAAAAACTATGAATATGTTTATCTGAGCACAGACCATAACTACAAATTTAAAGTGAGAAAGTTCTCACCATGAAGGGCTGGGATTCAGGCTTGGAAACAATGTTTTAGTTAACGAGCATTATTTTGTAATAATTTCATTCTTTCCATCTTTAGCCTAGGTTTTATCTATACAAGGTATCACTTCTAGTCATACATTTATTTTGATCAAGATTCTGTCAACCTTCTTCCATGAAGTAGTGTGTCATTTTGGGAACACTGCCTCCAAGGTATTTTGTATAGAAAAAAGAGCTCAACAGAGGAAGATTGGCAGAATTTGGGCATCTGTGTCACAGCTTTGCTCCTTCCAAAAAATAGCTCTCTTCTAATACTTTGGGATGATGAATGAATTAAACATTGTATCAGGATTTCACATGTAGCTTACCATAAATGGTATGGGATTTGACTTGTTTATTTTTATCAAAATATCCTATGGTTATCTAGATAGTACTTAGTCCTGCAACTACTTTGGCCTTTTTATTACCTCAGGATTCACTAAGACTAAAAAGAAATCCAGGTGTAAAGCATAGTAAACATGAGCAATAGTAACTATGAGAGGTCCAAATCCCTGCTTTCTTTGATGATCTGGTTACCACCTAGGGAATTTTTTTTTTCAGTGCAAAAGAGAACAGCTTTGCATTTCATTTTTTAGTCACTCAATTTTCATCCTAATACAAGAACACTTTCCCAACTACGTGGGCAGTTGCTGTGACTGATTAAAGCCACCGTCCTCAAAACTGATTTGTTTAAAACCTGTTGGTGTTGCTATTGTTATTATCATCATTATTTCCACCCTCATTATTCCATTGTCTTTTCGTATTCTTTTGTGTCAACAAATGATCAGTCGTACATATTGCCCATCTTGTTAAATCTGCCCGACTCCCTGTTGCCTGTGCCCTCTTGCTTTCATCTCTTCCTGCTGCAGTGCAGAGCACTGGTTTAAGGTGCCAGGTAGGATTAAAGGCATCCCAGGGAGAATTCGCCTTTGAAGTGGCAGAGAGTAAATGCTTCTTATCAGCTGTAAGTGCTCCCTGTGTCATTGGCTTTCATGGCTGTGGCATGTCATTTGTAAGGATTTCTTATTTCTGCGTGCTGTAGCAGAAAGTAATCTGTCAGCTTTTTTTTGCAGTGTAACAATTCACTGGCAGAGGCTGCTTTTTGTGGATGATGGTGCCTGATTAGTGGTAAATTAGTATCATATAATACTCCCGTAACAGCAGAACACATGCTTAAATATGATTTTAAAGTATATTATTCAGTTGTCTGGCTGATTATATTCTGTTGTTACAAATGTGCTGTGTCATGGCCAGGCCTTTTTTCCACCCTCTGTGGATTTCCACCTGATTTAGGGAAGGGTAGTGATCCCAAGGAGGAGTGGATTATTCAGTAGCAAGTCCCAACTACTAACAAAGTATTCCGATTCAGAAATATGTTCTCCTGGACATACCCTGGTGAGGAACTTTATAAGAAATACAAAGACATGATCAATAGATATTTGATGTAGAAATATTTGTATTTATCACCCTTCTTCAAGAAGCCTATGCTGTCTATGAGCATTTATAGGTAGAACATGAATGAATTCTGAATTCTGAAAAACTTAAATCTAAATTGCTTTGTTAGTTGCCCACGTTTAATAATATTTTGTGTCTTTCATTATTACATGATAGAAGAATAAGTCTGTTGTTATACAACATGTATTCAAGCAGATATCCATTTTGTCACTGGTCATCCACACAATTGAAAACCTTGTTCAGGGACTATGTTCAAGCATCCCATATACAAATATAATTTTCCAGGGGAGATTCTGCCAATAAACTTAAACACTTGAATGTTTACAATAGGTGAAGATGGAAGATTTCAAAGTGTCACTGAATCACACTCAAATTCAAAGTTTCTCTTCTGAATTTCAAGGAATAAACATGACACTCCAAACATTTACGTTTAACAAATAAACTCTTTATCTTCTGATCACTTCAGAGCTGAGGGTGAATCACTAAGTTGATGTTCTTGTCTAAAAATAAAGAAACTACATATACACAAATAAATTTAGTTCAGTAAATTTCTGTAAATTTGAATTATTAGAGTACAAAGAACTGTTTCTGTTCTCACTTAGAGTGGTATAAAATGGAGAAAAAGCGAGAACTTTTTTTTCAGTGACCACAGACTAAGTCTTTGAATGTCAAAGATGAAATATATTAAGAAAATCCTATCCATAGAAAGTGCTAACTGAAAATCCTATGGAGAACAGCTGTTGTTATACTGTGCTAAGGAAGACAATCAAGGTTTGCTAAAAACTCGCACAATTAACTTATGTAAGTTTAAGGCTCCAGAGAAAGGAAAATCTAGTTCTTTCATTATTCTGGTTTTATTTCATATTGTTTTAAATTGCCACTTCAAACATTCTTGTATTGCTAGAATTTGCATAGAATAAGCTCAGATGACACAATTAGGAAATTTTCATGTGATTCAAGGCATTTTAACCCTTCTTTTTTCCTTACAATTTTAAGAACTTGGTCTGACATAATACTGTATTTTAAATTATTCTTTTCTATGTATTCTAAGCAGTATGCAAATGTAATGCCTGTTCTTCCCACCTTTTACCTCATCCATCTAAAACCCCAACCTTCATATAACTTTGAATTTCTTTAATATCTCTCTATATTTTTTTCCATTAGTGGCAGTTCTGGATGACTTAAGTTTTACAGGCTCTTAACTTTTCTAACTTGGCTGACGTAGTTTCTCAACGGTGACAAACTTGCCGTGCATCAGAAGATATATATATGTTTGGAAAATTTAGTACCAGCAAACCAATAAAGCCTCTCCAGAGAAAGGCTTGCTGAACATCGCACAGGAGGAACACATCAATCAATTTCTTAATGTAGTCACTTTACTCCTTCCTTCTTTCTCTTCAATTTATTTATTTATTTAAAGAATCACGCCAAAGGAGGTAATTATTTCTGTAAAGCCTTAACTTTAGATGGCTCCCTTGCATTCATCTCTTTATTTTTATTTATATTTTATTTTCCAAAATAGAACCATTTTTCTCTATTGAAAAGGAGAGAACACATTTAATTCTTCAAGAAGGAGAAAAAAAATAACTTTTTTCTATAAAATAAAGATAAAAAATTACAAAATTTTATTTTTAAAAAAGTATAATTAATGACAACAACGTCACTTGCATCCACATTTTATGCCTATGCAGGTTAAAGGTATGCCTCAGCTCTAAGGTAAATAGAGGCAAAAATATTTAACAGACAGGGTTGTCAGTGTATATTTATTCAAAGTTTTTATCAGAGCTCATTGAATGAGATCAGGACCCACAGTGCACATTTTTGGTACTCTACTTTTTTCAGGGAGCTTTGAAACCTGACAATAATAATACAATAATGTACTTGTTTGGTGTTAAATATATGAGACATTGTAGTGAAAAGAGCAGCATAAATTTAAAATGATGTACTTAATGTTAGAGAAAAAGTGTTTGCAGATCTTTACAGAATGGAACAGAAGTCAATGCTTGCTGGGAGATAGAAAACAAAGATATCATTAGTGAAAGAATTGTATGTAGCCATTCGTATCATCATATCTCCTAATCTGGACGGTCTGGGAAAACGTTGCTTGCTAATTATCACACAAAATTGTGAAAATATCCCTACCCATTCTGGCAGCAATGGGTCAGAGAAAAATGTCCATTCCAGTAAGAATTAGAACTCATCAGAACAGCATCTGCATATTAGCTATATCATGATAGAATTATAGTAACTTGAAAACCTTGGTTTTTCTTTTCCCTTAATTCTTCCATGTCCTTCATGACCTTCATATTCCTGTTTTTTTGTGATCTTAGATGCTATTGGCAAACTAAGGACTTTTTGGACAGGTAAAGCCATATCTGAAAGGAAACTCTTGACAGACTGGGGAGGAATTCTAGAGCTTTGAAAATGACACTAATAGGATTTACACTGAGATTTCTACAGATCATGGACACTAAAAAATATCAGTATTCCACAGGAATTGCCATGTGGCTCCAGAGACTCATCACTCACTGTATGCTGTGACCCATTGCCCTGCTATTTGCAGTTTCCATATCCATAAGTTATCTGGGAGTTCTTCAATTGACTTCATTTGTTATTTTATCGGTATAGACTATGATGGTTGGTGTCCTAAAGAAGTGTAAGGTATTTTCCCTCTCTCCTGGTCTCCTTATCTCATCTACATGTAATTACACATACATAGCATTAAGCATTCATCATAAAAGACACAGAAACAGTCTATGGAAAGAGATCAGAACACAGATGTCCTCTGCTGATGTCCTACTTTATTGGTTGGGAAGGAATTGTGTTCCCCATTGCTCCTTTTTTTTTCTGGACCAAACGAAAATACGGAATCCTCTTTTGAAACTTTTCAAAGCTACAGCAGGAGAATGGAAATGTGTGACTGCTTGAAATGCTTTAGTGTGGTGCCTTGTGGGGAAGAGATGTTGGCTTGAGTCCTTTCACGCTAAGGAGGACATTTTACACAGGTCTTCTAGTCTCTCTGAACTGAAAGGCAGAAATGCACAGTTATCTCTGTCTGGTTTCACTGTGATCTCAAATAAAAGCATTTGTGCCCTCTGTGGTTTCTACAGAGATTATTCCTGTTGTCTGGTTGGTCCTATCAGGTTCTGAGGATGCTGATGAGACATATTCATGACCTTGGTGCTGAAATGCTTTGGTCCGTTAAGATGGAAGTAGTCCTTAGTATTTATAAATGTAAAGAAGATTTACAGGCAATTTAGGAGACTCTATTGATTAAAACTGATATATATGTAGAATTTAGGCACCCATCTCCTAAGTAAATAAGAAAACATCTGAGCATGAGTTTAACATGTCTTAATAAAATGAGCTTGCAATGCTTATATATGTTATGCAAGGCAATTTTATGAAAAGTTTCAGTTTTCTGTGCATAAGCTTTGTTTGCTGTCCTGAATTGCATGTTCTGCATTTATATAATGCTTTCTTAGCTTACTGTTTTTCAAAAGACAATTGACACTATCTCTTTTCTGGACAAATGTAATCTAAAAATATTTGGGATAACTGTAGTCAAGGGATAAATTTCTTCTGGTTTAGTTTGCTTTCTACTTCTCTCATCAGCTAACTCTCTAACAACATTTCTTTATTGTCTATAACATGAGAGGTCAGATCTAAGGTCCACTGAAGTAAATAGCGATCTCTCAAATAACTTAAATGGGGTATAGATACAACTCTTTGAGTTTACATTTCATATGAAAGATGACACGTAAAAAATAAATTTATTCTTATAGTTTATAGAAAAACAGCTTCATACTAATATGTCTCAGAAGTCATTGCCATGATATGTAAGAAATTCTGAATGCAAGTGGGTTTTCTACTTTGTACATAGAATTATAGCACTTGGCAGAGGCACACTCAGCTGCTGAAAAATGGAAATTAACTTCTGAAAACGAGGTAACAAAATATGCTGGTCTTGCATAATTGTGTTTCTCATCACTTCATACAAGTGCAGGCAATGTTTACCAATGTGATGCTGAAGGATGCAAATATTTGCTCCACAAACAATAGGTGAGCCTTTAAAGATACTAGTGGAATCTCTTGAAGTTGGCTGATTAGGGCCTGTGTGCCCATAAAAGTGCAGAGATTAGAAAAAAGGGCTTGCAAATGTGTTCATAATGAGAAAGGGGAAAGGGGTTGTGTTTGGGACATGATTAGCTGGTAATCAGTAAAGAACAAACTGATTATTAGCTGTTCAATTCTTGTCAGTCTTAGGGGATTCCACTCAGTGGCCTAATTAAACTGAGCTTGAAGTCCTCACATCTCCATTCAGTGGCAATTTCATTATAATATTCAGTTCTTTGCATGAGCTTTGCCTTCCCTCTCTTTAATCATATGTTTTGCATTTGTGTAACACCTTCCTTGATTAGTTTCTCTACAGGATTAGCTTCTGATAGCTGCACGGCTTATGAAAGCAAATGTCACGTATAAGACAATCCAGATATTAGAATTTATTATCAACATTGGAATTAAAAAAATCAACTAACATAAACATTTTTAATTAAGATTTTCTTCAGATGGAAAACTATTAGCTCTTAAAAAGCTAATCATCTCTAGATGACAAAGTTGGTTGATTTGGGGTTTTTTTTTTGTTTTTTTTTTTTTTAAAATGGCTGGAATAGTCCATGTCCACAAATATTAATGTGTTTGGCTGGTTCCAAGAAGCTCCACAAAGCTGAACTAAGGCTTCCATCGTAACAGCCCAGCTGAAGGACCATGTGGTGCAGCAGAGAAGCCTCAGTATGGCTGGACTTTCACTTTTCCAGCAGAGGGCCTATGACACACATACACAGAGCACCTTACCAAGAAATATGGATAAACTAGTTTAGATTCAGACTATTCTGAATATTTTCCCATTTCCAGAATTTTACTGATATTTAAATGACAACTTGGATTTTTTCCCCTCAGTTATTTTATATTGTGGCCTCACCTGTAATTTATTTTTCTTGATGGCATCTGGAAATAAAATGGCAAACTGTGCTAATAAATAAAGATTTGCTGATGGAGATTAAATCATGCCAGATGTATGACATACTGGAAACTTTAAGAGAAGACTTGTACTCTACTTCTTACTTGAATATTATAATCCCTTTTATGCAGATCCAACATATACTGGTGTACTTTAATTTGTGTCAGTACGGTTACTCCTGGTTGTCAGTTTTTTGTGAAATAGGTAATTTAGAAGTAGAAAGGAAAAGAAATAAATCCCAAATGTTCCTTCCCATAGGGGTATAGGCAGGGATTTAAGGGTATATGCCAGGTTCAAAGGGTGAGTTTTTTTCGATCAAGATGATTGCTTCTATTGAATTCAGTGGGTTCTGCTATGCCAGAAGTTGGGATGGGGAGCATAAGCTGCCCCAGAGCCACTGCTGTATATACTGGATATGAAATACACATCCTAAGTTCCACATTTCTTTGGAGAAGATGAAGAAGGAGAACCTGAGAGAGATTATTGTGAGGATATTTACATATAAATATATATTACCGTGCTCTGGTAAAACTGTGTATCAGTTAATCTAAAAGAGTGAATTGTGAGGAGGGGAATATCACAGACATTGTTGTAAAGTGTCGTCTCACAGAACAGTGAAAAAACACTGTAAAGACTTTCTTGGAACAATTTGTGGTTTTCTTTGGTGTTTCCCCCCCCCACCCCCCGCCTTGTCAGCACATTTTTCTCCATTATCACTCCAATATGTGTAATTCCTTCACACCAGAGAATTTTTAATGAACGTTTTAAAATGTAATAACAGTTAATTAAATTTCAAAACAGTTAGTTGTATAGTTAGCTGTTGTTACCATCATTGTTTAGGAAGGAAAACGAGGCATGTGCTAAAGGTAGAATAAGCGGCAAAGTACAGATTAAAAACCAGGAGTCCTGGCTCCCTTGATCCTTGATTTAGTGACACGGTTTAGTGATGTGGTTTTTTGTTTTTATCAGAGTTAGGTTGATGGTTGGACTTGATGATCTTAAATGTCCCTTCCAACCTAGAGAATTCTATGATTCTATGATCCTGTTTCATCTACTTTTCTGCTCCACATGTGATTTCTAGCTTTTATAACAACAGCAAAGATGTACACAAATAGTGTAGATAACCACCACCAGTTTGCTACAAGAATTGCATAGTCAGTCCATGCTGGCAATACCAGAAACTGGTAGTAGTTTAGCTGGCATAGTGTTAGAGCAAGACTGAGGTTTGCTTCAGGATAAACAAGCAGCTTTTAAAATTTCTTACCTACCACATCCCGCATCTTTGGCAGAATTAATAGATTCTATAAATGGACATGCTGCAGATTTTCTCAGATTTATTACTTTCTCCAAGCTAGTAGTTAAATTATTCATAATTTAAATTTTTGCCATGTCCTTTAAAAAGCACAGCTTTGGATGTTAAATTCTTGGCTATTAAATTCTCTAACCTGTTATTTATCATTAAAAAGAGTCAAAAACATCTTATAGAAATAAAATCTTATATTACTGCATACACTGAAAATCTGTATTGTTTGCAGTTCTTTTTTGTACAGTACATCATTCCATGGGCAAATTGATTGAATGTCATCTAACCCAAAGAAATGCTGGAGTAGATTCTCAACTGGTGTAAATCAGTGTTGCTCTTGCACTTTCTTTTCTGCAGATTTAGTTGGAATAGGGTTGATTTGGAATGTTAATGTTGCTGCTTCTGGGAGGTTTATTGATTTGTTCTACTTTAGTTTAAAAAAAAAAGGAAATGAAAACTATTTGTCAGTAGAAGAAGACAGTAAGAAGAGAAGGCCCTCAGCCGTCATTTGAACTCTCAGTCTGAATAACTTTAGTTACTGGTCATGCACTGAAAAAAGAAAAAAAAAAAGCAGCTATTGGTCTTGTAAGAAGAGTAATATTCAATCATCACAAAGGCCCCTGTGAAACCATTTAAACAACTTTATTGATTTTTCCCTGGTTGGCAGTGTTTAATTCAAACAACTCCCAAGGAGTACAAGCATCACTGCAGGCAAATTATCAAGTATTCTGGCCTCTATCACTCTTTGACCAGCACTGATACAATTGCAAGTGACAAAAATGAGCATTTCTGCCCCTTTAGTCCCTGTGTTCTCTGTGTTAAGCTAACAAAGACAGTGCAAAGTGAAGTCTGAACCTCTGACCTTTACTTATGGTATTGAGAAGAAAATAAATGCCCCATGCACATACTTTTCTCACATGTTGCTATAAGGTTGACAAATAAATTTTTAAAGGGACTGACGCTGCCTTTATGAAATACATCTATGAATTACCATCCATGGCAATTCCTCATTAACATTTTGCAAAGGACATATCTGGTCCCCTGCACATACACAAGCATCATTTAAAATAAGTACTGAGTAAGCAGTAGACCTGCTACAAAATAAAAGTGTTAGTCTGCCTAGCAATTTATATGAGCAAGTATAGTAAATAGAAAGTCCTGGGAACAAGCAAGGTTGCCCTCCGCCTCTGTGGATACATTATGTATCTATTATGTCAAGCTGATTGCAACTAGGAACTTTTTTTTCCTTTCACCCTATAAAGATCAGTGCTGGGAGAATCTGTGTACTCTTACAGAAAAATGTCACAGGTATTTTTTTTCCCAGCAGGCAGAAAGAGAAATTTTGTAGATATAGAAAGGGATGTTTTGTAGATATATCTTACACCCTTTAAGGACCAAAAGCTTCCTAAGAGGTGGATGATAGTGATAATTACATTGCCAGTCACCTGGACAAGAGTAGTTTGACATAGATAGATTCAAGGGGAGAATGGAGGGAAGAGAATTACACTGAGGCCAGTAAATACAAAGAAAGCCCATCTAGCTCAGAAAGTCCACAAGCTGACAAGAGTTGAGAGCACTAGGGAATACCCAGATATGGTTGCCCATTCTTCTGCTCACACACACGGATGGACTCCGGATGGACTGTTATGAATTGAGTTTCCTGAATCCCTTTTAGGGAAGTCTAAGAAATAACATATACACTTTCAAGGTGTCTTTCCTTCATGTATAGTGCCGAGTGGAATGATTTAATAGCTTGAACAGTCAACTGATCCAATTGCACAATAATTTTTCAGATGCATGTTAAAAATCAAAAAAAAACAACAAAAAACCCTCAAACAAAACCACATTATAGATATATATATGCACCTGAATAAGGAACATTCAAATAGGAAGGAGAAAAAATTGATATTAGAATAGACAATGGACTTGAAAGAAACATATTTGTTTGTCAAACATACCTTTGTAAAAAAAAATCCCCTATAGTCCACTTCATACAAAATAAGAAATCTAATCAGTAGAAAATCACAGAAAGCTTTTGAGTCTTAAATCTTGAAGACATGAGGGTGGATAAGGGAGGCAATGATTAAGATCATATAATGGTTGACTGTAATAATAATGTGAACTTAATTTCTTCTTGTCTTAGAAAGGCAAAAAGAAAGAGTGGATAGTGTGGTTGAAAGAGGAACAGCTGAAAGACAGTTGCAAAAACTGCTTGTGAAATGGGAAAAAGGAAACAATAGTAGCAACAGATTATAATCAGTTAGGATTTATAAAGTAAAAGGAAGAAACAAACCAGCAAAAAGAGTAAATAAGCATCATATGAAAAACAACAAGAGAAGCATACAGGATGTATCATGAAGCTGAAGAAAGTCAAGCTTATTAAGACATTAGAACAAGACAGAGCTAGCAGATGTTTGAAAGTCGACAAGGAGCTGAGTTCCATTTCAAACTGTGTCTTCAGAAAAGGATTCTTTTGGTGAAAAGGTGTTTCAGTTCATGGTAAGTAACTGAGGCAGTATAAAATGTAGATATTGATGAATAAAGTTTGAGGTAATTGGAACATATGAACACATGTTAATGACATTTATTTCATGTGTATTCTGTGCATTCATCTGGCTTCAAAGACAGATATAGCTTGGTAGAGCACTTTGCAATTCAATGGCTACTGTTATTGAAAATCTGTGGAAGGAAAATCATGACGAACAGAACAAAAAGCAAAGTTGACTACTCTAAAATGGGGAAAAATTGTTTTGGAATTATTTGTCATAACAAGCAAAACACTAGTAATACTTAGAAAAGTCCTCATCACACCTGTTGGAGACACTAGGGTTGCAAGCTAAAGCAAAAAGTGGAGAACAAACCTCAAATGTGACAATGTTACACTAAGTTACTGGATTAAAGCAATTTTGAATTAAATAAATTTGAATTTAAGTTTGAATGCAAGAGTTAAGCAGCATTGACTCCACAATTGGAAAAAAATGATACTTTAAGCAAATCTGGAAAAACGTACTACATGTTGAAATTATTTCCCGTCTCCAAATTGTTTTCAATTTCAGTATTGTCTCCACTCTAACATTTTTTTATTTACAAGATTTACTGTGTAGTCTCATCAATGTTTTATTTTTTATTCTTTGGTATTTGTACATTTAAATAACAAGATCATAGTATAATCTTAAAAATTCACACTGATAATGAGAGACCTATGTTGCCTGGAGTTGGCGTGGCGACCTGGTTCAGGAACGGCACGGCGACCAGCCTCTGGCCGCTCGGTCCATCAGCA
>JAOXNO010000013.1:27482362-27497531 GCA_028565335.1 Limnodromus scolopaceus
ACCTGCCGCAGGTAGACAGGTCCCTGTCTTCCCGTACATCGCGAGATCTTCCGGCCGCCAAACCCTGGCTATCCACAGACCTACTGTTAATTAATGCATTTTTTGAATGAGCAAACATGTCAAGAGACTTTATCAACTCCAAGAGCTACTCCATTAATTGCTATTAGTTTAGTTCTAATTATTTATGATAATTCTGCAGAATTTGCTAGTAAGTATTACATGTACAAATGTAAAAATAATGACATCTATTGAGACTTCCATTTCTCTGATTTAGAGTGCACCTTCTCTGATTGACAAAAGTGAACTTGTTACAAAAATGTGACTTAAAATTTGTAAGTGAGTGAAATTCCACAATGTAACAAAAGAAAAGCCTGAAGTCCTGTTAAGAATGATATTGAAGATATTTCAAAGGACTCAGAAACCTCAACTTGCACTTCCAGGTTCTCTTCAAGGCAGAGAAATTTTGAAGCTTTCTTTTTTAAAATCATTTGAGTGCTTCCATAGAACCAAGCCAATGTGGACACCTCAAATTAACTTTCTGAACATATATGTAGGTGATGGACAGTAGCTAAGGTACGTTTTGTACTTATTTTAAGCACAGGGTTGATTCTTAACATCTATGAAATTCTCTATTTTTTTTGTGACTCAGTGTATAAACATTATAAAGGTTTTCAATGTTTTCAGCGCACCTTGCGTAGCAACAGAAAGTTAATATAAATATAACAAAAATCTGAGGAAAAGTAGGTTGTGTAAAGATAAAGGTGACAAACCCACCAACATATGAAAGACAAAAAGAAAATGAGCATGGATAAGAAAAGCATTTCTCAAAAGACACTTTAGACATGAAATGTTTGTTATATCTCTGCATGGAAGCTTTTAAGTGGATTTATAAAAGATAATAGCATTTCATAGTTCAATATTCCACAGAATTAAATATACTCGAACTTTTCCCACATGGGACACTCCAAGGACTATAGGCTGATGGGCAGTTTTGCCTAAGCAAAAGGCAATTATGCTTCCTAACTTAAGGACTTCTGTGCAAGAAGTGTGGAATTTCAACCCCAAAGCTGGGAGTGTTGAGTCGGGGATAAACGGTAGAAATAAGCTGAAAGCGCCTATTCTGTTCCTGCTGTTGCCACTGCTGGACTATTTTCTAGTACTTCATTATGGGAGGTATTTAAGCAGACAGTTCAAGAATCATCTGGTCATTTGTAAAGGAAGAGTATTTATATCTTCCCATCTCTCAGCTTTGATCTTTGCCTCCAGGCTGTATTACCGTAATGTGCTTTATTTGGAGTTACCCTTGAAAACCACTTACAGATTGCAACTCATGTTGAATGCAGCAGCACGACTGCTCAAGGACCTTTCTCGTGCAGGACTCATGCAAACTCAACTGCCTGCCTATTATTCAAGGTGTGTGTTCAAGGTCTTGTTATAAGTATTAGAGTCGTGCACTATCTCTTTCAATTTGACCTCAACTTTAAACAAACGAGGGTTGGAATTTTTACCTGCCCACCACAAGTATCTTTCCAGATAAAATCAACTTTGTTTTCAACAGAAATGAGAAAACCAGAAGATTTAATTGCCTCTAACCTTCAGTGAACTGTAAAAAGCTTGACAGGTGCTATGACGTGAAATGCCCTTAAGGGGGGTAGAGAAAGAATTGCCCCACTCTAAGAAAGCCATGGGATTTCCCTCCAAAAAACTAAGCATATTTCTGGCATTATAGGAACAAGACAGTAAGAATTAGGAAACATAGAGGGCTGTAGAAATGCGTTTGTCTAGTTTGGAGAAAAAGAGACTGAGAGGCGACCTCCTTGCTCTCTACAGAGGAGGGGAAGTGGAGAGGGAGGTTCTGATCTCTTCTCCCTGGTACCCAGTGACGGGATGCATGGGAAGGATTTAAAGCTGTGTCAGGAGAGGTTCAGACTTGATATTAGGAAGCATTTCTTTACAGAGAGGGTGGTCAAACACCAGAACAGGCTTTGTAGAGAGGTGGTTGAAGCCTCATGCCTGTCAGTGTTTAAGAGGCATTTGGACAATGCCCTTAATAATATACTTTAACTTTTGGTCAGCCCTGAAGTGGTCAGGCAGTTGGAGTAGATGGCCGTTGTAGGTCCCTTCCAACTGAACTATTCTATTCTATTCTATTCTATTCTATTCTATTCTATTCTATTCTATTCTATTCTATTATCTAGAAGGACAAAAAAGATGGCATGTTTGAAAATAGGCAGAAGGATAGCATAAGGAAAATTTTGGAAGAATAGGAAGGAGTTGTGTTGGTTTCAGACTCTTAAAAATGGTAAATGAAAGGATCCAAATTGAAACTCTACTTAAGGTACCTTGAAATGTTACAATACCTCAACAGAGACAGAGGAATTCCCTTAAACCACATGAAAAATTAGATTGGCATGAAGCAAGGGACTTTTTTTTCAGGAAGTGTGTAGCACTTCTCAGTCCATTAGAAAAATGAAATATTGTTTGCGTTTCCCTATAAAAGTTAAGCACCCATACTTCTGTAATGATGATGATTTGACGGCTAGTTAAGAAGCCTCTGCTTGTCAGTGTCCTGGCAATTTCAGTGCTCAGATAGTGTCAGTCATTTCCAAAATTTCTTCCAGAAGCTTCATGAGCTGTGACAAAGTTGCTGAGCAACTGGTGAGCTCTGGGAGATGGCCTGCTCTCAGCCTTTCAGGACAACAATGGAGAGAGAATAAAGATGTGTCCTTATGGGCCTCTCATGCTGGCCAGTATCTACTGTCAAACAGCATCAAATTTAATCAAAGTCTATGAAAAGGGAATATCAAAGGCCTATGCAACACCTGTGTATATGCAAGTTACGACTTTCCTTAATTCACGTGTAAATTCCCTGAGATAAATATACAGCCCTTCCTGCAACATCACTGTGACATCATTGTCATCACCATTGAGCCACCATCAACAGCTTAACCCAGAAAGAGCCTTAAGAAAAATGTATTTCCTGCTTCTATAGCCCTTTCTCAGCAGAGTACTGGGCATTGCTGAGTTTTCCAGGACCTATTGCAATGTTAGATCATTGTTACCGCCTTCCTTTTTGCATTGTTAATTAAGTTGTTTTTTAATTTAGAAGTCTTTTTTTCTTATCCTTTTTATCAATGTGCTCATATTCTATATATCAAATACATATATTTAATTTTTCAAAGCAGAACAATGATTATGTAAATAAGCAAATAAATAACATCAAGTGCCCATTAAAACATTCCTAGGCAAATTATAGGTTGGAAAAATACAAATAGCTCTCCTTTGAAAAGGTAGGTGTTATAACTCTCCTTCTTGTTTTGTTTTGGCCTCTTTCCTTCTCGCAAAATTTGTGATGGACAGCTGGTGGTAATGGTTCTGTTGATTATAGGTGAGCATTAACTTTAAAGATGTTGCTTGTTTTCATGAACATAACTCAAAGCTTCATTTCCTAAACCAGTGTATTATTGCCTAACATGAAAGCATCTCTACAAAGGCTGATGGTTTTGGACCACGGCGAGGAATCTGTTATTATTTTCCTTGCTGAGAGCGAAATCCTACTGGTGATGTTGGGGCTCAACCACGATCAGAGACTTTTCACACCCACATTGAAGCACTGTGCATGATACACACTCATTTTATAACCGCAGCTATTTGTTTTCATCAAGAGAAATACATACTGAGTCAGGGTGAAACTCCAGCAAGCTGAGTATAGTACGTCATTGAAGCAACGGCTTGATGTGCATATTTCAAAGTTATTGCTTTATCTCATTTGCTTGCCCTGCCAACATTATATACAGTTTATCACCTGAGAGTCCTTTAGCTTCACACCTAGTCTCATTTCAGGTAATTAACCCTGCCTTTCAGCAGGACTTTGCCGCTACACAGTGATGGGGCAGCTGTACCCCTTCTCAAACATGTCTGCTCGATGTCAGCTTTGGAATTTCTGCGCCTTCACAACTGTGTATCCTGCTGCCATATCCTTTAGGTGTTGTTGACATGGAATGGTACAGGTAGCAATTCTGTCTCCCTGCCCTGAAATACACCCTTTTGCTACTTTTAAGTGCTTCATTCAGCACTCAACTTGATACTTCTTAAGATTAATGCACTCAGTGTTATAGCCGAGGAAAACTGGTTTTAGTCTCTTGCTCTTTAACATCATTTACTACTCACCTCTGTGCTTTGGTGAGAAGAAAACTCTGGTTCAGATGTGGGTACTGCAGTTCGCAACTACTCTATTTCATAATCCAGTGGAAGCAGGAGCATCCTGGCTGAAGAATGACATCAGCAGGGTCAACCACTGACCACCCAAGACAGCAATGGTCCTCTGATTAAGTCTTACTGCCTCACCTTCCACAGTTACAGGTCTTTTTCATATCATCCTGCTATTATTCACTGCCCCATTATAGCCCCTCACAACTAATCCCTCCAGCGAGTCTTTCAGAAGGTGTAAGGGAGGTGCCAAGAAGTGCCCAGAAGAGGATTATAAAATTCACTGCTTCCCACAAAGTTTTTCAGAGTGTTTTAGGTTCTTTCATTCGTTTTACTGTTGTTCACATTACAATTCATCCCAGTTAGAAACCTGTTAGCTCTGTGGGTGTTGTACATGAGCAATGATCATGCAAAGAGGCCATATGGGCCCCATCTGCTTCCAAGGAGGTAGTGACAGTTTGACCATTGACTTCAAAGGTAACAAGACCATGCCCTTCATAAACAGAATACACAAAAAAATTCCTAAATAGGCAGCAGGGGCACTGGATGGCAGAGCGGCAAAGCAGGACTCTCTAGGGTTACCCACAGGACCAGTGAGAGTCTGCCAGTCCAGTGTTTTACTGGTGTATAATCTCCAGCTAACTATCTACTGCCTGATATTTCTTGTCTCAACATTATCAATTTATTTATTTTTTTCTACTGAGTCATGCTCCATTTTTGTTGCTATCTTTATTGTGTCTATTTACCTCCTAGCATGCTACTGGAAAGCACCATTCAAATTTAATTTATGGTTCCTGACTGACCTTCATAACTTGCTTACAGTGAAAGAAACTGAAATCCTGGCCACTCATGCCAGGAAAATGACTGAACAATGCCCTAGAAGTTGTTGGGGTTTTTTGTCTATTTGTTTCTTTAAAAATAATTTAGTTTTATTATTACATTTTACATTAGCTGGAGCTGGAATCAGCATCGAGCTGATCCCTAGTAACACTTTTATACTCGTTAATTCAGTGTCTAATGTTAATAACGGTGTCTAATGTTGAAAAAATATTGCAGAAATACAATGCAACAATGAAGGAGAGTAAAACTTAAGATGTGATTAAAAAGAGAAATGAGAATAACATTTGGACCTGTTTTGCTAATGTACTAAGTCATTAAATAACCTAGACCTTTTCTACAATTTAGATGCATATCATTAGTTTTGTTAGTCAGGTGTGATCTTCCAGGTTAAGATCTACCAGCTAAACCAAAGTTAAAAGCTCTGCAGAACACTAACCTTCGGGCTGGTGGGATATTGTACCCATCTAACACTGTGTCTAAACACTGACCCTCAGGGCAGGATCTAATGCTAATGAAAAATATTTATCTGACCAGTGAAAGCTGCTTTCCCCAGCACCGTTTTTCCTAAATGGTTGCCATTCTGTATGGAACATCTTAGATGTGTTTGACCTGATCTACTTTGTTTCTGTTTTTTTATAGGTTTGTTCTTATTTCAGAAAACCTGTTTTTAAGTCCTATATTCCCTATTATGTAGACAGATTGATTTTTTTCTTTTCACAGGGAATGGTCTACACCTATAGTTTATCATATTAAAAGGATGTCTCATTGTTTGAGCAGTCCTAAGCTATTAATAGGTGTTAATTGACTTTCTATCATGCACTGTACTGATTAAAAGTATCTGTACTTTAAACAGAAAGCATAAACATAGGTATGGGCTGAATTTTTTTAAAGCAAATTGACTTTTCCCTGGATATGTATTTTCAGTAATTCAGAACTAATTCTGGGTATGGGTCTACGTTAGTAATACATTTTAGCTGGGTGAAACAGGTTCTTTTAATGATAGGTAAAACATTTGGAATTTTCTAAATGGATTAGCATGATGCTTACAAGGCAAAACTAACAAGCCTACTCACATCGGGATTTAGATATCCACTCATTCCAGCCACAAAGGGGTCGTGACGAGATATAACTCCTCTCTGCGACAACGTCTGAAGAACTTCAACAAGGCTGTGAACCTATACGTTGTGCTTAAAGTTTCTTGTGGAATGCCATGATTTGTGTAAAGTGTTTAGTTATTTACTAGACCGTGTGACTGGGGGCTTCTTTTACACCAAAGTAGGTAGTCAAGGCAATGATACATAAAAGATTCGTCAAGGTGTGCAGGTTCCATGGTACTGATATCTTTTTCTTGCTTCCAGTTTGTTCTACAGATGTGCAGAGTTATAATGGAAAGGTACAGTCTGAATGCCCATGAACCTAGATGGAATAATGAAAAGATCTTCGAGGAATACCTCCTAGTCCCTCTTGTCACCTGAGAGAGTAGGAGCCAAAGTAACTTGTCAGAATAGTTTAAAATATTGTATACCTGATCCTACTTTTCTATAAGATCAGTATATCTAGCTACTCATTGCATAATTGGAAATAAAAGATTGCACAGTGAGGATCAGATATTGACTTACACATGAACAGACAGTGAATTGTCCTCAAGACTTACTTCATATTACAACATTGTCTGCCTTTCAGAGGTATTTGAAAATTTCTGTTGTACTTCATCTAAAGGAAAAGATCTGATCAAGGTCTTGATATTTGTGCTTATTGATGTCAACCCTACATATGAGGAACGTCCTCTCTTCTTGAAATCTTCCTTTCACTGCCCAGGGATATTTAAAACTACCTTCAGAATCAAGGCACTTCTCTGTTCCCCTGAAGAAGGTCCTTGATAACCATTTCTTTTTGCATTCCTGACTTCGCCTTTAGGTCTTGCCGACTGCTAGGGTTTCTCAAGTGCAAAGCCCTCCATTTGGGTTGCAACTTCTTCAGACCTGGACCTGGGCCTGGAGGCAAATTTCTGAGCCGAAGTAGGAGAATAAATGAGGATCAATCATGTCTGGGCACTCATAATCTCCTTCTTCGTTTTCATTCCCCTGGGTTGATACTGTTTTGTTTCGTGTGTGTTCTTCTTGATTTTTCCTTATGCAGAAATCCCTTTGTTATGCCTTGATTCAGAGGTTTCTTGTGACCATTTTTAAAAGCTGACTATTAAAGCAGTGCCTCGTATGCACAGCAGGTTTTAAAGGTTATAAACCAGAGGAAATCTGCAGAGATGCTCATAATGAGAATTCCTCTTCATGTACGTTACTCGAACCTGTGTATGATCAAGCAGCAGATTTTGGTTTTCTAAATACTCAGTGCTATAATGTGCATTGGGTTGGGTAGAATAAAGAAGGGTCAAGCAGATCATAACCTCCTGACAGGTTCTTAAAAATTCCAGCTGTAGTCAATAGAATCTCAGATTCAATCTTAGTAGAAATACGGAAGTATTAGAAATGACATTTTAGCTTTTGTGTTGCTGCCAAACATAGAGCAGGAGGGACAAGGGGCTCTATTTTAGATCTGCTTTTAGCTGGCTATTTTGTCACTGCAGTGGATCTGCCAGGCAGCAACCCCAACCTTATTAGCTACTAAGCAGCAAACCTATGCAGTCATATTACAAATGTGAGGGGGGGTGTGTGTGGGGTGGAGGTTTGCCACATTTTCTTTCCAAGTGCTGAAGGATTTTACTCAGAATCAGAGTTGGAGACTAAATCTAAAGTGTCATGTGGGCAGCACATGCTTATTAGAGGAAGCTTCTTGTCAAGCCAAAAACCTTTTCCAGAGACTGTTATGTTATTGATCTCAAATCTGAGGAGGCTGCCTGACCTTGACCCAAGGTGTGGATAGGTAGGGTTTTTAATCTCTTATTACAATGGAAAAGTGCATTTTATGATGCTGTCAATGTATGTTTCATTGGTCATCAGTCTTACCAGCAAGTTATTCTATGCTTTTAACTTGTCATTTTCCATGTCTTGTCTGAAAAGACATGTGTAGTGTACATTCTCATTAAAAGATTACATTTCTCTTTTACTCTTCCTTTACCAGAAGAAGGTCATCGTGGTGATTAGTCCTCTGTCTCAGCAACAAACTAAAATCTTTGGCCCAATGTTTTTTTCATGTCCATATTGTGTATTTCAGGCTTTTTAAAAATCTACTTATGTTTATTCAACATGTCTTTTTTCCTTTCTATATGAGGAACCCCGTGGGTCTTTTGTTCACAAGGGCTCATGTCATAAAATGAATGAAGAAATAGAAGGCACAAACTAATTCATGAAGACAATAAACAAAGAGAGATTGAAGAGAGGGGCAATGAGAATATAATATTTAATATTATTTTTGGACACAAGAATAACAAATTCCACAAAATTAAATGTTTTCAAAACTGTTGAAAAGATCAACTAAAAGCTTTAGTTAGCAATACGCAGAAACACAGTCTGCATTAAATGTCTTTGCTACTAATTGGAATGAATTCATGCCTTCCCCATTGTAAGTCAAAACTGCACAAGCTTTCTCTCTCTGATAATGTTGCAAAGGTAGCCTCACTTCCATCTATTAATGTCATCTCTAGTGTGCCTGCAAAATTTGCCAGAACTGATTAGAGCAGATATTAAATGATAATTGGACATTTAGTGCTCGTCAAACAGAAAGTGACAGATGGGCCACTAATTAAATTATAGTTCTGACATTATTCACAATGGTTTATGAATCTTCAGTGGTGACCTTCATGCATCTCTTCTCTCTTTTTTTGAGATAAGAGAGTGATAAGGGAAAAAAAAGAAAAAGAAAAAAAAAAGGAGACACCATTAAAAATATTAACAAATATGTGCAAAGTGAAAAACTTTTTTTTCCCTAATTGATCCCTCCATAAAATCACATAATTAATTTTAAACTACTGCAATAAATAATCAGATTCATGTAAGTCAGATTGAGTGGCTAAAGTTGGGAGGATAAATTAATCACACCTTGTACAAGGTATGCAGGTTTTAACTGCTTTCTCTGTGAAAAAAGTAAATGTACCTAAACATAATCTTATCCTGGAAAAGGAAATCCAGTGCCTCATAGTGCGCTCTTTTACTTATTAACTAAATATTGCATTACCTCCTGTCTCTACCAGCTAAATGAAATGGCTTTACTTGATAAGAAAGGGTAAAACACCGAAATAGAGTCACAGCTGCTGAGCCAGAACTGTATTTTCACTTTCAGTGAAAAAGGAAAACACACCGTTAATTACTTTGTAACTTTGGTTTCAACAGCCTTATTTCACTTTTTAGTCACTAGTTTCAAAAAGTAACAGCTGTAATATCCCTGGTTATCATCAGTCTCCATTCATTTTGTAATCTAGCTTCCAATAATTAGTCAAATAATATTTGCATATATAACATTCAAATAAATAAATTAATACTACTTTTAGTGTTTCCATATGGTTCTATTTATTTATAATTTATGCAGACCTTATTGTCTCAAATATATTAGTATACATGTGTCATGTTGAATGCACATATATAGTTACAGACACATATGCACATATTGTAAGAATTCAGAGACCTTTTGCTTTGATAAAAAATGAATAACTTTTATTTAGGTAAGTAGCTTTGTTTTTCTTGAAAAAGACTGATCCCCTGGGCAAGAATCCCATTATGTGTTGCTAGAAATTGGCTTGTTAATATGAAGACATAAAGGTATATTTTAAAGTTAACAGTGACTTAATTATCTGGTTTTTTCACTGTTCTATTTAATAGATATTGGCACAGGTATTATTCATGAAGTCACTATATATGTGTGCCTTTGCAACTTGAATTTTCCCCCACATATTCAGGTATTTTTTGATGGGGGGAAGGTATAATAAATACCAGAACTGGAGCTCACAAACAAACAAAAAAAAGAAAATCACAAACAAACAAACAAACAAAAACCCCAAACCCTCAGGAACTCTAAACCTTTAGAATAGTTGGAAATATCAATACTATCCTTAAAATGTTTTATTAATATGCTTCATCTCCATAATATGCAAGAACAACTGTGATTTTTTCTAACCTTTCAGTAATGCAACAGAAAGTTTTAAATCTTTATGGTTCCTGGAATGTTTTACTCACCCATGATCAGAACTTTCAAAAGAATATAAAGCACATAATATTCAATTCCATATAAATTGTACAATAACATGAGATTTAAAATAAAATAAATCTAAAGACATAAAATTCAGAAAGAATAAATAAATGCCTACAGAAAATAAAAATTCTTTTACTGGAATTCAAGAATGTTTGCCATCCAATATAGATAATGCAAATAAAATAGCATAACCTGAGTGAATTTTAAAACACTGTGTCCAAACAGTAAAGATTAAAATGCTGAAGAAAAGCAAAATGTTATTGTTCTAAAAGGACTGCTCTCCTCTGATCTTTCAGGAGCCTCCTGCTGTGAAAGTCATTTGGACTTAATGGAAAACTCCTTGATTCAATTATACTCAATGGACCTTTCTCTTCTCTCTGTTAAACCGGTATAAATGTGGAGTAACTTCGTTGTCTTCAGTAGTTACTCTGGATTTATACTGCTGCCCTGGTCGGCCTAATCTTCTGCTTCTGTTCAGTAATGGATATTTGCAGGGGTAAGTAGCTTTGCTGGATAGTCTTCTCTACATTTATTTTCATTCTTTTTCAAGCTACCAACATGAGAAAGCCCATTAATCGCTGCTCATGAGATCTGTGTTATACTTGCTACATTATGTTCTGGAATGCCCTTAAATTCATCATAATTTCTCTTCAAATTCTCTCTTAGTACCAAATTCCTGTGAAGCAAAAATGCTTTTTGCTTCTAAGGCATTTTATAACTGAAAATCTTAGGCTATTTTAGAAGTACTAAGGAGATGCAAAAGCCTATGCAGTGAGGGTTTTGTCTGAATTTAAGTTACACTTTCAAAACTGTATGTTAACCAACTTCCTCAGTAGAAATCAACTCAGTTGCACCTCAGAATGCAGGGACTTAATATGTCCATGAAGTGACACAAGCAAACAAGCACAGAATTTCCCTAATCAGAGCAGATTTTGGCCTAGAAGTGGGGCACATGTCCTGGTTTAAATGTTTTTAAACTGGGAGGAATGCTCCTATATATTTCACAACCTGTGTCAGGGCCCTGAACGTATTTCTCCTGGCTTCTGGGAGTTTATTCAGCTGAGTGAAGGGGTTTAGCTGACTGAGCCAACAGCATCCTGGCTTGTATGAGGAACAGTGTGGCCAGCAGGAGTAGGGAAGTGATTTCCCCCCTGTACTGGGCACTGGTGAGGCCTCATCTCCAGTTTTGGGCCCCTCACTGTAGGAAAGACAGGTGAGGGCTTTGGAGAACAAATCTTATGAGGAGCAGCTGAAGGAGCTGGGGGAGTTCAGCCTGGAGAAAAGGAGGCTGAGGGGAGACCTTCTTGCTCTCTACAACTACCTGAAAGGAGGTTGTAGAGAGGAGGGGGTCAGTCTCTTCTCCCAAGGAACAGACGATAGGACAAGAGTAAATGACATCAAGTTGTGCCAGGAGAGGTTTAGATTGGATATTAGGGAAAATTCTTCACTGAAAGGGTTGTCAAGCATTGAAACAGGCTGCCCAGGGAAGTGGTTGAGTCACCATCACTGGAGATATTTAAAAGACGTGTAGACGTGGTGCTGAGGGACATGGTTTAGTGGTAATTTGGCAGTGCTGGGTTAATGGTTGGACTTGTTGATCTGAAATGTCCCTTACAACCACAATGATTCTATGATTCTATTCTCAGATTCTATATATGCATTCATTATAGCTTGTCTCACCATACAATAAGATGCAAAGAGCCTGAGTTCATGGAAAAGGGAGGAGGAGGAAGAGGAAGCATGAAAATCCTCACACCCTTGAGCTTAACTGCACAAATGTACCCCTCTTCTCACTCTTAGAAAAAGTTGGAAAGCTTCAAAATTCCTCATTCATCTTCTGTTATTGCTGAACTCAAACTATCTTACTATTTCTAGGTTCAAATCTCCCTTACAGCTGTTTGTAGCATATAAGCATTTCCGTTTTTTCAACCTTAAATAATTTCTGATGTCTAGATCAGGCTACTTGTTAAATGATGTGCATGATTTTTCAGGAGTGCCTTCAATCACAAGACTGTTGATGATTATGCAAAATAATGACTCAAAAGTAAGGAAGATGCATTTTTAATCTTTGTTCCTATATTCTCTGCACTTCTTAATTAATTTCTTCTAGTTATGTCTGATAATATTTTCAATTTGTTCAGCAAGAGAAATTCATTTGATCAGTTTCTTAGAAAATTAAAAAGAATTCAGGAGTGAAGTGCTACTGCAAGTTTGAATGAACAATGGCAATTCATTATTTTCCATAGGATCATTGACTTAAAAAAACAATTGATCTAATAAGGTAAGTTTCAAGAAAAAGGAGTTCCTCTCTTTTTTATTTTTTTTTCTTTTCTTTAACGGCACTTATAATTGAAGTAGAAAAAAAAAGAATAAATGCCATTTTTTATCATTAAGATGTTTAGGCTTAAAAATGTAATAAAATTGATTAGCTTCTTTGCTCTAGGGGGATGGAGTCACAAATTGACTCCTGTTAGACCATGATGAACATGGCTTTCTCCTTTACTTGTGATTTGCCTGGCACTGGAAAGGGAGTAAATCACTGCAGAGGTGTCCCCTCATCCTTCCCCTCTCTGATCTCCTCCATCTGCCACTTTTCTACAACAAGTAGAAAACTCCAACTTTAGCTGCTAAAAGTGCTCGGACTTGTGAGTTACTACTGCTTTTCAAATATGATACTCAATTTCATATTCAAGAAAACTGTATTCTGCACATATTTCTGCTTGGAAGAATAACAGGCATGTACAAGTGGAGGATGTGAACAAGCCAGCAGACTGTGAGGTAGATGGAAATTGTGGGAAATATACTGAGGCACTGAAAAACATGATCAATAGAAGCAGAGGAACTTGGGCTAGGACTGGTAAGGATGGGGTCAGTGGAAATTCCAGTGCTTGCGTAATTTTCCTGAAACAACTGGATTTTGGAAACTGAAGTAGCAATAGAAGTCCCTGAAGCAGCAGTGTAAATGTATTCATTTCTTCTTCTTACCTCAAGTCAACAGAAGACTGGGATTTTTACAAGTATGAGGTGCATAAGGAATTGTCTACATCAAAGATGACAATGAGTTGTATTCAAGGGAGAATTTGGGTGATAGAAATGATTACCAGGGTCCTTCAACAAATAGTTTTACATGTGAACTTATTTAATGTTATCATTAGTGATTTTGAGTACTGAAGTAGTAAAGTAGGATTTTATAGTGGCCAGTAACATAGTATTTTAGTATTACCTAGAAATTGATCAGTTAGAAATTAAAATGGACTTTGTGTATTAGTCAGTAAAAAGGTAATGAAAAGCACTCGATGTGCTATACATGGGAAATTGTGCTTATAAAACTCAGCCTGACTTAGGTCTACAGGGCCTTCTACTGTCAATAGTCAGAATATTACATGCTGCCTAGTCATGTGCTCTACTGAAAGCGAAAAGCTGAGTATTAAAGAAAGAGAAATACTAAAACCGTTGAACAACCCAGTGAGACACATGGATTCAAAAAGCTAAGTTAATAGCAGAGCAGATGCAAAGAAAGTTATTTGGATATATGAATGCACATTGGAGTAGACTAAGAAATTTTGACCTGTTTATCCTCGTAAATGTATGTTGAGAGCATCTACAGGGAGAGGCTATGCAAAACTATATAACAGGGTGGAAAGAATGTGGTGGATGATTAATACCAAGGGAATGATCTGCATTTTAAGCAGAAGAACTGTAAAGAAATGTCAATTGGCCCACATTTTATGTAGACTGCAAATTTGAATGTTAATTACAATCAGAAAAATTATTAAGTTCTTGAATAAACTTCCACTATTTCCAGCAGAAATGATAGGGACTAAAATCCCTAATCTAACTGAAAAATGAATTTCAGCCAATGAATTTCCAAAAGCTACACATACTGCCACACAGGCACAGAAAAGTTAGAGACACAAAGAATAGGAATGGTAATTTTGGCATACAAAATATGAGCTCATTGAGTTCCTACTCAAAGTTTTAGCCTTACTCAATTTCAATCTTTTCATTCCCCCAAGTAAGGTTATATTCAGCCCATAGCATTTTAGTTTACCAGCCTCCTTATTGCATTCCATGAGTTCTAATTGGTTTTGTAGGAAGATCTTGAGACAAAAACTCCTACTCTGAGTCTTGAATTCATCATGTTCATTACAGGAGATCATTATTAAAGATTTTTCTTAGGAAAGGATATTTATTATAAATTGCAGTTTCATAATAATATATGAATCTGTTTCCAGGGATAACCCTTGGCATATACATACGGATTAACAGAAACAGTTATTTCGGACATAATGACTTACTGTCATTATAACAAATGAAAAGATAACTCCACAAAATTCTTAGAGTTTATTACCCCCATATCTGGGCAAATTTGCCTTGTTCGTGATTTTTAGTTACTCTCTTCAAAATCTAAAAAGTTCTGAGCTACCCACTCTAGTAGCAAGTGAATAAATGTACAATAAAGAAAAGGAGAGGTAGATGGAAAATTAAAGTAAATGAAGCATTTTTAATGAAAAGTATTAAAAGACAAATTAGGCTAAAATGTCACTGTCATTAAGCTATGTTTAGCAAATGTCAAATAAATGCATTTAACAGAACTTCAGAGCCTTCATAAAAATCTTGTCTCATCACCTAGGACAGATATTGGAAAATATTATTTTCGTTGACATACTTTGTGCCACCTAAATTTAGTCCAGTGTGTTTATACTGACCATTACTGTGGAAGGAACCATTACAGACCTTTCACTTCTTTTCAGCAACATCGTTTCAATATGTACAACTGCCCTATAGTCTCATTCTTTTATGACAAATCTAAGTAAGATTTGAAATGCAATGTTGATATAAATAAATCCTTTACTCAGTTATCATATATTTTGGGCTACTGTTCATCAAGAGAAGACATGTCACAGAATCACAGAATCACAGAATCACAGAATATTAGTGGTTGGAAGGGACCTCTGAGATCATCGAGTCCAACCAC
>JAOXNO010000013.1:27497631-27515057 GCA_028565335.1 Limnodromus scolopaceus
GCTTGGTGGCTCTCCTCTGGACACGCTCCAGCACCTCAATGTCCTTCCTGTAGTGAGGAGCCCAAAACTGAACGCAGCAATGTCCATTGACTCTTGTTGGTCTTTTAAAATTAACTTATTTTCATTCCCAGTATTCTGCATCGTGGCAAAGAGGGAAATGTATCGCTTTCCAGATGTACATGAACTGAAATAATTCAAAGCACATTATGCTTAAACACGTTCTCATTTTTGTAAGGCTTCATAGTATTCAAGAAAAAAAAATTAAATTAAGATAAACAATGGTTTGTTATCCCTACCTGTCAGGGCCTTCATCAAACCCACTCTAACCACTAGAAATCAATTAAAAGACACCCATTTACCTTCAAGAATATGGAATGGCCAGCTGGTAAATTCAGAAAAAATTAATTGACTTCAAGTTCTGTAATTACATGCAAATCAAAGGGTACTTTTCCTACCAATCTTAACCTTCTCTAAAACCTTGCTATCATTATTCCTTGGATTCAATGATATCCAAGGAGTAAGACATCTAGGCATCATTATTTTAACATTTTAAGTCCCCACTAATCCTCTTTTCAAAAGATCAGACATCAAGCTCCAAAACAGTGGTAGAAGGTACTACTTAATACAGTTTGTACTGACATGTCTTCAACCAGTACAGTCCATCACCCTGACAAGCATATTTTAGTGGTAAATTGCAATCAGTGAGCTCCTCTTTTTATTCTAGTAATGATAAGAAGGTGAGGAATGTTACTGCAAAATGCTTATGCAAGTGTGATTTTTTTAGGCCTTTTTAGGAAGTAATCACACCAGCCCGTGTTACGGCAAAAGGGAGTTTCAGTTTACGTTGCCTCATCTTTAGCTCTGAAATGGTAGCGACAGCGGTTCTTTAACTAGGTGTTCTATGATGACAGAATGCAAATGTCATTTGCCGAGAAGCCTGTAACATGATTATATTTCAAAATTGCCTCTGTACTTCTAAATGGTTTTTGTCATCTTGGTATACTGTTATTTATTTATCTATCACCATTCCCACTGTGTGTTTTACGGATATAGCCAGGGATTCATCTTACCTTGTCTGAAACTTAAGTATAGCCATGTTATACATCTACATGAAGATATTATGAATAACCTTTTGAGATGCCTACCTCTTTCGATGCCTATAATAGGAGCCTTGTTGACCAGCCTTAACTGGGACTCTAACTTTTAGATAGGTAAAGTTAAATAAGATTAATCTTAAAGTCAATATATGAGACTTGATTATAGCACTGCAAGGTATTTAACATACTCCTTTCCACTTGATTTATTACTATATTCTGGTCAACTTCTAAGCTCCAACTGGATAAATTACATGTCTTTGTAATTTCCTCCTGTAGCCCTGTTTACAGACTTAAAATTACCCTGATGTACTCATAAGCTGATGTTTACACAATCAGGCATTCACCTGTGAAGAAGGTTGTTG
Organism: Limnodromus scolopaceus; assembly: GCA_028565335.1. NCBI lineage: Eukaryota > Metazoa > Chordata > Aves > Charadriiformes > Scolopacidae > Limnodromus > Limnodromus scolopaceus. The sequence goes on from JAOXNO010000013.1 coordinate 27,499,091, forward strand.
AACAAGGGTAATTTTCTCCATGTAGAGTCAGTAACTTCTAAGTACTGCACAATGAACTTTCCCTTTATTACTTCTTTGCATCTTACTGAAAATAAGTAACATTCCTAACACTTTAACTAAGAATGGCACTAGCCTATGCCAAAAAATATTTGATGAAAGGAAGTGATGATTATTGGTTTAAAGGCATGGTAGTAAAAAGATCAAAACCGAACTATAATTCAAAGGGATTATAAGGAGTCATCCCTTAAACTTAGCACTGCACCATTTCTTCATTTGATTGCATGAAAATTGTTGATCAATTGCCATTTGTTTACAGCATTAACTGTTTTTCTATACTTCTAGAATTCATTTGATAGCTTTTCAATAAAAGCGAATAACATAAAAGCAGGCTATGAGGTTTTACAGATAAAATAAACCACTGAAACAATTTCAGATTCATTTGCCTTTGAGACTTGCGGTTAATGAAAATTCTGTCATTAAGCCTCTTAATTTAAACAACTGTACTTTATTCAGTTGGACCTAATGTTTAAAAATAATTGTTATGCTACAGTATTAACTCCAAGGTGGACTCGAATCTTCCCTCCTTAAAATGAATAAAACTTTCTTGAGCATTGATTAAAATATGCTAAAAAGTACCTACATACAGGTTTTGTCTTTCTTTTCCTTTTAAAACAGATTTTTTTTTTTTTATTACTACTATTTCCTCCTCTTTCGCTTCATTTAGAAAATGCATGTGCTGCTTGCCTAAATCCCATCTATCTGTTTAGAAGGATACTGCAGAAGACGAGGCATTCTGAAGGTTTCACCCTTAACATGTCTCAAAACTATGTTTCTGCCACTAAGAAAAGTTGGCCAGCAAAGCTTTCTGGCCACATCCCTATAAGAAGCTGAAAGGATATGTTTGAAATGCAATTCAGTTTGAAAACAATTGGGTACTTTTTGCAATACATAATCCTCTACATTTGTACCAGATAAAATTAGCTATTAGCTATTACTGTGAAACTGAAAGTTATTGTCATTTTTGGTTTGGGTTTATGCACTGTGGGATTTTACCACTTTCTCTGATGGTAAGCAATCCGCACAAATATGCAGGTTATATGAATTACTTTTAAAGGATTGCCACAAATTATTCAGAAAACATAAGTTACTGTGTTCACTTTTATCTGAATTGGTTTTTGAGTATTATTACTGTAAAACATAAACCCTTCAGTGCCTGATCTGAAAAGGAGAGAGGCTGGGTTACAGATTGGGAAATAGGAGAAAATTAGAAGGTTAAAAGAGTCAGAACTGAGTTAATTACCCCTTTTAAAAGTGCTTGCTTCTGGATTCAGTGCCATTTGCAAGGCCTTCTTTCCTTTTTCTTGTATCTTATATTCCTAGCCCCATAGATAGCTTTCTGTTTTATCTGTAGCAATGAAAAATTGAGGCTGTGTTTCCCTGAGGGATATTTCTTAAAACTTATATGAATAAATTTCAAGTAAGACACAGCTTTCTTGAAAGGCATTGCAATTTGACATTTGTGTTTGAATTTTAAGAGAGCTTAGGAAGAGCCATTACCACCTTAGGCAGATATTGCTGCCTATTTCTGTGATAATGAGGTACCCTGTGTTTTCCATACTCTCAGTGCAGATCTTGCTGAGAGGTGTCTTATTTGTATTCATTTCTATTGCATCTTCCCAAGTTCACAGAATAAATAACATTTACAAATCTTAATTTCCTTTATCAGTTGTGCACACGGAAACTGCACAATAGAAAAATGAGTTGTTTTTTTTTTTTTTCTGACACAATGTAGAATGAGCTACTGAACCAGCAAGAGGCTACAGGACTTCAATCAATGTTCTTGATCTACTAGAAATCCTGGGTAAGATGAAATGCCCAAGTGCTAGGTCAAGGGAACAGAAAAACTTATGCGCTTTGAATTTACAAGGAAAGACAAAATGCTTTAGTTGTCTTTAAAAACGGTATTTCTTAGAACTCCTTAAAGGGTTTTGGCAGCATAAATCATGGCCATGTCATCACGGACTTCCGTCCTTTTATATCAGGTTATCCTTTAGAGTTTGAATTGTCTTTGTGGAAGAAACAAATTCACTCTCATAACCCTTCTTTGAGATAAGAGAGAGAGACCATGACTATAAAGACTGTCCAGACATTTTTACGGTAGCAGGATTAAATATGATAACTAGACTAACACATACAGTTAGGGTGTGTAAGATTTGGGGTCTGAATGGGCAGAACATGGATGGGCCATAAGAAAAAAAAATATTTTAGGGGATTGAGAAAAGAAAAGATCACTTCTGCTGTTATGGAAAAAAAAAAAAACACCAAAGACACAATTTCCATTTTGATTCTGTTAACAGTCATATATTTGGAAGAAAATACCCCCAACACACAGAAATACAGGTGCAGATTCATAGACGGTAAACAATATGAAATGACAGAGAAGATCTATTAAATTAAAGTTTTGATAGAGACAAAAACCATGTATTTATTTAACTGCTCTGCCATATGTGAAATTAAGCTCAAGGAACTTATTTCAAAAGGCACCATAGTCCTCTTGCACCTAGTTGACCACTCCCAGGTCCAATTGATTTTGGTTCAGACCATCAGATACTGTAATGGTACCTAATTCAGAGCTGTGGGCAGCCACCTGAAATCAGTGGCACATGGTGAAACACTTCTCTGCATCAAATTATATTATAGGTAATTAGAACATTGATGAATCTAACAAAAAGGTTAGTGAATTAAACTTCAAATCCAGTCACTCAATATAAGAGTCATCTCATCAAAATTAGATATCTAGAATTTAAGTAATTGCTCTGAATTAATCATCTCGGCATTGGCTGTAGTATTTGGAAAACAAATCCACTTCAAGAGTAATTACAAAATCACAGAATGATATGGGGTTGGAAGGGACCTCTATGGATCATTTCGTCCAACCCCCTGCCAGAGCAGGTCCACCCAGAGCAGGTTGCACAGGATCATGTCCAGGCGGGTTTTGAATGTCTCCAGAGATGGAGACTCCACCACCTCCCTGGGCAGCCTCTTCCAGGGCTCTGCGACCCTCACAGGAAAGAAGTTCCTCCTCATGTCGAGATGGAACTTTCTATATTTGAGTTTGTGCCTGGTACCTCTTGTTCTATCACTGTGCACCACTGAAAATTCTTCCCCATGTATCTCAGCTACATATTTGTGGATCCATTTTCTACACCCAAAATTTAGACTAGATATCTCTTTCCCCAAAATTGTCCTTTGATGTTTATTATGTTTGGGGAATGTTCAGGCAGATACACAGGCACACTAATACATTTGCAGAAATATTTTTAATTAGGCTGTTATGTGCACTATCAGCAAGTGCACAAACACATTGTGTTTTCTGCCATTCACTTTCACTCCTCAAAAATCAGACTTAGAGTTCACGCATGAAAAGACATAGCATTACAATTGGACTAGTATTTTGAGGAGAAGACATTAAAAGGCCAAAACAGTTTCATGGAACTAACTGACCTCCTTCCGTAATGACAAAACCAAAAGGTTATATGCTTTGTTTTCACAATTACTTCAAACTTATCATTTGCAGGATAGCTGCTTTTCCTGGCAATATGACGCGAGGGGAACAAAAAGCCTTAAAACAATCAATACTTTGCAATAAATTGTATACTTCATAATTCCTTGGAAAATGGGGCAATGTTCTTTTCTCTGCATTCGGTCAGTGGTTTTCTGTCCCTGACATCATGGAGATTTATACAGCCAGCTCTTATATCTCTGTGATGAAGCCAATTGAGCCCTAGAGATTCCTTTTAATCATTCATAGTACATTTCAAATATCACCAGGCCAACTGGACTCTTACTGTCCTTCTTACACCCAGTACCTCAGCTGTAGTTCGCAGAGCTTCAGAGGTAGCCCCTTGTGCCAAGTTGGTCCCTCTTTTTTTTTTTTTTCCTGTGGGGAATATCTCAGAAGAAGATGCATTCTTGACATCATGATTGGAAATTATAAGCATACCCCCTCGTATCACCCAGTAGGGTAGGAATAGGTCCCATTGACCTGGTGACACTTAGTTGTAACCTGGAACTTTGCATTGCTTTGCTGTGACTCTTGAACGAACCAGGTCTGTAGCTGGATGAACAAAGGGGCCCGAGAGGAATAAAGAATATTCTTTATATTCCAGTGAAGTTTGTCGGTGTGAAAATTAAATGGCTCTTTCTGATTAAGAAGGAGATTATCTATACAGTACATTTTCTAATTATTTTCTCTATCCTGGAGTGAAATGCATGAGCAGGCATATTCTGTATATTGTAAAACAGTGCTAGAGGCAGGGAGGAAAATGGAAGGAAATCTGATGTACTTTGAGGTGGCTGTGCTGCAATAAACCTAAAAAACATTTACATAGCTATCGAAGAACCAAGGGACTGTTATATAGAAAAAACCTGTAGTATTCAGTGTCTACTGATTTCTACCTTGAAGTAAGGGAATCTATGTTTGCATATTTGTTGGTTTTTTAGTTTAAGGTTGTAGGGTTTTTTTCTGAGATTAGACCTAAATGTAAATAAGGAAAGAAAAATAAACTAAAATATAAAATCTCCTTAAAATAACATTTACTATTGTAAAACTTGAACTGTGAGGCAAAAAATTACATACTAATCAGCTTGCTAAGACATGCATAAAAAATAACCTGCACTCCAGATTCCCTTACCAGCTATCCCAGAGCCCTGAAGTCCCTTTTGATCCCTCTTGGACTTTGCGTTGCAGCTTCATCGCCACCCACATGGAAGAGCAGCACTTGGTAATATTCCGAGGGCTGTACCAGGCTAGGAAGCTTCCTAGTGATGTCCTTCACCTCAGCCCCACAGAAGTAGCAGACTTCCATAAGAGGAGGATCTGACTGGCATCTGGGACCCTCTGTTCCCTTCAGAATGGAGTCTCTTACAACTATAACCCATAGAATCATAGAATGGTTAGAGCTGGAAGGGACCTTAAAGATCATCTAGGTCCAGCAGATGGTTCACCTGGTCATGGTTCACCTGGTCACGGTTCACACAGCATTATTGCGGTGCATTCCCAGCAGGAGGCTCTGGCACTCCCTGCAGCCCAAGACCTGGATTGGCTACATGTTTTCATGGGAGGTATCTAGGGATTTTTCACACCAAAGAGTAAGAAAAATGTGAGATTCTCAAAAGCAGTAAACATAATAATCTTTTCTTCAAAATTGGTGAAAAAATACTACTGCAGTCATTGAGTGTTTAGCCATAGTCTTCTGTAGGATCACAATTTTACTCACTATTTCAAATTCAGTCGATAAACATCTACTTCTGAATTTTCTCTCATCTGAAAGCTGTCAGAACTTTAGTTTTTCTAGAAAAAAATTTTGGTTAGATCATTTTTTGAGATAAGCTAGTGTGACCACAATTTCTTCCCAATCAATATTAGTATATGCAAATTAATAGGTAATTTCTTTTTCCTTTACTCATTAAATCTGATATTAAAATAGGGTTGAGGGAATATTTTAATTTCATGTCAGCTATACCCAGGTTATTTGTAACAGCAGCCATGACAATAACATAAATCTTGGTATCCATAATGTGAATTTTTTAAATCTTGAGTTACTAATTGAAGACCAGAATCTCTTGAAGAAGAGATTTGAGGATTAATTTTTAAATCAGTTTTTAATCTGCTTATTCAGTTTTCATTACTGTGCAGTGGAAATTTATAATGAAAAATACAGTACTTAACCTTTAATAATTTTCCTGTTTTCAATATACTTAATCCCAAAGAGTCAAAATGCACTATGCATCTGAAGTATATTCTAGGGAAAAGGATATACAGCTCACATCACATTAAATTTATTTTATTTTACAGTACATCCATTAGGCAAACTTTTAAAATATTCATTATAACTTCACTTGCTTTACAAACCCGTTGGTTTAGTAAATATGAGATGTAAGTTGCTGGCATGACACTGAGCAGAAATTATTTCCTTACGACACAATGCTTGTGTCTGCCACATACCACAAGTACAAGTAAAAAAAATAGTCTTTCTTACAGCTAATAAAAATTTGAATATTTTTAAGACAGCATCTGTATAGTTTAATTGACCTGAATTGAATTATGCCCACCCAAGGCCTTTATTTATTGCATGTGGATGAGCAGAGGTTAAGGGAAATTTGTAGTTATTTTTTGACTTGACTCATGAATAGTGGCCCACAGAAAGCAACAGGAGACTACTTGTCTTTAAAAGGATCAAGTTTTTATACTAAGATATGGATTGACACAGAGAATAAGATTTCATGAAAAGTTCTTGCTTTTGTGACTGTGTAGAATTAGATTAACTGTGGTTACAACTGCTGGCTGCACAGAAGAATATTTTATGTAAAATCCACAAAAATTATTATGGAACCTGTAATATTCACTTTATTTTATGCTGGATTATTGACTGAATTGGGCTTTAAAGTTAGAAGTTAACTTTGGTAAAGTTTTAATTTTGCTTTCCTTTGCCAGAGTATGGGAATCATCTTGAAGGATCATTTTAGGTAGCACACAACACCTGCTGCCACCAGCCACGGTGCTGGCCAAGGACCCATTCCCAGTCTCCTGTCTGGAGAAAGGCTGAAGTGTATGGCTTGTTTTACTGTTCCTCAGCTGCTCCTTCTCTGTTACAAAAGCAGTTTTGATGCCCCATATTACCCTAGGAAGCGAGGAATATTCCCCATTATGTACTTGCACACATTTATTCTCTGAGACTTAGTGCAGTGATTAAGGGTAGGAACTGGTTGCACATCAAGTCAGGCCCATGGCCACCAGTAAACCTGGCTAGATGTCTATACCATAGTGATGTTTGCAGTTTTGCTGTTGTCTTTATTTTTCCTTTTATTTTTCTGTTTTATTTTGTAGCAACTGGGAGTAGGAATTCCTAGGGGTTGAGTGAACAGCTGAAAAATTTTTGGAAAATGTTAAATTCTAAAAGCCAGCAGACTTTCTGAAAACTTGACCTTAAACTCGTATGGGTCAGCTGAGTCTGGAAGGGACTTTTCACCATACATAGTATTTAAAGAGTTTCATTGATTTTTCCAACTTGTTTCTCCCCCTCCCTCAATAGTTCTGATTAGGAAGTTGGCCCTTTCAAGGGATATTGCCCTGTTCACAGATCTCTTTCTGAAAAGAAAGAACTTTCTTTTTTTAACCTTAGCTTGTCCTTGCTTTTATGATGTACGGTGTTAAATTGAAAGTAGCTAAGATGTATGAGCAAGGGTGACTTTTTTTTGGAGGGGAAGCATTTTTCAAAAACTGCCAAAAGCTAAAATTTACTGAAGTCATGAAAAGTCTTTTCCATATAATTCTTTCCTTAAACACATTTTCTTTATCTTTGAACTGAAAAGAATAGCAATATTACTCTAATTCCAAAGTTTTGCAGTTCATTGATATCACAAAATATCACTCAAATTACATACAAGAGGTGTGCAAATATCATGCTTGGTAAAACAGGCTCCAAAGCTAATTTCCACTGAGTCTACATGCATAATTGCATTTAACCATTTCATTGCTATAACCCACTTTGAACACTGCCTTTCAAAGAAACATAATAATTTTTTTTTTTAAACAAAAATATTCCAAAAATTTGAGCAGTGCAATGTCACTGCTCTCTGTCTGATTCAGTGCTCTCAGTCCTCAGTATAGGTTTATTCAAAAGTTCTGCATTGTGGAGATGAAGAGACACCTCACTCCATCCTGCACAAACATCCTTTCTTGTAGAAAATAGTTTAATGTTTAGAGACTGAGAAAGAAAGAGACATTCAGAACAATCCTTTACTTCACTGGATGAATAGTCAGTTAGAGATGAGGCTCCTCAATTTAGTCTTCATCAAGGTGAATATTCACTTAACCCTGGAAAATGACAAGAGGAAGTTTGATAGCTCAAGAATGGGGTTACAATGTCATGACTGTGTTTTAGGGAATCTGAAATAGCATTTCTAGGCCATGGGAACATATAATTTTTTTCTAGGTTTGTTCAGGGTTATCTTAACCCGTTCCACAAGCTAGATAGATAGGGCTCTTGTCCAGCCATCCTAGTCATAAATTTATCAAATTCCATCCTAAAATCATCTAGGTTATTAACTCCAGCCACTCCTCTTGGAATGCAGTAGCAGAGGCACTAAAAGTAAGGAACCACTTCATAAATGCCAACACTAATTTATTTGTACTGGTTTATGTACTTTTGCTCATGCACCAACGTTAACGTATAATTAAACCTTTGTCCTGGTCTGAGGTAAAAGAGAACCAATTTTCTCTTGAGCAGTTTTTTTCTTTTCAGTTAAGTCTCTTTTAAGTAACTGCACTTTCTGAAATTAACAGCACATTTTTCAGATGGTGTCTGCCAGCAGAGTGATAAGGTCTAATGTTTATAGTTAATTCCAAGGAATGGTATGTAGAGAGACCCTTGCTTATACTTCTTGCTGTAACAACCAAGGCCAGGTCACTTTTTGTTATGTACCGGGTTGGAGTGATGGAAGTGGAAGAATGTAAAGGGGTCACACCTGTGGGGAAGAAAGGACAGGACAGGTGACCCAAAATTGACCAACAGAATATTCCATCCCATCTGCCCCACGCTCAGTATAAAAGCTGAGGGATCAAAGGGGTCAGCCTCTTTCTTCAGTAGCTGGTGTCTGAGGAGGTCTCTGTCAGTTTGTCTGCCTTTGATCCCAATCTGTGCATTCCTGAATCTAGATCCGGAATCCAGTTCCTGGATAACACTTCTAGGCAAAAGACAAATAGCTCCAAGTGAGAAGAATAGCAGAAGCAATGTGCCACACACTGTGGTCCAGATGCAAACATATTCTTAAGATAACTTCTACAATACCCCACAGAAATGGTTTGGCCTTGAATTGTAGAAACCTACCTACTAAATGGAGAAGTCACTATCCAAGCAGAAAGTGTGTGAAATTATTCATTCAGCCTGTTTTAGGCGTATTTACTAAAATTAGATTAATCTTACCCAAGACGCCTTTAACTATCTTTCCTAGATCTCTATCATCTTTAAAGGGAGTCAAGAATGACTACATGTCTGGATTTAGTCAAATCCCATTTTCCATGTCTGGTTCCCCAAGACCTCTCTGCTTTAGTTTGACTCAGCTGGCTTATATTTTTGTCACGTAAGACATCTTCTTGCTCTAAAAGCAAAAGAAAGAGGTTGAAAACTGAACCTATTAAAATACAGTTGTGTCTTTGTCTTTCTCTGAGCCCTATTTGTCTTCAAGTTTATGTTCATGATTTCAGGAAGAATAGTTTAAAGAAAAAGCTTGTTTTCAGTTGAACTTAATGAACACCCAGTCTTTTAAAACAATCTGTTCTTTGTCTCATTTTATTCTTTCAGGGAAAGCTAGAAGGACATACAAACACACACAAAAAGCAAACATTTCTGTGAAGTTATCTGCCTTCTGACATAAGGATGGGAGCCATTTTATAAGGCATTTAAAACTGAAATATTTGGGCCCGCGTTTCTTCTCAAACCCATGCAAATTTGTCATTGTCAACATGTAAATGGTTTGGGAATAGAATGAGATTCAGCAGCTTTGTTCTAACTGTATTGTACCCAAGGAGCTGTTTATCTGTGTTCAGAGCTGACTACGTGCATTTCACAGCAGTCAGCAAAGGTATTTATAAATGGAGCACCTCCATGCCTTCACAGCTTCACATTCAGGTTTTTTGCAGACCCCTTATTCACAGTTTGGAGGCTGCTAATTTTTTGTATGATGGAAAAAGGTAGATAATGCATTAAAATAACAGTTGGATATCATCAGTTGGAACTCATTCTCTATAGTGTTTCTGTTAATCTGAGATTTTTAATTAAAAATCAAAAAAAACTTCTAAAAATTGGCATGCTAACATTCTTGTTGGCATTGATTTCTTAAAGAACATTTCTCAACAGAAGAGTAGATAGATGGATGTTATCTGGGGTAATTAAAATGAGAGTTTTGCTGTTAATTAACCCTTAGGTCTGAAGCTTGAACTGTGGTATGGGGTCTTCTGTAAAAAGTGTGGTAATATATGTACTTTTCAAAATATATCATATCTCCTGCTGCCGGTATCATGAATCTTAGACCATTGATAATATTACGTCGTTATTTTTCAGAAACGTGTTGAAGAAACTCTTGCAAGTTGTGGGAAAGAAATCTCCACAGGAAAATATTGAGCTTACATGATTTAAGTATGGGGAAATAGGGAGCTATATCTTTCCCTCATGAATGGTATGCAGCTATTCTTTACAGAGCTTCCTAAGCCTCTATTGTTGCTGTACCCTCAGGCTTCTCACTGCAGGTCTTCATGCTGCAGGTGTGATTTTCATCTTTGTTTCTGATTCATTCCTAAAACCACCCTAATCCAGCTATAAATGGGTCATTCAGCCTAAGTGGTCAAAAGTAGCAAATTTTTCTTGTAATCATTTTGTTCCTTCTCCAGTGTTGACTACAATGAATCACTCTCTATATTTGTCTACAGAAACTTCCAGGCTTCTCTTAACCAAGCCAGCCTGGGGTCATGGATACCATCTCATCTAACATGGGCCTTTAGCAACCAGCTGTGTGGCCTAAATCATTGTGGTGTCCACCGGTGTCATACATGAAGGTCTTGAAGGCATTTACTGCTGCCATGCTAGTTCAGATAGCAAAGTCCCCATTTTACAACTAGAAACCTGGTATTTAAACCCCTAAAAGCCCTAGCAAACCCTTCTACTCTTGGGCAGTCTAAAATTGCATAGAAAATCCGTGGAAGAACTATTTCTTTCACTTTGTAACTGCTGAGGCACCCTCCCCGTTAAGGCCCTCCTAAAAGAAAGAAGCAAAAGAGTCAGCAAGGTCCTTCTCAGAATAGTATTCCAAATTATTTTGTGTGAGTCTTGAGGTTTTTCAAGCTTGTGTAACAGGTGGTAGACTTGCTCCAAAGCTGAATATCTGTTTGGGGCACACAGCCAAGAGTCTTAAAACACTAATCACACGCTCCCAGCTGGAGGCAATCACACGGGTTTCCCCAGCTCCCTGGAAATGATAACGACGGTGCGGTGGTGTGTGTGTGTGTCTATTTCTGTCTGCAGAGTTATGTGAAAGTGGGTTAAGAGCACATAGTACTTCTTTCCATATGTATTTGTTTTGTTCTTCAGTGAAGGTTTCATGTAAACCTACAGATAAATTATTATGTTTTTTTTTTAAAAATCACTCTACAGAATATACAAACATTAATTTTCATATTTTTTTCTACCATGTAAGAAAATTTTTGTGATAAGAATTTACCAATTTTTACTTGTTATTGCCTTTTCCATTCAGAAAAGAGATAGAATAGACAGACAGAACACTTTGAGTGGGTTACTTCTTCACATTCATTAAAAGGTTAATGACTGGACCTGCCATTTGTACAATGTAAAAACCACACTGGTTTTGGATTCATGCCTATAAACCACTGGATTGAAATGACAGTGTGTGTTTCGGTGTTATACCTCCAACCTTTTCCTTTTTCAGAGACAGAAAGGGGAAAAGAAATGAGGTAAGACAGGAAGCAGGCTCGAGGAAACAGCAGGAGACTGATCAGTGGTGACTAAGAGAAAATGGCTATTTTAACAAATTACCACTTCTGAGTCAATAGAACGGGTTAATGATCATACTTGTCAGAATCACTGTTAACAGGGATTTTTTTTTTTACCTTTATTTTCAGTAAAGCATTTTTGCATGGGAATGCCCTACAAGACCCTCAACAGCAAGTTTGCCCAGAAGTGTTCTAATTAACAGCACCAAATGGTCTACTATGCTGTCAAGTTAATGCCTTCTATCTGGCTGTTCTCTGGCCATCATGTATCATTGTTCAGCGAATGACAGCAGTCAGGTTATTAAAGGTGTAGATATTAAATTAACAACAGTGGTAAACATTGTAGCTGTACTTCACATCTCAGCAGAGCCAATGAAGTGGATGACACGGAATCCATGCTGATATGCTGCAATGACAGATGGGCGTCATTTAACACAATACATCAGTGGGCAACCCACGTACCACAGCTGTCCTCCACTAAATGAATTAGATCAGGGTAATTAATCTAAGGCAGAAAGTATTACCAAAGTGGGTCCTAAGCGGAATTAGAAACGAATAAAATATCCTGTTAAAAAAGGGAAGGAAAAAAAGAAAAAGAAAAAAAAAAAAGGCTTAGTGCAGCACAAGTGAGGAAATGATTGCCAATGTCTTAATTCCACACAAAAAAGACAATGTCCATCTCTGTGTATGAAGGAGTCCATAATGAACACCTTTTTGTTTTCCCGTATTTTATCATAATCTCTTTTGTCATCATGTGCAACAAGGGAGGCAGCAACAACATCAAGGGATGATGACCAAGACGATACATTTGACACAACACTCTAATGCAAGAAAATCCCATCACCTTTATTACTTACATGTACTGCTGATGGAATTATTCCTCGTTACAGATCCTCTGCTGATACTGATTGAGCTGTTAAATTTCTATGGGAGTTTATCTGAGGGATTTCTTCTTCCTGTTCTCTGCCAGGGCATAGCTGTAAAAAAACCCGCACAATTCCCTTTCCTTCACACCAAATTTGTGGTGTTTCTATATCATCGTTGTTCTCTCCCACCTCCCCCACCTGTATCGGGTCAAAGAATACAGATAAGGACTAAAGCAAGTTTTTCTTGCTGCCGTACTCGTTGGTTACAAAAATATTTCAACACTTTTTATTATACATTGATATTGATGTTCTATATGAATATGTTGCAAGTTGTTTATTGATTAACAACAAATCGGTGTGTGATGTGTGTTTGAGATCATAAGCAGTTTAAATATCAAAGGCTTAAAGCTGGGTTATATCAATTCATCCCTAAATGTAGTCAATTTAAAGAGCAGTTGTAGAAGAGGAAGAGCAACAAAGAACTGCAGCCCTGAAAATTTCATTGTTAGTCTTGCAGGTTCTGTATTAATTTCGTTCCACTTCATTTAGTGTATGACATCTGCAATGGGAAATTTCCCTAAAGAATGTCTCTGACAATGGCAGAGCATTGATCAAGCGTCATGTACTCGCTTGATTCTGTCAGCTCACTTGCAGCTTCCTCTTTATTCTTTTCCCTTTGCCTAAGAGAGCCATCATCCTTTGAAACCCTTCCTTCTCTGTAGGTAGAGACTAAGACTTGCTACTGGTTTTAACCTGTAGGGGAAAAGGGAGACGGGGAAGCAGAATTATATTGGGAATAGGTATTATAGCAGTGATTATGCTAGCCTGGTGTAATGAAAACATATGCTGTTACTCAGCTGGTGTGAACCTACGGGCAATTCCTGAAATGTATTGATTTTTATGATAGTGAGGTTTAAAAGCAAGCCACAGTATGCATGGTAACTCTTCAGTGTATTTTAAAGAGCATCCAAATGACAAAATGCTTATTTACTGTTGCTTGGGTGTACTCTCCATTGTGAAACAAACCTTGTTCTCTGTGAGTGTTACAAGCTGTTTCTGTAAGACCAGAGTCTTATGAAAACATTGTATGGCGCATGCTTGGAAATTCCAGCATAGCATACTTTGTATATAAGTAGCTTTTGCTTGTGTAAATACTTGAAGAGTGACAGAATGACAGGCCCTCAGTTATTTTTAGTTAATGCCCATACTTGTTCTACTTTTGTGTTACTTTTTCTTTTGTGGCATCACGAAAAATGTCCATCCAACCCACCAGCACTACCTCTTACTAATCCATTCCTGCTTTTGTTATTGCATCCTCCTCTTTGTATTCCTTGAAACACATTTTACTGCCATGCACAAAACCTAACTGCTCAGATCAGCTTTTTCCCTGTAGCCTTGAGCACGTAATGTATTTCCTCCACTTTTAGTTTCAAGATGCAGCATAACTCTTGTCTGTATTGTTTTACGCTGGCGGAATTTTCCTTTGCACAGATAATCATGGCATGCCTTCCCTGACCAAAAAGACACTTCTATTTTCTTATTTCTTCTCGGATTCCCACCAGAAAATCAACCAAATAACATTGCCTGAATCAAAGAGCATGTGGGGTTTTATGATACCTTAGAGGTTATTTCTAGGCAATATATCAATGTTTTGAACCCACCCACATGTGGTTTCTACATGAATTTTATTTTTGTAGACCTTCTACCACTGAGGTCTTGTTTTTAGTTAATTCACTCACATAAAAATCCTAAATCTTACCGTTCTTTGAGATCAGGAATCATACACACCATGATTATGAACATATCCATAAATAAAGCATGGAGTACAATATAAACTAAATGTACACAATATGTTGTTTGTGAATCTGGGGAAAAATAAAATTCCTCCAGTTTTTCTCTACTACACTTGTTCTGACTTGCAGAAACTTTTATGCCTGTGAAAGGAATATCCTTTCTCTGAATTTCTGCCAGCAATTCTGTGAGAAAGTTGCATATGTTTCTTTGTTGCATGAGACACTGAAAACTGAATGGAAACAATAAATTCACTCTGTGTAGATGGTTGAAAAACTTTGTATAGCCATAGCTTCAGTTTCTTCCAATTTGAACCCAAGCTGAATTGCTATCTTTGAAGTGAAATGCTACAAATGTCACATTACTACTGTCTTCTTGGACTGGGTGTCCAGAAAATGATCCACTTTTTTGCAAACCTTTGAAAATTAGTGTCCGTAACAAAGTATAATCAGCTACATTGCAAAAAAATCATGCATAAACTAAGTTAGTAATAAATGATGATTTATCAAGGTGTCAGATGCCATGTGGTGATGGATGAACCACAAAGATGTAATGGTTTAGCTTGCATACTCATTGAAATGCTGCATCTTCATCAGCAATATATTCCTGCAGCTTCTTTTGAAAATGAGCTGAAAACCTTAGAAGAAACAGCTGCCACTTTGCATGATCCACAGTCTCATAGCGCTCAAACTTCGTGATGCAACTTGTCTCTTACAAGTTGTCTGAAAAGTCTAGTGATGGAGACTTTGTCTCCTATGCTGACTGCACTGAAATGTGGAAGATGGTGGAATTTTTGTGAACTTTATTTTATGTTCATGCAGTATCCAGCATAAAGGACTCATTATCACTATAGCTTTTTTTTTACTTTATGAATTTAGAATTCATATCCAAAGAATATAATAGCAATTTTTTATGGATATAAAAGTGAATGTTTCTCCTAATATGGCTTCTTTTACAAGATAACATCGCAGTGCTCAGACCACAAGAGCAAGAGGAGACATGGACATGCCATCTCAGGACAGACGGAGAATATATAGAGATGAAATAATATAATATTGCACCTTTTTCCTTATCTTTTCAAAGAAATAGTGACACTCTTTTCAGCACTGGGGAAAGCTGCTATATAGGTAGTCCATGGACTAAATTCCTCTGTTTGTTTAGCTAAAAAACTGCTTCATCTAAGACAAAAGCAACTTTTTTTCATAAGATTCATCAGTCAAGGGATTATCATGAAAAATAGAGAGGACAAATCATTCTTCATTACATTTAATTCTATATATAGTTTCCTGAATCAGCCCAGGAAAGGTTTCAATGTTATGTGAGCAATGATTCACGGGGAATGGAAGAACTAATCAGAATATGATCACATAAGATTTCACAATCAGCAGATGATAACATCTCAAAACTGCTGACTTCAAAGGAGGAAAAATGATTTCAAATGGCATTGCTAAATTTCCACTGCAATCTACCTAGCTTTTTGCTAGGTAGAGATTGCACTTCAATTTTTCTTCCTTCTCTTCTTCACTGTCATCATTACTCTTACTTTTCTATGGTACTTTCCATATGGAACTAGAGATAGTTTCTGAGCCTGCGGTTCCATGAGAAAAATATTTCTTAACCTGTTTTATAACAAACGTTATCCTATTATATTATCTCCAACCTATCACGGAATTGTCAGAGTTGGAAGGGACCTCTAGAGATCATCTAGTCCAACTCCCCTGCTAAAGCAGGGCACAGTGCCTAG
>JAOXNO010000013.1:27515157-27530499 GCA_028565335.1 Limnodromus scolopaceus
TCCATGAGAAAAATATTTCTTAACCTGTTTTATAACAAACGTTATCCTATTATATTATCTCCAACCTATCACGGAATCAAGGAATTGTCAGAGTTGGAAGGGACCTCTAGAGATCATCTAGTCCAACTCCCCTGCTAAAGCAGGGCACAGTGCCTAGAGCACATTATTCACGAATGCATCAAGGCGGGTCTTGAAAATCGCCAGAGAAGGGGACTCCACAACCTCCCTGGGCAGCCTGTTCCAGCGCCCTGTCACCCTCACCGTAAAGAAGTTTTTCCTCATATATGAAAGGAACTTCCTATGTTCCAGCTTGTGCCCATTGTCCCTCATCCTATCACTGGAAACCACTGAAAAGAGTCCGGCTCCATCATCCTTCAACCCACCCTTTAGTTTTGGAGAGAGAAATTTGTTGGCCAAAATTTTCAAAAAAAGGTATGAAGCATAAAGATATTTTCTTCATTATATATAACTGTAAACATTTAAGTTCAATTGTCTTTGGGGAATGTTGAGAACTAGTTTTGTAAGAGTAGGATACCACAGTACAATGGAAACTCATTTTTTAGGATCCATTTTCAGTGTACGTTATTTGATATACTGTTTCAGGTTTCCAAAATAGCTCCCTGTACATGAATAACTTTTTGAAATACCTGCTGTATAGAAACAGAACATTAAACTGAACCAAACCATTGACACTATTTCAGAAGCTTCGCTGCACTAAGTTTCCAGGGCTTTCTCTTTTAGAATCTATACAGTATTTCTAGACAAGTAGTACCATAATAGTGCCCCATGTCAGGCTTGTGTTAAATCTTCAGCAAGAACTAAACAATATTTTCACAGACTTCCAGGCAACTGCAAACACTTCAAAAGGCTTGTTTGGCCCTAAATCTTTTATCAGAAGATGTCAGGTTAAGTGGTCATAACCCACTTCTTTTCCTGACCCAGTTTGATGAGACTAATTAATGCCAGCATTAGCTCCCAGCAGCCTTTGCAATCTCACAACTGGAAGTATGGTGATGCTGCTGCAAGGCAAGCAAAGAGAAGCATGACTTTTTGTGTCCTTTTCCCTTCCTTACACACAAGCATAGAGCTAGTCTCAATAAATCTGTGTGATATATTTTATCATCCTTGACACAAGAACTGTGAGAGTGGGAGTTTCCCTGGAAGAGAATATTTAGTTCCTATTGGAGATGCATGTGTTTTCATTCTGGGAGGTCTGGTCCACACATTTTAGTCTCCGTGGTGGGTAATCTATTTTATTACAGGGGGTGTGAATAAAGCTCACCTAATTTTCTGCTGCAGTGCATCCTTCTTGTTTCTCTGTCTGTTCAAACTAAAAGGCTGCCTGCTGGGCTAGTTCAGCTCTGGCGTACTGAAGCTTGAGGAGAGAAGTGTGCTGGAAAACAAGACATAAGGATAAGAAAAGGTCAGCAAAGATGAATAAACTAATCAGAACCAAGTACTTTAGTCACCAAAGGAAGCAGCTCTTTATTTATTCTACTCAGGAAGGAGATCAGTAAGTCACTGTTCTTGTCTGTCAACAATTATCAGGTTTTATTATCTTATAACCTATAATACTGTAGATTTCAGATAAACCTTCAATACCAAGTAAAGAAATAAACATTTTGTCTGTGAAACAGAAATAGAGGGACATTCACCAGGCTCCAATTCTTTCATTTTTGAGACAAAACCAAATATTAATCTGAAACCAAATATTAATCTGAAGCCAATCTGTTTTACTGCAGGGCCTTCCATTGGCTTTTACAAGCTTTGAATCAGGACCCTGATGAATGACTTCTTTCTTAAATTATTTTCTCAGTGCTTTTCCTCTACTCTTTCCCATCTTCTGTTCCTATTTTCTTTAAAATGATCTTCTCATTATAGTTCATTGGAGTGCTTTCCGGTCCACTGAAATCCAACACTGGAATTAGAATACAGAGTTGACAGAAATGTTTCATTGCAGTGGAACAGACCTGTGGATTTGTTTTGTTAATCGCAACATTTTTACTGAACTGGTTTTATTAGAAACAATTCAGCAAGGAAATTCTACTGGGGTGAAACTAGGGTAAGGACTTGTTGAAATTCTTCACACTACGAATGAGGAAATTTGTAGCAAAGAACTAAAACACCAGAGCTTTTGTCAACAAGTGAAATATATTGCCGAAATGATCCTCAACATTATTGAGAAACTTAACACGATCCTCAGCTGTTATAAACTGATGCCAAGAAACTGGTCACAATTTTTATTCTCAGGTCCCTTATATTGCTGGAACCACACTAGGCCTAAATTTCCCGTAGTTGATCTTGTGGTTATTCATATCAGCCTAACAAAATTTTGGAAATATGGTGTTATTTTGCACTCAGCTTTGAATTGTTCCATATGTAACAAGATGACTTAAAAAGCAGTTGAGTTCCTGAGGTGCAAAGCTCTTGCAGACATTTCAGAATTACTCCTGATTTATATTATTGGAAAAGAAGAAAAATATTCTCAGTGATCATGCCCATAAATGGAGATTTTCAGACAATACACAAAAGTTTTATGAAAGATTATCAGATGGAGTTAATTTTAAATGTAGAAGAGAGATATAACAACAAAGAAACAGGATTCCACATCCACAGAGATGTCTCACACTTCAATACATTACATTTGAAATATCCCTGTTTCAGACATTAACTTACACGACTTTCAAATACATCAACAAGTATTTAGGTCTTGCTGCTATAGAATGGTTTGAAATAAGAACTTTATTCCCTGAATATTTCACAGAATGGAGCAGAAAGAGAGGAGAACATCTCCTGCCAGGAGACAGGAGAATAAATAAAGAATGGCTGAAACAGAAACAAAAGAATAAATGCTAAGACTGGCATGTGAATTGTATCATCTGTCATTAAAGTTACAGTAGGCTCCGATCAGGATTTCAGGGTGTGAATATTACACAAAAAATGTGAAAGTCCCTTATCTGATTTAAATAACCTACAGTCTACCATTACAACCCTTCTCCTCAAAATCAAGCCCACCAGAACCCCTCAAACCCCTGATCTCCCCCCGCCCCCAGCTGTTGTTTAGGAATGAAGTGAGTAATATTGCTGCAGCTTAAGTGAAGGGATCATTTTATATGTTACAAGTTGTTTGGCTTATGTTGACTATCAAATGTCCTTCCTGCAACCTTATGTAACCCTTTTTGATTTTCCTACAGGCATTTCCACTTTTAGTTTAAATGGATGAAATTTTGCCCCCATTTCCATCAGTGGGAGTTTTGCAGTGAGTAGTAAGTGAAAAAACAGGATTTCAGTTGGTGTCTGTATGCCCCCCAATTCATGTCCTCTGATCCACATGAGCAATTCCCTTATGAGATAATTAAATGAGGCCGATGAAAGTCTATTTTGTTCTATTCATTGATTCTCAGGCTGAAATCATCAGAGCGTAAGGCCACTTGGCAGTAATACAGACACAGCCAGCTATTGCTCCTGGCCACAGGTATTTTCAAACATGGTGAAATGAAGACTCTTACTGCTTGTCTGGAAGGCTTGATAGTGTATTTTCAAGGTGTGGACTATAGGGAGGTTCAGGTCTCAAGACACAGAAAGAAGTGGCTGGAGCAGACGGTAAGACTTGGCTGCACTAGATCTTCGCTCCACTGCAGCCGTCACTCCCTGTGGGTTTTTAAGCTGCCTGTTGAACTGCTG
The DNA here is from genome assembly GCA_028565335.1 of Limnodromus scolopaceus. Taxonomy (NCBI): domain Eukaryota; kingdom Metazoa; phylum Chordata; class Aves; order Charadriiformes; family Scolopacidae; genus Limnodromus; species Limnodromus scolopaceus. The sequence continues at coordinate 27,518,842 of JAOXNO010000013.1, forward strand.
CAGTGAATGCCCCTACAAAACGCCCCCAGAGCTCTCTATCCTCTCAACTTTGTGGGGCAAGAGTCTTGTAGACACTCAGCCAATTGAAGGCTTTGAGTGTTGCACGGGGAAAGTTGCCCACCCTTTTGTATTAAATGACACTACTGGCATCTCCTTCAAATGCCTTGTACTTGCTCTTCAGGGGGGAATTGTGTGCAGTAAAGCGTTCAGCTGTGCTAGGCATTTGGCATTATTTTCCAGTGTACACACTGTTATTTTTTTATGTTAGAGCTGGCAAGGTTGAAGAAGTGCGTGTTGACCTGGTCATTTCCTTGCAGACAACACAAGAGAAGTGTGTTTTTTTCAGGAAACAATTACACAAGGAAAGGGCAATGGCTTTTCTGACCTGTTCTGGTAGGGCACTTCACTCATATTGATAACAGGAAGAAAGCCATGCAGTATTTGTGTGATGGTAAGACTTGAATCATTGGTGAAGATGTGGTGTGATGTGATAAGCGAGTGGATGAAATTGATTCAAAAGAAAAATCATCAAAACACTTTCAAACAGAGCTCTTAACAGAGTGTTATTCCTGTATTCCCTTTTATAATTAACATCCAGTTTTTATCAGACTTCTTTCTGAAGTCTAAATAAATGCCCCTATTGTGTGGCTTCTGGCTTATATCTTGCAGAAGATACAGGTTCTAGTTCATCATTAAAAACAAATCCTAGTTTTACGAGCCATATAAAGAATAAGGCTGCCCATGGCTATAATTGAGTTACTGGTTTTTATCTCACTACAGTCTGTTGGATGTCTCTCTAGCTATAAAACAAGCAATTTTACAAAGACCCTGCTGTGAATAGAGCAAGACTTTTGGCTTTCTAGTTATTTAGTTCCCTGTTTTCTCTGCTTTTTTCCAGAGGTATCAGATGCAAATTAGGTTTCTAGTTTCTCTTATCTCTTTGTTCCTCCCCAAGCAGACATTGATAGCTTTAAGGAGATCAAAGTCAACTTTCAAATGTATCCCAAATTGATAATCTCCAGACTATCATACACCTTGTACTCAGAACAAAAACCTAAAATCCATAATGACATGAGCATGGTAAATATGGTTCTTCTGTTAGACTAAGTAAAAGTAGATTATACATGTTTTTTAGACTTCAAAGGCCTGTCCTTTCGGTCGGGTTTCTGTAAGGTCTCAAAGGCACTGTGCACTCCCTTTTGTGTAAGAATAATAAAAGACACTGCAGCAACAATTTCAGGGGATCTTTTCCTGCTAACATTGCACTTTCAAAGATAAACAGACAAAACATTTTAAGAAAATAAAAAGTAGGGGCATTTCTAGTTTATTTAATGTAAATATAGAAGTATAATGTGCAGCAAAACTAGTTTGTGCTTCATACCTGACTGTAGAAACTGTGCTTTGTTTTAGATATGTTGGCTAAAAAGGTTACAAAAAAAGAAGAGACAAAAATGAGGGGCCGTTATATTCTCTTCTTATGCCAAGAAAAGCAATGGGAAAACCAGACATTTCCAATAGAGTGCAAAATCTGCAGGTCTAATTCAAAGTCCCTTCCCATCGACAGTAATGAACAACAACAATATTTCCTAAAGTCAATAGACAGAACTAGACAGAACTGCCTGATGCAAATGAGACTACAGGTGAGGCCCACAGAAAGTTGCACAACCAGGGACGTGTCAAAACCCTTGGTGCAGATCCCATGTATCCACCCAGCATCACTGCAGCATGGCTCTCTGGCAGTGGCAGGACAGCTGACAGGAAGCCACGTTGACCACTGGCTGGTAGCCAGTAGCTCCTCTCTGTGCCTGGTGAGAAGATCGTAATAACTAATCCCAGGTTTAGGGAGAGGTTTTAGTGTGCACTGCATGGGAAAAAGTGTCAGGAAGAGCTACATCCTCTCTTACAGGAGCACCTCTGATTTTTCTTTCACCCAGCACTTATTTTGGAGACCTCAAAGGCAGAAGTTTGGAGAGGAAACACACATTTTGATCCGTTCAACTGTCCTTCTGTTCTCCTCCTAAACACAAGGACGTTTGTGTGTAGGTACATGTGAGAGGAGAAAATAATCCTAGTGTTTAGCATGGATAATTAGTTCTGTGACTTGTACATAAAAGTATTCGCACGGGACAGTGCGTGGTAATCTGTCTACGGGCTAAGAAATATGTTCTTTCCAACAATCTGCCTTCCTGGGATAGTACTGGGTGACAGTTTGATCCTGTGCATGCTTACAAAATAAATGTTTTGTTATTCTCTGTGCAGTGCTGGAAGTACCTGCATGTTTCCCTTAAGTGAAGTCTATCGTGGTGCAACAGATCTTTTCAGACAGCACTTCTGGGAAATACCAGAAACTCTACACAGCACCAAAGCTAAAAGAAACAGAGTTTGAGTTTTTCTACACTTCAAAAACTGTTAGAGAAATATATTGTGAAAACACTAGATTGTTAAAAGAATTCCTTTCATTGACTAGTAAAAATGAAGCAGCAAGAGTGTGCCATCCTCATGTTGCTAATTGTTGTGTCCCAACTCCCACATCTAAAGATAAGAAAGTGGATTGGTCTCTCTGGTGTAGTCACTCAGCTGAGGACAGAAAAGTCTACCCCCCTATAACATACCCACCTGAGGGGGGCCTACAGGAGAGATGGGGAGGGACTCTTGATCAGGGAGTGGAGCCATAGGACGAGGGGTAATGATTTTAAACTGGAAGAGGGGAGATTTAGATGAGATATTAGGAAGAAATTCTTTACCGTGAGGGTGGTGAGACACTGGCCCAGGTTGCCCAGAGAAGCTGTGGCTGCCCCATCCCTGGAGGGGTCCAAGACCAGGTTGGATGGGGATTTGAGCAACCTGGCCCACTAGAAGGTGTCTCTGCACACGTCAGGGGGTTGGAACTCAATGATCTTTAAGGTCTCTTCCAACTCTAACCATTCTATGATTCCATGATACTTGGTATGTGTTATAACCTAGGTCTAAATGAAGAAAATACCTGGGAATCGGTGACTTGTCCATATACTTTGAAACTGACTCATGATCATAAACACATCTGAATAAAAACTGTATCTGTGCCAGGTTGAAGTCAAGAATGTCATCCAAAGTAATTGGTAAATCTGATTACCTCTGGAATAGAACTACACACTACAGAAAAGTTGAAAGATGAAGAGCCAATATTTTTGTTTTCAGTCCACAAGTGCATTTAATTAAAAGAAGAGGGAAATAAAGGAGTAAAACTTATGGGAAAATGCAACATAAGGAGTAATTTTTTCACTCACCACTGACTTGACAAGAATAAAAGTCTGCTTCACGTGAACTCCTTTAGTTAAAACCCCTCCTGTCATACTCCAGAGCTCTGCAAAACCAGAAAGGACGAATAACATGGGAAGAGGTGGGGAACTGAGCTCTCATTTCTTTACCCCAGGTCTGCTGACATCTGTCAGCAGTTACACAGGTGGGAGGAAGGGAATATATCTCGGACCTTGCCAAAATGGCTCTAAAACATCATCAGTGGGTTTGCTCTGCTGGTTCCATCTGTCTGTGCCTCAGTGCACAGGCAAGGTATTTTTAAGCCACCTGCTGTTGATACAGTGGTTTCTTTTTTTTTTTGCCAGAGGGGGATTCAGACTTACAAGATCAAAGTATTGATCAGAATTCAGTGGAAAGCTTAATATTATCCACAAATCTTAACTTGCCTACCTAGATTCCCATTATGCCAACCCCTGATGGGCTGGAACATTTTCTGATGTATTCATTTTTCACCATAGTGACACCACTATTATAACTGCAGATGCTGCCTTTGATCATAACAAAATTATACTAATAACATGTATCCTTTTTTTTTTCTGTGCATCCACTCTCACTCAGGACTTGGACCACAGTGGACTAAGCAAGGCTGAACTAAACAACACTTTGCTCCTTCTTTCTTTTATGCTAGTAAAGACAAAAAAAAAAATCATAACAGGATGTTAACACATTCACAACAGGAATTGTGATGTGTGTCATCAGACATCTGAGTGTTTCCAGTAAAGAGAAGAGAGGAATAGAATTGTGGAAGCTCTAACTGTTCTGTGTCTTCCAACCACTGCAGTGCCTGTTGTTGCGCAAACTGAGGGTTTACTCAAATAGGTTTTTTTCACTGATAATTCAGTTTTAAGTGTTTTTAAAAGGATAGGTAAGAACTCAGTGTTGGAGGAAGAGCTTCAAACATAATTGTAAAGTTCTAATGCTTTCTGTATTCTTCTACTTATTTGAGGCATTGCTCATCTCTTAAGTCAATGTTTTGACAGTGATTTCTATGGAAACAGGATTTAGCTTTTACTGCACAGAGATTCTCCATTCTGTCAAACATTTTCAGTATTGAAGTAGTAAAACTGGAATGTCGGTTTGTATGGTAAATTTATGAGTATGAAATAGAGTTTTCTTCACTTGTAGTATTCCTTCTTCCAAATATCTTATTCAAAAATTTGTAAAAGATAGCAAATTTCAGGAGATATTTTGAATATTTCCAAGGGAAAGATGATGCAAGAATGGTTCATTATCCTCTGTGGTTACAGGGAACCAAGGTAAACCAAAACTTTAAGAATTCTGTTTGTTATAATATTCACATAAGTTTTGGGGGATGTAGATGCTTGTGTATGTGTGTATATATATGTCTATGTAAACCAACCAAGAAAGAAAATGTAAGAAATCAATTATTACTATTTCAATATTTTAAAAATGAAATTATTTCATTCCAAGTATTGCTATTAGTTCAGTTTGATATCAAGAAGTGAGAAAAAAGAAACATTGGGAAACTGTTAATGCAGGTATGCACAAAATATGACTATAAATATGAAATATTACTTTGAAATGAGATATATTTAATTTTTGAGAGAAAATGGTAAAACTTCCTCAGTACAATTAATCTGAAGATAAAATTACAATTGGGGCAACCTTCTTCAAAATGTTGCCACTGCTCACCCCAAAACTCTCCATGACAAAGCAAGACATTGTCTGCAGTTTAACAGCCTTTCAGAAAGCAAGTTGCTGTCAGCCATGTTATGAGATGGATTTTGAGTTTACGTCCCATGTACTGGTCCATTTTTGAATGTAACCGACTGGAAATCACGAGTTAGGAAGAACTGCTTCTTAGAGTTGTCTGCCTCGGTAGCTTCCAACCCATTACAGCTTTGCTTTATCACTCAAGCTGTAAATGGTAGCCACGGTGGTACATAATCTAGCACCCTGATATCTGTGAGGACATCTACATAAAACAAAGGACTAAACGATTAGTAAGAACTAACTGTGTCACAGGCTCAGCCCACTGTCCTATGTTAGATAACTCAGTGAATGTTTAATCTAAAAAGGTCACAGAATATCAGTCCTACTCTAACTTGAGGTCATCTGTTCTTCTTGGTTGTACTAGAATATTTATGTCTTTGGATCTCCCCTAGCACTTTGTTAGTACATGATATTGTTAGGTAGCTTACAGTAGTGAGACTCCAGAGCAAATAAACTGGTCCTGTGGTAAGCATTACAGTATAGGCATTGCTAATTATTTATTTCCTGCTGTTAAGCAGAAAACAGGCTTGACTGCCCTCACAACAGCTGCAGCATTACAATGTGTGAAACACGATGAACTTTATGTGCTAGCTCTCATGAAGAGCTCTGGGGGCAATGGGTATTACAAGCAGGTAGACTAGTTGTCAGAAGAGCCTTCTGAAGAGTCCTAGTGCATCAGCAGCAATTAATGCAGGTGGTATTTTAGACAAGGGAGCTAATGAGCTTTAATATGCATGCAGGTGAGGGAGTGCTGAATCAGTAGAGCCATTAATGAACCTATGACAGCCTAATTAGCTACAATTTAAAATCTATGGAATCTAATCAGAAGAGCTGAACACTGCTGCAAATCTGTGTATGAATGAGTCTTTCTAAATACTCCAATCTGTTGCTTAGTCACTGATTGATAGTAATTGCTTTTTTTCCTCTATTGTGTATAGGAAAATGCCCAATTTTGTTCTGATAGAGGAGGACACAACATTGAAGTTAAATGCCTGAGATGTTTGACTGCTTAAGTTTTAATCAGGAGATGTTTAAAAAAAAATAAAAGTAAAATTAATTTCTAGCTCTGAATATAGATGATTAAAAATACACCACTAACTTTTCATGTATTTGGCTGGCAGAGATTATATGCTAGTTAATCAACTCCAAATAGCTTATACGAAATTAAAGATAGAACTACAGCTGAAGTAACATAAAATACACATATTAATATAAGAACTCCTTTATATAGGAATTTTATTAAACTCCTTAGATGAATGATTTTTAATACAACTGAAAAGGAATTTTCCTGCAGAAGAAGAACAATAATATCTCCTGAATGTAGTTATTAAAAACCTCAATAATAGTAAGAAACCTGTTATGAAACATTATATTTTCCTTTTCCCAAATCACTATGGGAAAAAGAGCATTTGGTAGTGCACAGTAGGGGAAATACGAAATGCAACTAAAGGGTATGTCCAGTATTCTCAGGGAGATATGAAATATTCTGAATGAAGGTTTAAATACCTTGACACTATGAAATTTTCCTTGTGTTGAGGGCTCAGATCCTACTACGTTATACAGATAAAATCCCAGAAGAATTTTCCTTTACTAGCCAGCTAGCTACCTCTTGCAATAGTACAAATGCAGATATGTATTAGACTAGTGAGTAGGAAGTTGCTGAAAAACTGAGGGTGCCTTTTCTTGGGCTCAAACCACTTATCCTTGGTATCCTTAGTAAACATCATTGTACTGAATATGGGTATTAATATAAATCTACAGGGAAAAAAAGATACATGGCTAACATTTTAAGTCATAGTCTGTGTCACTAGAACATTTTCACATAGATACAAAGTATTTGAAAACAGAATATACGAGAATAGTTTTCGGACATAGCTTGTGTCCACAAGCTTGGAATTGCTATTTATTGAAGCCTGCGTGCACAGCAGGTTGACTAAGAAAAAGGAGGAGGGGGGAAGAAGGACTTTAAAGACAATTTACACCTTAAAGACTGTTTCCTTCCTCATGTGATTCCATAGTAACTGAGACCACATGATGCTTTCAAGATCCAAGCTTCCCTCGCCACCCTACAAGTGAACTAGGAAATACCAGGGGAAAGTACTGTGTAGTATTTCTGAGGAGTATCTGCTCTGTTGCTTGTTTTCTCCACTTCCCCAAAGCGACTGGATTTCAAGTAGAAATGAGTCAGAAGTGCTTTGTTTTAAGCCTCTGTTTCCCAGAGTTAGCACCAAGGACTGTATTTACAGCAAGGCAGCTTCTACTGAAAGGAGGCCACATACATTCCCTCCAAGATGTTCTATTTTACAAAGGTTAGTGAGAAGCCAGTGAGAAAAGGTTCTATTGAGACATCTGCCACCTGTCAAACTCTTGGAGACAAACACAGGCTTCAGGCCAGGTGTGAACCTTGAATAGCTGTGTGTGAATGTCTTTCGGATCAAGATGTACTCACTGATGACATCTCTTAACAATTCTAAATGAAGAATAACACTGAGAGAATCACCATCTGATCACGGACAAATCATGGACAGAAGAAATGGCGAAAGAGCCATGTTCCAATAGTTCCCATTTTATTCACATTTTTAACTCGCAGTTCTAGTTATTGAATTATACAACAGGAAGAAGAAATAAATAAGTGTTGGGCCTGATCCTGAAGTCTTTATTCATGCAAATAGGAACTTTTTTATTTTTTTATGCAGAATCACCCACGAAGAGGTTCATTATATTTATTTTAGATTTCTCTACAGTAGTGACATGTTTTAATTTCATAGACATATATGTTACAATAACCACATTGTGACACAGTAGGCCTCAGTTGAGATTCATCTTTCTCTTAGTCCTTTTGCTCTCTATGATTATATACAGACACACATATCTATTTACATTCATGGAGGTATTTACTGTGTATAATGTGAGTTTATCTTCCTTGGTTTTACAATAATGCTGTTTAGAAGGCTCATTTCTCAGCTCGTCATTATTGCTAAGACCATAAATATTTTTCATGTCACATTTTTTCCCCCTCTTTTTTTTTTTTTTTTCCTGCACATAAACAGATCAGAGCTTTTTATCAGTCTTGTCAAAATTGCCTGAGCCACATCAAGAATAGGAGTCCAGGACCTGACTGCTCTGGGCCCCAGTGGGGAAAGATATGGATACCTAGAATTAATACAAGAGGTAGATGTCTGAGAGTAAGGCTTCCTGTTCTTAATACCACAGAAAGGCTGAGGTGTTGGAATAGAAATGAGCACTGCTGGGAGAAGTCAAGAGGTCTGCTTTTCTGTTTGTACAGCAGCAGTGGGCACAGTGGCTTTCCAAGGCTTCACATGGATAAAGCAGATCTAGATCTGCTGGAACACAGCAGAATCACTGTATCCTTCCCTGATCCAAGCTTGTTCCTAAACACCAGGGAGGCTTCAGGCACTCTAGATATTAAGAGTTCTCCAGGTTGACAAACCTAGCTCATGCTGGTGGGACAAAAATCCTGGTGAGAGACTTAGAGCTTGAATATTCATAATGCTGAGGTTCTTTTTACTTGCACATCAAGCAGTGGCCTGAAACAAAGATCCCAAATGCTCTGTCTTAGTGTGGCAACAAAGTAGTTCGTTGTTGTTTACTTGTAAAAATAAGTAAGCCATGAGCTACGAGGCTCACAATTCTAACCACGCTTACACAGTCAACGGCAAAGCCAGGCTGATAACAAAAGGACTGATTGTTGTCACCTCAATCTCACTGAGGTCGGTGGAATGATATAATATTGTCATAGTAGAATGAGGCCCCAGTGGGGTCCTACCTGGTCATCAGGCAGTCCTTGGCTTCTTTAAAGATACTATGCTTTCATACAACTTTGGGTACCACACTCAAACACAAATACTACTGAAACACCCCGTACAAAGTGATGGATTCCCAGTGAAAACCATGGCATAGCTGGAAAAGACTATAACAGCTCTATCCCCCTCTTGAAAACAGGCTTGCAAGAAATAATATAATTTAAAATATAATTTAAAGGGATCAGATATGAAAGATGGCGAGGTCACTGATGTTTAAACTTGAGGTAACAGTGGCCTCTCACATGCTTCTGTTTAAATGCATATCAGACACGATCACTGAATGGGGCCGGGGAATGTAAAACAGAATGAAGTGAATGGCGAATAGAGCTGCCTTTATATTCCAGTAATGCAATACAAGCTATATAAAACTATTTTAAAAGGTCTTCTTTATTTTTCCTTGTTTGAAAACATTTTTATTTATTTATTTTCACACAGTGGAAATTTTATTTTTTATAGTATTTCCTGCTGAGGCATAGTTGAATAAATTTATTTTACGATGGTTGGTAAAGTGTTTTCTTTCTGTACATCTCTGGTGATGCATTTTTTAATAAATCATTTTTAAGGTGGCTGTTTCAGTATTTTTCTTTTTATTTCCTGCTGTGGAGATGAGGGCTTTAATAAACAATTTTTTGAAGTGGCTATTTTTACATTTTTTCTCCTGTGTCCCGCTGTTACAGTGCTGTAAGCTTGTTACATGTTCATTTGTTTTAAATAGCTTCTGTTCCTTGGGTTTTTTTAGAAATGATTCTTGTCCATTAGCCTTCATTTTGAGAGTTTCTTTCTCCCCTCTAAATAAAACTGAATAGGAAAAGTCAGTGGAGCAAACTTATAAAAAAATTAACATTGTAATTCACAGGGATGACTAATCTGAGGACTCAGTTATAATAGCATGTAACAATTCCATACCAAGTTACAGTGTTAACCCCTAATAGGTTCAGGGCAGTCACATTTGAACTAATTTGACTAAGTTTAAGCTCATTCTAATTACCTTGGTGTAGTTTACCACAGATCGAATGCTTATATGGAATTACGAGTGTTTAGCTGATCCACGGTAATGTTTCAGGATGTGCTACCTCAAACATATGCTTGAATAGTAAATGAAGTCATAGTGAAACTATCCCTAAATTACTCTCTTGTCTATATGACACACTTTCTAGAAATGTTGACATATTTTGTGTTGACTTTAACAACTTTTTTTGAAAACTTGACCAGTTTAATATTTTGTTTTGTAGTGAAAGTTATTTTTGTCCACAAATAAAAATGGACTTAAAAGGGTTGAATAATTTTGAATATAATGCAATATTGTGTGTGAGATTGGCAATTAATATGTATTTTGGGCAGGAATAAAAAGCTGGAAAAAGCAGATTGGTTTTTTTTTTTTCAAAGAAAAGATTATTTCATGATTTGTCCGAAGAAAACAATTAAATGAGAGCTCCAGTACTCTTTCAGTCCCATTAGGACACTACCAGGGTTTTTTTGTGGTAGACAAGAGCTGTCAAGCCTAGAACCACTATGAGGATGAAAAGAACAGCACAATGAGACCAGGAGACTGGTGTAAGATAAGAGGGTTAGAGATATACACTAGAAAATAAGGGAAAACCAAATAGATTTAGAAAAGTTTTATTTAAGTCAACATAATCATCTACAGGTGTGAGACACAGTCAAAGCTACTAATTTTGAGTCTCTTAATAGTCTCTGGACATTAACAAAACAAAACAAAACAAAACACAAAAGAATCTCAGAAATATGATGTATCCTAACCATTTCAGATACCTACCTTAGAACAGGATGATTGCTCTCCAGAGGCATCACTCACTACAGAGAACACCTGGATGCTTAACTTTAGAGCAAAAGAATTTAAGTGAGACAAACCCCACCTTTTAAAGCAACTGTGTGAACTTGGAGGTCTTCCGTGAGAAAGAAGAACAGCAACTAGTATTGTCTAAGGCCACATCTTAGATTAGACTCATCTTCTCTGTTGTGATTATACTGGTTCACTGAATATGAATGAAGTTCTGGCAGTACTGAACTGAACAGAAGCTTCAATGTAGTTACTGTGCTAGTAATCATTTTAGGTGGTTAGGCTCTTTGCCAGTTTCCAAGGGATAGCTTGATTCAACTGACTTCTGCTTCTCTGATGAACAGTAGCTTACAATGGACCATAGTTTGCCTATTGAGGATGCACAGTCTGGTTTTATTCCTTACATAAATAGTTATTGTGTAGTATATAAACCAGTCCTTGAAGAAAAGGAGTCATAGACAGCACAGCAACCTGTCCTAACAACAAGTTTTCCAGCAGTAATTCTGGCCAGAGAAGCTTAAGGCAGAAAGGGAACGCCCTCACTGCTTGCCAGATATTACACAAAGACTTTGAATCAGAACATAAACATCAATACTCTCTGTCTCAAGGGTACATTCTTGCAAGCTAAGAACTTGAACGACTGGAGTTCAATTTATTGACCCCCTGCCCTAGTTTGGCATTGTGTGTTATCTCTCTAAAATATATTTACCTATGGATTAAATTGTACAGCACACTGAAGGGAAGATACCTGTTCAAATACTCTTGTATCCATCTGTTCATACTTCACTTTTAAAGTTCTTTGTACAGTGTAGAGAGCTGAAAAAAGAGTTTTCTCTTAAGAAGAGTTTATGTTGTGCTATGGACCTGATGGAGTGGGTCCAGAGGAGGGCCACAGAAATGATTAGGGGGTTGGAGCCCCTCTGCTACGAGGACAGGCTGAGGGAGCTGGGGTTGTTCAGCCTGGAGAAGAGGAGACTCCGGGGAGACCTAATAGCAACCTTC
>JAOXNO010000013.1:27531823-27547568 GCA_028565335.1 Limnodromus scolopaceus
ATTTATAGGGCATGAATGCATATGCTTTGATTCTATAGGAAACCAAAAAAAAAAGCCCTGCCTATTGGGGAAAACATGCACATTGGTTCTCTGGGAAAAAACCAAGTGCTTGAATATCCCTGTGACAGGCCATGATACAAATGGCTGATTACTGGAGATGAGAGTATGCGTCAAGTCAACTTTCTCTGACACTTCTAAAATTTGCTTTGTTTTCATGTACTGTGAGCATATTGGTTGTTTGGGACAAGATATTTTGATATTGTTTTTGACTAGAAAGAAACATTTATTCTAGATGAGGGGGGGAGGTTTATCAGCATATGAAAGAAACATTTTATGGACATACTGAAATATTGAAGCTGTGACTACTGCCAGAGACATGATTAAAAATATCCAGATTTTTCAAAGACTGGAGCTATCATTGCAAAGCAAACAGATTTGAGCCACTATATAATACCAGGCATTACCTTGTGCTGCCTCTATCTTTCTTTTTTATTTTGTGCCTCACTTGAATATGAAGATATCCTGTGTGATTGAACTATCGAGTACTGAAGAGTCAGCATTGCTGCTACATTCGAAAGAGCTACATTGAGAACTTTATTATGCACATCTGAAAAGCAAAATCAGTAATTACAAACAACTTACAGGACAGCTGAATGTAGTTAAATCATTTACTTGCAATACTCCCACAATCTTAAAATGCTTTAATATATAAAACCATACTCAGCAGCTGCAGTGCTTTTATCTAACAGGCATTCTCTCTTCAGCTTATGAAAACTCATTTTTTTAGGAAGGTATATATAAGTTCCTTTATAAGCAAAAGGTATAGCTATAGGTAAAAGGACATCTGTCTGCTTAAAGCTGCTCTGATCATGGCCAGCAGAGCAGAGAACTGTAACATAACGCAGACAGTGTTCCCTTCATCATCCTGCAAATTGCTGTAGAAATTGCCTATGTGATCTTAAGCGAAGGGAACAATAAGGCTGTTATGTCATAATGAACTGTTGAAATAGCATTAAAACATACTAGTATTAATGGGTAAGACAAGTCTGAAGATACAGAGATAATCAGAGATGCAGAAACATCTCTACATAATTCTCATCATGTCTACAAATGTCTGATCTGTATCTCCATCCTTCTCTCTATATATATCTGGGTTTAGAATTTTATTAAAAGTCGTAGGAACTAGGAGACTCACACACCTTTCACACGGGAACTATTTGGGTATAAAAAAGTCAGGAACATTTTTCTATTAATAGATGTCAATTCTTATTTCACAGTTTTAATGTTGAAATTTTTTGAATATCATGTACTGGTACCTTCTCTGAGGGGTACTTATTTCTGTTTTAAAGTCAAGCCTCTGAGCTTTTTGAAATGTGTGGTTACGCAGGAAGTAATCTGCTGGAGGCTTTGAGACTTAAAGCCCGTAACCTTGGGAGAGCCCACGTCTGCCTTTCAGCCCACAGTGTACTCTGAAGTAGAGCTGCATTAGCAGCTGTAAATTCAATCTCACTGTAGTTTAGCCACTCTATTCTTCTTCACTGGTAATTACACCATGGGAAATAACTATTTAAATGGAATCCGGTGCTACGATTACATTTTTCAAAAACTGATTACAACATACAAGACAGTTTTCAATTTAAACTTCCAAGTTTTAATTCAAAACAACTTTATAGTAACAATTTAGACTTGAGAATGTACAGACATTAAAGTGAGGCAACTCACATTCCAGTTATTTGTACTGCTTCTTTATAAAAATATTTCTGGTATTTCTGAAGATTAAATTCTGCCAACCAATGACTAATCATCAGAGCTGGGTAAACATTTCATAATGAGCAAGTAATTTGAAAAACTCTGCCTTTTTAGTGAGCTACACACATGTGTGTTTGAAATTTCTTAAAATAGATCCTGATACCCAGACGTTAAATTTTACCTTACTTTGAAGTCAACCTACATGGCCATACCAAAGCTCTGGTATGGTGCTCTGTGAGGTGAATCTTTAGAATGGACTGCAGGGGTGACTTATTTTCCTGAATTATGTGCCTCATGCCCAAGAGCCAAATTATTCTGTTTAGCCAACAGACGCAAGATCCTTAGTGCGTACTGCAGGCACTTGCAGATTCTCTGGGAGCAACGCATAGAGACATTCACCAAAAATTCGCAGTGATTCTCCCATTCTGTTCTAGGATGAGATTAGTCCAGGCTTGTGGCTGACACCGGGGAATAACACGATGGCTTGATTACTGCTGTAGGATCACTGCCTTCTGGAGTCAGGTATTCAGACCACCAGAGTCCTAAAATGGGAGGGAACAGAGAATTTTACAACCCAACAGTAATCCAACAGTGCTTGGCTGTCTGATACATTCAGTTAAATTGATAAACCTGGGTTTGTTTCACCCATTTCTGGTTCCTAAACACAGGGATGTAACATAAAAAGCAAGGCAATGAATGATAGTTTTCCGTAATGTTAAGATTCAAGAAATTGATGTAAAGAGACACTTGCACTATGAAAGAAGCCTTAAGGAGTTACATTTATTAACTTGACTGATTTAAAAAAAAAAATCTCTTTAGATACAATAGACAGGAATGTATTTCATTTTACGTATATATGATGATAAAAAGTGTTTTTGAAAGATGATTCAAATAAAGAAAAAAAGATGATTGGTGAAATGAAAAATGAAATGGATGATCAATAACAACTACTTTCTGAGAACTTCTGAAACTTTCTGAGCTTATTCATTTACCACATTACTACATAGATAAGGTCTATGGTAGCATAGCTATGAATTTATTCTCCTTTCACTTGAATCAGATTACTGACTTCAGTGGATTATTTCTTGGTTTATACCACTGTGAAAGGAGACTTGGCTTGGTGGATCAGTTTTTTACCATCCCATTGTGTGGCAATTTATTAATTGTAACAATAGAACATTTTGTAACAGTCTGGTAGGATTATTTTATATCTAATCACCAAAAAATGATTTTTAAGGATTAGATATAATAATCTTCATACTGAAGTGGCATTAGACCAAAAAAAAAGGGGAAAGAAGTATTTTATTTTTATAACTACACGTAGCAGAATAATGTCTTATCTTTGGCTTGAGTACACTAATATATTTCTATTTATCTATGATGATATGGAGTCTCAGGTAAAAAAAATCCAAAGAAATAAAAATTAAATAGAAGTACAATGTGAACTCAAACAGCAAGCAGCTGTTCGGTGAAAAATATAACATACAATAGCATTATCAGTAAAAAAGGTCATGGGCTTGATTCCTTACCCTTAACAGACCAATCTGACCAGACCCATCTGTGTCAAATCCTCCAGGCAAGGATATTTTATTGTTGAATGGCATTTGTCCAGTCAGCAGTGAAATGGGTACCAGCAAGAGCCAAATAAAGCAACAGGAGATCACTCATCAGATGTCCTGGAGATCTTCTGGTTTAGGGGCATTCCTCAGTAGGAGACTTTCACCACTTGACTTTTATAACACAGCATGCATGGGTCCATCTGGGAAATAAACACATTCATTGCAAAAACTACTCCGAGTTAAGCAGCTACTGTATATTGTAGTAGAAAATCATCATTATGAACTCTGTTCAAGCAATTTCAGACGAATAGGGCTTTACACGTCACATGTCAAAATTTATCTTTATAGAGACTTTCTGGAAGTTTCTAACAGCATTTTGACAGAAAATTAAAACCCCTATGATATTTTATTAACTAGAAGTACTAAAGTCATCCAAACCCTAGATCTCCCAACTGTACTCCATTCTTACTTTTCAGTATGGATGAATACTGGATATGGAGATGAATGTATTCAATATAATTTGCTAACATGTTTACTCTCTCATTCCAACCAGAGTATTTTATAGCAGAGTTTTTTCCAAGACGACTCACTGCAGATGGAAACTATTCCTGTTCCGTTCAGGTGCTTACAAAGATGTTAGAGTCAAATCCTAATTCAGTGTTACGTGTGTGCATATCTTCAACTTTTAGCACACAAGCAACGGGGTTTGGGTTGGGCTGACGATATTGAAGGCTGAGATATCAGTCCTTATTAAGAATGTTCTCTTCTAAAATTGTTCTTTGTTTCTCTAAAGAAATGTAGAATTCTCTCCAAAATAGGCTTTCAAATGGGTAAAATGAAAAGTTCCGATTTGGATGAAAGAAAACAACGGGAAAAGCTAGAAAATACAATCAATCATTACTTTTCAATTAAGGCTGATGATCTGATCTGGAATTACTTGTTGTTAAAATATTTCCTTGGTAGTCACAAAGGTAAGGAAGAAATAAGACTGAAGTTCAGGTGCACAATGTAAATGTAATTTACTTTATTAAAATCTGATTGAATTCATATAGTAAAAGACAAACAATAAAATTAAAATAAGCTAATTATGAATAAGACTTGCACATCCTATTTAGCCATGTAATAATATTTTTACATATTTAAAAGCTGAAAAGGAGAGTAAGCAAGGTACCATGCAGGAGTTCTCTAGTAAACCACTAGGAGGCTATGGTCATCATACTATATTGTAATACACAAAATATTTTCTGTTCACAGCTGGGAGAAAAGTGAATGTCTATGATTCTTCTGGAAAAGAACATGGCATGCCATTAGAGCACAGCGCTTTCCTTATTTCTCTAAGAACAAAGCTGAGGAGCAAACTAATTTGCCAAAAGTAAGATGAGGAAAACAATTTCTTCCTTGAACTGAAGTTCCTCTGTAGTTCACCACCACAATATCAGGAAGAAGTATGAAAATGAAAGAGCTCAAAGTTAAACTGAATACACTGATGTAAACAGAATAATTCAAAGGTATATACACCACAGGCTTTTATTGTCAAACAGGTATTGGTCTTCTACTATTAACAAAAGCTGTGAGTTAATTATGCTACAGAGTAACAAGATTGTTAACTAAAACTTTGTTTCTATTACAGCTGATTACATAGCTTCCATCACCCTAATAATAGTCCACCCTGCAAAATCTAAAAAAAAATAAATTACCCAAATTATCCTTAGAACAATTTATCTGTTTAAATAGGAAGACAACAGTAGAAGTAGTTAAAGAAGGAAAAAAAATCAGATAAAGCTGCAAATTTGAATGGATTCTCAGCAGTACATTATAAGCCATGCCCATCCCCTCCCACCCTCCCACTGATTCTTTTTGTGACTTATTTGTTTAGTTTTATTCCACAAAGGAGCTGGATATCGTAATATGCCTACAAGAAGGTCATTTAAAAGACAAATGTCCCAGCTATAGTTTTCTTCCCTCCCTCCCACTAAGTATAGAGACATTATTGTCCCTACCCTAGGAAAGCCAGTCTCCTATCCTACTTCACAAATATTTAATTGGATTTATATGGGGACAGTAGTAATTTGTTAGGATGACTGTAAAGGCACAAAATACCTTTAAAGTTTGATATGATTTGCTAAGATTCATATAATTCTTTCAACAGATATAAAAAAGGCACTTGACTGGATTGAGGGGCTTGCTTTACTTATTTTGAAAGCACTATATGCCTGGCACGTGCCTTGGGGTCCACTGGTACAAAGCTCATATCAGTTTTCTTGTTTATCCCCTGCTCAGTTCAGGACAAGTCTTGGTCGCTCGTAAGGCTACAGTCCCAAAAGAATTGTCATCTAGATTCAGTATGGTAATAGGTAAAAGACATCAGAAAGGGATCCCGGAATCTGAGTGTGATGTTTTGGCTCTAATAACAGCACGTGGGGAAATTTTCACATTTCCAAATGGAAGCCCATTTCCAGTGGAAGGAGTAGACTACATAAGGTGCATAGGTCCTTTCCAACCTAAATTGTTCTGCGATGCTAAGACTAAACATGATTCTATAGTCCATTGTTCAAGATACTTACCTAGGAAAGAGCAATCCTGAGTTTAATTACTGCTCTCCAATTTCAATATAAGTTAAAGTATTTAAATACGAACTATATACTTAATATAAAACTAGAGAAGGTAACTGGACCAATGTCTTCTCCATATCAGTGGAGTGGACTAAGATTTTTGTCCAATATCTCTGGTGAAATCATTTAAGAAAGAACAAAAGTGATGTCCTAAAATAGCATGAAATGGGAAGGAAGGATGCGTGCATAGGAGATGAAGAATTTGAGTGCAAATCTCCTTCAACACACCTGACTATTCAAACATTTGTTAATTGTTTTAGCCACTGGGTATGCAGTGAAAGGGGAAAAGTAAACTCTCCATTATTGTATAAGACCTCATCCTGTACATCAGTTCTAAATTTTGCTGTATTTGGAAATGCAGGAAAAACAGTTAGGGCAATAGTTATCCTGATGATCTTGGTGGAATCTAGACAAGACATACAGCACTTGCTTGCTTGGCACTATCAATCTTTAAGCATCCTGAGCAGCAGAATTTTATAGAAGGAAAACTCAAAACATGTTCCTATTATTTGTTCATCAAGGTTACTCAGGTTTTCCTGTATTTCATTCTTCTGTACTGGAAATACATCCAAACTATTTACCATTAACAACTTTAATAGTTTAATTAATACCTCCTTTTAGCCCCACAGCTCTTCTTTATTTAGCTGGTTGCTTGTTCAGCTTATTGTTCTTGTATTAATCAGCATTTTTGTCTTCCTAATTGTTTCCCACATGGCAAGTATCAAATGATAGACCCAAGTTATCTGGGGCAACCATATATTTTCTCTCTATAGAAAGCGAGTAACTTACTCAGAGAGAGCTACCAAGTCACCTGTCATGATCTCTCTCCAGTAAATCAGCATTACATTTTATGTTCTTTTTTTATTTATCCTGATTCTATGTGAACCTTCACTGTCCGATACATTCCAATATCTTGTATGGTATAGAAATCAGATGGCTCATATTCTGTTTCTTAAATACGGTTGCTATATTGTTATTCCATCGCCATACAACAGTATTGCTGACCTGATGTTTTAAATCCTTGTTACTGAATCTTTGATTTCACGTGATAGTTATTTCAGAAATCCCAGTGTACTCTGGGAATGTAAATCTTCAAGGTGAGGAGTCTATATGTAGCCAAAACCTAATATGTGTAAAGCAACGTGGTTGGGAAATAAAATGTATAGGTTTTCAACTGCTTCAGATTGAACCCTTTGGGTGATTTCAGCAAAGAAAAATATTCCACTTATAGGTTGAACTTATTAAAAATGTAATATTTAAATTCATTTTCAGGTGGAAAGCAACTTTTTTCCTAAGAATGAAATATTAAAGAAAATTTCAATTTTGAGAAAAATACGTTTTCTCTAAGAAGATTGTTCATGTGGTATTTTCCTCGTAGCTTTTACACAAATTACCTACTAAAGTATTTTTTCCATTTAAATCAGTAAGGAAATTATTTACAACAGAATTGTTATAATTTCTCAACTTCTTTTTTTCCGTTACTTCCTCTGCTGACCTTTGAACATGTCTATATTTTTTGCCACCTAAAATTACATATTTGTATTACAATGGTGTCTACAAGTTACAAAGTGAAACTGGACTTGGATTGAGTTGGACACTTTACTGCTGTACAAAAGGAACACTGGATTTGGAAAGTTAGTCTTTATATGGAAAAGGCAAAAGATGGTTAGGAAAGTAGACACAGAAGTCTTGCTAATCACCTGTGGAGTCCCTGGCAGTAGAGGGTAGATAAAACAGGTCAGGAAATCCGTGTAACAGTGGGTAGACTACACCCAGACATGGTTGAACTCATTCTTCCCAACCTTGTTTCCAACACAGAAACTTTTTGCCTTTTTTCAAAAGAACTTCAATTAGAAGGAAGAGCATACAATCCGTATAAAAAATTTAGCTCTGCCAGAGTCAGAGGTAAGGCTCATATTGACATGAACAGACGCAGTTGGGTCATCACTCAGTGCTTTTGAAAAATCTCATTTTTCAGATGGTGCGTGAACAAAGGAGAATTTTGTTTCTAAACTGTTATGTAGTGAATCACAGCAAAAATGAAAAAAAAAAAGAGACAAAACCAGTCTAATCAAAAACAAAAGGCATTTTATGAACAAAATTGAGTGGATCTGTTTAAAACAAAGTTTTATAATTTCAGTAATTGTGCTCTGGAACATGTTTTTTATTTCTGTTGATATGCGGCTTCAGTTATGTGCAGCTGAGTTGTCACTGTGCTGACCCGCGTTGAGAGGATGGTAAGGAAGCATTTGATACAAACCACTTCAGGCTTTTGTTATCCGGTCTTCCTATAAAACTCCAGCAGGAAAACCTCTGAAGTTTTCAAATGCAGTAACTAAAGTGGAAACGGAGACCTACTGTTCAGTTCCGACTGACTAAGATGATGTAGATTCAATATATCAATGGGAAAAAGTTACTGTGTTGTTAGAACAAAAAATCCTAAATTGCATACTACTTCAAAGAAGAATAAAATGCAGCTGCTGAGACACCCCCCCCATCCCTAATTGTCTTATAGAGATTTTGATTTGTAATACTTCCCTCTGTCTTAGTGATAACATAATGACAACAATAGAAGTGTAAAAATGTGTTTCTAGTGGTCTGTATGTTCTTGGTAGACTGTAAAAATTTAATATAAATAGAGCTTACCAAGATACCTGTCCAGGAAAACTCTCTGAACATGTAACTTGCAACCTGCACTTTCTAGCCCCTTTTTCTCCCTTTGCCTTTGCTTCTGTAGTCCTTCTTGGTACGTATTGGTAGTTCCAACATATTTACTCTGTTTGGACCCTCCTCTCGTCCCTCCCTAAACAAACACTACGTGAAGATCTGATGTCTGTGCAGCTGGTTGTGACCTAATATGTTACATGCCTTAATCTATAAGAAATGCAATTTTCGCAAAGCTGTCTTTTCTAAGAGAAGTTCGAATCTTGCTGCACTACAGCGCAGCGGGCAACATTGGCTTGTTCATGAAGTTATCTGAGCCAAACTTAACCTAATTAGGTCAACTACTGACAGCCCTGAATACGATGAACTTTGGTGAGGGCTTTGTAAATTATAACCTGCATCCTGGGATCAGGTTCTTTGGTTGAAACCTGTCTTGGTGTTGACTTATTACTGTTGGTAAGACTTTGTATAAGCTCAGATAGTAAGTGTAGTGTCTGAACCTCCATAACAGTATTGTGTTAAGGACATAGTTAACTCATAATTGCATTATCTTCTCCAATCTTTTCACCTTATGTAGGTGAAGACATACACATGACTCTCTCCAAACTATTATGATGAAACGCGAAAGATAAAAGAGAGCAAGAGAAGTAATCCCACATTTTATGATTTGATTTTTATTAAAACTGCTTTATGGAGCTTTATCGTCTCAACTTGTGAAGGTTATTGTTTTACATATAAACAAAGATTTGTGAAAAGTAATGAAATGATGGAGTAATACTAGCTCATTCAGTTAATTAAGCTGTGAACCTGGTATTACAGTTAGAAATCAGTGTTTTATGATTATATTTTTTGATTGTCACAAAAATATCTTTGTCTTTTCTTCTACAAATGATACAATCTGACAGAGTAAAAATTGAATTTTTGAGTAAATTTGATTAAGGTTATTTCCACAAATATCCATGAGATCTTACAAAACATAAACATATATGACCCAAACAGCAAAGTAGCTAGTTCACAGTAAGTCCAAACATAAGCGAGTTTTTTTGTAAATTCCTGGCATTAAAAAATAAGTAGGTGGAGTTGTAGCATGAAATCCTCAATTTATGTTTTAATTCAAAGTGGCCAAATGTGTAGTTCAAAGATTTAATTAAATGTACGTAAATAAACTAAACCAGCACACTCAAATTTCTGTAAGATCCTATATAGTTCCTGAAGTATTCGAGATCTCTGTAAGATTTGGTTAAATTAGATGACATCTTTGAAAGTCATTAGCTGGGGATAAACTAAATATCGTATAAGCCCTTTTTTTCCTAAGAAAAGCAACTTAAAAAATGCTATCTGATGTTACCTTGTGCCGGATTTTTCTGTTTAGAGTACTTAGGTGAAGCAAGATGACAATTAAAAGCAAGTCCAGTGGCAGTAACTGAGATAGATAAAAAAGTCGATTTTTTAAAGTATGCAGCTTTACAATTTTTGGTGTAAAGATATGATATCTTAAGAGGAAATTTTTCTGTTCACAGTTGAAGTTGGGAATTTACGACATCAACATGTTCTAATGTTTGTTCTTATTGTAGTATGTTTTTGAAAATGAATTATTTTAGATATCCTGTGCATTAAGAACTAATAAAACATTAGGATTTTTAATTTTTTTAATTCCTAAAAATTTTGTGCTTGCATTGTACATGTCATGCATAACATGTGTGTTTTTTTCTTTTGCAAACAAAGTCAAGTAGGTCACAGTAGGGAACAGCAGATTATTTTTTTTTAAAGCTAAGAGATTTTTCAAGTAATTTAACCACATACAGACTTTTCGCACGAGTGAAATTTCACTCTCATTTAGCAATACTGTGAAAATCTCTACTGACCTTGGGACTCAAAAGAACAACATATGCATGGAGGGGAAAGAGGCAAACCTTATTATCTAAAGGCTCAAATGAATTTTTTTTTCTGGAGGATAGAGAGCACCTTTGGATGGGACTACATGAATACTACATGAACTGAGAATTATTATTTTTTTTTAATCATGCTGGTAGTGCATGAGATGTATCAACAGATTAAGGAGGTTCTTCTTATCTTTTTCTTCTCTTTTTGTGGTTTTTCTGTTTGGTTTTTGTTTGGATTTGTTATTTTTATTTTTTTTTTTATAGCAAGCACAGAAAATTATGTTCTAAAAATTAAAATTTTCAGGTAATATAAAAGCTATGTACAGAAAGGTTAGCAAATGCCAGAGCTGCAGTTCCTCATGCAAGCTAAATTCATTAGAAGTCTGTGCTAAGCTATTATTATTTTTTCATGAGACTTTCACAGCCAAATTTTAGAAAGAAATATTTTGAAACCAGAAGTTGAAACTTGTAATTGGAAGACATCAAAATGAAGCCTTTCAGCTACATACATTTAGAAATATAAACAAAGCATAACTTGAAGAAAAAATAGGTTGAATAGATCAAAACTGAATACACAAAATCTCTTCCAGCTCTCAGAGGGATCTCTGCACCACGACTCAGAGATGATGAAAGCCTAAGTTTTGTCACTAAGACAGTTAAACTCAGGTTTTAATCCTTCCTCAAATACCAAGTTTTTTTCTGGTTTATACTTTAACTCTGACAATGAGCGCTTGACTTAAAAAGCTCAACAGACTTTTCTGCAGATTTTATTTTCATGAAACAATGTATATTCATGCGTGTAATAACTATGGGGAGTAAGTAGTACGCCGAATACTGTCATGATTTGTCTGTGTTATGAGGTTGTATTCATTGTATGATACCTTGTACTAATTTAATATGTTGTTTCATTTTATTGGTCAAGGATTCTCTCTTTAGAAGAGATAGCAGTCTCAGTATATTTTACATGGTGGTTAAGTAAAAAAAATACATTCTCTAATCAGCTTCACATTGTTCCTACTACACTTTCAAGAAAAATTTGACTGCTATTTTCTATACTTTATGAGCTGATAAATAATTTTGTCAAATTCTGTTCTGCTCATACAATAATTACTTTGCATTTTTCACACAGTACTTTTTACTCACTTTAGGGAGGCAGCCCAGATACCTTTAATGGTTGCTGCCAGATGTTGCGAACCATCTGAAAAAGAAATAAATACCATCACATTTCAAGGTTTCTTTGAAAGAGGTTATTAACAGGGATACAGGGGAATGTACAGAGATTTGACCACAGAGGAATGCAAAGGCAGTAAATTCATTCCGTGTTTGCACTCAGAAAGACAATGAATTGGGAATAAATTTTGAATCCTGGCAAAGCTTTCAGATCTTTGAGGTCTTTCGATGACTTCCATTCTATACTTTACTTTCTGCTACTTCTGGTTTGCAGAAAGTAACAGCACCTTGTGACCTACAAGTCACTGGGGGAGAACAACATATACAGAGTAAAGGAAAAAATTACCCTTCAAAGCTACTGGAAAGGGTATTGCTGAGACACTTCAAAGAAAGACCCAAAGGGTTAAGCTTTTCACTTCATTAAGTTTAAGCTGTTCCCTGCCTGAAACCTTGCAAATTTCTGATAAGAGTTGTAAAAACCAGGTGTTTGTTCTAAAACTACCCTACCATAGCAGTGAATATTTCCCAGATAAAAATTAATGAAGGGAAAACTCATAAATGTGTCAGAAGAAGATAATTATTATTTCAGATATAAGCCAGATGCTCTTCATTGCAAATCAAGTAGGAGTAGGATTCTCAGTTTACAAGACTTCTCCAATCATGAAAAGGAAGAATCTTCACTGGTGGACTCTAGGTAGTAAAAATTTAACCAAGAGAGATCCCACTCAGTTCTAGGATGTTATGATGTGAAATTGAAGAACTTATTGGTATTGTATTCATATGAGTATGCTGACAGCTTGGCACATGGATTCTTGAGTGGCTCTCTAAATTTGCTTCAGATCATATTGTTGTTCTGTTCTTCGAACAAGACATATTAGCTACTTTAGAGCCTTTCAACAGCTTGTAAATCTAGTCATTCTGGAGAAATTTTATTGCCAATGTTAAAAAAAAAAAAAGAAAAGCTAGTTTTCATCAGACAGTTTAGATCCAAGTGCAAACAATGCACATTTGATTTCTATTTGCATAGCCAGAATTTTTGAAAACAAAATATTATGCAGTGAATTGTAACCACAGATTGTTCAATTTATTTATTATTGGGGCACTGGAGACCAGCTTGATGATGAAGTTCTTTACTGTCTCACCCAGTCCATCTATGTGAGATTTTTAAGCCTGAAGTACACGCCAGTGCAAACAGCAAAAGAAATCAAAAGAAAGTGGTCTTTATTGGGATTGCCTTTATGACTTTTACTTATTGCCCCCACATACATGTTTTTCTGAAGTTGGTGTTTTGTTCTGGTCTTCCATGTTCCCAGAGAGTGTTACCCATGTCTTGCAGTACCATGCAAAGCCCCAGGTCTGCCCCAGTAACTCTGGATGGTCATCCTGGTGGGCTGGAGCAGGATGCAGGAGTCTCTCACTCCAGCTCACTGGACTGGGCTCTTCTTTGCAAGTTTACACCAGGGGGCCTCTTGGTGGACCCTTAGAAAGGGTCTTCAGTCCTTAGGCATGTTCCAACTTGTCCATGCCCTGTCCCCCATCTTCCTTTGGCTCTTGTTTTCCCTCTTGAAGTTCCCCCACTTCAGACATGCCATGGCTTGTTCTGCAACCCTGAACTGATCTTTGACTTTTGTTCAATTAATTTCTATTCATATTTAAATTTTAATTTTTCATTCTGTTAGCTCCTATTAAGACTGGTTTAGCCATTTTTTACCTATTTTTTTTTAGCTATATATATTTAATTTCTATAGTTTGATAAATGTGTGTACATATATCTAAACCATATATTTGTATATATAGACATATATATATGTACATAGTGTATCTATCTATAATTAAATACAAGAGGTATTTATACCTATTTGTACACTCCTTAATATATACTATATATGGATATATTTTATGCATTTTATATAGATGTATAAATTTTTATACCCAAGTCCTTCCTGGTCCAAAGGAGGTAGTCAGTCTGTCACAGGGCTGCCTGAGAACACATGGGTATGACGACATCAAGAAATGGTCATCAGCCAATCACAGAGCAGTGCAATGTTCAACAAAAGTGATGCCTGCCTGCCATATGACGGTGGCCCCTTGACCTAAAATGATGGCCAAACCAAAATGGACGTCCTTCCTGTTAAACTGGTGGTGCCGGGTGTCTGGTCCTGCCAGCCAATCACCACAGGCCATGTCATGGGAAGAGGGGAGTGGCTGTTGGGCAAATGGCCCCTGAGGATGCTGGGGATGGGGTACCTCTTACTCCTTATCTCCTATAGTCATGATACCAACCATTGTTCACATCCTTGTTTCCAACTAGCCCTGGCCTCCATCTGTGCACTGATCACAGGCAGTGCAGACCCATGTTCATTGGTGGTTTGTGGTATCTCTTCTGACTGTAAATGAAATTACAGTGGTTCTCATCTGCTTCCTGTTCACATTGTCAACATTACCTTCTGCCTCCTGAGAAGATGTGCTCTACCTCAATTTTACATCAAATTGACAAAGAAAACAGCACTTTATGGATTCACAGATTTGACAGCGTTGGTGTTCTTTCTGCCCTGGATATGTGAACTTCAATCTCGTGGAGTTCCTGCTGCTTTCCTTATGAACATTACAATCAGTTAAGCATGGTAAAAAGGCATGTCAAGCAATTGAAACATAGCAGGTAGAACTACAGTTTCTTGGACTTTTGAAAGGCTGCCAGGAAGATTTTCTCTTTCCAGAGTATATTGGCTCAAAATAATACTTTAAAATTGTTCATGATAGGATTTATTCTCTATTCATTATACTTGCAATTCTTCCATTGACACTAATGGGAATTTGCCTAGATATAAGGGAATAAAATAAGGTCTTGTATTCTGCTCTTCTGTCCAGTACAATGTTTCCACAGTAAGTAAGAAAGATATTAGATTTCAATTTTAAGAAGAAATATTTATTTTCAGGAAGAAGCAATATGTTTCACTTAAAATTCCCATTCTTAGTATTGTTTAGCACTGTACTGTATGTATAAGAAAGACAGAAGACCTTCTTGAAGAACTTTGGTCTTAATAGTCTTATTTTTTAGGTGTAAATTCAATGATACGATGCTATGATGAATTAAGTTTATCCATGACCACATTTGACAAAAAAAAAATCACATTTAGTTCCCAGTGGAAAGCAATATTCTACAACTTTTGAAAGATGATATGGCTTGTATAGAACCAGGACACTCAGGCCTGGTTCTGGTTAAAAAGCCACAAAATAAAATTAATTCACCTTGTAAAATAATAACCATTATTTTTAGAGAGATTTTTTCCACACTTGTCTTTGGCTTAGAGGTAATTAATACATTATCTTGCTGTCTGTCCTCCCCTTGTTTTGTTGAGAACAACTACTTTATCAACACAGTTTTACTTTGTCATTGTGTGCAACATTAAGGACTTCCAGAGAGTTGTCAATAGCCATTATAGGTCTCGTTGTCACAGCCATTAATCAATAGTTTTTTCTGTGTACTTCCATCCTTGCTGCACAATCTTATGTAAGGCTTATATTAAATTCCTTAAAGATTTATGGCATATCTTCTAGATGACTGTATCCAGGTTCTGACTCGGGTTATATCCAAACTCAGTAAGCAAAAGAGAATAGAAGGACTTCATTACTTACCAAGTTAATCAATGCTTTCCTTGATGGTGGATTAGTTTAGTTTTATTTAACTTGATTTACAATCTGGCCACAAGCTGTCAGTGCATGACTCAAGGATGTCAGAACTCCTTCTCCTGTACCAGCTTGCTGATCTATAAATGATCATTAAATCCAAGGTGCCAGATCTAGAGAAGTCCTCTGTACAAGTGTCACGGACGGAGTGATTGACTTCACTAGTTGGAGTGAAGTAGTGAAATATTTATTAAGGTGAAACAGTGATTTAACAAAATCAGCAATAGGTGCAATAAAACCAGTAGTAAATGTGATAGTGTTTTACAAGATTCGATGTCAGGGCACACTCTATTATTTACTACATAGAGGACAGGGTCAGACAAGCTGTCAGGGAGACCCTCCCATTGAGTCAGGAGGTTCAGAAAGGACCCCCTGGCTTTCTAAACTCCTTCCCAGAGAGGAGTCCGGGTGCGGCTGGATC
>JAOXNO010000013.1:27569878-27600269 GCA_028565335.1 Limnodromus scolopaceus
CCAGTGCCTCACCACCCTCACTGTAAAGAATTTCTTTCTGGTGTCTAATCTACATCTCCCCTCTTCCAATTTAAAACTGTTGCCCCTTGTCCTGTCGCTACACTTCCTCGTAAATGGGTTAAATCAGTAGGTTTAAGTTATTTTATCATTAAAGGAAAAGGTTTATAGAGCAACTGTCACCTCAAGGTTGAGACCCACATGCTGCCCAATACAAGTCCCATATTAAGGGGTTCTTTTCATTTGTTTTTGGCAGCAAATCTGAGCAAAAGATAAAGATAATGTATCACTTCTGGCAAAGAAATGTGGCTGCATTTTTCAGATGTAACCTGCCTTTCATGACTAACTATGTGAAATAGAATTATTCTGTTTGCCTGACAGCATGAGAAGGTCCATGTCATATATTTCTGAATTCCACGCTTTCAACTTGAATTTGTAAAGCATGATACTGCTCTACAAAATACAAAGTAGATGTTTTTTAAAGGCGCACCTATATATATATAAAAATATATGAATTAACTAATACAACCCTTTCAGTTCAGCCTAACCCAAACTTAATGGCAACATTAAGTTTGAAAACAAGAAGGTGGAGAAATGATTACTCCTTTGAAGAATTAAACACTATTTGTGTGAGCTTCTTTCAACTGCATACATAAATATTTAAAAGGCTCAACCCTTACATGTAATATTTTAAATCTTTCTCTCTTCTTATTGGAAAGAAAATGGGATTCAGGACAGAATTCAACAAGAACTGTTTCCATAACAATTTCCTAAAACTAAGATGCTATCGAAAAAGTTGGTTCTAGACCTGCCATTTCTGAAGAAAAGCTTCATTTATGTGAAGTGTGGGACCGATCTGAAGTGATTCTGGTGTGATCTGAAGAGCTGCAGATGCTGTATGTGCTTCAGTAAATAACATGCAAACAACACTGATTAAGATCATTTCAGTCATTTCAATTCTTTTTCAATGTTGATTTTCAATATGTTACAAGGCCTTTTGTAATTTATATAACCTCGCAATGATGAAGAGACAGTTTCAATCATTTCCTTTTTTTTAGGTCACAGAAAATTTGACAAGAAAATGTGTAGTTTTTTAGTTGCTGATAACAGAAAAATCTACTTTGAAGCGGTCACTTTGAGATATAAATCTATGAGGTGTATGAGATCGCTGATTTATTTCATTTAATGGAATCACATCTGTGGAAACCGCAAATTAAGTCATGATGAAGCCAAGCACCCTGAGGAGTCAGAGAGAAGGATGGTTATTAAGCAAGGAGCAGTTAGGAAGCAATCAAGCTGCTCTCTTTCCGTCCGTATGAGGCATTTCAGACTTGCTCTGGAGCAATCGCCTCATCCTCAGGGCTGAAGTAAACATGAAATGATGCTGAAGCAACTTTTCTTTAAACACTAAGATCAGGTTCGCAGGTGGATCCTTCCAGTGCAGATTGGCACACTGAAATGTGGTCTTAAATTTACATCTTTTCTCCTTGTACTTTTCTTGGACATCTACAGGCAAAATAGTTTTTTATTTCTAAACCAAGCAAAACCTTTTAAGAACGACGAAACTACTGAGTGTGCTACATGTAGGTCTGATGCTGATACCATTGATATCAGCAGGAGTTTGGCAATTTAATTTCAGTGGGAAGATTAGATTGATTAAGCAATGGACGTTAATAAAAATAAACTGTTATTAGTGTGCGGTTTGAAATTAGGCAAGTAATCTGTTTCAGTGATAAATCCTAAGGAAACCTAAGTACTTACGTGAGCACTCCATAATTTCAACTCCTGTATTTGTTAAAATACAAAGACATGTTTTTTTCCTTTGTTCAGTCAGAACAGAAGATTACAGAAATAATTCTGCTGTTTCAAAAGAAATAACTAGATAAAGAGCTACCCTACTCCCACATTAAATTCAATAGGAATTTGTTCTGAGAGTAGGTGTACATGTGGAGAAAATAAAAATGAAAGTGAAAATGCAGTATTTTATTAGGAGGAAAGATCTAGAAAGAGAACAACATCCTTTCACTTAGACATGAATATATTTCTTTCTAATGGACAAAGTAAGTTCTGACTGAGAAGACCATCCTTTTTATAGAAAGGCATTCTTTGGATTATCTTAATTTTAGGCAGGGTCTTGATCCCAACATATGATCCTTCCCACTTCAGGCAGCCGTGCTTACATTTTTACTTCCAACTATGATCCAAGGGAAAAGATCATGAGCTGATTCCTAGATATGTTGATGCTCCCTGGCATACATTGGCTGTTTAATCTTCTTCCAACAGAGCCAAACAGTTCATAACTCTGCCTTACCTGGATACTTCAGTACAGAAAGCATTGCACTGCCACAGCTTCACAGTGCAGTCAGGCTATCCAAGGAAATCTGGCTGAGAGATTCTTAGAAAAAGATCCAGTTAGGTCAGAGAAGACAGGAAAATGTTGCCTTTCCTGGGTCAATTTAAATTTCAAAAATATGTAGCAAAGTATATTGTTTAAGTTTTTTCATGTGTTTCAGTTATATTTGCTGGAAAGTGGTGCTAGCCTTGATATTTTGTAGTATATGTTTATTTGGAAATTTCAGCTTCATGGAAGTTTATCTTAAAACATGTATTTTGTTGCATCACAGTCTTTAAACTCAAAATAGAGCCAAAAGCTCCAGAGAGGTCCTTGCTTCCTCCCAATCCAGGACCGCCTAATTCCTAAAGCACATTAACACAGATCTACTTTATTCTATGGCTCTTGCATCTTTTAGACATCTCACACTTAACCTGCTGATTAAATAGGATTTCAAATCCAAGAGATGTTACTTGTCTGAGCTAGGTCCTCAATAGTTTCAGAGAAACTTGATTCAGGCCACTAAATTTGTATCAAATACACTTGCTACTGATCTGGTCTGTAGCTAGTGAGCATTAGCCTTATAAGTAATCAACACCCTCCAAAAGAGCCCCTACTGACTTGATTTTTCTACATCATAGTAAAGTAGGATGAGTAAGACTGAAATTAATGGGGTGAGCCCTGCTGTAAAAGTGATGGCAGAAGATTACAGGAACGTGAACTGTTATTTCCCTTCATTTGACCCATCTTCTTCCATTTCTTCAGGCACTGCAGGAAAGAGGCACAGGACCTGGTAACACCAATGTGCCATGCCAACAATCTGGAGCGCTGACAAAGCTGGCTAAGGTTTATCCCTGATATTTTGGCAGCTTTTTTTTTTTTCATTTTAGTTTTATTGAAAACAAATGTAGTTTATGATGAAGTTTTCCTTATATTTAGCAGGATTATTGTTCCTTGTTGTACTCAGGTGAATCGACAGAGTATCTACCAAAGTCTGAATATCAAATACTCTCATAGGTCTACTTTAGGAATAGCATACACTCACCTGCTAATGATAACTTTTGAGGAGAAAGTCTTTCCTGAAGTCAGAAAAATCAACTTTATACACTCGTATATATGTCTGCAGAAGTCTGTTTCTTATGTGTCTTCTGAATACCATGTCTAGCTCAATGACAGAAACGCATCTATCTTCCTGTCACTACTGCCGAACCAATATAGTTGCAGATGGGCAAGCTGAGTTCTGTTTTATCTCGTCCATCGTCATCTGAATTTCCAGATTAATTCTCACTCAAGAGTCTTTCCCCTTAGAGTTGATATTTTAAACAGAAACAAATGAAAAAAGAAGCTTGACTTTGAAATCTTGGCTCTTGATCTGGAAACTGTAAGTCTGCAAAATCATTCCTGGGCTAGGAGAATGACAGAACAAGCTGTGTTTATAGCTAAAAAATCAAATAAGGGCTGTGTAGCAAAGAAGAGAGGCTGTGTCTCATTCAGTTCTGTGTGCAGTGAGAATACATGAAGGTACACACTAAAGATAATTTTTCATTGTTTTAGCTCAACTGCAGAGAAGAGGTGACACAAGGAGTTGTATGATGTGACGTTGGTTTCCATAGAAATAAACATTTTCTAAATGCCATTCAGGGCATATTCAATTAATTAACTTATATGTCTCCAGTACTCAGCTTCCTCTGAATTTGGATAAATCCTACTAAGTCCACCTTCCCTGTTGGCACCAGAAAAACACACATTAGCAATGCATGTGGTCTACTATCTGTAGCTCTGTCAACTGTCAATGGTGTCAGATAGTCTGATTCTTTACCGGAAAAAGATTTGGGTTTATTTTTTACTCTATTACAATGAAATGGCATTGCATTAAATCAAACCAGGAAGAATAATACCGTGGTGTAAGAGGGAGTATAGAGGAGGAGAAAAGATGATTGATTCTGTTTTGCAATAAACTCTTTATTAACACTGATGTAAAAGTTACAGACTGGTTAAAAAAAATACCCGAGAGATAGAATGAGAAAGAGAGAGAATAAACTAAAGCCTGAAGAACAAAAAATCTTGATGAAATATAGCAGATGAGAATGCAACATGCTTAAGACTTGATAAGTGTTCACTTGAGTTAGACACAGAGCTGAGGGTCGGTGAATGAACCCAGAGTCAGGATACCAGTCAGTCCTTTTCAGCTCAAACAAGTGAATCTTAAATGAAATAAGATTAAATAATTTAATTTCAGAAGACAATATGCAAATTCCACAAAGTATATAGTGAGGACATTTCTTTTCCTCTTTGGGATCTGGATAGTGTCCGTGTAGTGCCTGAGCAAGTGTTGCATTGTGTCTGCAGTCACAAAACTATATCCCCATTACCTGCATGACTGGGAAGCTACAACAGGTGAAGATGAAATAGAAGTATTTTTCATTTTTGAAAAAGCATTAGCAGATTTCAATGCATATTAAAGAATAAATCAACTCAAATACACATAATCCTTCCTTACTCAGAAGAAAAGCAGAACAGATATATTTACCTTGCAAAATACTGTTTCTCTTATAATGAGAAAGTTATTCAAGTTCCAATTCTGAGGTATTATTTATATAATCCCTAAAAAAAATTATTTCTATCCAGAATGAAAATTTACACAAATCCACTGATCTTATTGGAATGGAATTCATGCTGTCAATATACTATATTGTTTCCTACATCTTCATGGCCTCTATGCTGAGTAGGCCAGAATTGCATAAATCTTAAAGTTTTTTCTTTGAATCAATGTATTAATTATAACAAACTAAACTATAAGATATCTATTTAAATTCTGATAAAATAGCAGTTTACTTATGAAACCACAGCGTGTAAAAGAAGCACTTGATGTTTAATCAAAACATCTTTTATAAAAATATTTCATTTTTAAGAAAATTTTATTTTGAAAGGAGGAAATGAAAATGTTGAAATATTTTAAAATTTAATATTTATAAATCAACGTTTGCATTTTTATTCTAAATTGATTTTCCACTTTGATATACAAATTTTTGTATTAAAATACTAAAAAAGTTTAGGATAAGAGAAAGAAGGCTAAACAATGGGTTTTTTAAAGAAGATTGTTCTGAAGTTTTCTTATTCCCTCTAGAATGTCCTTTTAATGACATTTTTGAATTTTCAGATTTTTCTTTTAACGTGGAAATAACACTTTTAATGAATGAAAATTCCCCCAGAAATTTTTACATTGTCCCACACTCTGCGGATGATGGGAACAGTTCTGAACTATATCTACTGAAAATTTCTCAGCATCTGTCTCAGCTGGGAGAGTATCTGGGTAGTTCTTTGGTAGGAAGGTTGTGTTGCGCCAGGGGAATACAGGTCAGTCAAATCTATACAGAAGAATTAATGCAGAAAGGAAGTAATACTGAAACAATTGTAGTTCAAGACAAAGCTTTAGGTCAAACTGAACTAAAGTGAAATGTTCTTGCCTCTTCCTTTGCCTGCAAGGCAAATTAAGGATAACCTTGCAATTCACACTTGTATGATCTGGAGGTGTCTATTGTGGTGAATTGATTTTAAACATTAAAATGGAAAATTGAAATTTTTCCATTTCATATAATAGAACAAGGAGAAAAAGGTCTGGATTATGCTCAAAATCAGCATTGTTTTGCTAACTTCTATACACACAAGGATTCAATTATTGGTTTCTAGTCCACATGTGAAAAAGAATATCTATAACCAGTATTTCAGGATGAAACCTTAACAAGCCTAGAGGGATATCAGCATCATGGGAATGCTTTACCTGTTTCGATAGTTTCAAAAATTCTCTAATCTTAAATTATCAGTCTTAAATTTACATATGGGTACTGCTGTTATTTCTGTAAATAACCATAAATACATTGGTCTGACAATTACATTTCTTAAAAAAATCTGTATCTCAGACTTGGAGATTATCAGTCCTCTCTGTCCTGCTTCTTCAACTCAACAACCAAAAAAAAAAAAACAAACAAAAAAACCAAAAAAAAATCTTACTGACTTTTAAGAAAAGGTATGATAAAGCCAAATATTTCTCTTCTCTCTTTTTTCCCTTGGCCCACAATTAATTCTAGGACTTCAAGTGCATCAAAAACATACTGTTTATCTTCTCAGGTCAATATTTAGACACAGAGACTCTGTAACAGTGCCAGGGACTACGTAGCCAAGCACTTAAATTTTTCCCTAAGTTATTTGTTTTGGAAGACTGTATAATGTAGAGACATATACTCGGAAACTCCATAACATTCACTAGATATGTACTGATGGAGCGGAGTGTTTCTCCATTTTCTGGTAATTTCTTAACCAAGTCTGCACTACAAGGAAATTTAACATTGTTATTCAACTAATTCCATCAGTTTGGAAATTTTTTATTATACCAAACAATGATCATCAGTTGCAGTGCTTTCTATTCAACAAATAATTTTCTAAGTTAAAAATGCTAATGAGTCTGGTTAACAGCATAAAATGGAGCTAAATTATGAACATTAGAATTACAGATGCTCTCATTTGCACACAATCTTTGCAGTTACTAACCATGCTAAATTTAACAGTAATGAACCACACTAAACTCAAAAAATCTTTCAGAAATGATTTTACAGACTGACACTAAGACGGTATTTACCTCAGTGTAGAAAAAAGTAAATGGGCAGTGGTCTAAGAAACAGGTAGCCAGAAAATATTCTTATTCTTCTGTAGGGGAAATATCTCATCAAATAAAATGACTTGTGGGACACATAGACCATTGAAAAGATCTTGCAGTAAGTTTATCATAAAATCAGTTCTTAGTCCAAAAAGAACTTTTTCTATTTGAAAACTGGATGTTACTTAAACAATGTAGTGGATCACAGTGGATCAAAATGAAGCTTATCAGTCTATATAGTAGAAATATATTCTGCATAAATAATTCATGAAAGTTTGGATAATTTTATTTTTCCTCTTGATTTGGGAAAAGGGAAATTAAATCCTGTGCAGTTGGAAAACATTTCCTACCCACCTGTACTGAAAAAGGTCTAATGGTCCAGGAGAAAAAGAACTCCTGTCACCTACACCTTTAGGAAGAACGGTGCTAGTGCAACATGAAATTGGGCTATTCTGCCTTGTCCAGTTACCCCTCAGAATCGCTGCTACCTCTCAGAATGGGAACTTTTGGTAAATAGCTGCTGCGAGAAAGATGGGAGAAGGGGACACAGTGAGAAAATTTTTTATTTCTTGACTGCTGCCTCCTGTGACAGGTACATCCCTGCTGCATAAGGAGGTTCTCTGGCCATGAACATCCAGTATTACTTTTGTCTGTTTTGTCCAAAGGTAAATTTGAATTACCCATCCTTGGTGAGAAGGAATCGAACCTTAATCTGTATTTCCAAATTCTGCTGATCCTACAGCAAAAGTATCAGCAACAAGTATTTGCAGCATGCAGTAATGTTGATAAAACTTAGTGGACACTTGTACAAAATAGGACTTTAATTACAGATCTAGAAGTGCTTTGGTGAAATATACGCCTCCGTGAAATCAAGTCACATGTGTTAGAAGCTTGAAGTCAAATCACCTTGTGAACACGTCTGATATCAATGAGAAGAGAGCCAAGCATTCCCTTTTATCTTCAGATGTCAGCAAGCAGGGGTTGCTAATACATGAGGTATTTCTGAGTCTTCCAGTTTTTATTTGAATTTGCTGGTCCTTTGAGGAAGAAATCATTGGAGGAATGAATTACTGCTTTGTTGCTTGATTAATGCCTGTTGATCTTTTCTTAAAATATGCTAAAAATTCAGAGGCGGTGCATTCAACCCAGGAATTCATTAGCACTAATTTATCAATGGCACATGTCCAGTTTGACCTGAAACCAAACAAATCAAAATCCACTAGCTTTATGAGAAGGAACAAAAGCATTGTTTCAACAGGGCTCTCCATTTATAAGATGTAATTGCATTAGCTATTGGACAAAACCTAGTATTTCAGGAAAAAAAACAACCCAAAACCTTATTTAATAAGAACCTCCTTTTATCTTAACTTCTGGGAGTATTTGTTATAGTTGCCTTCCATTCTTTCTTTCAAAATGTCTTTTTTTTTTTTTAGTTTCAGCAAAGCATCTACCTAATACGGTTTATAACTGAAGTACAATTTTTAGCTTTTCTCAGAGCAAAAATTGCTGATCAAGACCACATTTCTCAATGGATCCTCAGTAACTTTGCTCACGATTCAAATGGACATTTTGGTATGCTTTTCAAAATTGCTTTTCTTTGTACAGTGTCCAGTCTCAGACGGCACAACAACAGTGCAGCTGCACCCTGTCTGGGCAGTTATCTCTGCCTTGCCTCTGTTCTCTGACTCTCTTTTGACATTATCTTTTGCTATGTCTCCTTAATGCATTCTTCCTTTTTTATTGCATTCGACTTGGCTTGTTTCTCACCCTCCTTCCACCTTTCTCTGATGATATTTCTATGACTGTCTTCCCTACACTAATTTTTTTCATTTTGTGAGTATTTGTGTTGTAAATTTTTCACATATCATTTGAAACTTTAGAGCTTTGTTTCCATTTTCCCCCCACTTATTCCAAGAAGTCTTAAGGAAATTTACTATCCACACTCCTTATTTATTCTATTTTTTTCCCTTCCCTCTTCTTAACATGTTTACAAAAGTACACAGTAGCTCTTGCTTTTACTAGTCCTTGCTGTAAGTTTGTAAGTGCTGCCTTTATTATAGATTATCAAAAACAGCAAAATGATTGCCTTAAAATTTAATACATGTATTTGTTAAAGACAACGGAATGGGATTTCTGTCCTCATGATCTTTGCTAAAACAAAAAAAAGGTTTTGTTTTTCAGTAGTGAAAATTAAGAAATTTTTATTACAGAAACAAGGGAAAGTTCTCTTGGATTCATTTTTATACTTTATTATGATGTTGCATACTGTGTTTTATATTGCCCTTAGTACTACTCTTCCTACAAAGAAAAATGAACACTAACACAAAAAATACCTGTTACCCCACCATGGATTTACTTTTGCCAAATCATAAAGTGCTTCAAAGCAAATTTTTTTTTATTTATTTGTGTTTTGTTTTTTTCCTGGTGTAATTCAAGTTGTCTGTTTAGGTGGACTTCTGTCACTTTTCTTGACATAACCAAATAGGTCTCCTGTTCAGAAGTCAATCTCTTAAGTTCATCTTTCTGACCCATCTATAAAGCCTTTCATCCTGACAGTATCTGTTATACTCTTTCATTACTAAAAAGCTGTTTCTTTTATATCTAGGCATTTTACCTCTTTAATAACATAAGAATTGCTACAGCAGCAACATAATTTTTTCTGGTCCTTTCTGAATTCCTTTCAAGTTATCTATACACTCCTAAGAATGGAGGACAAAGGTCTGCCTACAGTATTTTAGGTGCAATTTGATATTCATATCCTCAAGAGTGACTTTATACTCCTTTGTCATAATATGATCCCTCCCTTCAAACAATTCCTAAATCTTATTGACCTTTTCTTGTTGCAAATTTACTTTATAAACACATATCTAATTTACTGTCCATTATCGCTTGCAAGTCCTTTCATCACTGTTCATTTCTGGATTACTGTCTCATAGATTGTCTTTATTTCACATTATTTTTTCCCAGATAAATAGTTCACATGAGAAAACCAGCTGCATCTCAATCCTGCTATTTTCTGTGGATATTTTGTCTGCTTTTTGTAGTTCTGAATCTCTGGAGCTCTTAGAATCTATGAATTTAGTATCATCAAATTTAATTACCTTGGTGGTTTACCCCAGCCTTAAATCAGTCAGCAGAATGTTTAAATAAGAGCAGGTGTAACAGTGATCCTGGTAACACACCATTGCACACTTCTGTACACTGGATTCTGTTCATCAACATCCTTTCTGTTGTCTTTCACTACATTTTCATCTCCCATTTTCTTAGAGGCCAGAGCATTGCCATTAATTTTGCATGATGCTTCATAAAAACAATATATGTATATATGGGACTTGTGCTGTATTTCTTTCATCCATTCATTTTATGAGCAAAATGACAAAATTGCCTCTTCATTCACTGGATATGACCTTCCTGTTAAGTGCAGTTCCCTAAGAAAAGAGGAGGGACATTATGTTATCTTCTCAAGAGATAAACTGTGACTATCTTTCGTAATTTGTTTCCAGATCTGCTGCCTGTGTGAGGAGACTGGACAGGGTATGTAATTGTCTGTGTCTCTGTTTCTTCAAACCATACTATAAAATTCTAGGCTTTTTCATATGATTTTCCTTCATTTCTTACATTATATGTTATATAATATATATATTACATATGGTTCCCTAAGCAATGGAGTTGAAGGTATGGTTCCTAAACAGTAATCTTCTCTCTTCTTTTTAGTAGGTTTGCGTTTCTCGGGTACTTTGTAATTCTCTACGGCTTAAACAATTGTAAGTGGTTCAGTAAATTCATTAGCTAAGCCCCTGAACACCCTAGAATGCATGTTCAAAGTCATTATTAGCTCCTAATTGTCAAAAGCTGTTTTACTTGTTTTGCATAGCACTAACACTTTCTCCTTTTTTAAAGACGAGCCTTAGGTGAACAAGTTCATATTATCTATTTATCCCATTCCGTATTTATTAATGAGCTAAATCTCACTTGGTTTTCTTTTTCCATTTGTTAGATCTGCAGATATCTTCCTTATTCCCTTGACCCTGTTTTTCTGGAATCTATTCTGTTGGTTTCATTACCTAATTGTTTCCAGGTGTAGGTTATGCACTTTTCACTTCTAACAAAGAGATCTTTGTGATTAGCCTATCAATGATTTACTTTTTTCCTTACATTCTGACCATGGTTTTGATTTTTTTGTAATAAGTGCCTCACATCTTATATGACTCACTCCCCAAAATATATATTTCAACAAATATATTTTGGATTTAAGCTTCTGAAGTAGTGTCCTGACCAATCTGCTACTGCTATGGCCTTTGAACATTGGAAAGAGTTACAATTTACCATCCCAATTACTTCATTTTGCTCTCACAAAATACAGTATTTTTATATTTCTTCGATCAGGGAGAATTTTTCTAACTTTGTTGAACTGAAACAGCTTGTGGTCAAAAGGTATTGAATGTCACTATTTTTCACAGTTTCTACCAATCCTTCTTGAGCAAGCTAGTTAAATCCTCTCATTTCTGGATGACAAAATTGCCCTCTGTGATGAGGCATGCTTAATTAGTTGTGTTTTTATCTAACAATTGCCTTGCTACATAACGTCCCCCGTGACATGTATGGTTTTGTGCATCCTGGGAGATGGCACATCCAGGCATCTTTTACTGTTTCATCCAGTCTTGATGCAGTCTTGTGGGTGTTCAATAAAGTTCACTTCATGTGCCTTTTCTCATACTCTTGACTGAACTCCTTGACTAATTTTTTTATATATTAAATAAGATTTTTTGTGCTGTGACCATAAGTAGTTCCATTTAAACATGAGGACGAACTTCTTTCCTGTGAGGGTGACAAAACCCTGGAAGAGGCTGCCCAGAGAGGTGATGGAGTTTGGAGACTCCATCCCAGAGTCTGGGAGTCATCTGGAGACCCACCTCCCAGAGAGGAGTCTGGAGACATTCAAACCACCCTGGACACGTTCTTGTGCAACCTGCTCTGGGTGGACCTGTTTTGGCAGGGGGTTGGACTAGATGATCTCCAGAGGTCCCTTCCAACTACATATCACTCTGTGATTCTGTGATTCTGTGTGTTGGTTAATCTATGGTGACACACACGTTAGTGTTGTGGTTACTGAATTAGCTTAAGACAGTTTATTTGTCAGTGGAAGTGCCTAACCGGCTACACAGCAAAAGCATGCATACAGGTCCTCACACGTACATATACACAGTAAGATGTGGTACTTTGGTATAAATGATTTCTGGTAATTTGGTTGTTGGCCCTTCAGCAAAATATTTCGCCATCATTTTATCCATCACTTACCCCCTCCCCCCGAGTTGTCCCAGTGTAGAAATTTTCTCTGGTGTTTTTAACACAAAAGCTTTTCAGAATTACTTTGTCAGGTTTCAAATATGTTTCGAATCCCCAAAACCACTCAGTGATTTTTTTTTTTTTAATTGCTTGTATTAAAAGAACCTGTGTGACCTCAGGTGGGATTAAAATGTAGTTGTGGAAGGACCAGAAAATATACTCAAATGAAATCAGTTGCCCTTCTGAAAATCAGATAGTTAAGAGAACCAAGTGAGACAAAGAATGGGAGAAGTATCACTATCTTATTTTACAGATAAGGAACTGAATAATAGAGAGATTAAGGTCAGACAGAGAGGCAGTGGCAGGTCTGGGAACTAGTGTCATCATACTTCCTTAATCACAAAACCATTCTTCATTCTGAAAGATTCTGTTTATTCTTCAGACACCTTCTGTGGAGCTGAAAGGGAAGCAGAGCGAGGACCAAGCTTCAGATCCAGAGTAAGGATAACTTTACTATTTGACTTAAAGACTAACTCTGGGATAGAGTCTCTACTGGTCTCACTGTTCTTAGAACTGCAGTTCCCAGCTCCTGGTCACCTGGAGATACAGGGAGTTTGGTTCTATGTAGTTAAATTCAGGCCACAGTTGTTTTTACACATCTATTTCCAATTAATTTTAGTAAGTGTTAGACAAATGGATAAAAGATACTTTTGTTTTTCATTTCATTCACATTAATTTTCATTATATGAGAATTCAGTTTTCTCCATCTTGCCTCATTTGTATAAATAAACACATCTTTAAGATATTTGCTATTCTTCTGACATAAGTGGGAAGCTGCTGATCCAGAAATGCCCCACTTATCACTGCCCGATTTTAACAGTCTGTGGATTCCAAGATCTCCTAATTTATGCCTTTTCAGATTTATCTTGATCTTCTGCCACTGGAGACTTTCACTGTATCAGAAGTTATGTTTTGCAGTTTCCTAATGGCTTTAAAAGGGAACAGAAAATGTCAACAGGCAAAAAGGCCAAAAAACTGGGAGAACTGATGCTCACTAACAGATCCTTTGGGGATTAGTCATATCAGTTCCTGGTTCTTTATTTCCACAGGCATTTTTACAATAAATGTTATAAGATCTAAAAGCAAGTTAAATGTTAAAGGTTCTTTAGTCACTGCCTAGTCCAACAAATGAGCGAAAATTGAAGAAAATAACATTTAAAAAGTCTAAGCCCTTGATTTCAAATCTTCAATAGTTTTAAGAAGCAGTTCTTTCTATTTATAGCTTTAATTATCTTGAATTCTGCATCTCCCATGGCTTATACAAAGAAGCACAAAACATATATTTAAAAAGAAACCTGTAAATGCATTTTGTTATCAAAATTAGTTATGTTCTAAATTATATATACTTTTTATAGAAATGGAAGTTGCTCATTTCTTTGCTAGTTTGGTCATTTATTCGGTAAGTTTTTTCCCCATATTAAAAAACAACTGAAAAGCCCACAACATATAGATACTGAATTATTTCAGTTATAATAGCCTCATAGTTCATATACAACTTATTTATCTTCTGGTTTATTTTAGTAGTTACATAACTACCCTCCTTCCATAACATAAGATTTATAATTGATTTAGGAAAATTGAAGTATCTGCTTGATCTTGTGTTTCTTTTTTCAACCTTGTCTAAATATGCTTTTTGTATTTGTACAGTAATTACTGTTGATAGAGATAAGCACTAAAAGTATTTTGAGTGTTTCAGATTCTTAAAGTTTCATCGTGTCTGCTTTAAGGAGAAATCATTTTTATGAACTAAACCATGACCTCTATAGTCAGGTGATGATTTTGCCCATCCTTGCTTTTTGCATTCCTAAGAACAAAGCCTTTTTCCACCTGTGTTCATTTCCATGGGAAGCCTTTCCATGAGATAGTTCTGCAGTAGTCTGTTCTGATTAGTTTTGAATAATAATAATGAGACTCTACTCTTCTAGATGGAATTTTGGTCTGTATTTTTCCCTTCATTATTGTTTTAATCCGGCATATACATGAGGGCAGAGATTACCCTCTGAATTTGGTCATATTGAGCACGCCAACACTCCTACCCACTACATAGATCCTCTAAATCAAGCCAGAAGAAGGAGACCCCAAGTAATTTTGAGGAAAGGCATACACTGAGCTCTTGAACCACAGAATATGTTAAGTTGGAGGAGACATCTGGAGGTTGTCTGTGCTGACCTCTTGCTCAAAGCAGGGTTGACTTTAAAACTAGAGCCATTGAGTTCCTTGGATGGTGAGGCACACTGGTCCAACCGTTTGATCTTCCTGTCTTTCTCCGTCTTCTTTCCCCATGAAGAAATCAGGTTTCTCATCACTGCATATGCACAGTATCTTCCTTCTATTTCAGAGCGGGAGCAGTAAGCAAGCTCTCATTGTCTTACACTGCTCTAATGTAAGTTATGCTGTATAGTTCCTCTGAGATGCAGCCTTCTTTGGAGCTAGCAGCATTTGAAGCCTCGTCCCAACATCCAGTACTTATCCTGCTCTCTGCTCTGCCTAGTAGTAGATCTTGTGCAAAAGCCTGACCTTGTGAACAGAGTAGAGAAATGGATGGGGAGGCAGGGTTGGGTATCTTGTAGATTTATGTGGTACTGGTTTTGGAAGGCCATATGTAGTTGGTTGGGAGGGGGTCAACAGCCATAAGATTTAATACCATTTTTGCAAAGTAAGGTTTGCAATAGTAAATGGGGAAGGTGGACCTGTCTAAGTGCCACACACTGCAAGTGGGACTCACTCATTTGACTCCTCTTTCACTCTCCTTCCTCAGAGCATCATGTGTTATGCGTCTGCAAGCCTGTTTCGCATGGTCATCACATAACAACAGATGAAACCATGAATCAGATAGAAAACAGACAGGCAGAGATTAGTTTTCTCATGTGGAAGGTGGGTTTCTTATGTTTTGAGCTACAGAATGAGGCATAGGTGGGTGGCTTCCCAGAAATGGAAAAGACAGTGGAGGAAGCTTAGCAAATGAAAATATGAACAGCTGATTTGCATGGCCAGAATTTTTTAACAGCAGTTCTGCTAAACTACCTACTCCTCCAGAAAGGCTTTGACTTACAGGATTGAAGACAGTAGCCAGGCTTGTTAATAAAAATTTGTAGCTCTTCATTTAATTTTTTTTCTGGAGCTCTGAACCATGAAAGACAGGCTCTGTCTCTGCAGGTTTTGCAGTCGGCACAAGCACCTTGCAGGAGCAGGACATTTCAAACTTACTGCTGCTTTATTTATATCACAAATACTGTCATGGCAACTAATAACACTTGCACAGACAAGCAACCTTTTGTAGAGACTCAAGCAACAGAACAAGAAAAACTAAAAACAATATTATCCAGCTGTCTGGCAGTGATCTATACTTACAGTGAAGACTGAAAACAGCACCCATCAGCTTCATGTTCAAAAGTGGGTTCCTTGGGAAGTGTTTGTATCCTTGCTGTCTATCTGTCTGTCTATCTGTCCGTCTGTCTATTTGGTGTAGTGATGCACTATCTATATTACTGACAAAATGAAGAAAATGAATTCTTTTAATTGAATATAATTGATAAGTACTTCTTTTGCCCTAAAACTGAGTACATAGACTTTAAATAACAAGTATGTTGCACCCTATGAGCCTGCATTGAGTCATATTCTGAGAAAGGGAGTGTTTTCTCAGTACTGCAGATAAGTATCAGTTAAAAACCCAAATCTTAGTTTTCATACTCCACAGAATACAGGAGGCTGTGCACATGATCCCTCCCACTTTAAATTCTTCATGTTTGTACTCTGGAGCTTAAAGACAATGTGATTGCTCTTGGCTAGGTGGGGAGAATGAAGGATCAGATATGATCAGTATCAGGGCTCAGAGTATGTGGCCCTCTACACAGCATCCCTTTTAAATTGTTGTTGCAGGTCTATATATCTTGAGGTCTGGCCATGGATGTGTTCCAGTGGTGAATAAGTGGCTATTGTTCAGTGGGACGGTGCTTCCCTAACTCACATGTGTACCCATTAGCACACTTGGTCAGTACAGGGTATGGTCTGTGACCAGCATCCTTACTCATAAACTGTAGGAAGGAGCAAATGCTTCTTTCAGGCAGAGATGATTCAGATATGCCAAACAGTGCATTAGTTTTGCTTCACCTAAATTCAATTAGACCCTCTGTATGAAGCTTTTAAATCTCACTGATTTTTTCACACTGAATTAAGTATGGCCAGATGCAATAGTCCCAATCAGGATTTTCTATTCTGAAGAGATGATCAGACTATGCTTTATATATCCTTTACCTGCTAGCATGCTGGATTTCTTACAGTATGATTATTTCTTTAATACCATTCCTTTCCTATGGTTTTGCAATGAAAATACATTTCTAGATATCTTGGAACTGACGTTACCCTGCCTGACATAAGCCTTTTGAGGAGGAATGATGGAAGACTGAAGGTTGTCTTTGTTTTTATCAAAAGATAAAAATGAAGCAACTGAGCATTTTACAGTTTGTAAGATGTAGCCCTTGGATAAAACAAGAATATTGCTGGCTAAAAGCAGATTTTCTGCTTTGGCAATTCTATTTCCACTGATACCAAATTTCCTTTCAACTCCTGCTCTGGTGTATAAAAGTCTTTCACAGAGGTAAATTACTGTGGTTCTTCTGGGATTAGACAGGATATCTTCATTTGTTTTCAAGTGTTAAAATCTCACCAGGGAAGAGACCATATATCAAAATAAAATCTTCAGATTTTAATGTCAAACGTCTGATTTTGAGGGAAAAATAAGTAATGATTTGTGATTGGATAAGATTGGCAGCATTAGAGAGCCGGTTTTTGACGTGTTCAATGTCCTAACTTGTGGAAAAGAAGATAATGTAATCTGTAGTATCTGGTATCTGTACCTGTAATATCCAATAGTCTGATACCTGTGGTCTGTATGATGTATAATAACTTTTTTTTCCTAGTTATGTGCTTTACAATGCCCAATTATTAACCTGAGTTATAAGCCTCTCAAATTTACTGGCAGTAATGTGTTCTCGTTTCTCCTAGTGGCTTGTCATTGGATGTTCAATTACTGTTGTAAATTCCTTTTTCAATCTGCTCTACAGTTTTTTATTTCCTACTAATGATGTCCTATTCTTTACATTAGTTTGAAAGATTTAAATTTGAACATCATGACAAAATATTCAATTACATTTGCACTGAATGAAGCATAGATCGGTAAGAAGGGACAACGTAGCTCTGAGAGACCTTGTTAACTTTCAGACTCCAAAATCAGCCAG
This sequence comes from Limnodromus scolopaceus, assembly GCA_028565335.1. Classification (NCBI taxonomy): domain Eukaryota; kingdom Metazoa; phylum Chordata; class Aves; order Charadriiformes; family Scolopacidae; genus Limnodromus; species Limnodromus scolopaceus. The sequence continues at coordinate 27,587,445 of JAOXNO010000013.1, forward strand.
AGACTTAACTTTTTCCAAAATAGAAACAGAAAATAGTCACATAGTTCTTATACATCTCTGTCTTCAAAAGAAAACTATGCTGTAGGAGTCATTTTTCAAGATCCAATCATCCAACTAATCCAGGATGATCCCAGATGATGTTTACTTTGTCATTACAATACAGAATAAATTGTTAGGAATAAACATACAAAATAAATCATATGTCTTCTGTGGTTTTAAGCAATATGGAAAAGTAAACCAGTGTGAAGCAGGACACCATTTTCCCCTGTTATCATTTAGTAACAACATTGTATTCAGTCTCTAGTGTCAGACCTTCTAAAATCAAATCAGGCTGTTCATCACTTCCATAGTCTTACTTTTGCTCATTTGCATTACTTTGCTTTCTTGTGTGACATCTGGTCCTTACACACAGATTCTTCTTGACATTTTCTACTATAAATTACTTTCTTGCTTATAAAAATTATTCTGCTTCTCTACTTGCTTAGACTGGGGTGAGTTAGACTCAACCAACAAACAAGCCTACTGCCTTAATCAAAGTCAGAATCAATCCTGTAAAAGTGAGCTCAGCAGCAAGCCCACTACTCATTGTCAGTTTTGCCCTTTTTTTTCATTATGAATCTTTTCATGAATAAAGATTTCTAGTTCAATCCTTAATACAATTATTAGTTGCTATTTGTGAGTTCTTGCAATGTCAGCCGACAATTTGAAATTAATCTTTTATTAGTAAATCATTCATTTTGATTATTTCTAGCTGATTAGTCATTGTGTGCAGGGAGGAGTGGTAACCTGCCTCTGAGAGATCCAACTGGGCCTTGTTTTGCTAGATTACTTCTATTTTTGAAACAGGAAAATGACAAAGCTCATATATAAATACCTTTGTAAGTGTTTGAATTTACATATTCAGTATGAAGAGCAAGTCTCTCTCCTAACTGTACAGAATAGAATCATATACAATAGAATATATTAAATATGTGCTTGTTAGAAACACTGGATACAGATCCGTAGATGCAGACAGTCCACAAAAGAATAGTCATCCTTTTTATGTGACTCAATAATAATTGTCTTTCATATTTGGTCACTAGTAGTATTTGATGTATTCATAGTCCATTACTAAGTGAATTCTTGTTCTTCATTCCTTTAGTTTGTGGAAGTAATACATCTGCCCTAGGTCAAGCAATGATTAGCACTGAAAGCTTTCCTCATCTGCCTATGCAGGCAAGGTATCTAATACCACTTTTCCAAAATACAGTAACTACAGTAACACTTCATATGTGGCACCATGAAATTCTAGCAATCCGAGTGCTTGACTTTGTAACCCTGATAATGTTCTGTTAATGTGGATTATTGCTGTGTAGCTTCTTAGCCAGTTTTCTCTTAAGTGAGCTAAAAAAAATCACTATACTGCTAAGTAGCATCCTGTTGACACCCATTTGTTCTACATTCTTGGCTGGAACCTTTTTATCCATCCTACAGATGTTGGTACATATATTTTTCTTAGTTCTCATTGGCTAGTTCTTACAAATGGCAGAGATTTTTTTAAATTATAAACTCTTTGAAAAAAAACCTGTGCTTTCCAGTATGGACAACACTTAGTACTTTCAGTTCAGAGAGATACAAAAAGATTTTTTGAACTTCAAATGACCCTTACCTAAAAGAAGCATTTCTCAATAAAACATTACTTTTCTTGTCAGAGGTTTTTTCCTCTGTAATCTTCATAGTGCAAAACTGAAATTTTATGTTATAGTTTTTGCTGTTTCATTTAAGAAAACCTTAATGAATTAGTTTAAGAAAGAAGATGAAATTATTAAGGAACTTCAACGGAAAACTGATAATTAGAATGTAAGTCAATCTTGTTGGTGTTAACAATAATAATACAGAGTCATTATAAAATATAACTATCACAAATTAAGCTAAAAGCAGTCAAATTAAGTTAATAGATGCAGAAGTCTAAAGACTGCCATGATTGATAGACATTTCAGATTATTGTGGACACCCATGTACGTCCACTTTCCTGCCCCCATGTGTGTAAAAAGTAGGATGTGAAGATATGAAGTAAATAAAAATGTTCCTTCAAGTAGGATAACAAAGAGAACTTTTTGGATGTAAACCTCATTTCCATGCTTCAGGTGCAAATATAATGCTCTTTTGCAGTAAAGTCTGTTGAGATTCTCGAAGCAATTGGACTGTTACGCAATGACAATTAAAGAACTGAATTGGTTTTTATGTTTCAGCAGAAGCAAAATTTCATGAAATTGTTAGGAAAAATACCATTTTAAAAGAGGAATCAAAATGCAATATATTTAATTTTTAAAGTAAAATAGTTGGGATTGGTTTTCTTCCATGTTCAAATTGTACTTTTATTTGCAAAGACCCCTGTGGTTTAAATAAACCAGTTGGTGTAAACTAATAAAAATCCCATTAAATTAAATGGCCACTAGGCATATAGAATGTCCTGTTGCAATTTCAAGAGACAGTTTGTTACAAGACACCCTGCTATGTACCTTTTATTTTATCAAAGTAAAAGAGAAAAAGAAAAGGTTGCAAAATGTGTTTATTTCTGTGAAAAATATGTTTCCAGTGTACCAGGAAAAATTGATGTGTTCTGTGTTGCTTTTTTGTTTGTTTTTGTTTTGTTTTGTTTTTTTTAATAGAATGAAAGAGCTGACTTATTCCATGTCTGGTACATTTATAGCACAACCTACAATAAATATATATAATCAGCAGGATCAGTCAGTAATTTTCATCCTCTGAACTGTTACTTGTTTCTTTTGGAAGGTGGCAATTCAAGAAGTAATTCAGTATATATTGTATTAGAGTAAACTGTTTTAGAGCACATACTGTACTTGTTTGCCAGCAAACATTATTTCTGAAATAGGGGACTGTTTTTCTTGCAAATGTTTTTCTTTCTTTCCTTTCTTCTCTTTAAAAAAGCCAAACAAACAATAAAACAACACAAACCCAAAAAACTGTGGATATATTGAATACTTGTGGAAACAAATTACAAATATCACACTGAGATGAGTTTAGTACCCATGGTTCTCGGCAGATATCCCCCTCCGTCCTGCCTACCCAGGCAAGGTCTGTGATATTTTGTTGAAGTAGAAAGCAAGAAATAGGATAGACTATCAAACTAATTTTACTTGGTGAGATTTTATTGGAAGCTTAAATTTCCAGAAGCTGCTAAACCTCCCCTCTTGCTTTCCTGCATGTCCTCCACACTCATGGAAATTACAGTGCTGAAATATACACTTCTTTAAATTTGTCTCAAATATTCTTGTCCAATCCTGTCTCACCGCTTGCTTCCTGTTTCGTTACATCTGGCCAATCCCATTTAATAATATTTGATTTTGAAAGATCTATAGGCTCTCCAGAGGCATGAAAGGATGTCTGCTCACCTGATGTCTGGTCTGTCAATATGATGTTAACAACAGTGGGCTTAAAAAATAAAAGCAAATAGTGTTCTTCTGAACACTGTAGATACAATGACATTTTTCTGAGTACATAGCTTGGTTCTCAGGTGCCATCAAGTTATGAAGCGTTAAAGAAGCAGCACAGAAAAAGTGTAGGGAGCTGTTTAACTGGTCAAATTTTCCATGACAAGTGTAGATGGCGTTTCTAGCAGTTCCTATTGCTTTGAGAAAACAGACAAAGCAGGAGACATGTGAGACAAAAAGATGCTTTTCACTCCTTTATTTAGCCATTTAACTTAAATATTTAAATTATATGTAAATTATATAATATATATTTAAACCGTACTGTTTTCTTACAGGAAACGCTCTTGCTTTCTCCTGCCATTTAATTAATGCGTAAAAGAAATTACTGATAGAAGGCAAAATGTGACCATCTGCATTTCTTAGTGTTGTCATTTTTCAGCTAGAACTCACAGGTGTCTTTTAAACAATGATGAATTAGAAGGCACAATCTTTTTTTCCTACTCATTTGTTTGTTAACTACCTCTGTGATAATAATTTATTTGCATATTTAATTTCTTCCATTGTAAATGAGCACCTTTGAACCACTTCCTAATTATTTTATAGTATTCTTGTATTCTTCATTATTCATGCATTCTATTTACCAAATAAAATGACTTTTCCTCCAAAGGATATTTGAAAGTAGTATAATCCTATACATAGATCAAATTGTTTCCAAATACAGTATTAGAAGGCTCAGAAGGGAGATCTTAATATGGAGCAGACATTGAAAAAACAGAGTTCTTTATTTTGTCTGAAGTTATCTGTCCTTTGTTCTCTTTTTTTTTTTTTTTTTTCTGCCTGCAAAACTGGAATAAACAGGCTGGCTATGGACTAATTGGACTAATGAACGGGAATAAGGAAAACTCCCATTCACTCACAACTTTGGGGTAGATGGAAAGGAACATACTACAGCTGTCCTGGTTGGGTCATCCAGTAAGTGGTCACTAGCGACCACTGATAATTTGTTCTGAGATTTCATACATTCTTTGATGAGTCCTTCCGTTTTCCTGGACCATACATACCCCTATGGCCGAGTCTGCACACAGGACTAATATTTTGCTCAGCTGTCTTGTGTGTGTGAGGCAGGATCATGTTCCCACTGAGGATGCTTCCCAGATTGCATTGAGTTCATGCAAAAAAAATTTATTTGGCTCATGGCTACACACACACATAATCATCTCCACTGATCTGCAGTCTTTACAGATGTCATAAGGTTTATTTTTAAAAATATTCTTTTAAGTGTTCCAGGTGTTGCACTTACCTACCCTCTTGTCAGGTACCTAGACAATATTTTCAAGATAAAGTAAAGTCCACTTCATTTTTCCACTCCCTGCCCTGTTCACTTCTACCTTGTTTCATACTTGGTTGTCTCTTCCTAGCATTGCACATTAGTCCTCCACTTCCATGATGCTATTTCTTCCTGATTTCTAACCTTCCATTATCTGCTCCTTAATGTCTCATACTTTGCTCTGAATCCTCCTCACATTACAAGTAAACCATAATCTCCATCATTCATCGTTGTTTCAAGTGGTAGTATTGGACAGCCCTAAAGGAAACCAGCGCAGCACTTCAGAGACCAGGAGAAAATGTATGGGTTGCACATTGACAGCGTTGGCAGTTCTACCTCAGCATCACTTCAACGTTTAATCAACTACAAAAACCATTTAATGCTTGGGATACTCCAATGCTATAAATATGATCCTGTAAGTAATTACACAGCTTTACGTCCTGTAACATATTTGGTAACACTTTAAATAAAGTGTCTTCAGTGCATTTCGATGCATTTTTAATTTAGACTGGGTACGGCTATGATTGCATGCTAGATAAATAACAGTTCAAATTTAAATGGATGCATCGAGATCTCACAACTAGCTAATAATTAAATAACTTGGGATATTGCAGTTGAAAGTATGAATATATTTCAGTGATTAATTAATGACATATAACTTTTATGAATAACATCTTTCCTAATAGCACACTATCAGCCACATAGAAAAGTAGTGTGGCAGGGACTGTTCCTTTGCCACCAAATGCAGATTATAGTAGAGAATGCTTTTGGAGTGTAGAGAAAAATCTATGTTAACACCTGGGTTTCACCATCTGAATACCACTTTTTATCACCTGAAGATGAGTTAACTCAATCTCTTATTTACCTGCGACATTCAGCATGTAATATCGCTGCCACATTGGTCTCTGGTTTGTGAAACTGTAGGATGAGAATAAACAAACTGGTCTTTATTTAAAAATCAAAGTGTTTTATTGTCACAATTTTGAATGAAAAGTGTAAATTTGTATTAAAAAAGCCTGTTGACTTAGTGCTTCTCTTTAGCTTCTCTTTTAATTTAAAATGATTAAAACCCTTACTTGACTATGAAGTAAAACTTTGTATTTCAAGGTGAAATTCCAAATGGAGATTTTACTTTTTATTTAAAAAATATATAAAAAAAGGAGTAATTATGAATACCCCCAAATATACCTTTGGAATTGTTAAAGAACAAATAAAATACACGAGTCACATTACATATTTCAGAGTGGAATTAAAATTTCTCTGTCTTCAGAGCTCTACACCACTATAAATCCAGACTATAACTGCAGAGGTACAAACATTACTGCACCTGTGAGCTCACACTAATATATTTAACAATATGATGTTTGAGTAACAATTGCTTATTCTGTAATTTGCACTACAATTAAGTGCTAGTTGAGGACCCCTTCTAGCAGAACCTGATTATATATAACCCTGATGAATTGGATCAAAGGTGGACATCCAGGAGGATAACGAAGCTCCTAGAGTGGCCATCCAAAGTTTTAAGCAGCTACTATATTAAGCTGACAAAACAATTCTTTGTTATGCTTAGGTTTCTTCATTTAATGAATAAATTTATTTACAAATGCTAATAAAATTTTCACTGTTATGAAGCCATGAAAACACAAAGAGCTGCATAGATGATGTTAGGTAGCTTTATATAAGGAGATACATATATGTATATTTATATGTGCTTCTTAAGTAAGTGCAACTCTAAAACAATGAAAACTGTCAAGTGGCATGGGGATGGTAAGAAAGCTTTGTGGTAAATGAAGGCTTTATGCTTATCTAGAAGGCCTGAGTAGCCTAAAGTAAAAGACATGACTGAAAAACATTTCAGGTAAGCTCATAGTGGATAATAATAGATTATGATATCCATGCATTTTGTTATCCATTGAAAGCTTATGCCTCAAGTTCAATGAGAAATTAATTGTTTGAAAAGAAGAGATCCAACATGTGCTGGATCAACCAGACAGTAGAGTAAGCCCATTATTTTTTCAATTCAAATGCAATAAATAGCAAAAATGAGAGAGATTTCATAGTAGTCTAAGTTAGGTTGTTCTGGTGTTTTATCATTTAAACAATTAAAAAAAAGGAATTTATTTTTTCCTAAAAATGAAACTGTACCAACTTATCTCTAGTTTCATCACAACAGAGAGAATGGAATAATTATTTTCTGTGTCCTACACAGGATACTTCTGTTGCCAAAGCTCTGATCTGCATTGCCTAATGTAATGTTTTTGTAATGGAAACATGTAGCTGACTCATATTTAATTTCAAAGACATTATAACGCTTAGATTCTTTTCTGTACTCCTGTACAGGTCTTATTTTTTATGAGTGCATTTAAAATACTCTCTTTGAACTGTACATCTTTGCTCATGCTTTCATTTCATTTGCTCTTGTCAATTTGTTGCTTTCTCTCCAATTAGCCAGGATCATTTTGATTTATGATCGTATTCTCCAAAGAGCTTGCAAACATTGTTCTTTGCAGTTTCCTGTAAAAATGTCACTCTGTCATCCAAATTGTTGAAACTGTTCGGTGGAACTTGGCCTATGATAAACCCTGTCTGAAGAAGATCCCTTCCAATTTTGACAGAGACATATTGATAGCTCTTTTTGAGAGCTACTGTTCAAATTTGTTGTATATTAACAAGTCAATTTTTTGTAAAAATGACATTGAAGTAAGTTACGTCTAGACCGGTATTTCTTTAGCTTGCTTAGGAGCCATTGGAATAATCCCAAAAATGTTTCAAAATCCAAATAACAATTTCTCCCACACTCACTATATTCTATCAAAGAAAGAACTTGGACGGATTTAACATCTTTTGCTCTTGGCAAATTAATATTCATTCTTTTGCTGTTTGTTAATAGAATTATTCTTCCCTTTGTTTTCCTCTTTTTTTATAAGAGGAATAGTGTATTTGTAGAGTCTTTTCTTGTTCTCTTTTGTTTTCTTTACTAATTGAAACTCAGTTTCTGTCTCAGACTTTCTGGTTTTATTCCTACATACTTGTGCATTTTGTTTGTAAGCACATGAGTTCAGATTCAGTTATTATATTCTGCTTGAATCTTACCTGTTATTACTATTATTATTATGCATTCTAATTCATGTATATCCATTTGAAAAAATGTATTTTAAATGTAGTATTTATCCAGAGGACCCTCATCGTATGCATTTTGCGTAGAAATGTGCTGAGGTGATAAGGAATAGTCATCATTTATTTCTTGAGTCACACTTGTTTTTCTTTCCTCCTTATCTTTATTCTTGTTTGATATTTCTAGCCCTTATCTATAGTATTCTGGAAGTTGCATGCATTACTAATACAGTAACTCCAAACATTTCACTGTTATTTTTCATGGCTGTCTTTCTTTTATCAGATAAAGTGCAAGTGAACAGTGAGAATAACAAGGGCTAACGATACATGTCCCTTCCTTTAGTTTGGCCAACAGAAAATTCTCCTTCATTAGAACTCCAGCAATGAACTTCTTTCTGAAAACCTTTCTTAGTTTCAGGGGGATTAGAAATGACCATGGAACTTTTTGTTTTTACTCATAGAATGTCTTTGCACTAGTTAGTAGTTCAATATCAGTGGAATGGTAATTTGGGTATTTTAAAATATTAATATATTTTGAGATTTCCATTGCATTGCACTTCACTAGAATGAAATACCACTACCTTTGTCCCTATAATGGCCTTCATGTCCTAAAGGGGTGCACAGCTACTGCAGATGTTAGGGTGAGAGCAGTCACCATCAGCAGAGACAGTGTGGTCAATGTAGTCAATGCAACGTAGGACGAGGATGTGGGTAAGACAGTTAGTGTTTTACTGGAAATTTTATCATTCAAGTTACAATGATTTTTCTGTTGAGTGCAGGTGAATCCAAAAAGTTTTATCAAATAAGATATGTCATCATGGGTTTGAGGCCATTCTTTAAAAGACAAAGTCAGAACACATCTCAAAGTCGTTTTTCTTTCTGCCTTTTTTACTTAGTGTATGTTACATTTCCAAAATAAATATTGTGCATACCCTAGTCAATCTGATCAATTAAAACTATCAATGTATTTTCCTTTAGGGTTCCTATCAAGGTAAAAATTTTCAATTCCTGGCCATCTAGGGTGTGCCCATGTTCACTGTAGCATTTGGTCTGTCCAGTAGTCTATCTATTGCAAAAAATACACTAGTGAAACAAATGAATACTTAACAATCCAAACTATCAAGAAAATGCTGTTGCTTTTTCTCACTGTCAAATAAAGTAAACAATTTAAATAAACTAGGAATCATCCTAGTAGGTCAGGCGAATCTAGTTAATAATGTATCTTCAAAAATGCGAAAGAGCATATTCCTCTCCTGTGAGGGAAATGATTTATGGCTGCTATTTACCATCTTCCCACAAATTTCATGTAATCCAGGGCTTAAAACTTCTGATTCTTTTCATTGAGGAAAAAAAAACCTTACTACCTTCTGGAGGAATCCAGAAAAAAAAAAAAAGTATGGAAGGAAAACCTCACAGAGACTCAAAAGGCCAAGGACATGAAGAAGTGGATGAGTCATGGTTTTGGGTGACTAAGATTAGACATTTTAAATGCTTCTAGAAGTAAGTGTTTGCTCCTCCTGGAAACCAAAAGGTTAGCTATCTAGAAATGGAAGCAACCAAAACTGGTAATTTTTAATGTCTTGCCCTTTTTTCTTTTGTGATTCCCTCTGCCTTTCCATTTTCCTTCATGTCTATTTTTATTTTTTCCCATTAGGAAAAGGTCATTGTGATCCAGCTGACAATATTTCATGGAAGAAGTTACAAACCAGTTGCAATAATCAATTCTGCTTTTTCTTTATACATATATTCATTTGCTTTGACAGCTGAATGATAAGATGAAATTAAGCAGGGCACACATAGGTGCTCTATGTACAAAATTTATAGTGAGAACATTAAGATGAGAAGAACATTAAGATGAGAAGAGATAAGTCGTTCCTGGGACCTGTTGTACCTGTTACACCACCTGATACATCAAAAAAAGTCAAGCCACGGCTTCTGCATGACACATAATGGTGGTAATTATACATTGAGTTTTACATAGGCTCATATGGATAAGAATCTAATAAATGTGAAATCCACCAGGGTGATAAATTGAGAAAGTTTCGTAAGGGTAGATTTCCTCTTTGATCTGCAAACACAAAATCAAAATGAGAACATTAGGAAGCATAGCTTTCAAGTAAATTGCTTCTCTGATAGCAGGTCTGTAAGTAGACTTAGTAGGGAAAAAAGATAAATTAAGTATTAAGGCAAATGCTCTCTCCTTGAATATTTATATGGCTTATTTTAGCATTCTCCTGTCACTGTTGGTGTCAGAGAATCAGACAACTCAGAATGCTGTAATGTTTGTCCTATAAAATAGAGGTCATTTTATCTAAAAGCTTGCTGCCCAAGAATGCCAAAGCAATACAGTCAGACCCATTTTACTGATCACTGCTATAGACACTATTCAGCCATTGAGACCAAAACAGGCTTTCTGAAAGCAGCAGTTTGTATTTTTGCTCTAAACTTTACTTGCAGTGTAAAGGTTCAATAACTCATTGGAAATGGCTGTGTTTTTTCTCTTTGGCTGGGGAAGCAGCTGTTGTGTCCTGTTCTTGGACTTCTCAGAAATGCAAGTAAAAGACATTCACAGAGCCCTGCTTTGCTTTTATCTGCTCTTTGCTGAGGCAGGTTCTTGATAAATATACTGCACAAAAATGCCAGCTAGTGCAAATAGAAGTTTACATTCACTTACCAACCTCAGTATTAAAATTCCAATGATACATCACCTACTACACTCTACCTTTTTTAAACAAAATTTGTGCAATGTGTCCATGTCTGCAATGTGTGCTGATATATACAGATTATGTAATACTCAAGAAGCTTTTTGTTGAAATGTCCTAACAATGAGACTTTGCTACCGATTTGGCACTGACCTTTTAAGAACTTTCAATTAAATTACTGTTTACAGGTTTTGTAGTAGTTTCTGTAGAAATATACTGCTTTTCAACACTGTATTTTCAAATTAAAATAAAAGTAGGTGGATTCTGTGTTCTCTTCTTATACCAGAAGCAGACAGATTAACTTTTCACACCAGTTTTCAGAGATTTCAGTGAGAAGAAGAATTTGAGGACTCTCAAATGTACATAATGCAAGCCCATCTCACACTTAGAGGACTGGAGAGTGAAAAGGGGAAAAGATGGATAAAATTTAAGAAACCTTGTCAGTGAAGGAAGAGGAGCTATCACTTTAAGAAAAAGCAATCGAATTTGGGAAGAGATGGGTTGAGTTTGGAGCTTAATTTTGACTTGCCAAATGTTTATGCAACCAACCCAGGAAATGTGCTTGAAAAACTTTGGTTGGTAATGACAATAACCTAAATATTGGCATAGGTCTTTTCTAAAGAGTTCTGCCTGCATTTCTTCCATTGTTTCTTCCAGGAGGGGGTCACCTCACTGTGGATTTGCCAATAAATGTCTTAACAGGACTTTGCTTTTTCAGTCCATCAATCTTCATAGGTTTTCTATGTTGGGCCAAGCTCTGTACAATGGCCTCTAAACCCTGGTAGAATCATCTTAAGTGTGAGATGTGGCTACTTATATAGTGCCTAGTCTCATAAGAGACTCAGGCTCTACTCTTGCCATATATTCTCCAGTTCCTACCTCTCTCTCCTACTCTCTACCATTTTTATTATGGCGCCCATAGCATTCTACCAGGTGTGTGTGGTCAGTATCTCTAGAGAAGAAGCTTTCCCTAAGAACAACAGATTCTACCTGTCTCTGCGTATAAAAGCCAAAATGATGAAAATCAACTGCCCTCTGTGATACACTGTCATCGTCTTTTAATAAATCCTGCTATGACTATGGTCTTATAGCGCAAAGAAACAAACACAGTGTGATAAAAACTTTAATTTTTTAGCTTTGCAAAAACTTTTGTCCAAGTCCCAATGAACATATGAACTCCAGGTAAGACATTTTAGAATTTTAAGCAAGTGACTGTCCTGCAAAAGAGCTTTGGAGTGCAGTGTATTCATCTGCCCGCAACAAAGTTTAATATTTCCAAGACAAATTGAGGAGAAAAGAGAGACATCAAGATAATACATTCTGCTCATTGTTTTTTCCACGCCCAGCTAATAGCGGATAGCGTCTTGTGCTGTATGAAATGTATGTAATGAAACACAGATATTTGGCTGTAATTAAAAAAGATTAATGTGTTATTATCAGTAAGACAATTTGAATAATAATAAACTTCCACTGCAAATCTCATTTCTTTTCCAGGTATTAGCAGTCCTCTAGAATTATTTGGAAAATAAAAATGAGAGTTTCCTTATATGTGTAAATATCTTCAAAATAGGTAAGTACAGTGTTTATCCTGGCCTGAAATGCCCAGGGATGTATGTGTATTTTCTCACTTATTTAATATACTTAACTTAGCACCAGAAATGTTAAGTCTTGATTAATCATATCTATATCAGAATAAAGATGTCTAGTCTTCAGAAGAGGCAAAATCTACATTAAAACCAACACCATGGATATTTACCTGTTTGAAAAAAATACCACATGAATTTTTCAACCATTTTCTTTAGCAAAGATGAGAAGAACTTCATGTCACTCCCACAGTTACCGACCTATTTTCTCAGGTTGAATTTGGCGTACAATAGTTTTCTGATTTTTGGTGGGCAAGGAAGAAGTGCTTAATCATCATGAAGGAGGGAAGACATCCAGTTCTGGTTTGATCACAGAATCAAGAAACCCCTTAGGATTTAGGTTTATATAAGAATACTTTGTTTTTAAGAAATTATTTTGACAATAACTTATTTCTGTTTGAGCGTTGGCTTCAGTGATAATTCTACACCATAATTTTCTGAGGAAAAAATCAAAATCAATCAATATCCAAAGCTTTCAGAAGTGTAATTAGTTTGATTCTTGCCCCTCCCTTTGCAAGTATCTTTTCACATTTTGTTTCCAAATCAATTGGTTATATTTTCACTGTTTTATTTCTTGACTATATTAAATTTTTTTTTGTTATTTT